>CM037592.1:28884700-29509700 GCA_021018995.1 Chloranthus sessilifolius | reverse complement strand
TGTTGTTCTTGTTGTTGCCGGTCTTCCAAAACCTCCACAAATCTGCGGTCTCGACTCGACCCACGAACCTCGGCTTTTTATTCACCGGTTCAGTAGTTCCCCATCCTTCCGTGGTCAAGTCCTCTCTGTTGCTCTCTCCGTCTATATCTGCTCGTGTTCTCCTCTTCTACAACCAATGCTTTGCTCATGACCTCTTCATAGGTCCTCGGTTGAAATGGAGCTCGCCTCCCTAACCTCGAGCTTCAAACCTTCTTGAAACCTCTTGGACTTCATCACTTGAGCGGCGTGTCCGAGCAAACGGGTAAGTCGTAGAAACTCTACCCGTATTCTCTCACGGTCATTCTCCTTGTACTAACTGCAAAAATTGTATCTCTAATTGGTTCCTCACCACTTGGAAATATTGTTTGTTGAACTCCTCAACAAATTCCTCCCAAGTCCAAAACTCTGGGGTCTCCGAGCGAGTCCTTATCACGGACTTCCACCAAGGCCCAAACCTCCCATCCAACATGTAAGCTGCCCATCTTACACTCTCATCTTCCGTGCGTTAGCACGCTAAAAACTTTCTCCATTTCCATCAGCCAATTCTCAGCGGCCATTGTGTCTGCCTGCCCAGAAAATGAAGGAGGTCTCATCCTTCTAAACTCTGTAAAAGATGAGGGCACAGGCAACGCAGGTCCTACAGGTGGTGTAGGTGGCTGCTGTTCTCTTGACGCATGAGCTGCAAAGGATGCTGCTTGTTGAGCCATGGCAGCTGCCATAGTCTCCATAGTGTGTATCATCCTTTGTCGTTCCTCTCTATCTTCTTGTCTTTCTCTCAATCTTTCTTGCTCTCTTAGATCTTGATCCTGATGATCTCGATCCTCTTCCTCATGATGTCTGCTACTACTGCCCCCTGGGGCCTCGTTACCTCCTAAAGGCACTCTGTTGGTAGGAGAGATGAAATCATCTCCACTACGCAAACTCCTTTGATGGCCTCCTCTTGGTCGGGCCTCCTCTAGTCGACATTGCGGTCATTTGAAACTAAAGTTTAGAAGCAGAAGCCCCTATGTTCTGACGAAAGAACCCTTGTCAGAATTGCTAAAAGAAAAGGCTTTGATACCAACTGTGACAGCCCGGATTTCGGCACCCCGAAACCCGTGCCATCAGCACGATCATCTTGACCGTGCCCCTTAACTATGCACGGAACACTGGTATATCAAGCATAAAAAGAAATATGAACAACTTGCGGAATTTAAATCTAATTAGAAATACTTTTCAAAGGACAGTTCTACCCTCATGCCTCTGCATGAAGGGAGAACCGATCCGAACCATCGATGATATAAATCATCACAGATGGTTCGCCCCAAAGGAATAATCCAAACTCTATACATATACATGTTTTCACAAAATAAAGGCTTGACATACCAAGCCGTACAATCTCTACTCAAAACTCCTCAAAGTAGCACAACGGAGTCCTCTAGAAGAAGTCCTCTGGAGGTGGCTCCAACTCCTCGCCGGCAGCAAAGTCCGACTCGCCGGGATCAGCGTCCCCTGAAACCTCGGCAGCTGCTACTAATGGACCTGCGACGTATAGTCTATAGGGTGAGCTACATCCTAGCCCAATAGGGAACAAACACTGCTGAACATATAAGTTATAACTCACATATATTCTATGATATACCATGCATGATGTAACTATGCAGTTGTTGATAAAACAGTTAAAAGCATTCGTTTACTGTTGATTTCTTATGTTTTCATTTACTCATGAAAAATGGTGAAAAGGCCTAAAGCAAAACTTAAACTTTCAACTTAAGTAATCCCCGAGCAATATAGCATCGAGCCCCGATGAGCTACCCTTCATCGTCATCTATATAGACAGTTTTAATGTATTCCCTGGGAATACCATATAGTACCCAAGCCCCTTTCCCCTGGGGATTGGTGGCGGGGTTTCACTTGTCTCAATCAACACCCCTGGGGTGTGCTTACTATGTACGGATAAGCCTCCGCACTGGCCTACGGTTTAGCTACCAGAGTCACGGATATCCGTGTCGTCATGGATATCCCGCCACGTCGGTGGGTAACCTAAGGAACCTCAAATAACAAAAATATATTGCCTTACATATAGTTATTCACCGTGTAAGTGTGCTATCTTATATCGCTTAGGCCCTATCAAACATGATTCAATCTGTGGATACATCCACAGGATGTATCCATTAACTTCATCACACCTGATGCTCTTATCTCTTTACTTCTTCATCCCCTGGGGATGGCTCATTCGTTTTCTCTTATGAATGTCACACACACACTTTTCACAATTCTTTGAGCAGTAAAAATAATTGAATTGAAATTTATATCACTACATACATGCTCTTGTAAAATAAAGTACATGTTCAAGGTGTTCCCTACCTCAAGTCTTCACTTGTTCAATGCATCAAGGTCCCACGTGGCTCCTCGTGCACTAGCTCACACGTACCACCTATGGTACCACACAACAGGTAAAACACATCACAAGGGATGCAATAAAGAAGGTATAAGATCCTCCAAGAATCTTAAAGTCAAACCTAAAAGTCAACAAAATTTATCCCAGTCGATTAATCGAAATCCAGAATCGATTAATCGAACTTGGTTCGATTAATCGATTTCCAAAATCGATTAATCGAAGGTCAATATCGATTAATCGAAGTAATTTCGATTAATCGAAATTCTCCTTTTCGCAAAGTCCATTCTCGATTCGAGCGATTGAATTGTCATTCGATTAATCGAATCATGATTAATCGAAATTCTTCTTTTCGTAAAGTAAACTCACTGTTCGAACAGTCGAGTTTCCGTTCGATTAATCGAATCCAGTTTCGATTAATCGAAATTCTTCTTTCCGCAAAGTACACCTACTGTTCGAACAGTTGAGTTTTCATTCGATTAATCGAATCCAGTTTCGATTAATCGAATTTCTTCTTTTCGCAAGGTACACCTCGTTGATTGAATTTCACAAATCGATTAATCGATCCCAAATCGACATCGAAAAATCGATTAATCAAATCCCATTTCGATTAGTCGATTTTTCCTTAAATCATTTCCTCCAACCCTTGGGGTCCACTGGAGGTTCCCAGTCGATTAATCGATTCTCAAATCGATTAATCGAAATCCAAATTCGATTAATCGAAGTCGTGGTCTTCTGACCTTTCAACTTCCTGGCCAATTTCGATTAATCGAAACCCAATTTCGATTAATCGAAATTGTCAGATTCAGCCCTTTTCGAGCTGTTCTTCCCAATCTTTTTCCCACACTTTTTCCTCTATTTTTCTAAGCCATTATCCTATGATCTAACCCACATTTAACCACAACTTAACCCCTATGATCTATGCATCTTATTTACAAAAATTTACCTTGGATAGATCTCAAGTTGATTTCAAATCTAGGGTTGGAAGGCTAGGGTTCCAGCTTTAGCTTTTTCAGTGGATCCCTTGCGTTGAATCGGCCTCTTTAATACTTGGATCCTTCCTTCCTCAGCTAGCCTTTACTCCTTGCATTAATCACTCTTTTTACTCTCTCTCTCTTCTTTACTCTCCTTCAACAACCCAAAATACCCATCTAGGGTTATTAAACCCTTTTATCCCTCTCTTAGTTTGTGTGTTGAGCACATGCACCTCAATAGGTATATGCGACTTCATATTTACAACACACACCACGAAATCACTCAAGCTATCACATCTCGTCCGTTCACCACATCCCATGCTAACTCTTGATCTCCTGATTGGTCAAACTTGTGACCAATCGGGCACGGATCCCGAGGTCATAGTTTTGCGTGATTTTTTTCGGGCTATTACACATACCCTCCAAGAACAATCATCCATACCCCCCATACCTGGGTCATGCCCAATTTCACCCAACCCCCTCCATCCTTGAATGGGCCATCACCCTCCAATCTCACACCTGAATCAATGCCCTCAATGGAGGACATGAGAATGATGTATGCCCTGTGGGCTACCTCTCGGAGCCCTACATTCCAAACCCCACATCTAGGTCTCCAAAACCTCCATACCCCATTCCCTCATGACCATGCCCAACCACCCATCATTCATACCATCTAAGATCCCCCACCTCAATTCCAGGCCCAGGCCCAACAGGCCCAAGCCCACTCATCTCAGGCCCAAACTCACACAAATCCATGGGCCCAAACCCACTCCCAAACCTAAGCTCAGGCCTAGGCCCAAGCCCACCAAACCCATCAGACCCAGGCCGAAAATCCTCAAGGCCCATGGGCCAAAGCCCAAACCCATCAGACTCAGGCCCAGGATAAAAACCCTCAAGGCCCATGAGCCCAGGCCCAAACCCATCAAACCCAGGCCCAAAACCCTCAAGGCTCATGGGCCTAAGCCCACCAGGCTCAGGCCCAGACCCATCAGACCCAAGCCCAGTTCCAAGCCCCCCAGGGCCCTTGGACCCAAACCTATCAAACCCAGGCCCAAGGTCCA
This sequence comes from Chloranthus sessilifolius, assembly GCA_021018995.1. Taxonomy (NCBI): domain Eukaryota; kingdom Viridiplantae; phylum Streptophyta; class Magnoliopsida; order Chloranthales; family Chloranthaceae; genus Chloranthus; species Chloranthus sessilifolius. The sequence goes on along the minus strand of CM037592.1, from coordinate 29,505,249 downwards.
TCTCCCCACACCCAATACCCACATGGCCCATTAGCCCAAACCCAACAGGGCCCAGTGGCCCAAAATCATACCAACCCCCACACCTAGGCCCAAGGCCCATCAACCCAAGCCTTCCAAAACCATCAAGCCCAGATCCATCAAGCCCAAGGCCCGTCCACCCACACTCATCAAGGCCCATTCACGAACCCCTTACCCCTTCACCAGTACCCTTCATTCACCTATACCCCTTACGCCCCCATCCCACCTCCAAAGGAAAATCCGATCCACTCCATTCCTCAAAACCACGCCTATAGCATCCCGCCATATCAACCACACCCCCATCACCCCCAGAATGTGCACCTAGCTTAGCACATCATTCATCCACAAACCACTCATCCATTCACTCCTTCCCATCCCCTACAAACCTTGTGGCCCCACCAAGGCTTCCAACCCATCACCCCCCAAGTCCAAATAGCGAACCTCGCCCCTCACCAGTACAATGACCAACAGTATGAGGAGGACGAGATCCGCAATAGTGGAGGAGCTGCCAGCTTCGGCCCCCCCAGGCCCACCATCGTCACACCAAGGGTCGAACAAAATCAGGGGGAGGCAGTCTGAGCTACAACCTCCAAAGAATCAGAGCAGCTGAAAGAACAGATAGGCAAAATACAGAAGCAGCTGACGAAGATGGGAAGGGTAGAACTGCATTCGACAGACTTTTTCAGACTTATGTCTGTTCTCAGATGTCCCCCTGCCACAAAAATTTAAGATGCCCTCATTTGATAAATATAATGGCACTGGCAACCCCATCGCCCAGTTAAAATTTTACTGTGGGGATATGTGCCAGGACGGCGAAGATAAACGACTCCTCATCAAAGTGTTCCAAAAGAGTCTAACGGGCCCAGCACTGAGATGGTTCACGTCCCTAGAACCATCCATGATAAAAACTTGGAAAGATCTGACACACTTATTCCAAGAACAGTATGTCTATAACATGGACATAGAGCCAAGGAAGTCGGATTTGGCTCGTTTGAAGCAAAGACATGATGAAACTTTCAGTGCCTACTTAGGAAGGTGGAGGGCATTGGCTGCCCAGGTGACCCACCGGATTCCTGATGATGAGCAGATTGAATTGATAACCAAGGGAGCTCTCCCAGTCATCGAGGAATTTTTGGTATATCAGCAACAGTCCAGTTTTGCTGATTTGGTTCGAAATGCCAACCGTTGCGAAGACGCCGTTAGAGAGGGCAGGTTAGGAAAGACCGTGTCCAACGGGGCCATCGGGATTTGAAAAACTGCCTAATTAAGAATTGAAAGAAGGCCAGGGACAGAGGTACAGAACATCGTTTACCCCTAGGCCAATATCAATGCCCCCCAACATAGCTCCAGGCTGCACAACCACCCCCAGCCCGTTTCGAGCAAGTGCCAAGGCCAAACAACGGACCGAGAGCCCCATTTACTTAGGAGCAGATGAGAGCACGATTCGAACGAGTGTTCACACCGTTGGGGCAATCTTTAAGTGTCTTATTGCCCGTGTTGCTACAAAAGGGTTTGGTCAATTTACTCCAACCTCGCCCACCACCCAATCCAATCCCGAGAAACTATGACCCGAATCTGTATTGTAACTTTCACCAGGGACCAGGTCGCCCTACGGACCGGTGCTTCTCGCTAAAGCACGCGGTCCAAGATTTAATAGAGGCAAAAAAAATTGTTCCCCCGCCGCCTCCTCAAGGGCAGAACCAGAACATCCATCAAGCCCCTCTACCATCGCACCCAGGAGGCCCTAGGCCTAACATCCACTGGGTAGAAGAAGAAGAAGAAGAGTTTGACCACTCGGATTACATCAGTAATCAAGAGGAGTTCTCATTTCCTAGAATGAATAAGGATGAACCATTTATGGGGGTGATCGAGTCATTGTATTTAGTCGATTACTTCCCCACCCCGGCATACCAAGAGGAGCCCTTAGATTTAGGGCAGTATTTTTCCACTCCCGCTCCTGCCTATCAAATCCAAATGGGCACAACCTCGCCGTAATCATACACATATCTGCCTCACTCCCAATTTACCCCATATACCTCTCCGTCACACCCAAATCACCCCACACCATACATAACTCCACCATCCCCATACTATCCTACCCCATACACACCCCCGAATCTCTCCACCCAATACACCACTCCGCCATCCCCAAATTATCCCATCCCTTACACACCCCCAAATTCCAACACCCAGTATACCACCCCGCCATCCCCAAATCATCTTGCCCAATATACAACTCCACCATCCCCAAATCCCTCCGCTCCATGCACAACTCCATCATCCCCAATTTACTCCGTTTCATCCATGAACCCATCATCGCCCCACCATGCCACCCCATATACAAACCCTTCATATCCATACCCCCCTGCTCCATCCACTACCCCGTCATATCCCAATCATCCCGCTCCATGCACAACTCCATCATCCCCAATCTACCCCATTTTATCCACAAACCCATCATTGTCCCACCATGCCACCCCATATACAAACCCTTCATATCCCTATCACCTCGCTCCACCTGCACCTCCGACGTCTCCCAGTCACTCCATCCCAATCACACCCCCACCATCCCTTCGCTATTTCTCCCCCAATCCAACTCCACCCCCACCCAAACAAACAACCCCTCACCCACTCCCCTTATCACTTGCTCCCAATCACCACTGGTCTTACCACGCCTAAGTAATGCCTGTACAAGCCCCCTCTGCACCCATAAATCCAACCTCGCCAATTCCCGCCACTACCATTCCACCCCCTATTGGAGTCAACCTGGTCGAACTCGAGAATCCGACATACCCAACCCAATCATCCCCAGAATTACCATGCACTCCCTTCCTCATCCCGAAACCTGTCTATGACCTGCATCAAGTACCGTTAAGCTATGAACAGACGGACATAAATGCTGGTTGCAACAGAGAGGAGACTGTTAAATTTATTATCCGATTTGGCAGGATTTCTACACAGCCGGAAGCACCGGGGGCCGTCACAGGAGAAGAGAAGAAGAAAGAGCAGGCCGCAAGGAACCCCTTTGAGAAAATGGCCAGAGAGCACGTGTTGGAGACGTAGCTCAAGAGAACTCCCGCACATATTACTGTGTCGGATTTGTTAATCACGTCCCCGCTCCACTTTCAAGCCTTGATGGGAGTACTCAAAGACACATGTTTCCGCCTGCGTAACCCCAGATGAAGTGGGAGAAATAATCGGGCAAGTATTGGCCCCAAATGCCATCTCATTCACTGATGCAGATTTGTCGCTTGAGGAGAACAACCACTCTAAGCCCCTGAATATAACAGTGGAAGTAGGAAACCTGGTGGTGCCGTTGGTCTTAATAGACAACGGGTCGACACTGAACATATGCCCTCTAAGGACGACAATCAAAATTGGTGCGAACCCCGACACCTTCCGGCCTTCCATAACAAGCGCCAGGGGATTCGACAACACCAGGAGAGAAATCATAGGAGAAGTAGACCTCAACTTGATCATCAGGCCGTAAACCTTCACTATCCCCTTTTAGGTGATGGACATCAAGTCTACATTTAATCTATTGTTGGGCTAGCCGTGGCTAGATGAGATCAGGGCAATACCATCAACTCTATACTAAAAACTTTGATTTATCTCAGAGGGAAGAATCATCACCATCATAGGTGAGAGCAGAGAAGACAGGGAGAGGAGCACTCTTCATATTGAGAATTCAAAAGTGCTTAACATGCCGCACACAGCAGATGACACCGATCTCCATCGATTTGAGTATGACTTCTCAGCTGTTACCCTCGGGTCGACTGAAAAAACCCCTGCCACAACTGGAGGAGGAATGGATGCAGCTGTGTTCATGCTCCACAAATGGGGCCACCAAAAAGGGAAGGGGTTGGGCCCACGCTTTCAAGGAAGAAGAGACCCCGTCAGGGCCAAGGGGCGGCAAACCAAATTCGGCTTGGGCTACAGGCCCGTTGAAGAAGAAATCAGAGAGGCCAAAGAAAGGATAAGAGCTGCAGCAGCCGCCAGGGCCAGAGGAATCAACCTGGAAGAAGAAACTCCCGCCTGAACCCACATCCGTCAAACCTTTGTGAGCGCCGGGGTGGTAAAGATTGATCTGAATGGGGAGATGAGGGTAACCCCACACAAGCCTGTTTCCGCCCATCCAACCAACCCTTACATCACCCCCCCAGACCTCAAGGTGGACTTAGCCACCCTCTCCTTATTTGAGGAGGAAGTCCCCCGGTCCACCCATCACTCAAGCACCAGCCACTTTGGGCCCATCCTAACCATAGAGGACAGGGTCCTAGAGGATCCCTCCGTAAACATGCTGAGGGAGGAACTCTAAGAGCCTACCGATGCCGCTTCCGACCAAAGAGGTAAAGGTCAAGGCTCGCAGGTAAGTAACTGGGCATCTTTGCCCCAACTCCTGAGAGCCGCCAAATGCAGTGAATACGGCACCGGCTCTCCAAAAAAAAATAACCTATAAAAAGTGAGGTTAGCCTCTGGGACACTCTACCCTGTATATATAGAGATCCACCTCGCCAGGGGCTAAACTCCGAAAAATTGCAAAAAACCACAAAAATAGAAAAAATACAAATTCCAAAAATATTGTCCTTTAAAATTCCCAATAAAATTACAAATGATGTCGTGATACCCGTCCCACGTGAAGTCGACCCCTTCCTTGTAGAAATACAAGAAGAGGTAGGAGTCACGAGTCTGAACGAGAAAGGTCAAATCGATGAGCTCCCCAATGATCTCCTCAAACAATTTGCCGATTTTGAGAATGACCATACCCCGATCGTCGAAGAGACGGAGGACGTCAATTTGGGCACCAAAGAGGCCCCTAGAATCACCAAAATTGGAACATCGCTGTCCCCTGCAGAGAGAAAGGGTATGATAGACTTCCTTCGATCATACCAAGACGTCTTCGCATGGTCGTATGAAGACATGCCTGGTTTGGATACCGATCTGGTTGAGCATGAGCTGCCACTCTACCCTGATATTAAGCCTGTTAAACAGAAGCTGAGACGCCTTCGACCTGAATGGATGTTGAAGGTGAAGGACGAGGTCATTAAGCAGTATGACGCGGGTTTGCTCATGGTATCCAAGTACCCACAATGGCTGGCCAATATCATCCCCGTACCAAAGAAGGATGGGAAGGTTCGGATGTGCATTGATTTCTAAAATCTCAACAAGGCAAGCCCTAAGGATGACTTTCTGTTGCCACACATTGACATCTTCGTAAACAACACTGCTAAGCATGGAATGCTCTCATTTATGAATGGATTCTCAGGATACAATCAGATCAAAATGGCAGAGGTTGATCGCGAGAAGACAATATTCATTACCCCTTGGGGAACCTTTTGCTATCGAGTCATGCCATTCGGGTTGAAGAATGCCGGTGCAATGTACCAGAGATCTATGACTGTACTATTTCATGACATGATGCACCAAGAGATTAAAGTGTATATTGACGACATGATAGCCAAGTCACCAGAGCGAAGCGACAATCTGGTAAACCTTCAGAAGCTGTTTGAAAGGTTGAGAAAGTATCGACTACGTCTAAATCCACAGAAGTGCGCATTTGGTGCTATGTCAGGAAAACTATTAGGATTCATCGTCAGTAGGAGGGGGATCGAGGTCGACCAAATCAAAGTCAAAGCCATCACTGAAATGCCACCGCCGTCTACCGAGAAAGAGGTTAGAGGGTTTCTGGGCAGAATACAGTATATAAGTCGGTTCATTGCACGCCGATCTTCAAGTTACTAAGGAGGAATTCGCCCGTTCAATGGAACGACGATTGTCAGGCAGCGTTTGAAAAAATCAAAAGCTACCTCCTTAATCCACCTGTTTTGGTACCACCTGAGCCAGGGATACCACTCTTGATGTATCTCTCCACGACGGAAGTTTTGATGGGATGTGTCTTGGGGCAGCACGATGAAATGGGAAGAAGAGAGCAGGCCATTTACTATATGAGCAAGAAGTTTACTGATTATGAAGCGCGCTACTCTCATTTAGAGAAAGCATGTCTGACTCTTGTATGGGCTACTCAAAGGCTCCGCCACTACTTACTATCTCAGGCTGTTCTGCTCTTGGGCCGAATGGACCCATTAAAATACCTATTTGAAAAGCCAACTCTCACTGGACGAACTGCACGATGGTAACTTTTATTATTTGAATTCGACATCACGTACGTCACTTAGAAGTTAATCAAAGGGCATGCACTTGCTGATCATCTTGCCAACAATCCTTTACCTGACTATGAGCCGTTAAGAATTGAATTCCCAGATGAAGATACCTTGTTCATGACGGAAGACGATACTGAAGAAGAAGAGGAATCTTGGGTAATGCACTTTGACGGGGCCGCAAATGTCGAGGGCCAAGGAGTTGGTGCCATCCTGATTTCCCCAAGAGGATCCCATGTACCGGTCTCTATCAAACTCAACTTCCCTTGCACTAACAATATGGCTGAGTACGAAGCTTGCGCCGCCGGCTTGCAGGCGGCTCTCGATCTGAATGTAACTCACCTTCGAGTATTTGGCGATTCACAGTTAATCATATGCCAGACGAATGGTGACTGGAAGACGAAAGACGAGAAACTAATCCCCTATCATGAACACCTCGAGGATCTGATATCTTGCTTCCAAGATGTGACTTTCTCATACGTCCCCCGGATAAGGAATCGCTTTGCCGACGCATTAGCAACTTTGGCATCAATGATTGAAATTCCCTATGGTGTTGAGATGAAGCCGATCATGATCGAGCAGAGGAATGAGCCAGCCTTCTGCCTCCAGATTGAGGAACCTACAAAGCCTGATGATGAGCCACCTTGGTTCTCAGATATCAAGAATTTCCTTGAGACCCTAACCTTCCTAGCGGGTACATCCAAGACAGACCGACGAACCATTCAACATTTAGCGGCATGTTACATCATTTATGGGGAATGCTTCTACAAGCGATCATACAATAACATCTTACTCAGGTGCCTCACTGAAAGAGAAGTGGTCAATATTATGAAAGAAATCCATGAGGGAGTATGCGGAGCCCACGTCAGCGGTCACATGCTCGCTAAGAAAATCCTACGGCAGGGATACTTTTAGACCACCATGGAATCGAATTTTTGTAAACATGTCCAGAAATGCTACAGTTTCAAGAACACTTCAGTCAGATACACGCTCCTGCCATTGATCTTCACTGCATGACCACTCCTTGGTCATTTGCTACCTGGGGCCTTGACGTTGTCGAAATGATTAATCCAAAAGCATCAAACGGACATCTGCTCATCCTCGTCGCCATTGAATACTTCACTAAGTGGGTAGAAGCGGCGTCATATGCCAACATCACGGCCAGTCACGTTGAGAAGTTTCTCAAGAATAATATTGTATGCCGATTTGGAGTACCCAAAGATATCATCACGAACAACGACACAGACTTTACGAATAAGCGCATCTGAGACTTCTGCGAGCAATACAAGATCAAACACCATCGCTCATCCCCTTATCGGCCTCAAACTAATGGAGCCATGGAAGTCGTGAACAAGACAGTCGTCCGCATCCTTGAGAAAATGGTCGTCACTTATCGAGATTGGAGCGAAATACTGCCATTTTCTTTGTGGGCCTACTGAACGTCGATCCTTACCGCTACAGGGGCAACACCATTCTCCCTTGTGTATGGAACCAAGGCCGTCCTCCCGGTAGAGGTTGAAGTACCCTCGCTCTGAATCCTCATGGAATCAGGCTTACCCGAAGCAGAGAGAGAGCGATCCCGCTTTGAACACTTAAACTTATTGGACGACAAGAGACTCCTAGCCTTGTGTCACACTCAAGTTTACCAGAGGAGAATCACACGCCCTTACAATAAACGTGTCCGCGATCGAGATCTAAAGGTAGGAGACACTGTGCTAAAGAAGATCTTCCCTTCCTTCTATGCCGATCCAAGAGGAAAGTTTAAGCCGAACTGGGAAGGACCATACGTCATTCGAGAAGTGTTGCCGGGATACGCCATCTGCCTCGCCACCATGGACTGATATCATCTTCCTGAGCCCATCAACGCTGGATACATCCGACGGTTCTACTCATAGTCTATTGCCATAAGGTAAGAAGTATTGATGAAATAGATACGTGACAGCTTAAGAACCACCCAAAAGAGGCCATCATTCTAAGCACAGTTGCAAAAAAAAAACATCCCTAAAAATGATGATATCCTTTGCTACCCCATTTGAGCCTGGGCCTTTCTTTCAATAAACCCATTCCCCCCAAAAAAATATATGTGTACATATACCCAAAAAAAAAAAGAGAGAGAGAAAAGATGCATGTGTATAAAGTTACTATCAAATCCCAAAAAATTGAAAAAAGCAAAACCTCAAAATGAGATTACCTTAAATGGAGGAAAAAGAATAAAAAAAAAAATGTGTGTGTGGAAGAATCACGGGGCATGTATAGTAGAAACCCCCAAGGAAGAAAGTATGTTGAGAAAACTGAAGCAGTATCAAGGAAACCCTTTTAGCCCAGCATACCTTCAAATCCTAACCTAACCCATGGCCAAGCTACACCCTGAAGGAAGCCCTCTTTGTAGGATCGCAAGCGGTCATAGTATCTATCAAGTCAACATGAGCCGAGTCGTGAGACGACACCAGAGCTTCATCCAGCTGGTTATGATGGAATCAATGTCCATGTCGTGGCTTTTTGGTTCTTCAAAAAAAAAAAGAGAGAGAAAGATAAGAAAAAAAGAGAGGAAAGATAAGAAAAATTAATTTGAGTTCAAAGCAAGATGGACGTGGTGAAAACCCGCAAGGGCATCGCGGGTAAAAACAGCGAACTCACGCGGACTAGGTGAAAAGCTGAAAAGGCACCTGGGGTAAGAGAGCGAACCCATGGACGTGGTGAAAACCCAAAAGGCCGCTATGGGTAAAAACATGGATGACAGGCATGGCGAAAACCCGTCTTGGGCACTGTGAGTAAAAATATCAAGAAAAGAGAAATTAGGAGAGGATCTGTTCTGGCCTGCCTATTTTAGTCTGGACCCCTTGAGCCTCTTCTCCCCTTTGCTAGGCCACTCATGTTAAAATTGGATCGGATCCTAATCAAGTATGTCGTCTCTACCGCGTCGTTTGACACATGACCAAGGGTAAAGGCAGAAGACTAATCAATCTCGGAGAAGCTGACCTATCCATGTTTAAAAAGAAAAATCAGAGCCTCATAAACAGGGTTCGACCATGCTCAAAAAAGGACCCACCAGTTGGCCTCGTAAATACTGACATCACAAAAAGGAGGAGAAAAGGAGAAAATTTAAAAAAAAAGGAGAAGAAAGAAAAAATTTCAAAAAAAGATAATAGATTTTCCTTTTCCATAAAAAGCCTCACACTGTGTAGGAGAAAAATTTCAAAAAAAAAAAGATTTTCCTTTTCCATAAAAAGCCTCACACTGTGTAGGAGAAAATTTTTAAAAAAGATAATAGATTTTCCTTTTCCATAAAAAGCCTCACACTATTTAGGAGAAAAATTTCAAAAAAGATAATAGATTTTTCTTTTCCATAAAAAGCCTTACATTGTGTAGGAGAAAAATTTCAAAAAAGATAATAGATTTTCCTTTTCCATAAAAAGCCTCACACTATGTAGGAGAAAAATTTCAAAAAAGATAATAGATTTTCCTTTTCCATAAAAAGCCTCACACTGTGAAGGAGAAAATTTCAAAAAAGATAATCGATTTTCCTTTTCCATAAAAAGCCTCACACTATGTAAGAGAAAATTTCAAAAAAGATAATAGATTTTCCTTTTCCATAAACAGCCTTACGTTGCGAGACGTATGGAAGAAAATTCGAACAAAAAAAAAAATAATATATATATATATATGTATATATAGTAAATTTCATTTCTTTTCTTACAGCGTTACGTATGAGGTGTCACGTCCCAAAAAGATAACAACATGACACACTGCCTTCTTTACAAGTATATTTAAAAAAAAACAAACCAAAAAGAAGAAACAACCCACAAAAAGAGATTTCTGTTAAGGGGCATCAGCCCCCCCTCTGTGTATATGATCTATGGTATGTGCAGGAACAGGTCAGGGGTAGGGACCACGCTTCAAAGCATTGATCTCTAAAAGGAGAGAGTCCTCACAGGCATTCCGATCAGACAACCAACTACCATGAAGACTCTTCTGCCACCTCTGCAAAGCATCAGCCGCACTACGAGACTCAGTCAAAAGCCCAGTTAGCCGAAGAACCTCACTCTCGGCCGTAGCAGCTCTCACCTCCGCAACCTCAGCTCTGGCCATTTCCTTCTCCAAAGCCTCAGTCAAAGCCAGCGTCTCTGCAGAAAGAGACTCAATCCTAGTCCGGAGTATCGTTTCCTTGTATGGCTAGGGCCCCGTCTCTATCACATCTACCGAAACCGGGCTAGGGGCAGGTGAAACCTCGGATGCCAGCCAAACCTTGTAATCAGAGGAGAGAACGCCCCCTGAACTAAGTTGCACATGTGCACCGATTGGCAGGTCTCCCAGAGGGCTGCTATGTGGTCTAGGTCACTGAGAAAACTTGAGAGAATATCAAAGAGCACAAGGGCAGCCTCACAGCGCACGGCACGTGTTGGGTATATCCGAATTGACGGAGCACCCGAGATGGGAAATAGTAGGTACTACCAGTATACCCCAAAAGCGTGATACCCTCACAATCCCGAGAGCAGACAATCGAAAAGGTGCCGTCCATCCAGGGAAGTTGCCAGATCAACTCTGCATCAGATAGCCACCGGTTCAGTTCCTCAATGCTCCCATGGGGCAGTCTCGAGCACTGGGTCAGAAAGCCTCGAGCCACATCCCCTCTTACCAAGCAAAATCTCGGCACGGGCCCCATGATAGCCAAATTCTCTCCTAGCCAAATCTGAATAAGGAGTGGACTCCCTCTAAGGATCTCGACCTGGCCTGAGGCCGAGGCATCCAGGCATCGATACATCTCAGCCAGGACCAGGTGCACCAGTGAATAACCTCCCTCCAATTCGGTCAAGACATCACATAACCCGAGGGAAAATGTCTTGCCCCAAGTAAAGAAGAGAACTTCCGACAGCAAATAAAGGGCAAAGGCCTTTACATTGAAAGGATCTCGGATAGGCAACTTTCGGAGACTCGAGTCGCCAAAAAGTTCTCTCAGGAATTTCACCGAGCATCTGGTGGGCCCCTCGGCGAAGCCCTTCTCATACCCACCCTTTTTCAAACCAAGAAACGCTTGGACCGCCTTTGCATACCCCAGTTTGGGTATTACTTTGGCAAGTCCCCGATGCATCCTCAAGCCAGTAATAGAGGCTAGCTCTTCCAAGGTTGGGGCGAGCTCCCTGGACCCGAATCTGAAGACATAGCCCCTATGGTCCCACGACGCCAAAGCCGCCTGCAGAAGATTGGGCAACATAGGAATAGCAAGGAGGGAGGAAAGGCGGGATAACCCGAGGCAATCCAGAACAGCGAGCTCGCCCTCGGCCAAGCTATCACACCATTTCTGTAAAAAACTAGGCCCCGGGTCCAAACAGGGAAGTATACTAGCCCCAGCCCCCGTATGAGAACTTGGGCCTTTCTTGGAAGCGGGTCCATGGACGTACAAAGATGGTCTTTATGAAAATCAGCCAATGTAGGGCGATGGACCCGCTCGAAAAAAAAGGAAGAGAGAGAAAAGAAAGAAAAAAGAGGGGCAAAAAGGCCAAGCCCAGGTGAAAAGAGAGGCAAAGAGGGCCAGGTTCGGGTTATAAAGAACCCGTCGAGCCCAGTTATACGAGGCGTATATAGTATATACGCCAGAGCAAAATTGAAATTATTCTGCCAGGCGTATATATTATATACGCCAAGGAAAAATTGAACACTTTTCCACCTGGCGTATATATTATATACCCCCAGGCAAAATTTTAAAATATTTTGCCAGGCGTATATAATATATAAGCCCAGTTTAAAAAAAAAAAAAAAAAAGCAGGGAAGTGTGGCTCCCCTCACATTGGTCCATTCTTTTTTACTTCCCCCACGAGAAGGACGGGTTTCGCGTAGCCTACTTTTTGTCACGGGGCAGCCCACAGTCGGGCATGCTTGCACACCCACGGGAAACCCTCGGATGACAAGGAATCCGTGGGTCAGATGCAGAGGATCACATGCAGGCTCAACCCCATCATTGGAGGGGCTCTGGCCCGCTTCATGCCAAGGAAAAGGAAACCATAAAACTAGAGAGATAACCAAACAGAGCATTCATATAAACCATGAAAATCATAAAACCATCCAAAAAAAATTGTTGTTTAAAAAATTACATATCCCCCAATAAATCAAAGTCTAAATTGTTTCACTATTTCAAATTTTCAGAAAATAAACTAGTCATGGGCAGCCCCCTTTGACTTCTTCCGACGTCGGGTCATGCTTTGAAAAGTATGGGTCTCCCCCACCCGTGTCCACGCCTGAGAGATGTGGCCGAGCAGAGAGCGCAACTCCTTTTCGCGAGCACGCTGCATAAGCACACCAGAGGCCGTCAAGTACGGAAATAAGCAAAAAGTAAATAAGAAAATGATTAGGTGCGGTCAGTATTCACTCACCACCTCAGCCTCCCTAAGCCCGACAATGTTGCGGTAGTATTCGGCTTGGTTCACGGCCAACTCATAATTCTGCACAGCAAAAAAAAAGAAAAAGAAAGGTGTCAGTCACACAGGTCCTTGGCATAATCCAAGAAAACAGAAGAGAAATGTAACAAGGGAGAGATTACCCCAGGGATTAGCTCAGGGGGTGGGATCCGAATAGCTTCAGTAGATATGCGTGTCTGCTCAGCCACATCGGCACACATACGTGACAGAAAGGCATCGTCCAAGCGCTAAAAGTCCCCTGGACCTTAGTTGGTGAACTGCTGGAAGCGCCAGCACCGGAAGGGATAGAAGGTCCAACACCGGAAGGGACAGAAGGTCCAGCACTGGTAGCCTCATCAGGAGCAGCTGCCTCACCCCCCTCATCTAAATCATGACCCTGCCCAAACTACAGAGAGAAATAATTTTTGTTCAAATAGTAGGGCAATCAAGGTAATCACATGGAAGGCTGCTAAATAAAAAGAGGAAAGAACATTACCTGAGACCGCGGACCACCAAAAGCCAAAAAGTTAGCACTGGGCACGAACCGGGGCAGCAGAGAATGATAGGGCAGAGACTCATACCACATCTGATATCCCCTCGAAAAAAGGTCATCAATGGGGACCCTGTGATGGAGAAAGCGAGCGGAAAGCACTTTGGTAGAACCTTCAAGAGCCAATACATCAGCTGGACGAGCTTGGGGCACAGTGAAAAGAGGACGGTACTGATGAACCACCCTCTCTCCTAGGTAATAGGCCCTAGCCCAGGACCCATAGAAGAAAATGATGCGTCGATCTAACAAGAAATGAGAAGGACCCACTGCAGCCAGGTTCCAAAAGGGAGATCTGACGTAGGGGTCAAGGATGACCTGCTCAGAAACAAAAAGGAGGAGGGATATATACATTTGGTCAGAACCCACAACACAAAAGAGCTATCAAATTTGTAAAGAGAGAAATTGTTATACCTGCTCAGGGATCAACAGATCAAACTGGGAGTGTAGCCCTAACTCCAGATGCTTCATGCCTACGTCCCGACGGTGGTTCGTGTTCCAATTGCTCATAAGAGGGAACGTAGGAACTTCGGATAGAAGCAGAGGACGACCAGGTTGGAAATGCAGATACCCCCAAACTTGAGAAAGCAAGCGGATAAAAACAGATTTTCCATAAAAGAGAACAGATGAACAAACTGAGACCAAAGGATAAAATACCTCAAGTGCGGGCCAAAAGCCCACAACGGAGCTGGTCTCCCCAAGTACGGCTCACACCAGGCTAGACATGAGCACCGCATAACCAGCACCGCCCCAATCAAACCGATGCACAGTGTCCCAGTTCACCATAAGACTGAGAAGGGACAATGAGACCCGCCCTCCACTGGTATTTGAAAGAAGAGTCTTACCCAAAAGGAACAACAGAGAAATACGGGCTAGCATCAGCGCATGCTCTGGCTCAAGATAAATGACCGCATCGGGCTGGCCCAGATCCATTCAGACTAACCAGCCAAGATAACTTGACTCCAGAACCGCGAACATTCCCGGAGGTTGGGTAGGCCCTTATCAGCCGAGTCACTTCCTCCCTATCAGGCGTGCAGGTAGGTGTCACTGACACCCCTCCAATGCGAACCCGGTAATCATGGACTAGTCCGTGGGTGTAAGGGTCATCTCAGCGATGGCCATATGAAACGTCATGGTCTCAGGGCGAAAGCATTCTATTAGGGCCTTCACATAGGCCGTGTTGGCCCTCACGGTGTGGCATGAAATAAAATCCCCAAAACCAGCTTGAGCAGGCAGGTCCTTCACCACCTGGGGAAGATAGAGTACGAGGCGCTAGAGATCGAACCAGCCACCCTGGAACATGATGTGTGGTAAAGGCTGCAAACAAAAGGGATCTGTCAAATAGGAGCAAAGTGGTATAATAAAGACATCAAAGGCAAAGAAAAAGGGCTCATCTGTTTACCTGGCCAGCGATCCCAAAATTAGAGATATGGGTGTGCTGATAATGAAGGAGGCCGATACGGGCGGCTTCACCTTGCATTTCATACCAAGGTTGAGAGGAGCACTGTGAAATGGTAAACTGCTCCCCATGAGGACCATAGGCCATCTCTGGCCCCTCCTGTGGATCTTGCCCTTCGTCGCCAGACATCTGAAAATATGGAACACATCAATATAAGAAAGGGCTGCTAAAAAAAAAAAGAAGTGAAAGAGAAAAATAACAAAAAAGGCAAGCAAAAAAAAAAAAAGAGAAAAACATGCACTAATCCATCATGAAAGAAAAAAAAAAACAAATAAAAAAAAAGAAAAATGAATGATGATGAATGATGAAGGATGATGATATATATATAAAAAAAAAAAAATGATGATGAGAATGAATGAAAAAAGAGGAGCATAGGCATAAGGAATCACATATATTGAAAAAAAAAGAAGAGAGGCATTAATCTTTTACCACAAAAAGGAAGAACATCAAGTATTTCAAACAAAAAAAAAAGAGAGAGAAAAATAACAAAAAGGCAAACAAAAAAAGAGAAGAAAAAGGCACTAATCCATCATGAAAGAAAAGAAACAAATAAGAAAAAAAAATGATGATGATATAATAATAATAAAAAAAAAAAAGTGAATGATGAAAGATGGATGATGATATAATAATAATAAAAAATGAATGATGAATGAAAAAAGAGGAGCATAGGCATAAGGATCACATATACTTGAAAAAAAATCCATTAATCTTTCACCACAAAAAGGAAGAACATCAAGCATTTTAAAAAAAAAATAGCATTATCAAAATTCAAAGGAAAGATGAAAGAGGGGTTGGTGATTACCTTCAATAGGAGGAGAAATAGATCCAAAAATCGGCAGAGAGTGAACGCTTTTAATCGGCACGCGCGACTCCCGGTGATAGAACTCAAGCAAAATCAAATGCAAAAACCCTAAGGGGCTGTCCCGGACTTGAGAAGGAAGGAGAGAAGAAGATAGAATTTGAAAGAGAGGGCCCCTTTTGCGCTCAGGTTCGGGCAGTTTTAAAACTGCCAGATTTTGGTCAGGCTTATATAATATATACGCCCAGCCATTTTCGCTGCAGATTTGCCAGGTGTATATATTATATATGCCCAGCCAATTTTTGGCTTTAATGGCCCGATAGGCCCTCTGTATGCTCTAGATCAAGGCCTGGTCCCTCTTAGAAGCCCACGTACCATCGGCCGATGGTACACGCATCCCTAAATGGTCCTTCGAACTCCCTTCGATTGGCCCAAAGGGACCGTGCTACAATAAACGGATCTAGATCTGTAAGCACCCGCCAAGTGCTCCCATAAAACCATAAAATAAAAAAAAAAAACTTTTTCTTTTAAAACCAAAACAAAGAAGAAGAAGAGAGGCTCACATGAAATAATTGAAACACAACACTAGTTCTCAAAGAGCGTTGCAACGCCTGTTTGCCCCACTCCGAGAGCCGTGTTAAATCAATTCGGAACGATCGGGTTCACCCAAAAATTCCCAAACCTTGTTTTACATAGGGACACATCATGCCTGATCCAACAGGAAAAATACTGGTCATGTTTGCCCCCAGCCATTAGGAACCCGCTTTCAAACCCACTTCCCTAAACAGGATAGCGGGGTCTAATTTGTTTAAAGACCAAGACCACGCATCCCCAGGAGAAAGGACCTGATCCAACAGGCAAACCAAGGACCTATCACCGGAATGCGCACGTCCTTGAGGTGTATCAATATGGCAAGTTGGTCTACCTAAGGATACATGTAAAAATAAAAATAGTTTGAGCATGCTCAAAGTCTTGAACTGACATGTGCAAAAGAAAAAAGAGAAAAAAAAGAAAGAAGAAGAAGAAGAAAAAAGAGAAAAGAAAAAAAGGAGAAGGTTCGGGATAACAACCTTTTGTTATGTAGTTAAAATCCTGAGTAGGTTGACCCCACCTTCCAAGCATTGGCTCTGATCATCCACCTTCTGATCTATGATTGACCGAGAGTGCACCCGACTTCAGACCATTCGAAAAGTCTATTGTCAGTTGAAACTGACCCGTCAAAAATGAAATTACAACCAACCAAACTATGTGCAAACATACATACTGAAGGGCTCATTTCCTTTTATTTCCTTGTACACAGGCTTAAAACCTGTATAGGCACGGCGTCCCTGTTGAATGTACGCACTTGCGTCTGGGTATCCGCAGGATGGTCGTTTGTCCTCATAAATTATACCTTAGGGTCGAGGCTTCTGTTCGCGCTTATTTGCTGCTTATCACCCCTGATGGGTGTCTATCTGTGCATAGTTAGTAAGATGTGATTTCATTGGGGATGGAGGCTAGAATTGACCATCTCTTTTGATGGATTTTTGGGTCCTAGCCTGATCTTTTTTTAGCTTTGTCTCGAGTTAAGGCACTCCAGTTTGTGTGAATCAGGAGCACCTCACCACCAGAACATGCACATCCCCAAGGTGTACCTATCCCCGGCAGAGCGCACGCACTCTTAAAGCGTATCAACTAGCATTTGATCCACTTAAAGAGTTGTGCAAGAATAAAATTGCCAGAGGTCCTTGAGCTTTGCTTGGAGGCATCGAAACAAAAGAAAATTCAAAAAATATATACAAAAATAATTCACTCTAAAAATGGGCACGCATTCCCATGAAGTGTTGCGACATAAATATTCGCTCCACTCGGATAAATCATGCTAAAGTAACCTCGAGGTTGATGGGTTCGCCCAGAGATTTCGAGCCTTACCTAGGTAAGGGCACCTGTGCCCAATCCAATGGAGCTGTCGATACCCCATAGGATTGGACACAATTTGTATGCCTTCGCTTTGTGCACTTTGCATCGATTCCGAAGCATAGATCGATCACCCTATTTCATGGAGCTGTTTGGTTTAGATTAATACTCAACATCACGAATCTATAATTTCCCTCAAGAAGTGGATGGTATCCCAGCTAGCGGGCTTACACTTTTTGTGATCATTGCAGTTATGGCCAGTAATGTCGCAATGCGCTTGGGGACTGTTAGCATTGAGGTATGGATGATATCCCGAAATGAGAGGGCTTACGTACACTCACCATCACCATGGATGTTTGAGAATTGAGTTGAACTAGGCGGACCCATCAAACGTGCCTTGGACCTCTTCGGATGTCTCTTGTCTTTGGCATCCGATCATTAGTGATCGAATACCAAAGAGGGGCATCTGTAGACACCCAAATTCGGCCCAAGGCCCGATCAGTCTGTACTCTGAGAGAGATGTACCCTTGTGCTTCCTATGGCACCCTTGAAAGTTTAGGAATCACCCTGAATTCTTTAGAACCATTCCCCCAGCCCTTAGGAATCGCCCTAAACCCTAGGATCCCTTCCCAGACCCAACTTAAACCCTTCTGAGCATTTGATGGGAGGAGAGCTATAAAATTTTACATAGATCACTGCCAAGGATGATCCATATGCCATTGGAAGGAGACTTCTCCAGCTTTCCAGCGGCCTAAAGATTATCCAATTTGGAGTTGTGGTTCGAAAGTTATGGCCGACTGAAGTTTCACATAAAATCATGACTTTTTGCTCAGGCGTATGTATTACATACGCCCAGCAAATTTGGCCCCATTTTGGTCAAGCGTATGTTTTATATATGCCTAGCATTTTTGAGGCAAATTTGGCTAGGCGTACATAATAAATACTGCCAGCATAGGTAGGGCCCACCGCGGACACCTACCTTCTCAGATCTCCTCTGATTTTCATGGAAATCACTGTACATAAACTGGGCGTATGTAATATATACGCCCAACTTAGCTACAGTAACTGTCATCAAATGCTCGAAATTCCTTCATCAGGTTTGACCTTTTGACCATCCCCTTGGTTGAGGTGGGTGTCCTAAGATTGGTTGCACCCCCTTTGAGCTTATTTGCAACCCTTAAGTCACCTATGGTCTCACCCCATCATCTGCCATTGAAATTGGTTCCCCAAGCCCCTAGGACCCTGAAAACCTAGAAAACCTTAGATGGAGGATTACCTAATTGCTAAACCAATTAGCCCTTAAGTAAACCTCTAACCCACCTCTTCTCTATAAATAGAGAGGCCCCCCCTCTTCCCAAAGGGTTAAAAAATTAGGGTTGAAAGCTTGAGTTCAAGAGAGAGAGACCTAGTGAGAGAAAGTTCCATTTTTTTATTCTTCAACCAGAATTCCAACATGCTTAGTTCACCCCTTTCAATCAATTTCAACCATTAGACCACTCCTTTTTTAGTCAATCTTAGTCCCTAGCTTCATCCTACACTTCCCATCTATTAAATCCTAGCATTAGAATCCATTCCCCTACCGTTTAAGCCATCGAAAGTACGCTGAAGCGAAGGTCTTCAACGGTGCTACAAGGGCCCGTGAGCTCCTGCTCACCCCTCTCTTCCTCTACCTTCTTGGTGTCTCCTCTGTCCAAGGATTCAAGCTGTTACGCCGCCGAAATTTCGGTTTGGCTCAAAGCTTGATAGGTCCGTATTGCCTTCGGTCAAGGGGAAGCTCCGGCCATTTATTTTCATTTTGGCCATAGATAGAGACCGCCATGTGCGGGTTGATCGGGTGCCTAAACCCTTCCCGATCGATAACCGAAGCCCCTACCCTAGAGCCTTTGGAAAAAATTGGTAAATCAGAGTCATATTTAGCACTTCGGTGCTCAAAATATTGATTTAAAGGTTTTTCGGGTCACCAAAAGCTCTGGGTAGCGACTCTACATTTTATTCCATCGTTAGCACATCGCCGCGACGGGTTCGAGAGAATCCATGGTCGCACAGGTTTGATATTGGTTAGGTGCGATGGGATGTCAGAGATGTTTCTTTATTTGTGTGCTTCTACTGCAGTGGTGAGGCAGTTGGGAATAGGGCTCTCTGGTTTCACGATGGGGCCTGATCGAGCCTTCCCTTTCATTTATTAATGTGGGGTTACACAACGGGATTTCGGGGAGGCATGATTGGTGATAGGACATTGGCTGTTCTCCCCTTTTGGTTGTGTACCACAGTGGGTTGTATTGTCGCGACGGAACAGGTTGTGAGGAGATCAAGTTGCAGTTGCATCGCGACGGGACATGTACGGGGTTGACAATTCCTTTGTTGTTTCAATGTCGTGATGGGACAATGATGGTGTTTCTTTCTTTAACAGATCTTGGTTATGCAATAGGTTGGAGTCAGTTTGGAATGGTGCCTGAGAGTGCGGCGGGATCTATCTTCGGGCTTGGTAGTGTGGTGAGGCTTTTTAGCATCGCGGTGGGACATAGCTGATTTATGCTGATGTGTTTGGATGTTGCAAATCCTACCGCGATGGGACATGAATGTGATCAGCGATTCTCTCTCTGATGAATATGCAAGGTTATGAGATGGGATGACGAAGAGGGATTCTGATCATGATGGGATGTTGCGAATTATCACGGGTAACTTCATTGCGATGGGACTGCGGAGTATGTCCCAGTTTATGTATTTAAGATGGTTTATTAAGTTTGAGGGTAGGCCGGGTTTGAGTAATAATCTTCAGAGTGAGTGTATAAGAAGGGAATTTCTTTCTTTCTCTTTTTTTTGAATTACGCGCTTGGGTTAGGGTGTAGGATTCAATTACGCGTAGGTGAATCTGTGCGTAATTGGCAAGGTGGTGGTTTTATTGCGCGTCTATATTGCAGCGCATAATACTATTGCGCACAAGCTAAGGTGCGCGATTGTTTCTTCGGGACTTGTGGGTGGACGGAAGTTCAATTGTGCGCCCTCTTGGGTGCGTGTGATTGGTATTATGCGCAGGTTACTGGGCGCATAATTGCATTGCGCCCCATGTGTCAGGTCCGTAATTTGGCGACTTCCTATATATGTTTGAGTTTCTTTCATTTCTCTTCATTCTTTCCTGTTTCCCTTTAATTTCTGTGTTTTAGTTATATCTTGTGATCCAATCGTCAGATCGGGATGTCATTTCTTTCGATGTTTGTGGTTTCACAGGATCTTCAGCCTGAGGTTATGTTCGATGACGATGTGACTTTGAGAATGGGCAGTATTGGGAAGGGAGCGTCCTATACATCCTTCATTATTATTAGAAGGTGAAGATGGGGAAGCCCTCCAAATGGATGGAAAGGTGTGTTACCCAACCAATCCCCCATTTCACCTTCTATTGCTTCTGATTGGACGCTCCGCGCTCGGGCTTTATGTCTATTCTTGATTTTATGTTTTCATTTAGGTTGTAGGTTATGTCCTAGGTTTTCATTTTGGGTTGTATGTTCAGGAGGTATGCCTCCGATGACACCTGTATAAATTTTATTATATAAATAAAGAGTTTTTTTTTTGTTTATTGTGTTTGTTTCATTTATGTTTGTTTGTGTTCATTGTTATATGTTTCTTGGGTTACGCTGGAGGGGGAACGGGTAGTGTTAGAGTATGGTGTTTATTTTTCGGGTGTATTTTGTTGTTCTATTTCAGATGTTCGTTTTGGGGTCCTATGACGGAAAAGTAAGAACTAAACTTAAAAAAAAAAAAAAAAAGCCCCAGTTTGGGGTATCGGTCTTATGACCTGAGTATCGCTACCAAGGTTCTAGAGCTCTTAAAAAAAATGCCCCAGTGTTAAGTGACGATGGGACTTTTACCTGCCTCACAGATGTCCTGGAGTATATTTGTAATGCTCCTATGTTGGGAAGTAGTTTGATTATTTTGGCCACATGTCGAGCTTAATTGTGTAAGTATCGAATGATCGTCATGTATCGTACCTTTCAGCAGGATTGAGGCGAATGGTAGGTAATGAGTGATCGCGTCGCTTATCATTCAAAAGTTTTTGATTTTATTTCAAGGAGATTTTGAAAATCATTTGACTCATTGTCTTAAAAGAAAATAAAGGGTGAAGAGGAGGTAAGGTTTATTAATCTGGGGTAGCTTCTTATTCAACAAAAATTTGAAATAGTAGTCAACTACTTTCTTCTCGGGTGGGTAATGCGGTGCCATAATTGAACTCTCCGTCATGGTCCACATCATCAAATCATCAGATTCTGTGGTTAGCAGGAGTTTTGTCCTCCTCCCGCAACTGTATGACGATATCTAGTAGTGTGAAGATATCAGGGAGGCCATTGCGGTTTGCTTATGCTCCCCTAATGAAAATACCAAGAATGCCCTCACAATTTACTTATGATTCCTTGAATTCATTGACTGCTCATTCGTCATATTGCTCTCGCTCGGTTGTGCTTCTTTTCTATATATATATATTTCAAACAACCTGAATTATGAGGTTTTATATTTTCATTTTTTTTGCTCCAACATCGACTCCAATGGCTGAAGAGGGTGTATGAGAATCCAGAGGTTTTTATATTTCAGAAAGAGAGTTTTATGATCCACTAGTCCTTTTGATCAACTTGCCCGAATAGGAGGGTGGTTGATGAGTCAGATGATACCCAAAATAGTTTTGAAAATAATGACCTATGATTGGCGAATGCCTTGTGATGACTGCGAGGATGATATGTATATAAGTATGTTTGTTTAGGTTACGAGACATGATTGTCATTGAGTTATGATTCCATGGGTCAAAAAGTCTTTCCCCTATGACTGTTTCCTAGACATGTTGCCGAGATAATATAAGTACTTCCTATATGAGTTTGATTTCCTCCAAGCGAGGCGATTGTATAGGCACTTTTCCCTTAGCACTAGCTCCCCGACTTCGAGTTCTCGGTCAGGTAGGAGTTATAAGTCAGAGATATTGCTGGGTAGATGACATATGTATATATATATTTTTGTTTTGTATATATTTTTTGAATTTTTGTGTTATGGTACAACATCAGTTCCTTAAGCGGAGATTGACTCAGAAGGTCGAATGGACAAAGTGGCAGTTGGGTGATCCATTTTGGGGTCCTCGATCCCTCTCGATTTGGTTAATCTGGGATTAGAGAGAGGTCATGTTTGCATTCATGGTTTGGATGATGTGAGATTTGTCGAAATAGGTGTGACATATTTTAACTTCTTCTTTTGATGAGTCTTTTATGGTCGGGGCCTCCTTGTCGGGAGGGACCTTCATCAGTTTTTCGACGAAGGGAGGCCTCTCATAGAGTTGGAGCCGAAAGTTGTTAGAGAGTTTTTCAGAATTATTTATGGGTTGTTGGAAAGTTGTTCGTGGGTGAAGTTGGAGCGGGATGCGATGAGAGGGAATGTGGTGTTGTAAAGGTATTGAGAGGATAAGGCAGAGGTAGAGTAGGAGGAGGAGACATGAGGGCATAGGCCAAGGTGGACCTTTCTTTCGTGTGGGGCGGTTTGGTTTTGTTTGATTCACACTTTGGGTTTATTGTAAGGTTATTTTAAAGTTTTGGTTGTAATTTTTGGAGGAGGTTTAGTGTTGACTGTTTGGCGTAGCGGTTTCGTTGTCAGTTGGTGTTCTGTGAAGGTTTTGATTGTGAGGTCTACAAAAATCTGGATCTGGTGGTTAGAATCGGTCTTAGTTATGATGTCAAGTTTGTTTTGTAGTGGGATTTGAGAGTTTGGCGATACGTTAATTTGGATGTTGATCGGGGCCATAGGATTTAAGTCTATTTTGATTTCGAAAGTGGGAGCGATGATCGACACCTCGATAGGTTCGGTGGTTGGCTCAAAGGTGAGTGGAGTTGGCGTTGTAGGAATAGGTTCGGTTTTAGTGATGGGTTCATGTTCGATAACTGGCTCAAGTTTGACGACAGGTTTAGGCTTGACAATGGGTTCGGGTTTGATGGCAGATTCACCTTTGATGGTGGGTTCAATCTTGTGGATGTGTTCGATGATTGGTTTAAGTTCAATGATCTATTTGGTTTCGTGTTCGATGACAGGTTCAAGTTCGATCATGGGTTTAGGTTTAATGATGGGTTCATGTTCAAGGATAGGTTTAGATTCGATAATAGGTTTAAATTCGATAATAGGTTTAGTTTCGATAGTAGGTTTAGGTTTGATGATAATCTTAGGTTTTATAAAAGGTTTAGTTTTGATAGTAGGTTTAGGTTTGATGATAAGTTTAGTTTTGATAATAGGTTATGTTTTGATAATAGGTTTAGTTTTTATAGTAGGTTTGAGTTTGAGGTTCAGTTTCGTGGTTGGTGAGGTGATAAGTCCGGTGGTGAGTTTTAGTTTTAAGGCGGATGTAGAGATTGATTTGTCCGATGGTTCTGAGATCGGTTTAATGGTTGATTCTGTGATGAGTGAAATGGATGGTTCAGAGGTGTGTTTGGTAGTAGATTTGGGTTCGAGATTTTGTTTTGAAGTTGGTGAGGTGGTAGTGAGTTTAGGCTCCGGAGTGGGCGTAGAAGTCAATTCGAGAGTTGATTCTGAGGTTAGTGGGGTGATGTGTTTGTTATTGAGCTTAAGTTTTAAAGCAGGTATAGGAATTAATTCAAGAACTGGTTTTGAGATTGGTGGGGCAAAGTGTTTGACATGTGTTCGATTTTTGGGGTTAGTTTTGGAGTAGATTTGGAAGCGAGAGGGCTGGTGATTTCGAGGGTAGATTTGATTACTGGTTTGGGTTCATAGTTTAGTTTTGTGATTGGTTTAAGTATGAATGGCATCGTATAATACTGATTGATTGGTTCGAAAATTACTTCTAGAATTGGAACGTAAGCCTATTTGGGGGTAGTTTGCTTCATTGGTTTGGGCGCCTGTTCAGGAGGTGTGGATCCATGCAGAGGAGACTGTTGCAGTAGTCTGTGCACTACAACAGCTATGCATAGAGGAATTCTCGTGAGGCTGAAAGCAAACTCGCGCAGCCCGCATGCAGTTCAATTTGGCCTAAGAAGCCCCCTCGCGTAGCTCTCGCTAAGAAGCCACCATAGTTTACAATGCTACAAGCTCAAGCAACCATGGGTGTATCAAATCCATAGATATCCATGCACAAAATATAAAATAAATATAAATTCAAATAAGCTGGAAAAATAGCATTGCATTGATTGAAATGAAACTTACAATGTATGCCCTCAAGGCAACAACCAATGCAAAAACTCGAATAAGCCCCCAATGCTCACACAACACCCATTACAAACTAAAATAAAGCTAACTACTTACATAAGATCTCAACCAGCAAATGCTGAGCCAAGGAAGAAGAAAGGAAACAGGGATGATCTAACCCTAACCCTCATGACCTAAGCACTCTCGAGCTCGCAGCCAATTTAGGTTTGAGATGAGATAAGTTTATGCTAAAACATTACAGTTTAAATCCTAAGTCTCTCATTGCCTTGGCCAATAGGAACATAGAAGAGAAAACCCTAATTTTTGCTTGAAGACGTGGCCCCATGGTGACCCTTGGATGCCTCGGGATGTGTGAAATTGATGAGAACCTCAAGATGTGTGCCCTAGAAGTGTGGAAATCCCTAAAGTGTTCATGTGTATGGACTGATAAGTGGGGATCCCGAGCTTCGCGCGGATGAGTGCTATAATTTGGCCTCTCACGAAGCTGTCATGTGGTTGATCTTTGCAGTTAAATAAGCTTCACGAGGTCCCTTTTGCATTGAGTAGCATAGTTCGCGCAGATGGTTCTCCAGGTGACTCAAGTCGTGAGGCTCTCGCTGGGTTGCATTGCGTCTCGCCAGGTTGTTGCGAGGATGAGCTTTGAGCTGCGCAGAGTTGATCGCCAGGATGGGCTGCACATCTCGCGTGGCTGGCTCTGTCTTGGAGGCGCGTGGGGTCTTTGCGAGATCTTCGTGAGAAAATCTTCTAGAACTCTCTCTCCTCTTGAGCTGTGCGAGTTGTGTGCAAGCTCTTTGTCAGCTGTAGTGCACTGCGCGAGCTCTTTTACTGCTGCGGGCTTGAGCTTAGCGAGAGCTGATCGAGGGGGACTTCTTAGGCCAAATTGAACTGTGCGAGTTTGCTTTCAGCCTCGCGAGAATTTCTCTATGCATAACTGCTGCTGTGCATAGACTGCTGCAACAGTATCCTAAGGATGGGTCCACTCTTCTTTCATCTGCTTGACTTCTAGTGCACACTTAGGCTACCAAAATGATCACCAAGGTATATACCACCATGGTGTATCCTCTGTTCTTACATCTACTTCAAGGCTTGGCTTAAAAACTCTCTTCTTTGACCTCTAAATGAGTGGACTATTGTACTAAGCTGCAAAGTTATTCATAACTACAAACATACTCAAAAGAGGTTTATTAGATGGTTTAGAGGTGTAGTAAAGGCTAGGTTAAGAGGTGAAAAATGATATTTTTTAGTGCTTAACACACCCCCAAACCTAGTCTTTGCTAGTCCTTGAGTAAAGCATAATTTAAATAACTACTTAAAAAATTTAAATGCCACTTTCGTAGGGAGCACGGATGCATTTAGATTATGCATCAAGCCTTTTAAACCCCTAGGTGATCCCTAGTGGAGGAGTGAAGTCACCTTAGGGATTTCAGTGAAGATACCCATAAACTTCTCAATGAACAATAGTTAACACAAGTGAAAGCATGATCAAATCAGTTTTCAATGAATAGAGTATCAGTCCACTTTTGATCTTTCAAATTTGAGGGTTTTCTAGAAATTGAATGCCACAGTTAACACCTAAATCATGCGTTTATACTCCTCAAACCAGTCAGTTGACATCAAGAAACACAGTGTGGAAACCAGTACTAAGCTTACCAATGATTCAAAAATTAGGTTCAAACAATGCCCAATAAGTTCAATCTCAGACCCAATGCTCACCAGGGTTTCCTCTCACAAATGAATTTAAAGGATGCTTCATTTCACACAAGCTCAAGAATAGTTATAGACCCCAAATGGGTTTGTAAGCATGAGCATAGACATTTGCTCCTAATTTCTAGGATCATCTACTTCTTCTCACCATAGATCACACAGCTCCTCATCTCTACATGACAGCTCACTTCACTTTGGATCAACAAGGGCTTTTACATGGGTTGCAGTGTGGCTTATGGTTGAGGTTTATAAAAAATGGAAGGGAAAAGTGGGGCTAAAAAACTGAGAAATCAGCATGTGTAGGAGGTGATTCATGAATTCACCTTCTTGAATTCAACATACTTCATCTTTATTGATAATTTCAGATTCAAAGTGGCTAGCTTCTCTTCTTCTTTCCAATTTTTAGATGAAGGTATCCGCTTGACTTCTCTTTCCTTTTTATTTTTATTTTCATAAAATGCCACAACTGAACCACTACTACACTTCTGTTCATATATTACTTTTCTTTTCCATTCACCAAATGTTGCACTTAGCTTGCCCAGTTTCATCTCCTTCTCCTTTACCCTCTGAATTCTCAGAGTGAGGGTAAGGTCGAATCAGGTCTATAGGTTGAGGTGCAGGTACTCTGGTGTATCTTGAAGAAAAATTCATTTGAAGGCTCAAAAAGTGTATGCAAAAGGGCAGTTTCAATGGGTTGGTACTTTTAGGGTTAAACTGTCCAAATGAAGGCCTTGATCATCTCCTTAGTGTTATGCATGTTGCCAAAAGATTCAACTTGGAGGTGCCTAATTTTTAGTGAAAAAGGGGTTGAATCAGCCAGTCCTTTGAGCAGAAAGGATTTGCCAAAGACACTCTTTAAGAAGAGAAATTTTTTTATTTTTTTTTTTAGGCCAAAATCTCACTAGGTATGGCCTTCAATTGAATTCTTGGGCATGTCCTCACCTTTTTTCTCTCCGCACTGGTTTACTAAGTACTGAAAATTTCTTTTTCTTGATGTTCACCTCATGGCAGTATTGAATTTTTTAAATGATTTTAGTGTTAACAGCTTTGCATGAGTTTAAGTTTCCTCATTTTCAAAATTTCTTAGGTGAACTTCACTCTGCTTATTTCTTACTCACTTAATATTGCTGCACTTAAGTTAATTATCCCATTGGCTTACCCTGCCACACCCTTAAACCTATGAGGAACAGTGTCCGCACTATTTCAAAGAGTAAGCTCTCAGGGGCAGCAGGGTACAGTCATAAAAAAACAAAATAACATGCAGAAATGAAGATAAGTAAAATTACTACAAGGAAAGGACAAAAAAGAAAAATTTGCATTCATAAGAACAATATACAAGACACTATAAATGAAAATTTATACATGTATAAAAACAGAAACTAAAACCTAAGTACAACTGACACACTAAAACCTAATCTGAATCTGAGTTTGATAGAGTAATTGGGTCCCATCCATATTTTTCTACTATTTTCTCATACTCCCTCTTCAAATTTTTAGTTTTGGCAGCACCAGCCTTTGTCCTCTTGGCAGCTGGCTTTTGTGGCTTGGTGCTGCCCTTCTGCATGGTAGGATCATTGATGGACACCCCAGCTGAAGAATTGGGTGCACTACTGAGAAGGATTTTTGGAGTGTCTCTACCAGTCTTCCCAATATTTTTGATTTCTTCATTTGCTCTTCATATAGTTTGAGGGTTTGCAGCAACAATTTTTCCCAATTCCTCTTTTCCACTCTGTGGTTTAGCTGCAACTAGGAAATCTCAACTAGGAATGGCTGCTTCATTACAATGCGGATCTCGGCCATTCCTTTGATCACATCCCTCCTGATATAGGGGTTGTCTGCCATGGCTCTTCTGAGGGTGGAAAATGGGGGCATGGTCTTTGAAGAAGCCAGGACAATGGATGATGGTGATGGGACAGATGATGGATGTGGAAGAGTGGGTGCCAACTCCTCCTCACTGGGCTTAGTCTGGGTGTGGGTAGAGGTGAAGGTGGGTGGGGTGTGAACCATGTCCTTAGGCTTAGGTTCTGTTTGGGTAAAGGTAGATGTAAAGGTAAGGACAAGGAGGGGTAAGTCCACTACTTCAAAATCGGTTTGTATGGAGGTAGAGGCCAGGGAGGGTTGGGTAAGGAATAGCTCCACATGGTCAATGTCAGTCTGAGTGGCAGCAACTGCTGTCATCACAAAAGGTAGTGGCTGAGGTAAGCTAGGAGGAATAGGGACCATGGTCAGGTCCTCAATATGAGGATATGTTTGGGTGGCAGGTGTGGTTGTAGGTACTGAAAATGAAGGCTGGGGTGAAGGAGGGGGTAGGTACAGGTATGGGAGAAGATAAAGGTGGCTGGGTTGAAGGGGTAAAAGATTGTAGGGTTGAATGGATGGATTGTAGGCTAGTTTGGAGGGTGGACTAGTTTTGGGTATTGGCAAGAAGTTGGGTTTGTAGTGAGGTAAGTGTAAACACCCCCATTTTGCCCTTTCGGAATATACAAATCTGTTCGATCAACCTTTGACCTTGCCCGTGACTTTTCGGAAAGGACTTACCTTCTCTGGAAGCTTCACAACCCTAATGTGGGGACCATGCACTAAAATAATAGTACATGGCTGG
Organism: Chloranthus sessilifolius; assembly: GCA_021018995.1. NCBI lineage: Eukaryota > Viridiplantae > Streptophyta > Magnoliopsida > Chloranthales > Chloranthaceae > Chloranthus > Chloranthus sessilifolius. Next base: position 29,476,492 of record CM037592.1, on the reverse strand, counting down.
ACACAGGCTAAAACAATAACTCTTTGGCTCAAACCCCTTAACCCTAATGTGGGAACCATGCACTGAAATAATAGCACATAACTGAACACAGGCTGAAACAATAGCTCTGTGGCTCAGATCCCAACGTAGGGAGACTATATACTAAACAATAGTATATAGTCGAAATGTAGACTGAAATAATAGTCTAGTATTTCAGACCCGACTAACCATAACGTGGGAACCATGCACTAAAATAATAGTAAATGGCTGAACATAGGCTAAAACAATAACTCTGTGGCTCAGATCCCAACGTAGGGAGACTATATACTGAAACAATAGTATATAGTCAAAATACAGACTGAAACAATAGACTAGCACTTTAGACCCGACCCAGACCCAGACAGCCTCGAATTACGTGCCTAAAACCATGCATGCAATTCGATTGCACGCAAAACTACAAACGTGTAATTAGTTTCCTTTCAGACTAGACTTTCTTTCCCTAGACTACCTCGAGACTCGATTACGCGCCCCACATGACACGTGAGATCGGATTGAGCGCCCCACCACCGGCGCGCAATTGGCCTACACTCGACCTAGTCTCACAGTCCTTAACCCCCAAGATTCCACGATAAAGTGCTTCAAATGAGACGCTTAATCAGATTGCGTATTCCACACCAGGCGCACAATTAGTTCTAACATGTTTAGAACTAGGAAACTAGGCTGAGCCTGTCAGCCGATCGCTCACTAAGTCGGTGATCGACTCAAAGCGATTAAGCACTGGAAACCGACATGTAATTCAGTTAAACACCTGAAACAGGGCATTTAATTAGGAAAAAACCTATAAAAGACCTTTTTATATTCACCCCAAAGGGAGACTGAAAATTTTGGAGAGCATAGGGATTTTGAGGCTGGAGAATTTCAAGAATGAAAATAGAGAGAAACAGAGCCATGATTTCGAGATTCAAGCTTCGAATTTTGAGATTCCTCTCTGTAGCCCCGACCTTAGGTAAGAATTTATCCTTTAGTTTCCGACCTTAGTTTTAGTTTTAAGATTTAAGTTTTCTTCAAGTTTTAATTATTAGTATTAAATTTACAGTCTTAGACCATAGCACCCATTTTATACCGCAATTTTTAATATTTGGCTCTAGTTCATTGTTTCTAGAACCAGTCCTTAACTTGACGGCTTAATCACCGAACTTAGACTTTAATTTTGTTCTTCAATCTTAATCTCCAGTCTTATCATTAATCTCTGATTCTAATTCTTAGTTTTTAGAGCCAGTCCTTAATTATACGGCCTAATTTTCTGATTTCGGTCCCGAATTCAGTCCTTAGATTTTAAATTTTAGTTTAATTCCTTAATTTAAGATTTTCAAAATCCTAATTTATAATTCAATTTTCTTAATTTCTAGTTTCATAATTTAATCCATAATTATAATTCAAAATCAACTTTAAAAATCTAAAAATATCATCTTATATTATGAAAATTCAATCTGCTTTAATCTCAGCCACCCGATTTGCCCAAGGGAGGTTACGGAGGGTACTCAGGAATGAGGCCAATCCTCCTTAGCATAACGGGTCCCAAAATCCCTTTTCTTTTAGATTTTAGTAGAATTAATCCATCGCTTTAATTAGAATTAGTAAAATCAGTTCCGTTATTTCAATTAGAATGCTAGTATAATTAATTCCTTTATTTCAATTAGATTTTTAGTATAATTAATTCATTACTTTAATTAGATCTTCAGTAGAATTAATTCATTGCTTTAGTCCAAATTTTAGTAAGATCAGTTCATTACTTTAATTAGAATATCAATACAGTTAGCATACTTACTCCAATTATAATTTCAGCAGAACTAGTATAATTGCTTTAATTAGAGTTTCAGTGAAAGTAACATATTTGTTTTAATACGAATTTTAGTACAATTAGAATGTTTGAATATGAATTTCAATATAATTAGCATGCTTGATTTAATTAGAGTTTCACCAGAATTAGTATATTTGCATTCCTAATACAATTAGGAGAGTAATATTAATTAGACTTCTAGTAGCATTAGGAAACTAAATTAAATAGATTTCTACTGAGATCACAACATTTGAATTAATTAGACTTCTAGTAGGATCAGGAGACTTAATTAATTAGACTTTCAGCAGGATTAGAATACTAAATTAATTAGACTCCTAATAAGATTCAAATATTTAAACCAAGTGGACTTATATTAGGATTAGGATACTAGAATAATAAATTAATTCGCCACAACAAGTTCACATAATTAGACTCATAGTAGAACCAGGAAACTTAAGCCAATTAGAATTACAGCACTAATAAGGAAAGAAAGAAAAAACTAAACCATCTAAATTAAAATAAGAGCTAGTGCTGCTGACATTGGCAGGCCGACGATTCAGTAAAGAAGTAACCCACATCCGGTCTAAAGCGTGATTATTGACGTGTCACAGCGCCATTAAATATCTGCAGCTGACGATCGCAATAAACTAGGAACCTTCCTAGAAATCCCCTCTTTATTTTGTAACCTTCCAAAACACCGCATTGCCAAAGTCCGCTCAGGACAGAATTGGGCCACTGATTCAACGGGGACCGAAAGGAACCCAAAAAAAATGTACACCAACAGACTGGCGATCGCGATGGGATGCTTTTGCTGAACTCTTTCATTCTTAAATAGTTTTTATTTTACTTTCCTACTTTTTTCTTTCCATCGCAACATTTAAAATTTACTTTAAATAAATGAGTCTTCGCCAAAGACTCAAGATGTCCGGTATTCGAAGAGTGAGTTTAGGAGACCCGGCCTTGTGGGGATATCACGACAATCCCGTATACAAGGGATAATCACCTTACGATTCTAGCCTACGACAACCTAAGATTAACATGGCTGACGATCAAGAAAATCCCTTCTCTACCCCCCGCACACTGGCAATAATCATAATGGGAGAGATAGTAATACTGGACAAAACCTTACTGCCCAACAAATTGTAGAACTCAGTGTTCAGCATATAAAAGAGGAGATGATGATGCTGAGGAATTGCTTCGAGGATTGGCTGTTGCATACGAGACCATTAGGGCACGATAATATTCAGAAGAATAAGAACTACAAGAGAGGCCACCTCCTACCCCGAGCACGATGTCAGCCCGTGCCTCACCATTGAGACAACCTACTCACACATTCTTCAATGATGATTCTGCAGACAAGGTTTGTTCGCGGGTTGCTCCAAAAGATAGCACCATCAAGGTCGAAGATCTCCCCAAGATGCTCGATGAATACATGGCCAAGAGGGAGTGCCTTGGTCACTCATTCGGATTTGACAAATTTTGCTCGGATGTCGAATTTAACTTACCAACGAGATTTAAACCGCCAAAATTTACCAAATACAATGGCGCGGGAAATCCAAACCATCACCTGGCCCTTTTTTGCAATGATTGTCGACCCATACATGATAATCAAGGACTTCTCATCAATTCTTTCTAACGCTCATTAGAAGGAGAAGCTCTAGATTGGTTTGCGGGACTCCTAGTGTATAAGATAGATGCATTCGATGATTTAGTCGGTCAATTCCTAGACCAATATAAGCACTTGATCCAAGAGGCAGTCAGTCTCAGTGATCTAATGGTGACAAAAGAAGGACCCGATGAAGAGTTCACCGACTTCGTCGCCAGATGGAGGAAACTCTTTGCAAGGACCGGCACTTCAATGAAAGAGAAAGACTCAGTTGACATTATCATCGATAATACTAGAGAACCATTAAAGAGGGCGCTCGTCATAAGCGACTGTCTTGACTTCACTGCACTCCACTCCCGGGCATGTCGACTAGTGCGACAAATCAGAGTTGGAGACCTCACCCTATCCATAGTCACGTCGGAAGTAGGCTCTTCCTATGAATCAAAGTAAAAAAATAGCAAGAAGGCTTCATGAACTGAGCAAGTTAACACCGTTGTCAACCAAGGACAGAACTCCGGGAATGGAAACTTTCAGTCGAGAAATTTTGGGCAGAATCAAAATCAACAACGGTACACAAACCAAAACCCAGGCGCGAATCAACAAAGATATGCAAACCAAAACCAAGGCCAAAACTAGAATCAGGGCCAATACCAGAATAGAAGCCAATATCCCAACACTTACCAAAACCAGAATACCATACAGAATCGATCGGCCCACACGCAAAACTATAATAACATCCCCCCACTGCAAAACTTCAAGCCAACTAGAGGCCCCTACCAGTCGAGGCGGGAACACTATCCCCCTTTACCTGACACAATTCCCAACATTTTTTGTCTCCTCAACACTCAAAATCTCCTTTGATTCCTGCAAAAAAATCTAGACTATAGCAAATACTGCTCATTCCATCGATATGCGGGACACAATCTCGAAGACTGCTGGGTCCTCCAAGATATAATCTATGATATGAATGACCGAAACCAAATTGATTGGGAAGCGCTTCAGAATCTTAACCCTAACAAGAATCAACCCCAACAGAACTTAGGAATCATTAATAACCCCATGCCGAACCACAACCAAGCAACACCAACCCAGGTCACCACCGTAGATCTCCCCGATCAATCCTCTTTCCAGCCCTCCACTTTAATCACTCACATCCGACCATCCAACACTTTGGCTACCCCTATGAGAGTTCCTTCACCCCCGCATCCCTCGGCCTTGATCACCCGAATCACCTCGCTGAGCCCACCTCCTTACCCAAAATTCAATTAGATACGAGTTCACTCCTTCAAGGCCCGAAGACCATTTCTCCATAGTCGCCCACCGGAACCTTCAACCCCTCTAAATCCTGAACCAGCACCATTGCTGCTCCCCTCATCTGATTCAGAGCTTGAGTATGGAGATCATGTTTTTCAAACCACAGCCCAAATCACCACATGGGTAGACAGTGTCACCTGAAAGGTCCCAAGCTAAGAAGACAAAACAAGGATTAAGTGTTTGCTAAACATAGAAGAAAGTAAACCAAAAGAACATCCTGACTCGTGCGAGACGCTGGTCTCTGCTTTCTTAGAAGAAGAAGATTACACACAGTACCTCCCACCTTGGAGTGGCACAGTGCAAGTACACACTTCGTCCTCGAATTTCACTCACTTCATAGATACCTCAACGTAGAGCCATACAGGGTTCGGTCAATAACTGACTTGCCCGATCCTTAAGTCAGGAACCAATTATCCACCTCCGCCTTTTCCTCGAAATAAGAATTTCACGAATGCACAACCACCAGAGGGGAACATGAGAGAAAGAGAGGTTCACTTGCCTCCCCCACCTCACATTATCCCTCTACCAATCCCAGCTCCCCAACCACCTGCACTGAAGGCTCATCGACTAGGCAAAGAAATTGCGCTCGAGATAAGACAAGAATATGACCTTCTGTGGCATCTTCAGAAGATCTTGGCCCAGATATCAATATTAGAACTCATCAAAAAATTGCTTGACCATCACCGACTGTTGATAAGGACACTTGAAGGCACATAACTAGACGAGGACACAATATTAGATGAGCTACATCAAATTGCCTCGGTCATGGCGCAACCTCCGACACTCACCTTCACAGACGTAGACATGCCTAAAGAGTCCCTCCGCGAAAGTGCAGATACCTTATGGTCATAATTAGAGGATTCTCCATACCCCATGCGTTAGTTGATACAAGAGTAAGACTCAATATTTGCCCTATCACAATGTTAAAGATGCTCGAGTACACGGAGTAGGATGTCAGGCCCTCAGCACTATCTCTTATAGCTTATGACAGCTCACATCATTTCGTCAAAGAAACTATCAAACTTCAGTTCACCTCAAACCTATAATAAAAGACGTCACTTTCCATGTTTCTAATTCCTCCAACACTTATAATCTTATCTTAGGAAGAAAGTGGTTAGAGTCAATGAAGGTCGTCGCATCCACATACCACCAATGCATCAAATTCCTGTATGAGGACTCCATTGTCCGTATATATGCTGATGCGCCCCTCCAAGAGATGAACACTGATTACGCGACGAGTATTCCGACAGCCCATGACTCCGTGTTAAACACAGGACATATTCAGAAGACCCGAATCCCAGATGAGACAACCGTTGCAGAAGTTCATCCCCCTACCCCGCTTAGTTCTCCCCCAACGCGTCAACAAAAATTAATGAGAAGAGAGGTTGGCCCAGACCTCACAAAACTCTACGACATCAATCCGACCACGATAAAAGGTTGGGACCTTATGTATCAACTCGATTACATCTCCCACACCGGACTCGATAAAGATAAGCAAGGTCATGTAGGACCTATCATCCCAAGGAAAATATGCAAACATATAGGGTTAGGTTACCAATCGGACGACCCACAAATTGACTTGTTCCCTACCTCACCAAAATGGTCTCTGTATGACCACTTCGTCTATGGGACCACTGAGAAAGTAGATGTACTAAGGCAAAAGGAAGTGTCCTTCACTAAATCCCAAGAAGTAGAAATCAAACGAATGGCTAAAGCATTCAATGATTTAACGAGTCTGAATGATGATATTGATAAACCACTCAAGGGAATCAAGCCTTTGTTTGACACTAAGGAGTTTATAGAGGAGAGAAAGGAAGAACCTCTAGAACTCAGGCCGCGAGTAGGAGAGTGGGAATCCACTGATGACGAAGATTTTCATATTGCAGCCTTGAAAGATGGTGAAGAGTGCTTACACTCAACATGGGAAGAGGATGACACGCCACAAGAAGATTTTAGCTGCATAGCATCCACCTCGGCCTTGACCTTGAAGGATGGGAATGCCCGTGGGACTCCCTTTGTATCGCTCACTCATACCAACCCCACTGCAGGGCATGCACCAGCATATTAGAACGTTTTGCTAGTTAGATCCAACATTCTGCAATAGTAGGATCGAATGACTTCAACCTCGTAACGACAGAAGCAAGTAATGACCCACCGACTCGGCTAGCGACATGAGAAGAAGAAAACCCTGATGGCCATCTGGTCGACCCAGAAGAAGATACTCATGCTGCTCTCATTGAGTTTGAAGAGGAATACGAACTAGACACTCCTCCGTCCCCAGACGTGCTACAACTCCAAATATTATAGAAATTTCTCGAGGGAGAGTGTCAACCTCCTTCGAGCGATGACTACTGGATAGACCTCCCTGCACTCGAGCTAGCAGAGTAGGCTAACCAAGGACTTCAGGCATTATCAATTCAAGAAGACGAGCTCGGTATCAGCCCTGACGCCGACTCAGAAGGATGGGAATGCCTTTGGGGATCTCCCTGCATTTCTCACCATTATCAACCTCATTGCCGAATGTGCGTGCGCATCACAATATACTATGAAATTCAGGGAAGAGAGCTCACTACCCCTGAGGATCCCTTAGGAGGTCACCCTAGACAGGAAGAGCAACCATATTCTAACTCAGAGGATGATAGTTCAACCGATTACGATCTTCAGAGCTTCTTCGAAGATGAGGTGATCAATGTGATAGAAGAAATATGAACGTCAGTGCTACTGTCGCTTATTCAAAAGATCTCATTAGATGAGGACTCTAAAAAAATGCCAAATTCATAACAAGTCCACATTTCCTGATGAATCGCCCGAATGGCTCCTGCAGCCGTCTCGCTCCCTCAATTAGAGGAAGCAACTCACCCGGTGCTTCTTGAGGCGACCGACCTTGAACCATATCTACTATCGAAAATAAAAAAAATGGAAAAAGCATAAAACCGTAAAATTTCAGAAATATAAAATCCTAAAAAATCAGAAAACCTTAGAAAAGAAAGGGAACCCTTCGTCTCGAATAAATTTTACAACCAACAAGGAGACTTTTCTCCTAAGACTTTTGTCCCCTCTCCCGCATGAAGATGCAAGGCATCCCGACTAAACAACAAGCCAGTGATCATACCAGATGAGATACTTCACGACTTTGAGAAAAGGATCAATATCCATAACCTTCGCCTTATCAAAGATGTCTCAGTCATAAATTGTATTGATGAAGGGTTACCTTTCGTAAAATTGAATCCCCAGTATAGCAATTTTACAGTATATGTGCTCACCGAGGATGAAGAAGGAATACTAGTCATCGAGGAGGCGCAGGACTTCCAACGGGTTATCAAGCATTTTGACGAGCAAACCGAAGTTGTTGTAGATCCTACAGAAGAAATCAACTTTGGTACTGAACAGAAACCCAAGAAGCTACTAATTAGCATAACGCTCAACTCTAAGGAACGTCAACAAATTGTACAAGTCCTGCAAGAACATCTCGACTCCTTTACATGGTCCTATGAAGATATGCCTAGTCTAGATCCAAGTTTAGTAGAACATCGCCTTATCTTGGAATCCAATGCAAAGCCTGTTAAGGAGAAACTCCCAAGGATGCACCCACAAACAACCCTTCAAGTTAAAGAGAAAGTCGACAAATTACACAAAGCCAAATTCATCTGAGTCATCCTCTACCCAAAATGGGTTGCCAACATAGTACTTGTCACTAAGAAAGACGACAGAGTACGGGTTTACATTGACTTCCGAAACCTCAACCACGCATGTCCAAAAGACGATTTCCCACTTCTACACATTGACACTCTAGTCGACAACACCGCTGGACATGAGATGTTATCCTTTATGGACGATTTCTCTGGGTATAATCAAATCAAATTTGCAGAGTCCGACCAAGAGAAGACTTCTTTCACCACACCATGGGGAACTTACTGCTACGTCGTCATGCCTTTTGAGCTCAAGAACGTAGGAGCCACGTATCAACGCGCCATGATGGCTATTTTTCATGACATGATGCATAAATGTGGAGAAGTCTATGTCAATGATATATTAGTAAAGTCCTAAATGCGGGTAGGACATGTTGAAGCACTCCGACTGGTGTTACAAAGAGTTAAAAAGTATCAGCTAAAAATGAATCCAAAGAAATGTCTCTTTTGAGTCACCTCTGAAAAATTACTCGATTTCATAGTCAGCAAGCGAGGGATCAAAGTCGACCCTACAAAAGTCAGAGCCATCCTCAAGATGCCACCTCCAAGTAACATCAAAGAATTATGAGGCCTGATAGGAAGATAGCAATTCATCAGGAGATTTATCTCCCAACATTCTGACAGATGTGATCCTTTTTACAGACTACTTAAAGGAAGAACTGAGTACAAATGGGACGACCAGTGCCAGCAAGCCTTCGACAACTTCAAGAAGTACCTCCTTAACCTGCCAAAACTATCACCACCAATCCCTGGAAGACCCCTAATCCTCTACCTCAGCAAACGATAAAACGATGGGAGTAATTCTGGGATAATATGAAAAAGACGATAAGAGAGAGAAGGCTATCTACTGCCTTAGTAGGACGATGGTCGAATACGAGCGAAAATATAATGGAGAAGACTTGCCTCACATTGGTGTGGGCCTCAACCAAATTACGGCACTACTTCAGAGCACATAAGATATTAGTGCTAGCTCGAATGGACCTGCTAAAGTATGTATTTGAAAAGCCTGCAACATCAAGAAAGATCGCTCGCTGCCATATGCTATTGCAAGAATTTGACATCACTTACGCCACGTAGAAGTCGATCAAGGGATAAGCAATCGCCGTTTATCTCACAGATATCCCACTCTCAAGCAATGAGCCCATACACATGGATTTTCCTAATGAAGACCTGCTCACAATTCATGACGAAGAGCCCGATAAGACGTCATGGACCCTTTATTTCGACGGTGCTCTAAATCACAAAGGAAAAGGCATCGGGATAGTCCTGCTAACCCTGGAAGGAGTCGTCATACCTAAGGCCTTTCAACTAGACTTTCCTGTTACTAATAATATTGCGAAATATGAAGCTTTCATAGTTGGACTATGAGCAGCACTACAATTAGGCGTTAAACAGTTGAAACCATCGGTGGTTCCAAGCTCGTAATCTTATAAGTTATAGGAGAATAGAAAACCAAGGAAAGGAGACTGATAGTATACCTAGAAATTACTTAATATTTGATAAAGAAGTTTGAAAGGATCTCTTTTATGCACATCCCTAGATTAGAAAATGAGCTCGCAGACTCACTTACCACATTAGCCTCGGTCATCCAAATACCCATCGGACAAAGTACCAAGACTTTCATCGACAAGCTGACAATACCCGCCCACGAGTTAGAATGGATAGTCAAGAGAGAATTACCAATCCTGAAGCAATCACTCCGAAAAATCACGTCAAGTCAACAACCGAAGTCGCTATGTTCAGGTTTGAAAGATCACCAACCGGCGACGGACAACCATGGTATTTCGACATCTGGAATTTCTTAAAGCATCAACACATTCCCCCATATGCCATAAAAATCGAACGGAAGACTGCAAGGAATCGATGCGCCCGATTCTATATACTTAGCAAAATATTATACAAAGAAACCTTCACCAAAGGAGTACTGCTATGATGCATCACAACCACCGAAGGACAATACATCATCCAAAAAGCACATGCCAGTACCTGCGGCGCCCACACCGGTAGACAGAGACTCGTTGATCAAATCATACGACAAGGCTACTTCTGGCCGACAATGATAAGAGACTGCCACCTCTACGTCCAATTCTACAAATAATGCCAAGAACACACTACACTCATCAAAGCTCCATCAGTTGCATTGAACACTATGACCTCGCCATGGCCATTTTCGATGTGGGCCTTTGACATCATCGAACCTTTCATAGACAGTTGGAAACACTCACAAGCACGTGCTCATACTTACGGAAATCAAATACTACACCAAATGGGCAGAAGCTGAATCCTATGTCAGAATCATCGCTTCAATACTCGTGAGGTTCATTGTTTGGAATATCATCACCAAGTTTGGAGTACCTAGGATGTTTGTCACAGACAACGGATCGCAGTTCATCGCAGAGAAGATGAAGAGGTTATGCAAGAAGTTTGACATCGATCTATGCCACTCATCACCATTCTACCCTCAAGGAAATGGACAAGCAGAAGCTACAAACAAAATGCTGATTCAAATTCTGAAATGCACAGTAGAAATGAGCAATAGAGTCGACTGGCCCGAACGACTACCAGAAGTACTCTGGGCCTATAGGACCTCTATTCGTATGGCCACTAGCCAAACTCCTTACCTCCTTACCTACGGGATGGAGGCAGTCCTGTCATATGAAATACAAGTACCATCCTTATGGATTCAACTTGATGATGAGCTATCTTTAGACGAGAAGAGAATTTCCCTACTCATGCAGCTAGAGCAACTTGATGAGACACGCCTAAGGGCAGTTGATCATGCTCAGGTATATCAGAGGAGAGTGGCCAGGGCTTACGACAAGAAAGTCCTCGAACAAACTTTTAATCTTGGAGAACTAGTCTTAAAAAAAATCGTGCCTTCCAAGCACGCCCATCTGAAAGAAAAATTGAAATCGAACTAGGAAGGCCCTTACGTTATAACAGTCGCATACCCTAGAAATGCATACAAACTAGCGAATCAGGATGGGGAAGAACTCCCTAGCCCTTCGAACGCCATGTACCTTAGAAAATACTACCCTTAGCCTTGTGATCATCACATCCTGTGGTTAAATACTTATGCCTATCACCCCCATAGTTGTCACGACCCATTCACTGGTCATACGCCATCAATTCTCATAATATCCTTAAGACCTCCAATTTATCGCCCACTTTCTTATATGGGCAATCTGATCAAAGGACTAGTGATGTACCTAACCTCTTTCAAAAGCATAAATAGCACTCGATCCTCATTTCTCTTCCCTCGCCATTGGAGGAGACGCTAGAGTAAAAAAAAAATAAAGATACCAGGTTCAGTCAAAACTCATTATTCTTGCCCTAGTAGGATGCTTTCAAAAAATATATATACATATATCCAAAAAAAATGGAGAGAGAATAATATGACAAATGAACAAGTCAATGAGCTTAGGGAAGCATAAGCAGGCCGTGAGGAAATCTCTGATAACTTTACTAGAAATGTATAAGCAAGCTGCGAGGGCATCCTTGATGTCCCCATACTACTAGATGTCGTCGTAAGGCGGTGGGAGGAGGACAAACTCCTGCTAGCCATAGAATGTGAGATTTTAATGGTATCGAAACATGATGAAGAGCTCAATCATGGCACACCGTATCCCCTTTGAGAAAAAGACTGCTACTCATCCCTTTTGGAAAGCGTTAGATATAAACTATTCCCCACATCACTGAGCCTTACCTCCCCTCTTCTATTTTTACTTCGGATGATAAATCGAAAGCCTTACAGAATACTCCTAGGAATGAGACCGAAAACCGATGAATGATGATTGATGCAAGCACCTACTATACCTACAATACTTCTCCACGGGATAGGATGACCACCACCCAAAGGTAGACCCCAGTATACAACTGACATAATCAAAGTGACCTCCCTTGATTCGATGACAGTACTGATGAACCTTTCTTCAAAACTGATTCAGCAAAATACCCATGACTTCTTATAGACCCAAAGTACTGACCTAAAACCCAAAAAATCTCCATTGCATCTAGACAATGGGGCATTTTTTTCAGAAGGAGAATCACCATAAAAGAACCAACTCATCCCCAAAGAAGATGCGGAATAGCGGAGTCACCGCCTAGAGAATGATACCGAAGATACCGTACTGCCGATCCTACCACACTCCTACAATGGGGCATTTTATTTTTATTTTATTTTATTTATTTGCTTTCCCTGTTACATTATGTTCATTTCTAAAAAAAAAGAGAAAAAAAAGAAAAAAAAGAAAAGAAAAAAAAAGAGAGCATATATATCCATCTTTTACTACCAGACCTCGGTCTGAGATACTTACTCCCCTTGACAATTGGCAAGGGGGAGAAAAAAATTATTGATAGCATTACCTTTACATGTGCAGATACAAAGCAACCTTCAACCATCACCGGCCAATTCAAGAAGCATCCTAGTCCCGATGACAATCGACGGCGCTGAAAGCGAAGGGAAAATGCAAGAGGTAACTAAATGGAAAGGAGCCAACACAGGTACATCTGAACTGAAAAATTGCTTAAATATATATATATATATATATATGTTAAAATTATCTCTTGTTACATTTGTAACCGGGGGCATACCTCTTACATATACAATGAACATGCACAATGGATAGAAAAAAAACACACATGCACCCCTACTCCCTACGTTGCTACTGGGATGGTCGATCACCGCTGTCCCCAGTATCATCAGCCCGGAGGTCCATAGACTGATCCTCCAAAAATAGAATCCCGACACCTGGAGTCCGCAGAAACTCTAGACGATGAGGCCTCGCTATTGAACCCCCCTCACTCACCTGACTAGCAGACTACCTCGATCGAGAACGAGGAGGATACCCAGCAAGAAACCCCTGAATGACAGAATCCTCACGAACATAATCCCTGACACGATCACATGTCGTACGACGAGGCTGCTCAGCCGAGGAACCTATAGCTCTCGACTCTGATCTAGCAAGCTGACTAACCATCTTGCGCACTCCCCACTCACTCCTCGTCAGATGATACTACAACCGATCTAGGGTCACCTGCATCTCTGCCCGCATTGTCTGATGTGCCACCTCCAACACCTCAGTCTGAGTCCTCTGTGCAACCATCATCTCGATGAACAGGTCCTCGCGACTCTGCATCTCCCCAAGGATCCGTCTCGCCTCGGGAGTGGCACGCGCTCACGCCGCCTCTAGACACGCTTCCTCAAGCTCACGTACCTGCGTCACTGCACCAAGTCAAAGAAAGCCAATATATATATATATGGATATTTGTAAGGAAAAACTTTGAAAAGAAGAGAATCATACCAGATCCACCCTCTCTCAAAGGAGGTGCTCAACCGTCACAGCGATCACTGGAGCAGTAGGCAGCACAGAAGGAACAACAAACGTGGTCGGCTACAACGAGAACAAACAAATGTACATTAGATAACACTATGATAATGAACAAACTATAACCATAACAACTAAAAATACCTGAGAAGGAACATGAGCAGACCCCTGAGGGGGAGCCTCAGGAGCGGAGTTCGAAATAGCCCGCACAAAATCCAAACAAGCCAATACAAGATATGTCAGAACAAAATGAAATGAAATAACCTGAACTGAATTACACTAAACTAGAAACTATACCTGACTCTTGGGGCATAAAGAGGCAGCGGTCGCCTCCCTCGTCTGAAGATCCTCGGTGACCTGACGCTGAAATACCACATGATGTTAGTAAACTATTAAGGAAGGCGAAACAATAACACCCAATGAACTGTTACAATCATACAGACAGGTCAAAAGATTGAAGAAACTCACCCAGTGCTCTAGCCTGGCTCATAACTGAGCCACCATCGAATCCTCCCTGCTAGAAGAAGCAACTGAGGAAGGAACGAATGCTTGAGCAGGAACCACACGACATAAAACTCTGTCCTCTGCAAACATCGACAAATGCCCCAGAACTAATCAAAATCCATAGAATATTAAAAATCAATTAACCAAGGAAGACACTTACCAATTGATCAATATCAGATCGTAGACTGGCCTCCACCTCTCGGCCAGCCTGCTGCTGACCGCGTAATAATTTGACCATCACCGCATGAATGGCGACCTTGGCCTCCCTCTCGGACTGGCCAAAAGAAAACAAGACATAATAACTATATCAGGACGACTGGAAACTTGAGTCAACATAATATATAAACAACCAGACCAATGAACCAACTCACCAAGAGTCGGCGAGTCTCCGCTAGCTGAGCCCTCATCTCATCCTCCACTCCCCTAGCTTGAGCAACGAAGGAGGTGAGAGAGCGCAACATCTCCTCATAAGGATGAGGAGCACACCCTGTCTGCTCCATCACCCTATGAAGGGCATCCAATGCTCCTCGGATGCCCGCTGTGAGATGGCCCTGCTCCAACGTGGTCAATCTCTCCCTCAATGCCGACGCCGAGTCAGGCCTGCCGACTGTAAAATAACCACTCCCATGGAAGGGACGTGTGAAGAGGCGCCCACCACCCAATGCCCCAAACCATCTAAAAAACTCTCGGACATCCGCCTCATCACGCACCCTTGTCACCCTGGTCCCCCCAGCTCTAAAATCCTCCATCTGAAGTGCCATTTTCTTTGCAAAGTCTCAACCAGGGGGACTGGTCATCCTCTTCGCCACTCTGTGACAAATCCCCGGTGGCACTCCCTGCCGGAGCCCCAACTGCCGAACCACTCGAGATAGGTTGATTCTCTCCACCTTCTCAAAACAATGGACACATATGTCCACATCAAAGAAAGGTTGGCCAGACTGAATCACTAGCACGCCGACATCCTCCTTACCCGCGTACGGCCTCAAAATCACCTATAACCAAGTAGGCATGCCAATCCATCAATAAGGCCTTAGATCCTAAAATCCCCATAGTAAAACAAAACAAAATGTGTACATGATAATATATACTTGCCCCTCATGCATATCCTTAAAAAGGTCGTGCGCGGTCAGAAGATCCGAAGACCAACGACGACCCCTCAACACTATCCTCCACACATGCATCCGCGAAAACATGAATATAATCTTCACTGGAACCCATGGATGGAGAAAGGCAAAGTGGTCATACACCTAAAACTAGAAAACACAAAAAAAAAGAAACGCTAAATAGCTACTACGCCAAAAGAAGGGAAAATTGAAGACACTATGACTCTAATTAACTAAAACTCACCTGGAGGAAGGGAAGGAAACCCTCAATCGTCGTGACACCTCACCCCCAATGATAAAGCTGCTCATAGAGATGTGGCAATGCGGCTGCACCCCATGCATAGGTAGGAACCCGATCCAAGTCCCTGAGAATCATCAAAAATAGCCTGATGATGCATCTTTGAGTCGAAGAAGAAAAGAGTACTGCACCCAGGAAGTGCATCAAGAACACTCGAAGCACCCTAGCTCGACCAGGGCTCTCTCGACCAACCATCGCCACGCAACGCGCCTCTAAAGATGCCCTCAGCTCCTATTGATGCCTCAGAGGGACGAAGCCACTTGCAAACATATCGAAGAACCAAGTGACCCGAACTACCCCTGGCCCCGATCCACTAGATCTATACGGGACACCCAAACTCTCCTCACACACCCCCATATAATCTCCTTCCATCTGCCCAGTGATCGGCTCACCCTTGAAACGAAGACCGATGATGCAGACCCAGTCCTCTGGAGTCGGTAGCAACATACCAATCAGAAAGAGAAGCGCCTGATGCCTCTCCCTCCACTTCTCCAGAATTGTCGCAATCAGACCATGATCGACCTGAAAGGGCTCAAGCTCTAGGATTTGTCCGAAGTTGAAAGACACCAATCACGCCCGCTGAAACTTCGACAAGGCACGATACCAAGTATGAGACTCAGTCCATGCCGAGCTGATAGCTAGCTGCGGAGGCTCCTACCGAATGAAACACAAGCAAGAAAAAATAAAAGACTAACACACATACCTATGATGAAAGACAGGTAGATCTACCAAGAAGCCAATGAAGTATCTTAAGACATATAATAACAATTCATAACAAGCACACAAAACATGATAAGAACAACAAAACAGAAACGTGACCTATCACTAGACACACTCATGATGCAACGATCGATGCAGGTTTGACATAAATTAAAAGGGTTTCTAGATCCTAATGAGTCTATGTCATGACTTAAATGCCTAGAAAAATGAAGGAACTCTTGCTCACAGATACCTACCTGGCCTCGAGCAAAGAAATCCTCCAGCAGCAAGTGTGTGCGAGCCTGACGCTCCTCACCCTCACCTCTCTTAGCCTCACCCTCAACCCTCTCACCCTCAACTCTCTCTCCCTCACCCTCAGGTACACCCTGATCAATCTCGGGTACCTCCTCCCTGATCACCACCTGGTCACCCTTCGGTACCACCTCTCTAACCATATCCTTGACATCCTCCTCCATGGCGATAGCACTGGCCCGAGCCTTGGAGGTCTCACCTATCTCCCCCATCATCAACCCCTCCAACTCAGAGACAGTAAGGTCGTGTCTACCACTACCCTCAGACTCCATCCTAGAAGAAAGAGCTAAAAAAACTAGAAAGAACAAAAGAAACGGTGCCTGAAACAGACGATCGAATCGTAAGTTATTACGAAAACATGAAAACTAGAGGGTAAGGAAACAAGAAAACTAGAGAATCAAAAACAAAAATGGATAGCGTGAAAAAATAAAGAATTTTGAACTATATATAGAACGCGGCCAAATCACGTGCGTAAACTGACGCGCTCAATCAAATTATGCACCCAACTCCCTGCACTTAATCTCGGTTATAGGCCCAGTCTGGGATGCGTAAACAGATCGTCGCCCGCTCGAACTAACCCGACGCCCTGGTTGCACGCTGCTTGTTAGACACGTAATCATCCCGAGTGTCTATACCGTGGCACGTAAATGCCAAAGGTCTCCTGTACAGTGACCAGATTCCGCCCCAATCCCAAGCCCATACCACGCGTTTAATTTGGTTAAACGACGGGACACTGATGCTTAATGATCCTCTGAACCCCTCAAACGCGTGCGCCCACCCCAGCGCGCAATTTGGTTATGCATCCAGAGTGAAGCGTGTAATTCCCCAGGCAGAACACACAAATATATGCACAAGAACAATGGGTTTACAGGCCTAAAATGAGGAGATTTTCAACACTAATTACCAACCCAAATTATGCCCTTGCTAAGACCAATCTAAAAGCACTCCTAACTTAGAAGATATATACCCTGAAAGCTAAAAAAAAAAAAAAAAAAAAACCCCATCACTTACGCACTTGAACTTGGACCAAGCTAAACTAAACTAAAAAAAATGCCCCCAACACACCCCAAAATAAAATAATAAGTAAACCGAATCAAACCAAACTCAAAGAAATATATATAAATAAACATTACACTCAAAATAAATAAAGTAAGCCACAAAGTAAACCAGACCAAAAATTTACTAAATATAAGTAACCACAAATGGAATTGAAAACGCAATCGCTTCATGAATAGATAAAATAATTATAAAATGCACCGATGGCATACCCTCTGAATATACAACTTAAAACAAGAAAATTTAAAACCAGCACGTTTAGGCAATGCCCGAATCCGGATTTATTCGGAAAACAAGAAATCGCAGAGAAGCCCAGAGAAGGAGGAATGCACCCTAAATGAAGTCTGACAATGACAACCTTTCCCCAGCCCGAGCCGGTAGAAAAGAAAGAGTGGCTCACGGAAAGCCACCCAGGACTTGCGGGATCCACCTATGGAAGCTCACCTTGGAAAGCATAACAAGGAAGAGCAACTAACACAGAATCCACAGTGCCTACCGAGGAAAAATAGGCGTTGGTCAAGAGAAATCTGACCAGGCCTTATCCTTGGGTTTCCTTTCTACCACCTTTTTCTCCTCCATCTCTTCTCCCAACCCTAGCGCCACCCTGAATTCCCAATCCCGTCCATTTCCAATGATTCACTTAATAATCATAATTCTTCTGGTTTAATACCCAGGATACAAAATAAAAAGGAAGAAAAGATATTAATGAACAAATGAACAAAAAGGTGCCTTAGATCACAAACAAAAAATATACCCGAAACTTTCAATCCTAAGCTGGAAATAAAATTCAAAATAAAGCCTTAAGCTAAGCCTTTGACTTATATTTATAAACTACACCTCCTAAACCACGAAGTGAGAATTGTCACTGTTAAGACTTGAAAAGTACCACTTTTCACCCCTTAACTTAACCTTTGATTAGACCCTTAGCCATCTAATAAGTTCTTGTTAAGTATTTTATGTAGGTAATAGTCAGCAGTGAAACAAGGCCAAGAATCCTGCTAAGGACCCTGTTTTGGCACCAGAAGTTCCTCAGAAGGATGGACTCTGAATCTAGACCTGGAATGAGCCTCGCACAGTCCAACTGAGCTTCCCAAGACTTTACAACAACTACTCGCGCAGCTCTCGCGAAGCTCAAGAGTAGAACACATCGCGCAGTTTACTCAGAATGGCTGAGGAGAGAGAGCTTCAGGAGACTCCTGGTGCAGCTGTCGCGCAGTGGCCGTGGGATGCAATTATCAGAAGAGAACTCCTCGCACAGTTCTCGCACCATTCAAGAAGAAAGCATCCTCGCGAAGACGGAGCCATCCTCGCGAAGATCAATCAATACATGAAACCTCGTGCAGTTCAGAACTCATTAAAGCCTCGCGAGGAAACTCACGAAGTCCATTAAAGAGAAGTGCTCGCGAAGTTCTCGCGCTATTCAAATCTATCCTCGCAAAGATTAACCCAGCGATCACGCAGCTACCTCGCGACTGCTTGAACTCCAACCCCGCGACATCTGAGGCTTTGATGTCTACTCAACCTCGCGACTGCCTGAAGATCAAACCAAGGCAACCTCGCGACGGTTGAAGCTTCAATATCAAATCATCCTCGTGAAGAGCAACGAGCTACCACGCGACAAGTTTGGGAAACAATGGCTACCTAGCAAAGCTCTGAACTTCAACTTCCATCTCTTCAGCAGAGAGCCTTCTGGGAATTTCCAACGATTAGGGCATGCACTCCCACGCTCAAATCTTCGTGCACGTGCCCCAAGGCATCCAAGGATCACTATTCGGCCATGTGGCATCGTTAAAATTAGGGTTTCCTAACCCTAATGCGCAGCCACACCACTGCTATATAAACCCATATTAGCTTAGGTTTAGATAGCCTGGAGTAGCTGGGAACACGTCTCATTTCTTGGAGACTTGATCTGAGATCATTTTTCTTTTCTTTTTGTAGTTGTAAGTAGTTTTCTTTTTCTTTTCCCTTCTCTCCATAGTCCAGCACTTGCTGGCTATGTCTTTGTATGCTTCTTGAACTAGATCAATGGAAGTTCTGTAATAGGATTTGTACTTTATAGGATTTGTGTTTGAATGTGAGATGCTCTGTGCAAGGCTGCTGCCTTGTGATCCGCCATTGCTTTGGCTGTGATTCAAAGCAATGGAGGACTGATTCTAAGGGCTACTCAGATCCAAGTGACCTATGTGCCTAGGCTATCATGGTCATATATAGCCTTAGCCCCACCACAGGACCCACTAGATCTGAAATCCCCATGGGAGCTTAAGCTGGTAGCCTTGTGACCATGGTGGTAGCAGCGACATTCTTGTTTTGTCTTGGGCTCCATGAGGAGGATAGCCTATGGGATAGTCTGTGACCATTCAAGTGGATAGGTTATAGCCTTAGGGTGATTCTAATCCACCGATCCAAGATGGATCTTTCTTCTTTACACCTGAGCTTGTAGAAGCTTGGTGGGAGATTGTACAGAGGCAGACTCCCCTATATTTGTATAGATCCACTATCAGATGTTAGATCTGATCTGGTTATAGAGATTGTAGGCTTGTGACTGGACCATTGTAGCCCCACTCAAGCAATGGACAGCTAGATCGAAGGTTGTACTCAATCTCTTGTTGGTTCTATGTGTCTGGGCTATCATGGTCCTATACAGCCTTAGCCCCACACATAGAGCTTTAGAGGTTGAGGTTCCCTATGGATTCTTGAGTTGGTAGCCTGGATGAAATAGTGCCTATAATGATTAACTTGTTTTGACCCACCCTGGATTGTGGTTCCCCTATGGGATAGTCTGTGACCATTCGAGTGGACAGGTTATATCCTTAAGGGATTGAATCATGGCAGAGAGATGGGTTGGATCCTTTCTCCTCAGTGGTGATAACGTAGCCATTGGACAGGATTTCTATAACATCAGATCTGAATCTGAGTTATAAAGCTCCTCTGATCTAGGCTCAATAATATACTTCTCACCCTTTTATATTTATTTTCCACACTCCATCCATCCTCTCAATCCTTTCTGTAGTTTAGACATTAGGTTACCTTAGAATACCTAGAATAAGTGACCTTAAACTCTCCTCACTTTTAGGACTGCCAGATCTGTAGTCAGATCTGGAGGGACTACAAGAGATGGCTCCCTTGGAGCTGTAGATCACCTTTCCCTGTGGGACAAACTCTTACTTATCAAAACTTGCCACAATAGACCCTGTATCTTGCAGGTCTAGGATTTCTTAGTTGTGCTGATTCCATCTCCTGTTTTACTCTTTCTTTGATTTTTAAATTTCTTTTACCACAAACCAATAAAGCAAGCACACACTCAGAAATCCTCCAACAGTCACAGTTTAAAACCCTTTCAATCTGATTAAACCTAAACCAAACACATACCCCCTAGAAAAGAACCATAATCCACAGAAGCCTAGATCAACTAACCAAAGCACAACATTTACCCCTCTAAAATATAAATCCTCCCAAAATAGATGAACCAATTGGATTGAAGCACCTAACACCCATCTAGAAGCTTTGAGTTAAACCCCAAGTTCACACAATGCCAACAAGTGTCACCCCCAAAACCAAACTAAAACAAATAAACTAAACCCCAAACACAAGACTTACAACCTTACCTTGAGCAAAACAAATAAAGACTCACCTTAGGAATCCCTAAAAATAAACTCCGACTCCTCCAGACCAAAAATGGATAATTTCCTAAAAGAAATATGTGTCCCAACAACTTTAATAAACAAAATCCATACCCAAGTAAAATCCGAAGCAAACTTAAGATAAATATTACAAATTAATTCTGATTCAATTCTGAAAAATGAACGCGTCTAAAATTCCAAATTAATACTCAACTAGATAAGAATCTTAACAAACTAAATAAGTCAAAAGAAAGAAGAATTTTTTTGATTAACAGTCTACACAAGTCCAATTAAACAAATACCAAACGCCTTTTATTCATTTAATAAATATTTTTATACAATACCAAAAGAGGCATACCTCCTTAATTTACAACCCTAAACAAAAACCTAAAACTCTAACCTACAACCTAAAACGAAGACTGAATCTAAAGCGGACACAAAGTGAGGAAATTCCCCCTCACACACAAACATCCAAACGCGTAAATACCCCCTCCAAGCTTTCGATCGCACGCCCTAAAACAGGCGCGCAATTAGGTTAAATGCTTACTACCAGGCATGCAATACCCAAATTCGTATCCTCACACCTTTTATCCCATCTCGGTCAAGATTCTTCTCCCACCGCGTAACCTTACAGGAAACATTGACCATGCCCCTAGTCCTGTCGCAATAAGACATACATGCCTTATCGTGACACCGTCAGCTTCCCTCATCCTGTCACGATCCCACCGGAAAGGGAGAATCCCACCCATGACCTCGTCGTGCATCTCCCATCGCGATAAGATGCACACATACAACACCATCCCAATACCTAAGTTTACTGACCTAAATCAGCTATGCCACCACACCTCCCATTGTGAAAAGCCAAAAGCAAACCTTCCCAAAACTTAGGCACATGACCAAAGCCAAAGATGAGTCCAGTCACGACACAACCACAACGTGATCTCATATAACCCAAGATTTGCCAAAGAAAGAAACATAAAAATTACACCCATTAATGTCCCATCGCGAATATCACTATCCAGAACATCCAGATAGAAGCCCACCACACATCGATGGATATGTCCCCTCGCAATGCAACTACGATTCGATCTCATCACCCATGTCCCATCGCGACACAACAACCTCATCTCATCTTACAACCCTGACACAAATCTCACCTCCCCGAAATCCTCATCATCAAACTATTAAAGTCAAACCTTTTAAAAATCCCATCGCTAACTATGATCAACCGATGTCTCATCACGGAAGCAGAGAACCTACCTCCCAAATCCCTAGCTACGTAGCAATCACTAGACTCCAATAGAAGAAGAGGGACTCCTCCCACGTCCCATCGCATAAAAAAAAAACCCCACCAGGATCCAAATGCCTCTATCAGACTTACGACCAGTAATCCCCCAGCATCTTAACATAGACCCTCAATGCCCCATCACATCTATGATCCACTATGGCAGGATGCAGGAGATAGGACTTTCTCACTTCTCATCTCGCCCTTGCAACCATCGTGACTCACCCCAACGCACAACTGTAATGGGGAAGACTTTCTCGCATCCCATCGCAATACCCACTTCCCCAAGATGTTTCATCAAACTGACAACCATCCACCAAGTCCCTCCTCTAGCAGAAATGGACAAAAGAGAAGAAATCTCCAAAGTCCCATCGCAATGTCACGGTGACAGCCGGCCAGTCCCATCGCGGGCTACACAGGTAAGTATCACCCCCAGGTAAGTATCACCCTCTCTTTTGCTCGATATTTCTCTTAAAATATATATAGTTAGCTATGATTAAGTCAAAATATTTTCAAAACCCATCTCTCTCAACTCGTGAATCACTGTAGTCCTCCCATAAGAGACAATCATCAGTATTCGCCGAGAAGGTTAGACAGAGTATCTGGCATGCCAAGTGTCGTCTTAACAACCACATAAATAGCCGGGTCCACAAATCTCGTACCGGTGGATCTGCTCAGTGAAGTCTCAGAAGCCACATTTTTTAAAGATTTGCCACCGAATTGATCTTTAGTTAAAATCTCTAAAATTTAAAAACCCCCTTGCTTCCAAAAAAAAAATAACAAACCAAAAAAAGAAAAAAAAGAAACCAAAATAATAATAAACAAAGAGACTTTACCTACCCAAATTTCACTTCCATTACCAGCCCAAACCAGCAATTTCCCTTGGAAAACTGAGCAATGAGAATATTTAATTGAAGAACTTACAAACGTCTATTGGAAAAGGAACACTTGACGCGCATTGGTGTGAGCAATGATGCGCCCGGTATGACATGACTTGCAAAAGCCTTCGACATTACATGATCTTATTTTTGGTCTATGAACCTTATTTATGAACATTTGTATGATGCCCCCTGGTACCTCGACTGCATCATATCCCTCTATTTGACTGCCCCTTATAGCAGGTCGCGACATGCAGCAGGATGCCCCTTGCACCCACAGATTAGGATATGGTGATTCTCCTTTCCATTTGACTGTCACTCGCAGCAGGTTGCACCACGCGACGGGATGCCCTTTGCACTCACGGATTAGGATACACTGACTCCTCCCGTCAACTATCTATGACAGTGGGTCGCGATATGCGACGGGATCACTTGCATCCATGACATGGAATACGCCTTTCGACAGCTACCACTGGGCCCCCGAATGCTCTATTTTAGCTTACGCTGATAGACAAGAAAGCCAAGTATGTCATGTCAGGATCTCCAGTTCACATTTGTGATTTCCCAAGAGAAACGAGAAGACACCTCGAATGAGGGGTGCCTACTTCTTCGATGCGTTCTTACTTCATAAGAGCGCGCCGAAGAGGGGCATCTATAGACACCCCCATTTTGCCCTCTCAGAATATACAAATCTATTCGGTCAACCTTTGACCTTGCCCGTGACTTTTCGAAAAAGACTTACCTTCTCTGAAAGCTTCACAACCCTAATGTGGGGACCATGTACTAAAACAATAATACATGGCTGGACACAGGCTGAAATAATAGCTCTGTGGCTCAGACCCCTTAACCCTAACGTGAAAACCATGTACTTAAACAATAGTATATGGCTGAACACAGGCTGAAATAATAGCTCTGTGGCTTAGATGCCAATGTAGGGGACTATATACTGAAATAATAATATATAGTTGAAATATAGACTGAAATAATAGTCTAGCATTTCAGACCTAACTAACCCTAATGTGGGAACCATGCACTGAAACAATAGTACATGATTGAACATAGGCTGAAATAATAGCTCTATGACTCAGATCCCAATGTAGGGAGACTATATATTGAAACAATAGTATATAGTCGAAATACAGACTGAAATAATAGTCTAGCATTTTAAATCCGACTCGAAGAACCTTAAATTACATGCCTAAAACCACGTGCATAAATCTATTGCACGTAAAACCACAAACGTGCTATCAGTCCCCTTTCAGACCAGACTTCCTTTCCCCATACCACCTCGAGACTTGATTATGTGCCCCACATGGCACACGTGATCGGATTGAGCGCCCCACCACCGGCGCGTAATTGGCCTAAGCTCGACCTTGTCTCATAGTCCTTGACACCTAAGATTCTATGATTAAGTGCTTCAAATGAGACACTTAATCAGATTGCGTATTCCACACTAGGCGCGCAATTAGTCCTAACATGGTTAGAACTAGGAAACTCGGCTGAGCCAGTCAGCCGATCGCTCACAGAGTTTGTGACCGACTCAAAGCGATTAAGCATTGGGAAATCGGCGTGTAATTCAATTAAATGCCTGAAATAGGGAGTTTAATTAGGAAAAAACTTATAAAAGACCTTTTTTAATTCACCCCAAAGGGGGACTGAAAATTTTCGAGAGCTTAGGGATTTCGAGGCTGGAGAATTTTGAGAACGAACACAGAGAGAAACAGAGCCATGATTTTGAGATTCAAGCTTCAAATTTTGAGATTCCTCTCCGTAGCCCCTGCCTTAGGTAAGAATTTAGCCTTTAGTTTCCGACGTTAGTTTTAGTTCTAAGATTTAGGTTTTCTTCTAGTTTTAATTATTAGTATTAAATTTTTAGTCTTAGATCATAGCACCCTTTTTAGACTGCAAGTTTTAATATCTGGCTCTAGTTCACAGTTTCTAGAACCAGTTCTTAATCTGACGGCCTAATCACCGACCTTAGACTTTAATTTTGTTCTGAAATCTTAATCTCCAATCCTATCATTAATCTCTAGTTCTAGTTTTTAGTTTCTAGAACCAGTCCTTAATCATACGACCTGATTTTCTGATTTCGGTCCCGAATTCAGTTCTTAGATTTTAAATTTTAGTTTAATTCCTTAATTTAAGATTTTCAAAATCCTAATTTATAATTCAGTTTTCTTAATTTCTAGTTTCATAATTTAATCCATAATTATAATCCAAAATCCACTTTAAAAATCTAAAAATATCATCTTATAATCTGAAAATTCAATCTACTTTAATCTCAGCCACCCGATTTGCCCATGGGAGCACACGGAGGGTACTCGGGAATGAGGCCAATCCTCCTGAGCATAGCGAGACCCAAAATTCATTTTCTTTTAGATTTTAGTAGAATTAATCCATCGCTATAATTAGAATTAGTAAAATCAGTTCCGTTATTTTGAATTAGAATTCTAGTATAATTAATTCCTTCATTTCAATTAGATTTTTAGTATAATTAATTCATTGATTTAATTAAATCTTTAGTAGAACTAATTTATTGCTGTAGTCCAAATTTTAGTAAGATCAGTTCATTACGTTAATTAGAATTTCAATACAGGTAGCATACTTGCTCCAATTAGAATTTCAGCAGAACTAGTATAATTGATTTAATTAGAATTTCAGTGCAATTAGCATGATTGATTTAATTAGAGTTTCACCAGAATTAGTATATTTGCATTCCTAGTACAATTAGGAGACTAATATTAATTAGACTTCTAGTAGCATTAGGAAACTAAATTAAGTAGATTTCTACTGAGATCACAACATTTGAATTAATTAGGCTTCTAGTAGGATCAAGAGACTTAATTAATTAGACTTTCAGCAGGATTAGAATACTAAACTAATTAGATTCCTAATAAGATTAAAATATTCAAACCAAGTGGACTTATATTAGGATTAGGATACTAGAATAATAGATTAATTCGCCACAAGTTTACATAATTAGACTCATAGTAGAACTAGGAAACTTAAGCCAATTAGAATTACATCACTAATAAGGAAGGAAAGAAAAAACTAAAATATCTAAATTAAAAGAAGACGCAGTGCTGCTAACGTTGGTAGGCTGACGATTCTGTAAAGAAGTAATCCACACCCGCTCTAAAGCGTAATCACTGACGTGTTGCAGCATCGTTAAATATCTGTAGCCGGCGATCGCAACAAACTAGGATCCTTCCTAGAAATCCCCTCTTTATTTTGTAACCTTCTAAAACACCGCATTGCTAGAGTCCACTCAGGACATAATTGGGCCACTGATTCAATAGGGACCGAAAGGAACCCAGAAAAAGCACGCACCAATAGTAAGGAGGGAGTGTATCTGGGGTAATGGATCCGGAATGGCTGAGATTATGGGTGGAGTGGTTAGGATGGGCTGGAAAGGTGAGGTTGGGGCATGGTGGAATTGGGTTGGTGGTGGGGAAGGTGGGTTAGAGGTGAAATGGGTAGGCTGCGGGGAGTTAGGGAGATGTGTGAACTCATACCTAATGTTCCCAATGATAGAGTCCATCATGGCTGAGTATCCCTCAGTGGTGTATGGGTCTAGGTCATGGGAAGGGGAAAAGTGAATGGAATGGTCAAAGGGGTCTAAGGTGTTAGGTTCAATGGGTGTAGAGGTAGTGGGTTGATCAATGTCAGCGGCTAGTGAGGTTGGAAGAGGGGTTGGTATGGGGATAGTTGTAGGGATTGGGTGCTCTTGGGTTTGAATGGGTTGAAGTAAAGGAGCAGGGTTTGGTAGGGTAATGGGTTGGGGAGGTTCAGTGTCTATTGTGGGTTGTGTAGAGGATTTCTTCTTCGTGTATTTCCTGGTAATGGGTGGAGTGGGTAAAGTGAAAGGGAAGGTGGGTTGGCATAGGGATAGGAGTGGGTATTGTGGAAGGGGCTGAGGTAGAAATGGTGGGGACTGGGATTGTGGAAAATGTAGGGAATGAAATGGTGGGTGGCGGAGGAACTAACATAGGGCTGGTGGTGGGTGGGATGGCTGAGCTGGCAGCAGGAGCATCAGGTGTACCAGGTATGGCAGAGTTGGCAGTTGCAACATGAGCAGGAGCAGCAGCTGCAACTTCTTGAATGGTGGGGGCTGCCTCTTTCTCCTTCTCTTTCTTCTTCTTCTTCACCATTGTCAGACTAATCCCCCAAAGCTTCTTTTCAAACTGAATGGGTGACAGTCTTTCTGTCTCCTCCGCCATCTGCCATTGGTAACCCCCCTTTTTAGCAGTGATGTAATGAGCTTGCTATATGGTAGTGCATGAAGCTTCTGCCTATTTTGTACCTGGAGATGGATGTCCATCATTCCATCAAAGACCAGCTGGGTAGCTTCAAAGTAATACCCATGAGAGAAGCAAAAGAGGGCATCAGCTATGGGTACCCTTCTCTCCTGTTGGTGCCCAGTCACATAGATGTTCTTTCTCAGAACATGATCCATGAAAAGCAGCCTGGGCTCTAAGTCTCTTCTCCGAGGCCTTTTTCCCTTATGTTATCCACTTAGCAATCTCAGTGATTGAGGTAGTCAAGGGAGCACCCAAAGTATACTCAGGGTTGTATGCAGCTGGTATCCCTAGGACTTGGGCTGTCACAGATGGATCCACTAACATTTCGAAGTCATCCACTAGGATTAACAACACAGGGTTTCCATCCTTATCTTTCCTAACCTTGTTGTTCTGATAAAACAACTGGACTAACCTAGGAAAGGCTAACTCTAATGGGGGCCTGAAAAGAGATAACAAGGAGGCCTTAGTAAAAAATTTTATAGATGGGGCAGTCAATGGCTCCTTCTCAAAAAATGCCTTATCAAAGGCAGTCTCAGGCTCCAATTTAATGGCAGGCATGAACTCACTGGGTTGTTAGTGGATTAACTTTAGGGACAACCTCCTTGCCCTTCTTCTGTTTCTTTGACTTTTTGGGGCTCAAAGTGGCAGTCCTTGTCCTCTTCTTTGGGGCATCCTTTTTCTTTTTGGGGTTCTCAGGTTGGAGAACTATGGCATCAGTGCTCTCCACAGTGGATGCCTCAGCAATCCTCATTTATTTCCTTGTTGTTGTGGGGATTGCTGTTTGAGGGGGGTTCATCTATATCTTCAAGGTTTTCCACAAATGGGGTTTTCTCAACCATTTCAAAATCCAAAGGTTCTAAGGCTTGGAACACATACCCTAGGTACCTACAACTCCACTGAGGTGTCTCCACACAAATTCCTCCCTCAAAATCAAACAGTATACTAGAGGAAATTCAACTTGAACTCACAGCTGTTAAAATAAAGCTCTTACCCTCCGAAAGCTAGGGTTTTAGCTTAGAACTTGCACAATAAACCGATCTGCTTTTTATCAGGTGAAAAATGCTTGGGAGTTGACGTGGAGCAAAGTGACAGGAGTAGGGTGTACGAGCAGGGGAAAAATGGGCAGTGAAGGTGAAAGAGTGGAAGTGACAGGTCTGTGGTTTGCGCTAGAAGCTAGGGCAGAGAGAGATGGAATGAAGAAGAAGCACTCGCGGGGTTTAAATGAACAAAACCTGTGCTTCACGAGGCTCTCACAAAGATGTTGCGAGGATTAAATTTTAGCAACTGAGCCCCACGAGCTGAAATAAGCATGGACTAAACTTGTCGCATAGTTGAAATTGAGCTTCGCGAGAGGCATATTTGTTGAGAACAAGGTGCCTCGTGAGGCTCATTACTGTTCATCCTTCAGGCAGTATGCTCACGAGGCTCTCGCAAAGATAAAATTTGCACATCAGAGCCTCGCGAGCACCTCATGTCTGCCTGAACTGTAGCTCGCGGGGCTCAGTTAACCACGCGAGAAGGCAAGATTTGCCTTGATAACTGCTTGCGGGGGTGCTTGAGCTTCGCGACAAGGCCAAATCCACTGGTTCTCAGTGCCAGTCCATTGGCATATGCATTTAAACTACCATGCATACTGCCATGGTGCACCAACACTATATTTTTATCACATTTGAGCTATTTCACAGTTGTGACACTCTTGCCCATTGCCTAATTCATGCACACATATGTTCACAACACAGATCATAGCAGTCACTCAGTTTAAACTCTACATTTCACAGTCCACCTTATACTCAAATCACACATGCAGATGGCTCAATCCCTAGGTGAAGACTCAACCTAGATTAAGATTTTCTAGACACTTACACAATCACCCAAACTAAAATAGCACCTAGAAAACAAACCAAAAATAACAAATGATAGAATTTTTAAAAAAAGACACATAAAATAAAACAACTATGGTACACAAGTTAAAAGGCTGTGGATCACTTATCAGTGGGAGGTTCTTGAAGGTAGATGGTCTCAACTGGCCCCACAATTTTTTCTACACATAGTTTAAGCCTCTGACCATTTACTTTCATGATCTTCCCAGAAGTGGGATCCATGATCTCCACAGCCCTAGATGGGGATGCATGAGTTACAACAAAAGGGCCATCCCATCTGGATCTTAACAAACGTGGGAAGAATTTCACTTTAGAGTTGAACAGCCATACCTTGGCACCAGCCTCAAAGTCCTTTCTTAGCAGGCTTTTATTAAAGAAAGCCTTGGCTTTCTCTTTGTAAATTCTTAAATTTGCATAGGTCTTAAATCTCAGCTCCTTTAGCTCAGCCAACTGCAATTTCCTATGTGAATCAGTAGCAGTTAGATCAAAATTCAGAGTTTTAATAGCCCAGTAGGCTCTATGTTCTAACTCCACTGGTAGATGACAAGCCTTGCCATAGACCAGTCTAAAAGGGGACATTCCAATAGGGGTCTTATAGGTAGTCCTATAAGCCCATAGGGCATCCTGCAACTTCAGAGACCAGTCCCTCCTATCAGTCCTCACAGTTTTCTATAAAATGTGCTTGATTTCTCTGTTAGAGATCTCCACTTGCCCACTGGTCTGTTGGTGGTATGGAGTAGCCACTCAATGTGTAACAGAGTACTTCTTGAGCAGCCTCTTAAAGTACTTGTTACAAAAATGACTCCTCCCATCACTAATGATGGCTATGGGGGTACTAAATTTGGAGAAGATATTATCCTTCAAAAATCTAAGGACAACAGTGTGGTCATTGATTCTTGTGGCAATGACTTCTATCCATTTAGACACATAGTCCACATCCACAAGAATGAAATTAAACCTAGAGGAAGGAGGAAATTGACCCATAAAGTCTATTCCCCATACATCAAATAGTTCTACCACAAGGATGGGGTGCAATGGCATTGAATCTCTTTTGGATATGCCCCCCATCTGTTGACATATTTGACAAGCCTTACAATGCTCCATTGCATCCTTAAACAAGGATGGCCAATAAAATCCACTTTGGAGCACCTTGGCAGTAGTTTTTCTTCCCCCAAAATGACCTCCATAGGCCTGCTCATGGCACATTGAAAGAATGCTGTGGAATTCATTTTCAGGAACACACCTCCCCACAATTTGGTCTGCACAACACTTGTAAAGGTAAGAATCTGCCCACAGAAAATATTTGACCTGAGAGAAAAATAGGTCTTTGTCCATTTTTGACCAATGTGGGGGGATTCTTCCTACAGCAAGATAGTTCACAATATTTACAAACCAGGGAACACTCAGTGATGACAAAAAGTTTCTCATCCAGGAAAGAATCATTCACAGGTATGTTTGCATAGTCAATAATTAAAATTCTAGACAAGTCGTCTGCAACCATATTTTCCGTACCTTTTTTTATCCTTGATCTTTAGATCAAACTCCTATAACAGGAGGATCCATCTGATCAACCTAGGCTTAGCTTCCTTTTTAGACAATAGGTATTTCAGGGTAGAGTGGTCAGTGAACACAATGATTTTAGACCCTAAGACATAAGGCCTAAATTTCTCCAAAGTAAAGACAACAACCAACAACTCTTTCTCAATAGTGGTATAGTTCAACTGAGCATCAATCAATGTCTTGCTGGCATAATAAATGACACAGGGAAATTTATCTTTCCTCTGCCCCAAAACTGCACTAATGGCAAAATCTGAAGCATCACACATAAGCTTAAAGGGAAGGGAGTAATATGGGGCCTGGATGATAGGGACATAAGTCAAGCAATTTTTTCAAAACCTCAAACGCAATCCAGCACTCAGCAGTGAAAACAAAAGGAACATTCTGACAAAGTAGGTGGCATAGAGGTTTAGAAAATTTTGAAATATCCTTGATGAACCTTCTGTGGAAACCAGCATGCCCAAGGAAAGATCTCACTTGCTTAACAGTTTTTGGAGGAGGCAAATGTGAGATCAGGTCAACTTTTATCATATCTACCTCAATTCCTTTGTTAGAAACCACATGACCAAGAACAATTCCATGGGTAACCATGAAATTGCTCTTTTCCCAGCTCAACACTAGGTTATTTTCCTCACATATTTGAAGCACAAGAGATAGATGATGCAAACACTGATCAAAATATCACCATACACAAAAAATCATCCATAAAAATTTCCAAACACTTATCTAACATGTCAGAAAAAATTGCAAATATGCATCTCTGAAAAGTAGCAAGAGCATTACACAGTCCAAAAGGCATCATTCGGTAAGCAAAAGTGCCAAAGGGACAAGTGAAAGTTATTTTCTCTTGATTTTGTGGATACATAGGGATTTAGTTGTAACCAGAGTATCCATCAAGAAAGTAATAGTAAGCTTTGCCTGCTAACTTATCCAGAATCTGGTCAATGAAGGGTAGTAGAAAATGGTCCTTCCTAGTCTTGGAGTTCAGTTTTCTATAGTCTATACAGACCCTCCAACTACTGGTCTCCCTGGTTGGCATTAATTCTCCGTACTCATTAGGCACTACAGTGATGTCAGACATCTTGGGCACCGCCTGTGTAGGTGACACCCAATCAGAATAAAAAATTGGGTATATTACTCCAGCATCAAGTAGTTTTACCACTTCCTTCATCACCACCTCCTGCATGTGAGGATTTAACTTCCTATGCTTCTCCTTAGAGGGTTTAGAATCCTCTTCCAGATGAATTTTGTGCATACACATAGCTGGGTTAATTCCCCCCAGATCAGTTATAGTCCATCCAATTTCCTTTTTATGCATCTTGAGCACACCGATCAATTTCTCTTCCTGCTCCGCAGTGAGGGAAGATGAAATAATCATAGGTAGTTTTTTATCTTACACCAAGAATGCATATTTGAGAGTATTGGAGAGTTGTTTCAGCTCCAAATTTGGTGGGTTGACAAGAGAAGGCAACAAAGGTGCCTTTGATGGCTGAGGCAGGGGCAGCAAGTTGGATTTCCATGTGGAATGCTGCACTCGGCCCCCTGAAGACATTGATGTGTTGCTATCTCAACCAGGTGAATTGGGGCCACCTCCTCATTAGCCTTAGTTCAAATATGTTCAAACTCCTCACTAATTATATCCCAATACAGCAGATTGGATACATTTTCCTCCACAAGGTCATCTAGTACATCTATTACAAAGCAGTCCTCATTGTCCAGTTGAGATTGCTTGGCAGCACTACACACATTTAATTTGACCTTCATGTTCCCAAAGGCCACCTCCATTATCCCTGATCTACATTATATACAGGCATTGGTTGTGGCAAAAAATGGCCTGCCCAAAATGACAGGAATCGAGGTGATACTTTTTGAAGGTTCCATATCTAAAATAAGAAAATCAGCAGGATAAAAGAATTTGTCCACTCCAACCAGGACATCTTTTACCATTCCCATAGGCCTTCTCTTAGACCTGCCAGCCAACTGAAGCACAACAGATGTTGATTTCAGTTCCCCCAAACATAACTGTTCATACATAGAGTATGGCAGCATGTTGACACTGGCTCCTAAGTCAAGGAGGGATCTGCCTATGGTATGTTCACCAATAATGCAGGGGATAGTAGGTACCCTTGGATCCTGTAATTTTACTAGTGTGGAGATAGACAACACAGACTGGGCATTCTCAACTGCAAAAACCTTTTTGGATAAATGAACCCTAGAATTCCTGTGCTGGGTACAAAGGTCTTTAAGAAACTTTGCATAGGCTGGGACCTGGTTGATGGCATTAAGCAGAGGTAAATTGATCTTAACTTGCTTGAAGGTCTCCATCATTTCCTCCATTTTAGCATGTCCCTTATCAAAAGGGGAAGTGCCTTTTAATGCATGAGAAAATGACATCTGTGGTACTGCTGGTACCTTAGCTATATGCCTAGCTATATCATGATCAAATTTATATTTTTTTCTTTTTTCTTCATGTATTTCCTCTTGTTGGGGCTCAATAACAACCCCATTATTTTTCACCTGCTGCTCAACAGCAGGAGATGAGTTTTTCTCCTCTTTCACACTCACATTCCTCTCTTTTTTACTCTCATTTTTCTCCTCTACCTCCCTGCCAACCTGATTGTCAACCACCCTACCACTCCTTAGGGTAGTGACTGCCTTAGCCTCGTCATGAGTTGAGGAGCCCTCACCAATCATAAATTGACCCTTAGGGTTGGCTAGGGGTTGACTAGGCAACCTGCCCTCCTCTTTTCTGGCCAATGCATTTAAAATCTAGCCCAGCTGATCCTCTATCTTTTTTATGCTTTGACTGTGAGAGTTCACACTCTGTGATAGAGAGCTCAGGTTTTGCAGTGATGACAAAACCTGTTCTTTAAAGGAGGGGGCTCTAGGCTGATGTGGTGGTAGTGCCAATTGGTTAGGCTGTGGAGCTGATTGCTAGAAGGCCTCTCTTAGTGCATAGCCTTGCTAAAACTGTGGCTGTGGTCTATAAGGTAATGCCAACTGTTGCTGTTGGGGTTGCTGATATGTGTCTTGTCTCCACCTCAAATTATGGTGGTTTCTCTATTGATACCTAGCATATTATTGCTCATATGACTGGAAGCATTGGCATGTTCCATGACCAATTCAGGATATTGGCTGGCTGATGGACATTCCTTAAGTGAATGTGTGGGAGACTGGCATATCAGACACGCCTCTTCCACATGTGCAACTAGTGTAGGCTGCAACCCACTCATCAATTTATCAAATTTTAGGCTTAGGCTATCCACCTTCCTCTCCAAATCACTGAGCACACTTACTTCATACATCCTTCCTTTAGATTTGACCTCTTTCCCCACTTTAATAGGAATCTCAATGTCATTTTGAGATAGAGACTCTTGCTGTATGGAATTTTCACTTATAACACCAAAAAGCTCCCAAGCCTCATCAACAGTCTTGTGGAGGTAATTACCCCCACATGAGGCATCCACCATATCCCTACTTATGGGATCAATTCCTTGATAGAAACTCTAAACAAGCTGCCACTCAAGAATTTGGTGGTGGGGATATTATTTCAAAATCTCCTTAAACCTTTCCCAAGCTTGATGGAAGTCCTTAGTTGGGAATTGAGCAAAGGAAATTATGCTCTTCCTCAACTGGATAGTTTTTGACATTGGAAAAAATTTAGCCAAAAATTGGCATTGGAGATCATTCCATGACTGCATGCTGTTTGCTGGGAGCATGGAAACCCAAGTTCTGGCTCTGTCCTTTAATGAAAAAGGAAAGAGCCTTAGTTTGGCGGCTTCCTCTCCTAAGCCAGCAATATTGAATGTAGTGCACAAAGCAAATAACTCATCAATGTGCTCATATGGGTCTTCTTTATTCAGCCCATGAAATGATGGTAGCATTTAAATGATGGATGATTTAATCTCAGTTTCCTTGAATAGTAGGGAAAACAATGCAGAAAGGGGAGTTATATACCCTTGGTGCATTGAATTCTTTCAATATTTTTTGTTGCTCACCCATCTCTACTACTAGCTCAGTATCCATAGCAGGGGCTTGTGTGGTGTTCCTAGGTCTATAGGCCCTCTCTATCTCAGGATTTGGAGGTTTTAAGTCAGGGTGAAGGGACCTCCTACCCAGCATGCACACACACAACAGCAAGTAAAGAACAACACTTACAACACACTTAAAGAATTTATAGCCAAACAGAACTACTAACAAGTACTATTGAGCTACTGAAAATCAATACAACAAAAATGGAACTGAGAATTAGGGGGAAAGAAATGCAAACTAAAGGTAGCAAAGCTCCAGCTGCATTCCTAGCTTTTCCCTTCTGTTGTTGTCCAGATCTGCAAAAGCCAATACAAAATCAGTAGTACTTTTATTCAAAAATAGGCACTGCTACAAATGAATATAGTATACTAAAATAAAACAAAAATACACTAAGGTCTACTAATTAGATCAAGCCCTTTGGCAATGACGCCAAAAACTTGTTGGGTTTCTTTTAGGTGCTGTTATTTTTATTAGAAAACACAGTGGTAAAAATTAATCAAAGTGAGGAGGGATGGAAAGACATGAAAATAGCATTCTAAAAATACCACAGTCCTGTAAGATACAGGGCCTATTAAAGCAAGTTTTAAAAGTAAGTAAGAGTTTGTCCCACAGAGAAAATTGATCTAGAACCCAGAAAAGGTTATTTAGTAGGCTTCCAGATCTCGCAATCCTAAAGAAAGGGGGTGTTTTAGGATTGTCACAACTAAAACTAAAACTAAGAAATAAAATCTAGTCCTATACTACAGAAAGGGTTTTAAAGAAGGTGCTGATGGTATGGTAAAATAAAGGTAAAATGGTGAGAAGTTTGCAGCTAAGATTAAATCAGTTGTACAACTCAGATCTAGGGTTGAGTCTGCAGTATTCCTTCAGATGGCTACAAGCTCATCTGTAAGGTAGAGGGATCCAAATCAACCCCTTTGAATTAACTGCTCTCTTAAGGCTATAATTTGTCCACTTAAATGGTCACAGACTATCCTAGGGAGATGATCAATTCACATGGGTTAAACTTAGAAAACTAACTTAATCCAAGGGACTGGATTGATCCTAAGGCTATAATCTGCCCACTTAAATGGTCACAGACTATCCTAGAGATTTCCTCCAACCAATGAATCAAATCAGAACATGAATACCATTGCAGACACTATGTTTACATGGCTACAAGCTCAACCATTCATAGGAGCAAACAACCCTTAAAATTCTAGTGG
The DNA here is from genome assembly GCA_021018995.1 of Chloranthus sessilifolius. NCBI lineage: Eukaryota > Viridiplantae > Streptophyta > Magnoliopsida > Chloranthales > Chloranthaceae > Chloranthus > Chloranthus sessilifolius. Next base: position 29,440,007 of record CM037592.1, on the reverse strand, counting down.
AAATCACAGACAATCAAAGGTTGAATGGGGACTTAAACTCAGCTGGTCATTACTACAAAAGGCCTGCAATGACCAAGCTCACAATTATGTAATCTCTACAGAATATTAGATCTAAAATCTAATAATGGCATTGCAACACAAAGGGGAGTTTGGATCTGCACTATCTCTCATTTGGCTAAAAGCTCAAGTGCAGAGAGGAAGAATCTATCTCAGATTTGTTATTTGGACCAGCCTTAGGGTAATAGTCTGTCCACTTGAACGGTCACAGGCTATCACAGAGGTTATCTTCCTCACAGATGACTGAGATAGAACAAGATAATTGCTGCTACCACCATGGTTTACAGGGCTATAAGCTCAATCAACTATGGGTGTATCAAATCCATAGATATCCATGCATAAAACATAAAATAAATATAGATTCAAATAAGTTGGAAAAATAGCATTGCATTGATTGAAATGAAACTTACAATGTATGTCCTCAAGGAAACAACCAGTGCAAAAACCCCAGTCAGCCCCCAATGCTCACACAACACCCATTACAAACTGAAATAAAGCTAACTACTTACACAAGATCTCAGCCAGTAAATGTTGAGCCAAGGAAGAAGAAAGGAAAAAGGGATGATTTAACCCCAACCCTAATGACCTAATCACTCTCGAGCTCACAGCCAATTTAGGTTAGAGATGAGATAATTTTCTGCCAATACATTATAGCTTAAATACTAAGTCTCTCATTGCCTTGGCCAATAGGAACATAGAAGAGAAAACCCTAATTTCTGCTTGAAGACGTAGCCCCATGGTGACCCTTGGATGCCTCAGGATGTGTGAAATCGATGAGAACCTCGGGATGTGTGCGCTAGAAGTGGGGAAATCCTCAAAGTGTCCCTGTGTATGGACTGAGAAGTGGGGATCTCGAGCTTCGCACAGATGAGTGCTGTAATTTGGCCTCTCGCGAAGCTGTCGCATGGTTGATCTTATAGTTGAATGAGCTTCGTGAGGTCCCTTTTGCATCGAGTAGCATAGCTCATGTAGATGGTTCTCTAGGTGGCTCAAGTCGCGAGGCTCTCGCTGGGCTGCATTGCGTCTCACTAGGCTATCGCGAGGATGAGCTTTGAGCTGCGCAGAGTTGATCGCCAAGATGGGATGCACATCTCATGTGGCTGGCTCTTTCTTGGAGGTCCGCGAGGTCTTCGCAAGATCTTCAAGAGAAAATCTTCTGGGACTCCCTCTCCTCTTGAGCTGTGCGGGTTGTGTGCTAGCTCTTCGTCAGCTATAGTGCACTGCACGAGTTCTTTTACTGTTGCGAACTTGAGCTTAGCGAGAGCTATGCGAGGGGGCTTCTTAGGCCAAATTGAACTGTGCATGGGCTATGTGAGTTTGCTTTGAGCCTTGCGAGAATTCCTCTATGCATAGTTGCTGCTGTGCATAGACTGCTGCAATAGTCTCCTCTACATGGGTCCTCTCTTCTTTCATCTGCTTGACTTCGAGTGCACACTTGAGCTACCAAAATGATCACCAATGTATATACCACCATGGTGTATCTTCTATTCTTGCATCTGCTTCAAGGCTTGGCTTAAAAACTCTCTTCTTTGACCTCCAAATGAGTGGACTATTGTACTAAGCTGCAAAGTTATTCTTACCTACAAACATACTCAAAGAGGTTTATTAGATGTCTCAAAGGTGTAGTAAAGGCTAGGTTAAGAGGTGAAAAATGGTATTTTTCAGTGCTTAATAGTAGGTTATCAGATTTAACGGTAGGTTTAGTTGGTTCAGAGATAAGTGCGCTGAGCTTGACGATGAGTTTGGTGATGGGTTGAGTTAGTTTATAGGTGGATTCGGTGATAGTTTGAATTTTAGTGATCTTAGTGACCGGTTCTGGGTGAAAGGTAATTTTGCGTTTATTGGTACGTGGGATAGGGTTGGTTGGTTGTGAGTGAATGGTATGGACATGGTCTGAAGGGGGTTCAATTCTGCGAATCAAACTAGCTGGGTGGAATGGGGTAGGAGTGAGTGAGTGTACAGTCTCGTATGCAGGTTGATTTTGATCGAATAATGGGTTGTAATAGGTGATGTCAGTTTGCATAGTGTCATTGGGGTACTGGTTTTGATCATAGTGCGAGTTTGTGTATTGGTTGCTGTATAAAGGTTGGTAAGGGTGTTGATCTTAGTTTGTGTGTGGTAATTGGTTTTAGTCAGGGTATAGGTTTGTGTGTAGATCTTAAGCTTGGTCATATGGGTGGTATGATTGAGAGTTTGTTTGGTTTTGTTCTTGGTTTGTGTTGATTTGTTCAGGGCTTAGAATCTCATTTAGGGTATTTGTCTCAGGGTCATTGGAGGAGGGTTCATTGGATGTTAGGGTAGAGAGATTGAGGTCTCCATTCTTCAGGCGATGCTCTATGCATGAAGCGCGTTGATAGAGGCTGGTAAAGTTGGAGCAATCACTTAAGATGAGAATGCTTCAAAGAGGCTCTCAGCTATTACCGATCATGATTTCTATCGCATCACTTTCCTTCTCCAGCGGTTGGCAAATGTCGTGAAGTCTTCATCGTCTTCTTGTCTTGTGTGTATCAAGTCAGTGAGACTGACCTCTTCGTGAGTTAAGTGTTGGTATTGATTTAGGAATCTATCGGTTAAGTCTTCGAAGGTCTCAATTTTTGTTAGAGGTAGAGTGGCGAACTAGTCGAGGGTTTCTCCTTCTAGGGATAGTCGAAAGTAGTGGATCAGGAGCTCATGATTGGTGCAGATTGGTAGGCAGTCATTATAGAATAATGCCAAGTGATGCTTTGGGTTTCCCGTGCCATTATATTTATAGAATTTGGGTGGTTTAAACCCGATGGGTATAGTAAAGTTGATGTCTCGGCAAAATTTGTCGAACACACAAAATTTGTTCGAGTGTTCTCCCTTAGCGATGTATTTGTCTAGAAATCGATGGAGGTTATTTATGTTTATGGCGATGTCTTTTCTATGTGTCTCGGGAGAGGGTTTTCCTTGGTAGTTGTTGCTGTAAAAGGTGTGAGAGGTATATGTGTTATGTGTCAGGTGAGTCAGCAGTTGTGGGTTGCCTATTGTCTAACTGGTTTGATTTTCCTATTCCTGCTAGGATTCTAATTAACTTGGTTTTCTAATCCAACTGAGAGTTTAATTAAAAAAATGTCTCCTAATTCTACTAGGAGTCTAATTGATCTAGTCTCCTAATCCTACTAGGAGGCTAATTAAAAAAAGGTCTCCTACTTCTACTAGGACTCTAATTAAAAAAAAGGTCTCTTACTTCTACTAGGAGTCTAATTAATTTAAATATCCTAATTTTACAAGAGATTTAATTAATTAAAAAAAAAAGGGGTTTTGGGCCCGTTATTCTATGGAGGATCAGCCCCGTTCTCGGGTACCCTCCATAGGCTCCCTTGGGCAAATTGGGTGGTTGGGTTTAAAAGTAAGAGGGTTTGAGACGAGTCTAACGGGATGGTTCCGCTAGCTTGACTACCTAGGGCTCCCGGGGAAGAGTATGCAATTCTAGAAGTCAAGAAGGCAGCTCGACCCCTTTTGGAAGCCCCCAGAGAGAACCTTAAATATTCTCAAAGGGAGAATTTTCGGAGAGAAAAAAATAGTAAATTTGTTTGATGATTAAGAGTGGTTTGAAAAAGACTGAGTTTGAATTGATGATTAAAAGCTTTGAAAATTGATGATCAGGAATTAAGGGCTGAATTCTAGAACTTAAGAATTAAGAACTAGAATGAATAGAATGTAAATTAAGAACCATGGCCAGAATTAAGAATTAGAACCTAGAAGCTAAGAACTAGAAACTAGAAACTAGAAATTTTAGAACTAGAAACTAAAAGGTTACCTAAAGCCGTACATCAAAGAGAGAATCTCGAAATCCCTAAGCTTGGAAGAGAGGAAAAAAAAATTGTGTTTTTGGTCGAGGTAGGGTGGTCTATTTATAGGTATTCAGGCAATTACGCGCCCTGTTTGGGGTGTTTAATTGAATTACGCACCCAGTACCAGGCGCTTAATCACTTTGAGTCGGTGATCGACTCAGTGAGTGACCGGCTAACTGGCTTAGCCGAGTATCCTAGTTCTAGTAGAATAGAACTAATTACGCGCCATTTTTAATGCGCACAATCCAATTAGCACAGGTTTCAGGGAGCTTAATAGGGGAATTTTGAGGGTTTAGGGAGTTAGAGACCAGGATCAATTCTGAACCAATTACGCATGGTAGGGCGAAATTGATTATGTCTTGGCCGACATCGCGCAATCGCTCACAAGGCGCTTCTAGAAGGTGAAGTCCCGGTCCAATTTCAAGCAATTGAGCTGGTGGCAAAGGCACGCACGAATTGATTATGCATGTCGAAATCGAGCGTCTTAGGTCGATCCATGAAAGGAAGGAGGCTGGCCCTATACGAACCAATTGCGTGCGGCTTGCAGAGCGTGCAATTCAATTACGTGCATGGGTGACGGTGCGGAATTGGAAAACCTTTCGGGTTGGGTTGGTCTAGGTGTTGGGATATTAGGATAGACAGATTAGCAGGCAGGTGAGGACATACATGCATACATATTTACATGTAATATCATTTAAGTTAATATCATAACTCTTTCCTTTCCATTTACTTTAGCTATTACATGTAAATAACGAAATTACCCCATAACGAAATACCCCCATTTGAATTCAATAATAATAGTCTTGGATCAAAAATCTCAATGAATAAAAAGTCAACTTTCCAGTTCAAGATCAAAATCTGATATTTTGAAATTTGGTCAATTTTTTAACTTTCAAATGGCAAGCCTTTTTGCGAAACTTTAAAGCTCATAAATTCTACCATATCAAAAAATTGCTAAAATACCAAATTTCGATAAAAAAAGTTCACATTTGGGCTTTCAAATGGGGAATATATTGCCAGGGTTCTGATTCGACCTTTGACCTTTGGTCAACAGGGCCTAGGGCTTAGCTATATACTATTATTATGGTGCATAATTCCCTGATTATGGGGTTTTCACGATTATAGGACTTTTAGAGATGATTGGTCCCTTTCCAAAAGTCATGGGCAAGGTCAAGGGTCGACCGAACAGGTTTTTATGAAATTGGGGTGTCTACATTACCGTGTTTCTATTAATCATGTGAGACTTTTTTATTTGCACTAAAACTCCTCACATGTTTGTGAATTAATGAAACATTCATCAGGAGAGTTTCTTTTTAGTGTATACCTAAGGTGAGGATTGGCTCGAGTCCTGGGATCCAACGATTCCTTGTTTGGATTAATCCGACGATAGAACGATTTGACCATTGGTAAGCGCACACACAACATTCTAGGGATGAATGATAGATTTGTCTAAGGATCGGAGTATTGGATTAGCTTGAATAAGCAACACTAGAATTAACATGGCATCGATATTTGAAAATGAAAATTTGCATGTTAAAATGATTACTGGTTTTTGATGTTCAAAAGTATATCTATTATATGAAAACTAATTTTGAGAACTCTTTTGACGATGGTTTTGAAATTGTTTTGGGAGTTTGTGGGTGTCTTCATTGTAAAGCCTCAGGAGACACAACTCCTCCACTTGGGATCACCTAGGGGTTTAAAGGATTGTTGCATATGCTAAATGAAATCGTGCTCCCTACGAAAGTGGCTTTCTTAGATTAGATACAATATTGCAAGGATAGGTTAGTTTGCTTTTGGATCTAATTTTTCATGTTGCCTTTGCTCGAGGACTAGCAAAGTTGAGGTTTGGGGGTGTGATCAGCCTCTAAAATGGTATAATTTATGTCCAAATCTCGGCTTTGTTAGCCCTCGCTTAACTACTAATGAATGCTCTTAGTTCATGATGTGCTGCAACAGGTTCAATGGTCAAATCTATGTATAAACAGTTAAACCCAAAGCTTTAACAAGTAAACCCAAGAGGAACCAGGTCAGAGAAGCACAGAATGGTCAGATTGACCAGTCGAGACTGCATTGTCGACCAGTCGAGAGCACTCAACAGAGAAGTGCCACTCGATGAGAAGAAAGAAGGATAACAAAGGCTAAATGGACCGGTCGAGATATCCGATTCAATTGGTCGAGTGCTCAGCAGCTTCAGAAATATCAAAGTGGACTGGTCGAGTCTAGTTCCACCGGTTGGGGAGAGAGCAAACAGAATAATGTAAAATCTGCTTATAATGTGGACCGATCGACGCTAGTTTGACCGGTCAAAATTCAAAGCAAATCTGAAGCCCTGCGAAGCCTTCGTGATCTGAAGAGCCAATCTAATGTTCGACTGGTCGAAACCAATTCTCGACCGTCCAGACAGAGTTTCCACACAAAAAATCAGGTCTTCTAGTTGGGTTTTCTCTGGCGCTGCAATCCCTTCTGGATTTTTCTTCTTCAAATTGATTCTTAGGGATCTTGGAGAGATAGTTACCATACACAATTATTCTAGGGCCTTATACTCTATAAATAAGGACCCTAGGGTTAGGTTTTAGGCAATCCTCATAGTGGAACTTTTCTAGAGAGTTTTAGTGTGAGTATTTGTAGGTTAGGGTTAGCTCTAGTTTTAAAATAGAGAGAGATTGATTATAATCATCAGGAGAGGACCGATTCAGCAATGATGAAGGTCTTTCGATCGATGCGAGGCTAAAAAGATTTCAGGCTGGGATCTCTTGTAAAATTTAGATAAGTAAATAATAATATTCTGCTTCTTTTTATATTGTAAATTTTATTTTATGGTACGATTGCATGTTTGAGGTTCCGAGAGTCATCGAGAACGTACAATTGTAAAGGTTTAATTCTGTTTAGTTTAATTCTAGTGGCCTTGTAGGGATTGGGCTTAGATTAGATAGGATATTCACCCGATGGACTAGGCCTTGTAGGGTAGTTTTAGTTGGTTACGTGTAATGATGCCTTGATGTTTAGATTCGTCTAATTCATATACAAAGAAGCAAAGCTTGTAGCCTGGAGAGGGAGTACATGGAATTCAAAATAGGAAAAAGTAGGATTTATTATATACGAGTCTGAGATCCAAGAGAGATCCCATACTGCCTTCTCATATCTTATTTTAAAACTGATTTAGGTTTTCTTTTTATTTTTAGATTAATTTAGGAAACTTAATTTTATACAGTTTTATTAGAATAAAACAGAAACTAAATATGATAAACGACAAGTCTTTGTGGTTCAACACCCTTGTACTTGCCCTAGTACATCCAAACTTGTGCACTTGCAAGGTTTCTATCTTAAGATGATCACAGACCGAAAGAGTTAATCAGATCATAGAAGATATGCTTCGCGCCTGCATGTTAGATTTATGAGGGAACTGGGATGACCACCTCTCTTTGATCGAGTTTTCCTATAATAACAATTATCAAGCAAGCATCGAGATGCCGCCGTTTGAACCTCCTTATGGTTGAAGCTGTAGCACACCTCTTTGTGGGGACAAGGTTGGCGAAAGGAAAATGCTTGGGTCAAAACTCGTACAATCTACAACTGAAAAAGTTAGAGTTATCTGACATAAGTTGAAGGAAACTCAGGTCCGTCAGAACGCCTATGCCAATAATCAAAGATACTTAATAGAATTTGAGATTGGTGATTTGGTTTTCATTCGTGTGTCACCGACTAAAGGAATCATGCATTTTGGAAGGAGGGGGAAACTAAGTCCGAGATACGTGGGACCCTTTGTAATTACTAATCGTATCGGTGAGGTGGCTTACCGAATTTCACTTCCGACACACTTCGTCGATATACATAATGCGTTCCATGTGTCTATGTTGTGAAACTACTTGTCTGATCCATCTCACGTCCTTGATATCGAGCCAACTGAAGTCAAAGATGATCTGACTATTATAGAGAAGCTGATTTACATCATAGGTCGAAAGGAGAGACTCGTCAAGGGTAAAATCGTACGCTTTGTTAGAGTTCAGTGGCATCACCATTCATAGAAGGAAGCCACTTGGGAACCTAAAACAAAGGAAGCCACTTGGGAACGTGAAACAGAGATTATAGAAATGTACCCCGAGCTCATTGCCTCAGGTACACAATTTTTGAGGACGAAAATATAATAAGGGGAGAGAATGTAACAATCCAAATTTTCTTAATCTTTATTTAATGGTGTTAGATGTGTTTTTCACTATGCATGGAGTTGGCACTCCACATTGGAACCTACCCTATTTGAGTAAACTCTATTTAAGTTACGTAACTCCTTTCTCTTTTCTTAATCTAATCTTTTGAGAAACCCTAGTTGTCTCTTATTCTTCTCTTTTCTTAAGAAATCCTAGCCGTTATAACTTCTTCCTCTCAACTCTTCCCTTCCTAAAACTCTCTAATCTTCTCAAAACTCTCATGTATTCTTTCACAAGAACCATCATGATCTATTTCCACCATCAAGATCAATGAGGAAGAATAGAAGGAATCTCGGATGAGCTATCACGTTGGACGTCGATCTCCTTAACCGTAATCGCCGTAGATCTATCATTCACACTTTAGGAAGTGGTACCCATCAATCCATCTTGTTCTTCTCAAATCCTGTCATATAGGGTATGTTCGACCACATATCGACAAGCTAAATAAAATGAATCTTATTTATACTTTTTATCATGTTGTTTTAAAATGAGTAGAGTGGCTAGCCTTAGGTATGATTACATTTAATCTAGTTTTAATTATTTTACCTTATTTTCGGAACCCTAGAAGCTTGCAAATATTTTAAAATCGATTGATCAATTTTCTATTGCGATCAATCAATTCTGGGCCGAACAAAAAGGGTATATTTTTTGTGTGTAGTTGATCGATCAATTTTCAATTCTGATCCCAAATTTGAACCGAAACGGAAAGTACTTATGACCTGATATTTTTGATTGATTGATTATCATTTCCAATCGATCGATTCTGGACTGAATCAACTGTGTTTATTTTTATTTTAATATTAGATCGATCAACTATCATTGTCGATCGATCGATTCATGACCGAAGCCATTTTATGTACTTATTTTTTCTTTTTATATTCGATTGATCGATTCCAAGTTTTCGATCGATTGATTTGAAACCGAATCAAATGCCTCTTTGTATCTTATTTTCGATTGATCAATTCCTTATGTTCGATCGATTGATTTTGGATAGAACCGATTACCTATTTAGTTTAATATCGATCGATTCTAAATTTCGATCGATCGATTTTGACCCAAAATGAATGACATATATATTATAATTTTGATCGATCGATTCTCGTCCGAATAGATGATATTATTTACCTATATAATTTTACCTTCTCACGACCAAAACTTTTAATGCATGCTAATTACAAGAATGTTTCGATCGATGGTCGTGATGGACTTCACTTTAAATTGCAATATTTTTTAATTTGAACATTTAATTGTAGTAATCTATATATCAATTTTATCGCTTCAATGTGAGCCTTCGATAACATGAAGAGTTAGAAATTTGATGCCCTTGTGAAAATTAAATTCTGACCTCCACGTTCTCGAATTCACACTAATAACTACCCTATTTTATATTTGTATTGGTGTGCTATATAAATATATATATATATATATATATATATATATATATATAATCATGATGAAATCTGAATATAAACTGATTCTATAAGTAAGATAGTTCTATGCTTCCATTTTGATCGTGTTATACGAGTTATGGACATGTTAGGTCATATGTATGTGAGTGTATGGGATCATGTCTACGCTTGGGTGTGGTGATTTGCTGAGATAGTATCGAAGCGAGAAATATATCGTATTCACAGGTCTTACAACTCATGGTGGTATGAAACATCATGATGAGTAGGGTGAGTATAAATTCAGTGTAGCCTGATATATGGTAGCATATGTGGTGAAACTATCGTCCCAAGTTTTAATATGATAGGATAAGATATGAGTTAAGTTATGAGATTCGACTTTTAGGCCTTAGTTGTAGAGAGGTGTCTTTTACAGTCACGTGAAAATCAGACTATAGGCGTCCATGTACGGATGCGACACCTCTATGGTAGTATGGGCTGCCACACGAAGTATATCCAAATTACTACGGAACCTTTTCCTTAGAAAGCGTAGTTTAGTGAAGTTACCCCACTAAAGGTTATCCTAGAATTATGTTGTAAGAGTATGTTATGATATGAGTATGTAAGATAAGATAACTTATGAGTATGATAATAAGAAACCGTTGTGTAGGCTAGCATAAGATTAAGAACTTAAGTCTGTACTTGTCATCCCTTGCATAATCACTATAAGGGCAACACTGTCTTACAACCAAGATAGGTCTTTGGGAGATAGAATGAGTATGTTATGATTTACGATTGGCAATGTCTCCCCATTAGGCTAAATGGGGTATATGAGTATGTAATGGAGGGTTTTATGTTATGGTGGTAAGCTACTATGGTGACCTTTATATGGTAGGCTCGAGCAACTACTCTGGCACAGGTCGTATAGGATTTATGAGTATGTTAGGCACACCCATACGATATATAGACGCATGTGCGAGAATAATAAGATATATTATGTTATGAGATATGGTGAGGTAAGTTAGGATATGAGTGTGTCTATATCATGGTCTTGCATTTATGGTATGATACGAACCCTATAATAGTAGGAATTTATTATTTCCTTATTTCTATTGCTTTCATATACTATTAGTATCACTCATGTGATGCACCCATAAGGCACCTGAGTAGAATGGGGTGGATTGCTGGTATATCTACTGAGTTGCACATTATTTACAAACTCAACCCTCGTGACATTTATCTATGTCAAGTGACTATATTGACAGAGTGGATACCGACTACTCTGATCCTATTGGGGTTGATTTTGTTGACCCCGTGGATGCTGAGTACCAGGAGCCTTGGGAAGGTGACTCAACAGGTTACTAGGAGGACTTTGGTGTGTATTTTGATCCAAGTGCCGACTATTGATAGCTGTAATTTCAGTACCGAGTTTAGTTTCTCACTGTTATCATTTATTTATAGCCTCGTACATTTATTTACGTCTGATCTTTATTTTTGCATTAATTATGAGATATTTTTTAGATTTTATCGCAGTTATTTTTTTATTTATGGTTGTCCTTTAATTCCACCTTCATTTGTTGGGTTCACGGATTTCATAGAACCTTAATTACGCAAGAACTCTGATTATGTACATGTCCGCTTAGCGTATTTGGGATGCGTGCGAGTCATAACACAGAATTCTAGGCCCTCAGAATGGGGTAGAATTTTGGGTCGTGACATTGGGTGTAAATGATTGTGCACCAGATGGTATTATGCGCCATCCCACTTGTTATCCTCCAGATCCCATACCATGGGGAGCTGGATTCGATACTCGGGTCATGCAAGGAAACTCGGGTGTGGCTGCCTAATCCACCTTGTATCTTTCAGAAAGGTGAAAAACAAGGTGTCTACACCATTGTGTGGAAGATTGGGGTGAAAACGATCTCTATCATCCGATTCCAAGCACTCAATGGGATTCAGACGTAGGCACCCTCAGTAATCCTGTGGGATCAAACAGAGGTACCCACTTTTTTTTGGGGACAACTTGCACATGAGATTTGAATTGTCCCTATGGATTAAGAGTCAGTTTTTAGTTTATTGTTTTTTCAAATTTTGAAATCGAAGGTGAAACTGAATCGAAATCGAAAAGACATCAATTCAATTCGGTTTTGATTTCTTAAAAAATTCTATTCCTTTTGTTCAGGTTCTTTTTATCGATTTTCTAATCCTACCTAATCGACTTTTAGTTTCCGTCACCAAAAATCAAAATTGAACTGACTTAGAATCTCTAAGTCGGTCCAGTTCGGGCCACCTATGTTTTGGTCGATTTTTGTTTTTCGGTTCAAACTTGCATCCCTAACTGTTGCACATGGTTTAAAAGAAAGACTTTGTACTTTTACGACCTATGCAACGTGGAACTTCATCTAAGTTGTTTGATTTGAAGGCCATAATGTAAAGATAAATGATGCCAAAGATTAACACAAAACATGATCTCTATCCTCAGATTCAATGTAGTCAACCATAAGATCAAATGATGGTCTTTGATTATATTGAACCAGGTGATCAAGATAGGGTTTTGTGTTAATCTTTGGCAACAAGATCTTTACACCATACCTTTCAAATCAGACTGCTGAGATGGTCTTCTTCCATGAGGCACAAGTCCCCAAAAAAATAAAAATATCAAGTCTTTCTTTTTGAACTATATGCAACAACACAACTCTCATGCGCAACTAGTTGCTCCCTCTTTTACGTACACATTAATCTTTTAGGGCAATTTAAAAAAAGAGGCATGCACCATTTTTTATGAGGAAAAAAATGTGTGCCTTTTCTTTTTCTTCAACAACGCCCATGTAGACGTGAAACGGGCGACAATCGAGTATCAAACGGCTAGGGCAACTTAGAAGTTAGATTTAAGTATACGTTTTTACCCTTCTTATTATTGCACCTTAAAAAGTAAGAATATTACCTTTATGCCATAAACTAGGTCGATCGACTGAATTTCTCCCTCAACAAGCGAGTAATGATTTTCGAAGAAGAAGACCCCACAGTGGACGAATCTCTCTCTCTCAACGCGCGATTATGGGTTTTCAGAGAAGACCCCCACAGTTGATCAATCTTCTCTCTCCATCTACTTAAACTCTCTCTCCGCATGCGTTTAGGGTTAAACTGATGAAGAGAGTCTCTCCATCAACTTTTTTGTGAGATTTTGGGTTTTCGGAGAAGAAGACCCCCACAGCTGATGAATCTTTCTCCATCAACTTAAACTCTCTCTCCACGTGCGTGCAATTTGAACTGTTGAGATGGCCACCAGTGGCCACCTTTCGTTGTTCCTAACGAACTCATCTTCTTCTTGTATGATTTGCATTGAAAGTAACCTTCACTCGGTGTAAATCGAGTGACGAATCTTCTCTGTGTCTCTACGTGCGCCTAATCCGAAGCTTTATTCTTATAACCTGGCCACCATTGTAAGTTTCTCTTCCTGTGATTTTTTAAATTTCATATGCAAATAAAGCTGATTATTCCCTTTTTATGTTTATTTATTTGGGAACTTGTAGTTGATCTCCATTATGTAAACCTATATTATACCCTTCATTACTATTCAATAAATAAATAAGTGTTTATGGAAATATTCTTGGGCTCATAGTGGTTATTTCTATTTCCCACTATCAGCATGCATTGATTCCTATACTCAAATCCAAACCCTCTTCCTGTATTGATTGATGGTGTTTGATGTTTAGTTCTATACTCATAAAGCTTTCTTACTTTTCGTGTTCTCTTCTTTATTAACCTTTTTTTTGTGAAAAAAGCTTTTCCGGTAGTAGTAGTAGTTTAATTAGTAGTTGAAATAGATTCATGGGTGATTTTCCATGTACCCAGTATAAATATAGAGGTCAATTAGGTGTTCTCTCATTGCAGGAGCTGCATTACAAGAGTGGACTCTGCCAGTCGCAATTTTCTTTCTCGACATCGATAACGTGTATAGTGATGATGTTATGATATTTTGATTGCAATAATGATGACTTTAAGGTTGTGCACATAAACTATTTGATGAAGTGCTTGAGAGAAGCATGAATAAGTAAAAATAATTTTTATGAAGGTTGTGGGAGGTGTGATATTTGAATGAGAAAGTAGACTCTCTTGCAATTATTGTAACACGCAATTCTAGCTCTAGCAATAATAATAAATGACAGTCCAAGAGAATTCCTTTTTGGAATTGGTTCTCTCACATTCACTTCACTACGCATGATAGGCATCTAGATGTTTGTGGGAATGTCTGTGACACCTATCAAGGACAATTCGGGATTTTTTTTTGATGTGGTGGTGTTTGTGCTGTAGTTGGGGCTGTTAGTTTTGGTATGGATAATAGTGATGTATACATTATTTTATGAGGTGGTTTGAAGTTGCTTGCAATGTCTATGGTTGAACTTGGTGGAAATGGAAAAGCGATTGTTGTTGCTCACTATTTCTGCTATTGCTGCTTTCACTAATATCAATGCTGCTCACTTATGTGTTGCTTATGGTGATATTTTTTGTGGCTTGAAATGGTGTTATCTTTCAGTGCATATGGCTGTTGATATGCTTGCTCATAAGGTGTTCGATAAAATGGTTATAAGTAAGAATTGATGTTATCTACTTTACATTATTATTGGGTTTCTTTGTTGATGCAAGATGTGTTTGTTTGATAATATCTGAATGAATTATGCTGATGTGGCAATGAATGGTGGAGACAATGTATGAGCTTATAAAGTTGTATGTTTTGATCCCTCTATGATGATGTCATGGCTCATTATTTAGGCCTTGTGGCCATGTTGGTGCCAAGAATGCTTTTGTAGGCTAAGTGTTCAACCACTTTTTTGGATCTTGGTGTGTACCATCACCACTTGAGTGTGTGTTGCACCAAATTGATTAGTGAGTGCAAGTGTTTGCACCACATTTTTGATTTTTTTTGGATACCTAGGTGTCAGTTGTCTTGTGACCATATCAAGTTGGGGGGAGATGATGGTGTAAACATATATCTTTCTTATGTATTTATGGGCAAGTTGGACATCCATGTAATGGATGCTCCAACTTGAGGGGGAGTGTTGGAGATAGTACTATTCCATGTGTGCTTATTAGTTTTATCACACATATTCATATACAACCCCACTTGACCTTGGTCAGTACTCAATAATCCCATATTCTCATGTAGCTAAGTAGCTGTCTATATATAGAGGCCATCTCATGTAACTCGTAACAACAATTAGTACAATGTAGTCCATTTAATGTCACCACTCTCTCTTCTCTCCCTCTTTTTCATCACTTTCTCTCATAAACCCTAATAAATGTGCCCATCCTTACTTAGGCATTGGTATGTGTTTTTTCTGGGTTCCTTTCAGTCCCCGAAATTAGTGGCCCAATTCGGTCCCCAGTGGACTCTAGCGATGGGTGGTAGAGTGATTAATTAGAAAATAATAAATGCTAAAATTAAAGAGGTAAATTCGTGATAAAAATACCTGATTCGTTGTGATCGCCAGCTGCAGATATTTATCGACGCTGTAATACGCCACTGATAACGCTTGTGAGGAGGTGAGGGTTCCTTCTTTACTGAATCATCAGCCTGCCAACGTCAATAGCACTGGTGTGGACACCCAAATTTGGCTCAAGGCCCGATCGAAACACCTTTCGAGAGAGGTGCAATTATGAGCTTTTGATGGCATGTATGGAACCCTTAGGAATTACCCCAAACCCCTAGGCATCACCTTAGATCCCTTAAAACTTATCCCGAACCTTTAGAAACCAATCCCGAACCCTTAGGAATCAACCATAGCCTTCCTAGACCTATTAGAACCCTTCCCGGGCACGATTCAAATCCCACTGAACAGCGGTTAGAAAGAGGAGTGCTAAAGTTTTTTGTGGATAGTTGCCCAACCTAAGGCATATACCATTGGAAAATAGAGCTTCTCATCTTTTCAATGAATTAAGAATCGCCTAATTTGGAGTTGTACATCAAAAGATATGGCAGAATAAAGATCACAAATTTGTGCGAGAAATTGTAAAATCAGACCTATAAAGCTAATTTCGAACTAACCAAAATAGCTGATGAAAAGAGGAATGCCAAGGTTAGTATAGATAGTTGCCTAACTTAAGGCCTATACCATTGGAAAGTAGACTTTCCCAACTTTCCAATGAGCTAAAAACCGCCTAATTTGGAGTTGTACATAAAACGTTATGGCAATTTGAAAAATGCGGATTTGTGCAGGAAATTACAAACTGGGCTGGGCCCCTGCGGGTCTTCAACTTCCAATAGTTTGGACCTGCTTTTCCTTCAAAAAATGGCCAAAATTGACATTGGGGGTTTGACTTGTGGACCATCCAAAAGTCTAGGGTGTGTTTCTTTAGGACCCTAGTGACCCTATTAGCTTAAGTTATCACGCTTTTGCCATTCAAGTCACCACCCTATTATCTACCATTAAACCCAAATCCTTTTTCTCCAAGCTCTAGAAAATCACAAAAACCTTAGATTGCCCATTACCTAATTGCTAATCTAATTAGGACTTTAACCCCTCACTAATCCTCCCTTTCTCTATAAATAGAGAGCCACCCCTCTTGCTTAAGGGTTGAGAGTTTTTACCTAAGAGAGAAAGAGCTTAAGTGAGAAGATCTTTCTCCCTTTGGTGCACCATCCCCATACAAATTCCAGAATTGAAAAAGCCCCTTTACCTTAGTATTTCACTAAAAACCTCTAGGTTAGGTGTGTGTTCCCCCTAGCTTTCCTTCTCTACCTCTTAGCTTCAAGCCTTAGGAGTTAGAACCCTATTCCATACCATATAAGCCTTCAAAAAGTTCACCGAAGTAAGCCAACGCAAGGCTCCCCAACAGTGCTACAAGGGCCCGAGCTCTCCCCTCTATTCCTCTACCTTCTTTGCTTTTCCTCTATCCTAGAATTGAGCCGTTACGCTGCCCAAATTTTGGCAAGCAGGAAGGGCTCAATAGGATCGGTGTGCCTTCGGGCAAGGGGAAGTGCCGCTCATTTTGCTTCTATATATATATATAATTATATATATATATATATATACTATATAAACCAGCCCCACATAGACCTGGCCTTAAGTAGAGACCGCATTTAGCGGGTTGATTGGGTGCCTAACGCCTTCCCAATCGATAACCGAAGCCCCTACCCAAGAGCCTTTGGTGTGGACCGGATTCAGAGTCATATTTTTAGCACTTAGGTGCTCATAAAAATGAACTAGGTATCCCGGGACACCGAAAGCTCCGGGTGGCAACTCTATATTTTTCGTTAGAGAGCGCATCGTCGCGACGGGATCGTCTCGATTCCCACGGTTGCACAACTGGGTCGCTCAGATATTTAGATATCCTATTCTCCTTTTGTTGCGTTGATTAATTAAGTTAAGTTTCCTGATTCTACTGGGAGTCTAATTATGCGTAGGATTCCTAGTACTATACTAACTCTAACTATTCTTTTGATCTTTTGCTTTTACTTTGAGTAACTCTCTTAATTATATTTGACTAATATGAATTTCCTAATGCTGTTATGAATCTAGCTATTTCCGATGTCTTACTTCTACTAAGATCCAATTACTTTAAGTGTTCTAATTCTGTTAGGTGTTTAATTAATTTCAAGTGTCCTAATTCTATTAGGAGTCTAGTTAATTGTGAGATGCCTAGTACTACTCCAACTTTAGGTGTTGTTTTTACTTTTAATCCTAATCTAATTAACTCTCCTAGTTCTACTAGAAGTCTAATTGATATCTTAATCTAATTGAGTCTCCTAATACTACTAGGAGTCTAATTAATTTAAGTGGCCTAATCTTATTAGAAATCTAGTCAATTGAGTCTCCTAATACTACTAGGAGTGCAAATATGTTAATTCTATAGAGACTAATTAGGAATATACTAATTCTATTGAAACTCTAAATTAAAAAAAAATACTAATTTTATTAAAACTCTAATATATACTGATCTTTCTAAAAATCTAGAAAAAAGAGTTTTGGCCCGCTATGCTAAGGAGGATCGGCCCTGTTCCCGGGTACCCTCCGTAAGCTCCCTTGGGCAAATCAGGTGACTAAGATGAACATAAACTGGATTTGAATTATAAGATGATGTTTTTAGATTGAAAAGGCAATAATTTTTGGATTATAATTATGGATTAATAAATCAGGATTTAAAATTTAGAACTATAAGGAATCGGTAAATTAGGACTAGAATATAAAATTTAAAGACTGAAATCGAGACCGAAATCAGAAAATCAGACCGTATGATTAAGGACTGGTTCTAGGGACTAAGAACTAGAACCGGAGATTAATGATAGGACTGAAACTTGAGATTTCAGGGTAGAAGTAGAATTTAAGGTAAGACAAATTTTAATGATCGGATTAAAAACTAGTTCCATAAATTAAGAACTGGAGCTAGGTATTGAAATTACGGATTTAAAAAGGGCGTTACTGCCTAAGACTAAAAACTGAAACTAATAGTTAAAATCTGAGATCTAAGAACTAGAACTAAGAACTGAAAATTAAAAAACTAGAAGGAAAAATATACCAAAGGCCGGGGTTGTAGAGAGGAATCTCGAAATCCTAAGCTTGAAGGCAAGGAACTCGAAACTCGAATCTCGAATTCGTTGTTGTTCTTTTTTTGGGTCGAGGTAAGAGGGTCTATTTATAGGTATTTTACTAATTACGCGCCCTGTGGGGTGCGTGTAATTAGTCGGTCAACTTCAATTACACGCCCTATCTAGGGTGCTTAATTGAGTTGTGTGTCCTGTATTAGGCGCTTAACCACTTTGAGTCGGTGACCGACTCAATGAGTGACCGGTTGACTGGCTCAGCCGGGGTGTCTCAGTCCTAGTCTGATTAGACAAATTGCGTGCCTAATTTGGAATGCACAATCCAATTGAATGCTGTACTAAGTGCGTTTAATCGTGGAGTTTTGGCGGTCTTAGGAGTTAGAGACCAGGTCCGAAACATACCAGTTATGCGTTGGTGACCGAGCACATAATCCGATTGCGCACGCTGGTTAGGGCGCGCAATCGAGTCTTGAGGCGGTCAAAGGGAGGGAAAGTTTGGTCTGACGAGGACCGATTGTGCACTGGTGGTGTGGCGCCCAATCGAATTGCGCTCATGGTTCTGTGCACGTAATGCGGGATTGTCTCGGGTCTGGGTCGGGTCCGAGGCGCAAGGCTATTGTTTCAACCCGCGTTTTGGCTATATACTATTGTTTCAGTATATAGTCCCTGCCCCTAGGGTTATGGGATTTGAACCACAGAGCTATTATTTTAGCCTGTGTTCAATCATATACTATTATTTTAGTATATGGTCCCTACCTTTATGGGGTCTGAGTCACAAAGCTATTATTTCAGCCTGTGTTCAGCCATATACTATTGTTTCAGTATATGGTCCCCGCGTTAGGGTTTCGAAACCCTCAAAGAAGGTAAGTCATTTTCGAAGAGTCACAGGCGAGGTCAAAGGTTGACCAAATAAACTTATATACTCCGAGAGGAAAAAATGGGGGTGTCTACATTAGGTTACCATTATTTTATTTTATTAGTTTTGTCACACATATTCATATACAATCCCACTTGACCTTAGTCAATATTTGATAATCCCATATTCTCATGTCCATATACCGTCCTATTTGACCTTATTCAATATTCGATAATGACATATTTCTATGTTCAAACATCATCCTATTTGACCTTATTCAATGTACGTTAGCCCATATTCCCTGGTGCACATACAAACCTACTTGACCTTATTCAATATTCGATAATCATATGTTCGCATGTTCACACACAATTCATATATCTTGTTCAATATTCGTTAATCACATATTCACTTAGGGTTCTACTTGGATCTATTCAATGTTCAATAATCACATTGTAGTGACACATTCACATAAGGTTCTACTTGACCTTATGCAATCTTTGAGAATTAAATAATCACATATGGTACTACTTGGCCTTATTTAGTGTTTGATAATCATATATTCATGTATTTCCATATTCACTTATAACTCACAAATCAATGTACCCAAGGTCAGTATGACTGATTCATAAGCTTCATTTGCTGATTTAGATACTGAGCTGTTACAAAACCCCTCTTTCCTTTAGAAATCCCTGCATTTTATAGCTTTCCATTTCCCACATTTATTTCATCCTTCTGTGGAATTACTACCATAAATATTGAAAAATGAGTCACTTCTCATATCATTTCCTGTTTTTCTTTCTTGGTCTAGCAACTATTATGAGCCTATATCTCAATCATACCTACAATAAAAAATTGTATTATTATGATAATTAGACTTCTGTTGCAGCACTAAAGAAGTATAGGAATTTTAAAGCCCTTAAAAAATGAGTCACTTCTCATATCATTTCCAATTTTTCTTTCTTAGTCTAGCAACTGTTATGAGCCTATATCTCAATCATACCTACAATAAAAAATGTATTATTGTGATAATTAAACTTTTGTTGAAGCACTATAGAAGTATAGGAATTTTAAAGCCCTTAGATTTTACTGTTAAAAGAGATGAAAAATCATAACAAACTATGGTGTATTGCTTTGTGCTTAAAGTAGTACATGAGCTACAAAATTCTAATTGGTATGCACTTGAAAGCTATGAGACGACACTTAGTAGTTGGTTCACTTTAAAACAAAATGCTTGATCTATGGTTTTTTTTGTCAATTATTCACTTTAGACACCCAAATTTGGCCTAAGGCTCGATTGACCCATACTTCAAGAAAGTCATATTGCCGAGCTTTCGAAAGCATTTTTCAAACTCTTAGAGCCCATCTCGAACCTTTAGAGCTCATTCTGGATACATAGAAAACCTCCTGGACCCTTAGAAAGCCCCAACTGGACCCATAAAGCCTGATTTGAACCAACCAAAATAGTGGATAGAAAGAAGAGTGTCAAAGTTTACATAGATACCTTCAGGAATTGAGTCCTTCTTAGCTTTCCAACGAGCCAAGAATCGCCTAATTCTGAGTTGTATATTAAAAGTTATGGCAAAATAAAAACTGCTGAGAAGCGCAGGAAATTGGCTAGGCGTGCATAATATGCACGCCTAGCCAAAATGAAATTTTCCAACAAGTGGTCCCCCTTGCCGGTATTCAACTTCCAGCCTTTTGGCCTGGTTCTTAAAGCAGACGTGCATATTATCCATGCCTGCCTTTACAATTGGGTTTTTGCTAAAATGGCCAAATTAGGCCATCTTGGTCTGACTTATAGACCACCCCAAAGTTTGGGGTGGGTTTCTTAAGGACCCTAGTACCCTTAGTAGCATAATATATAACCCTATTGCCAGTTTAATCATCACCCTATCATCTACCTTTAAAACCCAATTCCTACCTATCTAAGCCCTAGGAAACCTAGAAAACCTTAGATTGTGTATTACCTAATTCCTAGATCTATTGGCAACCTAAACCCTCACTAATCAACTCCAACTCTATAAATAGAGACCCCCCCTCCTTGTTTAGGACACACTTTTCCAAATTCCTAAAACTAAAGAGGAAGTGCTGTTCACTTTTTCTCCTTTTTTGTATATATATATATATATAAACATAGACTTGACCATAGTAGAGACCCCTTATGAGCAGGTCGATCGGGTGCCTAACACCTTCCCGATTGATAACCGAAATCCTTACCCAAGAGGCTTTGGCGTTGACCGGTGATTCGGAGTCATATATCGCATTTCGGTGCTCACGATATTGATTTTGGGTATCCCAGGATACCAAAAGCTTCGGGTGGTGACTCCATTTTTTGAGCGCATTGTCGCAGTGGATCGATGAGATCCACAGTGGCACAGATGGTGACTCCCCTGGGGATAATTTTTAGAACTTCTCCTTGAAATAGGCCCCATAGAATGTTTTTTTTTTCTTTATTGCTCATTTTTATCTATATTTGTATTTGGTTGATTACTTACCCCTATGATTCCACATTTTTTTACTTACCCCTACAATTATGTACTTTTTACTTACCCCTATGATTTCGTCTTTACCCACCTAAGCCATTTGGCGGGCCTAATTAATAATTTAATTTAAATTTTTGTCTTTACCTGTCTAAGCCGTTTGGCGGGACTACTTGATAATTTAGTTTAAATTTTTATAATTTAAATTTCTTTATATTTTTCTGCCTAGTCGCTTGACTGGCCCTGTCTTTTTCATATTACTTGTCATATTTCATCAATGGATGCCAACCCATGGTGGCGGCATGGGACTCTCATAGCCCGATTTGGATGGTGGCAAAGGCCCCATTTTGGACTTAATTATAACTTTCCTTAAGTGATTTTAAAAATGAACTAAAAGGGACGTAATAATCTTGTTTCTCGCAAGTAGCTTTTACAAAATAGAGGGAAAATTAGGCAACGATATACCCAACCTGGTTCCAAGTAGAGCGACAACCCTAGTGGTGATGAATTCAAAAGGAACCACCCAATCCATTACCTGAGAAGGCGCTCGAGCCGGAGGTATATTGAGTGGGTAATCAAACTTGTTACAAAGCCTTAAAACCTTAGAGAGAGCATTAACATACATCGAAACGGCCTTGTATCCCCTTAGGCACCGAAAGGAGGAACCCGATAAAGCAAAGAAGAAGTCTCGGGTGGCATCACTCCCAAAAGCCAAGTCAAAAGACCAACTCGGATCTGTTGTCCAGAAATGTATATATATATATATATATATATATATATATATATATATATAAGCCGAGCATGCATATTATGCACGCCTAGCTAAAAAAACCATATTTTTGCTCAGACGTGCATATTATGCACACTTAGCTTATTTGCTAGGCAGCCTAAATTAGGGGCCTTCTTCACAACTCCCTGAACCCCCTGCTCCTCGCTCATTGTTTCTAGCATTCCCGACAACTCCTACATTCGAAGGTTCCCAAACGCCCTTGCCAGCCAAAATAGGTCACCCTCTTATTGACTCTTCTGAGAGCTCGAGATATCGTGTGAAAATCCGTGCCCTTAAAGATCATGAGATTTTTTCTCTTTGATTCTTAAGAGGGCATTCGGGTCCCGCCGTAGGAAGTTTTAGGAGTGCTAACACCATTTGAAAAGGAAATTCTAAGGCCCCGAAGAACACTTTAAGGGAGAAAAAAAGAGCAAATGTTGAGAAAAAATTTGTGAAAAAGAGTATAAAATTCCAAAAATCATCACCATCCAAAAACAAGAAAAATCACTAAAAATCCCCAAAAAATATATATTAAGAAAATCAAAAGACTGTAAGAGGTGCCGAAATGACGACATCACCATACCCGTGTTGGTTGCGTATTTCAGACTGCTTGCTGCTATTTTATTAGAAATCAGTGGAGAAAATAAATTAAGAGTGGAGATGTGGAGATGAGTCATTACAGCAAGTCTAAAACACACAATTCTGCAAGATACAGGGTCCATTTTAGCAAGTTTTGATCAGTAAGAGTTTGTCTCATAGAGAAGTTGATCACAAACCCAAAAATGGGCTATAATAGTAGGCCTTCAGATCTGACAATCCTAAAGAAAGGGAGTTGGGTGTCACGATTACACTAAATTAATCCTAAAAACAGAGAAATAAAATGTAGCCCTGTCCTAAAGAAAGGGCTAAGAAGAAGATAATGATGGTGTGTACCGAAATAAAATGTAAAATATGGTGAGAAGTAAGCATGTTAAGCTAGAATTACAACAGTGATGTAACTCAGATTTATTCTTTCTCTGCAGTGGTCCTTGCTGAGACGCTATCAAAAGCCTCAACAGGGTAGAACTATCCAATTTAACCCATGCCATTTGGGGTGCTCTTAGGGCTATACCTTGTCCACTGTAATAGTCACAGGGTATCCAATAGAGTCTGTCAAATCCCATTGGTTAAAGCAGAATTGCTAATCTGATCCAGAGGACTGGACTGATCATTTCCCAAACCAATGGACCAGATCTGGCCATGAATACTATTGCAACACTATGTAATGCTAGGCACCAAACTCCCTAGATCTACACATAGATCTGGCTGACATTCCATAGGCATTCCAACCCATAAATCCTAAGTGCTTTGCCAAGGCCGACGGCTCACTGTGCCTACAAAAAGGGCCATGTACAGGTTGGGTAAGGCATTGCTACAAAGGCCTGCAATGACCCAGCCTCAAGCTGCAATTACTACAGAGAAATCAAATCTAACCTCTGATGGCAGCTAAGAAAAATAAAGGGGAGCCAGTTCCTGTACAAACCTCCTCACAAGGCTCTAAAAGCTCATGTGCAGGGAAAAAAAATCCTTCTCAAACATGTGGCTGGACACAACCTTAGGGCTATACTCTGTCCACTACAATAGTCATATGGTATCTCATTGGTAGGTCCATACCCCAGAGGCCTGAGAAAGAACATGTAAATAGTTGCAACCACTATGGTCCACAGGCTTCCAAGCTCCCCTGATCTCACTACAAATCCAGCATTGCTTTTCATGGGTCTTTCAATAAGCTCAAATCCTAAATGTATGCTATAGCCCGAACAGAACTACAGACAGATAGGAAAATAACAGATTGAGTAAGCATTAAAATAGCAATCCAATGATAGACACAAAACTTACAATGAACTGTCTCCAGGTTGTAGCTTATACACAGCTGCTCATCCACAATCCCAATGTATACAAAAATCTATTACAAATTGAAATAAAACTGAACCTAGCTGCTCACAGGGGGATTAGCTAGCAAGTGTTGGGCTAAGAGAGAAGAAAAATAAGAAAAAGAGATGATCAAACCTAACCCTAGCCTGCTGGAGCTCGCAGCCAACAGAGGATGAAGGAAAGATGAAAATAATAAACTCTAAGTACAACTTATATACTCTATCCATAAGGCTTTGGCTCTGAAGAGATTAACCCTAATTTTTCTAGCAGACATGGCACTGTTTCAACCCTTGGATGGCTGGAGATATGCACCTTGAAATCTATGTCTCGAGAAGTGTGCCCTAGCCTTGGAAAATTCCTAAAAAGTCCTTCAGTTAAAACTGAGAAGTGGAGAGCCCGAGCTTCGCGGGGCTGGCATCTGCATTAGTTCATTCACGCAGTTGCAGAGCCTTCGCAGAGTAGCCTTTAGCTGGTGAGTAGTGCTTACTCGCACAGTTAATCTTCAGTTCATTGCGCAGTTCCTTTGCATTGCATTACTTTCGCAGAGATGATCTGGAGCACCAGGATTCTTTGCACAGTAAGGCACTTGCGCTCGCGTAGTAACTGATTAGGCTCCAGGGTGCGCGAGAGCTGCGCGAGAGAAATTCTGGGCGCCTCTCTCTTCTTTGGCTATGCGAGAATTCCGCGAGGTGACAGATTGTTCTTTGTGCATATGAACTCTCTATGTTCTGCGCGCAGCTGCTTTGGGGGTAGATCTTCGCAAGAGCTTTGCGAGGACAAATTCTGAGAGTATTAAACCATGAGATCCTTGCCATGTCTTTTCTGTTCTCCTCTTGATTGCGTGGCTGAACTGCGTAAGGGCAACTTCCACTGCATCTTTAGCTTCGCGAGGGGGATCCTCAACTATGTGAGATGGTTCTTTTGACACTCTAATGCATTACACTTGCTGTTGTTGCAGCTTCCTCCATTCTCAGGTAACTTCTTCCATCTACTAGACTTTTGGTCAATGATGACCAGCGAATGAGTCACCATGGTGAGCACTACCAGGGTGTTACATTAGGCTTTGGCTCAGCTGTCATCTTTGCATGTATTCCTCCTCTTCTTTAGGCCAACAAGCATGGATTTTGTATTAAGCTGCATAGATTATTGCTAACTACAAAACAAACTAAAAACATGATTATTAGTGAGCTTCAAGGTCTAGCAAAGGCTAAGTTAAGAGGTGAAAAGTGGTACTTTTCAGTGAATAACACACCCCCAAACCTAATCTTTGCAAGTCCCTGAGCAAAGAAAAATTTAAACAACTACTCTAAAAATTTAAATGCCACTTTGTAGGGAGCACGGATACATTTAGCATATGTACCAAACTTTTTAAACCCCTAGGTGATCCCTAGTGGAGGAGTGAAGTCTCCAGAGGATTTTCAGTGAAGGTACCCACAAACTTCTCAACAAAACAGTTAAAACTAGTGCAGTCAATGACAAAAATAATTTCAATGAATAAAGCCTCAGTCCACACTTATCCTTTAAAATAAGAGGAAATTATAACAGTAATGCAGCCATTTAAAAACTCAAAATTAGCATGTGTTTGCATTTCCACCATTCATTTTATATCAGGAATTCAATATGCAAAAATTAGTACCAAGCTTGGCTTAAATTCAAAAATCAGGTTGGATACAACCCCCAATGAAGTTAAAATTCAGACCCAATTCTCACCAGGGCCTGCAAGCTCCACATTCTTATCAGCTCAAGAGCAGTTACGGACCCCAAATGGGCCTGTAAGCATGAGCATAGGCAAAGCTTCTAATTTTTGACATCCTCTTGACTTTCACCATAGATTAGACAACTCCTCACCTCCACATGACAACTCATTTCACTTAGGATCAACAAGATCTTTTGATGGGTTGTAATGTGGCTTATGGGTGAGGGACATAAAGAATGAAAGGATAGAATGGATCAAAATTGAGCAATCACCAAGGTAAGGAGTGATTCATGACTTTGCATCCCTCATTAAAGTACAACTTCATCTTCCTTAATGTTTTTCAGAGTCAAAGTGGCCAGCTTCTCCTCTTCTTTCTAATTTTCAGATGATGTCCTTCTCTAGTCTTCTCTTTCTTTTCTCTTTTTTTATTTTATTTTATTATTTATTATTTATTATTTTATTTTTATTTATTTATTTATTTTTAAGCTGAACTGCCACACAAGAACTACTGATACACTGTTGCTCATATGTTGCTTTTCTTCTCCTTTCACCAAAAGTTGGACCACTCTCACTATCTTCAACTTCTCCTTTACCTTCTGAATTCTCAGAGTGAGGATAAGGTTGAATCAGGTCAAGAGGTTAAGGTGCAAGTACTCTAGTATTTGTCAAAGAAAAGTAGGATTTTTAAGGCTCAATGCGTATATGCAAAAGGGCAGTTTTAAAAGGTTGGATTTTCAGGCTCAACCTAT
This sequence comes from Chloranthus sessilifolius, assembly GCA_021018995.1. Classification (NCBI taxonomy): domain Eukaryota; kingdom Viridiplantae; phylum Streptophyta; class Magnoliopsida; order Chloranthales; family Chloranthaceae; genus Chloranthus; species Chloranthus sessilifolius. The sequence continues at coordinate 29,413,533 of CM037592.1, read as the reverse complement.
CCAAATGAGGGCCTTGGATCATTTCCTTAGTGTCATGAGTGTTGTCAATTAGTTTTGATTTAGAGGTGCCTAACGTCTAGTGAAAATGTCTTGACTCAGTCAGTCCTCAGAGCAGAAATAATGCTGAAAACACTCTTCAAAAGAAAGTGGTGGGCCTAAATCCCACTAGGTATGGTCCTCAAATTAACCCATGGGGTGTATTTTCACATTTTTCTCTTCTCTTAGGTTCACTAAGTACTAATTGAAATTTTTTTCTGATGTTAGCTTCATGGTGGTGCACAGGTTTTAAAATTTTAGTTTCAAAATGTCTACAAAAATTTTAATTTTTCACAAATTTTCTCATTCTAACAAGTTAGGTGGGAATTGATTTTATTCATCCCAATTAAACTAACACTGCAACACTAAAGTTAACTTCTTCATTGATAGACCTAGCTTGCCACACCCCCAAACCTATGAGGAACAGTGTCCTCACTGAATCAAAGGTGAATGTGCAGCAGGCTCAAGACATAGACATTAACAAAACATGAACTACAAGAGAGAAATACACAGAGCAAACAATATAAAAATAAGCACATAGAACTAAAGAAAGACAGATTGGAAACTAAAGAAAATAAAACAAAGAGGAATGTTATTATATAGCTAAAGTAGGTATAAAGTAGGTGGAAGTAAACTACACAAAAAAAATGACACACTACTTCCTAACTAATTACATGTGCAAAATTTAATCATCAGAATCCTTCGACTCTGTAGGTGGTTCCTGGATTCCCTTCCCCTTTGCTTGCTTCAAAGTGGCAGTCTTAGACAGTGGTCTTTTGGAAGTAGCTTTCCTAGGCTTGGCTGAGCTTTATCTTGTTGGAGTGGGGGAAAGTTTTTGTGTAGGTTCCTTGATTTTGAGTCCAGGTTTGACTAGGTTGGGACCTGTTGCATCCAGTGCTGGTTGTTGGAGAGGTACATCTGGGTTTAGTTCCTTAAAAAGAGCCTCTACCAACTCTCAATCAGTTTGTGCATTTGCCCTTTTCTCTAAAGCTGCAATAGTCACTCCATAATCATAAGCTCGCTCCTCAGTCAATCGTAGGTTCTCTTTGAGTTCCTTAATGACATCTTCCTGACTCTCTACTTTGGTCTTTGCCTCGTTGTATTGGACCATAATCTCTCTCCATCCTTTCTTGATTTCCTTTTTCTCAACCTTATGAGCAAGCCTCAGGAGCCTAAGTTCTTCAAGGAGGGGCTACCGCACTGTAGCTTTCAAGTCAGCCATGCCTTGAACTACATCTCTTTTTATGTAGGCATTGGCATTCATGGCTCTGATGAGGGTGGAGTAAGGGGGCATGGGGGTAGAAAAGATAGGATATATGGGTAGCTCAGAAATGGAAGAAGGGCCAACCTGTAATGGAGGGGGACCAGAGGAGGACAGAAGTGGGGAGGAGGGCAGAGGGTGAGGGTCAGTTTGAGTGGAGGCATCTCTAAAGGTGTTGAGAGAAGTTTTCGGGATAGGTTCAATGGGTGTGAGAGCTGGTGGGGGGTTATGGATTGATGTAGGGACAGTTGACTGTTGGGGCTGTTGGGTGAGAGAAGTTAAAGTCGTGCTGGAGAACAAACTGACTCGCACTGAAAACTTGCAGAGCTGAATCTTTACCTTTAGTGCGCGAGGCCATGTGCTGCCTCAGAAATTTATCTCGCATGGTGCTCACGTAGAACCACACTGAGCCATGCTTCTCTTGGGCAGCTTGAGCTCGTGGAGTAGAAAGGCAGCTCTGCGAGGCATTTTGATAGCCATTGCTCAGGCTTTTAGTGCGCGAGGAAGCCAAGTAATGGCTCGCACATCAAATTAAAGACTTCTAGCTCTGTGGGACAGCATAACTTCTCAATCTTTACTCAGCTCAGTGCAGCATAGTGGTCAGTGCATCCATGTTGTTGTGCGCCCAACCATTGTGCATGGGCACCAAACCTCAGACAAGTTATTCACTTCAATCATGAAACACATCTGCCCATTTAAATCAATAAATTCATCAACATTGCAGGATTCTAAAGATAGTTTTTCAGATCAAGTTCAATGTAATTATGATGACAGCATCTCAACCAATCATCCACAATCATAAACAGTAAATTCCAATGACAAAAAAGCACATGTATCCAACACAAAATTCAACACAAAATTTAAAAAAAAATAGATAAGGTAAGACAAGCAAATCATCATAACACTAAAAACACCACTGACAGAATTCTATAGAACACAAATCAAAACAGAATTTTCATATATATGGTACACTTATTACCAATGTTTAGATCATTGAGCACTAGCTTACTCCTGAGTAGAAGATGCATCACCAATCATATACTGAACTTTTTGATTTGTCAGAGGCCGACTAGGAAATTTTCCTTCTTCCCTCCTATTCAGAGCATTATAAATCTGTCCCAACTGGTCCTCAATCTTCTTGATGCTCTGTCCATGAGAATTGATAGTTTACACCAAGCTCCCCAAATTCTGCATTAAAGCCAGCATCTGCTCTTCAAATGAAGAGGATCTGGGCTGTTGTGGGGGCAGGGCCAACTGGTTAGACTGTGGGGCAGGTAACAGAAAATTTTGCCTTAGTGGATAACCTTGATTAAATTGGTGCTAAGGTCTGTAAGGAGCTACCATTTGCTGCTGCTGGGGTTGATGATAAGAATCTTGTCTCCACCTCAGATTTGGGTGGTTCCTCCAAGAATACCCAACAGGCTGCTGCCCAAAAGTTTGAGCAACATTGACATGCTCCATAATAAAATTAGGAAATTGGTTGGCAGATGAACAATAATGAATAGAATATGTGGGAGATTGACATATTAGACATGCCTCCTCCACCTGTGCAACCATTCGGGGCTGTATCACATTCATTAATTGATCAAACTTCAAGCTCAGGTTGTCCACCTTTCTCTCCAGATCACCTTGCACCTTTACTTCATATATTCCACCTCTAGGGGTGGCCTCTTTCACCATCTTAGCTGGAATCTGACTGTCATTGTGTGATAGAGATTCTTGTTGCATAAAATTTTCCCCTATTATGTCAAACAACTCTCATGCTTCCTCAGCTGTCTTGTGGAGGTAACTACCACCACAGAAAGCATCCACCATATCCCTGCTCTTGGCATTAATTCAATAATAAAACACTTGGACAAGCTGCCACATTGGGATTTGGTGGTGAGGGCATTGTTTTAACATCTCCTGAAATCTTTCCCAAGCTTCAGAAAAATTCTCAGTTGAGGACTGAGTGAATGACAAAATATTTGTCCTCATCTGGCTTATTTTGTTCATGGGAAAGAACTTAGCCAGGAATTTGGTTTGAAGGTCACTCTATAACTGTATGTTGTTGGCTGGGATCTTTGATAGCCATGTGTTGGCTTTGTCCTTTAGTGAGAAAGGAAAAAGCCTCAATTTAGTGGCCTCAGGCCCGAAGCCAGTAATGTTGAAGGTAGTGTAAAGTGCTAAAAATTGGTCGATTTGCTTGTAGGGATCTTCTTTACTTAGCCCATGAAATGAAGGCAACATACTGATGGTGGAGGATTTAATTTCATAGTTCCCCTCAATAGAGGAAAACTGAATGCAGAAGGGGGAGGTGTACTCCCCAAGTGCATTGTATTCTTTTAATGTCCTTTGCCTCTCAGCCATGATAGGTGGTTCAGTCTCAATAGCAGGGCCCTATGGTGTGTGTCTAGGTCTAAGGAACTTTTCAACCTCTGGATTTGGAGGTTCTAACTCAGGGTTTAAAGACTTTCTACCATGCATATACTCACACCCACAGTAAGTACAAAGAATACTCACAAGCACACACAAAGAATATTTCAAACAAAAATCAATAGCTACACAGATTTACACAAAATAAACACAGAGAAGTAAGCATAAATAGACTGAGATTTAGGGGGAAGGAAGTGCAAATAGAGCTAGCTACACTCCAGTTGCAACTTTAGCTTCTCCCTTCTTCTGCTGTCCATTTCTGCAAAATTTCACAGAGAATCGATAGTACTTTTATTCTAGATTAGTCACAGCTACAAAGAATTAGTTAGTCTAAATTATAATACAACTCAAGTTTATTAAAAAGATCAATATCCCCGGCAGCGGTCCCAAAAACTTGTTGGTCGCGCCAGCTATGTTTTAGTTTATTATGTGGTGGAAACTAATTAAAGAGAAAATGAAATAAAAGAATGAAATTAGCACACCTAGAGTACTCCTAGACCTGCAAGATACAAGGTCCATTGTATCAAGTTTTGATAAGTAAGAGTTTATCCCACAAAGAAGTTGATTAAGAACCCAAAAATAGGCTATAATAGTAGGCCGCCAGATCTGGCTACAGATCTAACAATCCTAAAGAAAGGGAGTTGGGTGTCACGACTACACTAAATTAATCCTAAAAATAGAGAAATAAAATATAGCCCTATCCTAAAGAAAGGGTTAAGAAGAAGATAGTGATGGTGTGTACCGAAATAAAATGTAAAAAATGGCGAGAAGTAAGCAGGTTAAGCTAGAATTACAACAATGATGTAATTCAAATTTAGTCTGTCTCTACAGTGGTCCTTGCTGAGATGCTATCAAAAGCCTCAATAGGATAGAACTATCTAATTTAACCCATACCATTTGGGATGCTCTTAGGGCTATACCCTGTCCACTGTAATGGTCACAGGGTATCCGATAGAGTCTGTCAAATCCCATTAGTTAAAGAAGAAATTGCAAATCTGATCCAGAGGAGTGGACAGATCATTTCCCAAACCAGTGGACCAGAGCTGGCCATGAATACTATTGCAGCACTATGTAATGCCAGGCACCAAGCTCCCCAGATCTGCGCACATTCCATAGGCATTCCAACCCATAAATCCTAAGTGCTTTGCCAAGGTCGACGGCTCACTGTGCCCATAAAAAGGACCATGTACAGGTTGGGTAAAGCTCTAGATTCAGCTGGTCATTGTTACAAAGGCCTGCAATGACCCAGCCTCAAGCTACAATTACTACAGAGAAATCAGATCTAACCTCTGATGACAGCTAAGTAAAACAGAGGAGAGCCAGTTCATGTATAAACCTTCTCACAAGGCTCTAAAAGCTCATGTGCAGGGGAAAAGAATCCTTCTCAAACATGTGGCTGGACATAACTTTAGGGCTATACTCTGTCCACTGCAATGGTCATAGGGTATCCCATTGGTCTGTCGATACCATAGAGGCCTGAGAAAGAACATGTAAATAACTGCAACCACCATGATCCATAGGCCTCTAAGCTCCCTAGATCTCACTACAGATCCAACATTGCTTTCTATGAGTCTTTCAATAAGCTCAAATCCTAACTATATGCTATAGCCCGAACAGAACTACAGACAAATAGGAAAATAATAGATTGATTAAGTATTAAAACAACAATCCATTGATAGACACAAAACTTACAATGAACTGTCTCCAGGTTGTAGCCTGTACACAACTTCTCATCCACAATCCCAATGTATACAAAAACCTATTACAAACTGAAATAAAACTAAACCTAGTTGCTCACAGGGGGATTAGCCAGCAAGTGTTGGGCTAAGAGAGAAGAAAAATAAGAAAAAGAGATGATCAAACCCTAACCCTAGCCTGCTAGAGCTCGCAGCCGACAGAGGATGAAGGAAAGATGAAAATAATAAACTCTAAGTACAGCTTATATACTCTGTCCGTAAGGCGTTGGCTCTGAAGAGATTAACCCTAATTTTTCCAACAGACATGGCACTATTTCAACCCTTGGATGCCTGGAGATATGCACCTCAAAATCCGTGCCCTAGCCTTGGGAATTTCCCAAAAAGTCCTTCAGTTAAAATTGAGAAGTGGAGAGCTCGAGCTTTGCAGGGCTGGCATCTGCATTAGTTCATTCGCGCAGTTGCAGAGCCTTCACGAAGTAGCCTTTAGTTGGTGAGTAGTCCTTACTCGCGCAGTCAATCTTCAGTTCATCACGCAGTTCCTTTGTGTTGCATTGCTTTCGAGGAGATGATCTGGAGCGTTAGGACTCTTCGTGCAGATAATGCTTCAGAAGCTCTCTCTCTCGCTGAGTACTTACGCAGTAAGGCGCCTGTGTTCACATAGTAACTGATTAGGCTTCAGGGTGCGCGAGAGCTATGTAAGAGAAATTCTGGGCATCTCTTTCTTCTTTAGCTATGCGAGAACTCTGCGAGGTGACAGATTGTTCTTTGTGCATATGAACTCGCTATGTTCTGCGCGTAGCTGCTTTGGGGGCAGATCTTTGCGAGGATAAATTCTGAGAGTATTAAACCACGAGATCTTCACGATGTCTTTTCTCTTCTCCTCTTGACTGTGCAATTGATCTGCGTGAGGGCAACTTTCACTACATCTTTAGCTTCACGAGGGGGATCCTCAACTTTGCGAGATGATTCTTTTGACACTCTGATATATTGCACTTGTTGCTGTTGTAGCTTCCTCCATTCTCAGCTAACTTCTTCCATCTGTTAGAATTTTGGTCAATGATGACCAACGAATGAGTCACCATGGTGAGCACTACCAGGGTATTCCATTAGGCTTTGGCTCAGCTGTCATCTTTGTGTGTATTCCTCCTCTTCTTTAAGCCAATAAGTATGGATTTTGTATTAAGCTGTACAGATTATTGCTAACTACAAAATAAACTTAAAACATGATTATTAGTGAGCTTCAAGGTCCATCAAAGGCTAGGTTAAGAGGTGAAAAGTGGTACTTTTCAGTGAATAACAACCCGCCATGCCATAGGGGAAAAAAAGAGAGTCTTTGTCCATAGCCAAAAAATCTATACCCCACTTGCTACCAAACCATGTCTTGGGCAGTCGATCCAGCTTATGCCGACCTAGATTCATCCCCACCACACTTTCCACCACATTCTCACATAGAGGAAATTCCCATCTCCAATCCTGCCACCCAATCCTGGTTTAATGTCATAGGTCCATTTGGAGCACCCACTTTTCGCACCACATCTACTCAAGATACACCTCATTTTCCCACATCAACCCAACATACACCCAAATTTCCACCTAGCTAGCCTTCCACATCACAAGCCATACCCAATTTTTCTGCCACGTCCACCCAAGCATTACCTCCATCCCATACATCACCCCCCTCAAATGAGCCATTCACATCCACTCCCATATCCAATCCTATGGCCATGATGGACATGGTAAGAGTATACACTGCATGGAGGGCCTCCCAATGCCTTCCATTCCACCCCAAATACCGTTAAACCCCTAACAAACCTTCCAAAATCTCCACACCCCATCACCCAAAGTACCAATCCTAACCAACCACCTATAGTCCACACCACCCAAGGCCCCCACCATCAATCGTGGGGCTATCCTAGCGGCCCACAAAGGCCACACATCCAATCCCAAGCCCATTATGGCCCGAACCTAAGGGCCACATTTTCAAATCCTTGACAATTCCCCCAATTTTTCATGTACACTAATACCTAACAAACATATCCCATGTCCTCCCAAATAACGAACCCCATCTCGCCCAATCCACCCATTCAACCCAAATCCTATTCACTCGCATTCTTCATACCCAACCCAATATAGGAACCCATCTCAAACCATCAACCATCCCTAATTTACACATCCTCTCCCCCCATCCAAATCATCAAAATCTCCATCAAGTACAATGGTCTCACCAAGCACCTGCTCAACCCCTCCAAAATCCACCATTCACACATCCTCTCACTCCACAAACCCATCACCAAAGCTTCTGTCACTCACAATGGCCCCATCAGGCACCCACTCAACCCCTCCAAATTCCAACCGATCTTACCCCACCACCACCCATTATTGATGTGGGCCATTAATATGAAGAAGATGAGGCCCGAAATAGCGAGGCCTACATGGGGGCATTCACCAGCTTCAATCCCCCACCACCCACATTCACCATCCTACAGGCAGCCCAACGTGAATGGAGGTAGCCCATCGGGGGAACAACCCCAGTATTACCATCCAAGGAGTCCGAGCTACTAAGAGAGTGATGGACAAAATTCAAAAGTAGCTGATGAAGAAGGGGGGAGCCGAGATCCACGCTACCGATTTCTTCGATTTATGTTTATATGTCGAGGAGCCTTTTCCACCTAAGTTTAAAGTGCCATCATTTGGCAAATACAATGGCACCAACAACCCAAATTTACCTCAAGTCTTACTGTGGGGACATGCGTCAATATGGCAGAGATGAATGACTCCTCATCAAAGTGTTCCAAAAAATCCTTACAGGCGCAACTTTAAGATGGTTCACTTCTATTGAGCCATCCCTAATAAGAACGTGGAGAGACCTCACTCACCTGTTTTAGGAATAGTACGTGTACAATATTGATATCGAGCCTCGCAAGTCTGATCTGGCTCGATTGAAACAAAAGTTTGATGAAACTTTTAATGAATATCTCTGAAGATGGAGGGCCCTAGTAGCCTAAGTGAGGAATTGAATACCAGATGAGGAGTAGATAGAAATGATTTTGAAAACTGCGCTACCGCTCATATAAGATTTCCTTGTGTACCAACAACAAGCCAATTTTACTGATCTGATAAGAAATGCCAATCATTGCAAGGATGTGGTAAGAGAAGGTAGGTTAAATAAAATAGCGGCCAATGGGGCCTGCAAATTTACAGAACAAAGGAATGAGAAAAGAACAGGGGCAGAGGTCCAAGCAGTAATGACTTCACAACCCCCCAGTCCAGGCAGAGCTAGCACAGAGACCAGACAATGGTCCAGGGGCACAGATGATCCCTGAACAAAGAAGGGCCTGATTTAACCTAGTGTTCATACCTTTGGGACAATCATTGAATGTCCATTTACCCTTGTTGTTTGAAAAAGGTTTTGTTATTCCATTCCAACCATGGCCTCCACCAAATCCACTCCAAAGAAATTATGGCCCAAGCACGCACTACAGTTTCCACCAGGGGCCGGGACACCCAACTGATCGATGCTTTCCTCTAAAGAAGCAATACAGGATCTGATAGAGGCTAGAAAAATCATCCCTCCAGCACCTCCCTAGGTAAATCAGCACACCAATATTCATTAAGCGCCATTGCCGCCACACCCGCAAGGGGGAATGAGCCCAAGGCATGCAATTAACATGATGGGAGAGGACATAGATGAGTTTGATCCCTCCGCATTTATCACTAAGGGAGAGAGTTTCACACTACCCAGGAAGCAGAGTCAAGAGAATGGGATCATAGGGGTGGTTGAGCCATTAAACTTAGCCGATTACTTCCCCAATCCAACACCACAAATAGCACCCCTGGATTTGAGGCATTGCTTCCCAACACCGGCACCCGTCAATCAAATTCAACCCAAATTTTCCCCACCCCCACTATACTATCCATTCCCGGCACCAACCCCGATAAATTACACGGTGCTCAGTTATACTGCACCCCCATTAATCCATCCACCTCCACCACCCATCAACCACATTTGGCCTAGCTTTGCGATACCGTCTAGCCAACCATCTCTGATACTGGCATCCATCCCATTCCAAATCCCTGGACCAACGTATGATCCCCACCAAGTTCCTCTCAATTATAATCAGACTGACACTAATATTGGTAGCGACAATGAAGGGGTAGTTGAATTTATCACATGTTCATGAAGGATCTAAACAGGCAGAGGTGTCGGCACCAGCCCAACCTGAGGAAAGAAGGGAACTTGCAGCGGTACACCCCATGAAAAGAATGAGCCGAGAATATGAGTAAGAAACACAGTTGAGAAGAACTCCGATCCACATCACCATCTGGGACTTGTTAATGACATCTCTGCCACATTTTAAAGCTTTAATGGTGGCCTTAAAAGATGCTCACATCTCTGATAAAGTGTCCCCAGATGGGGTGGGGCAAATGATTGGCCAAGTGTTGGCTCCCAACACTATCTCATTCTCCGGCGTCGATCTTCCAATTGAAGGGGGTAACCATTCCAGGTCCCTCAACATTATGAAAGAATTGGGAAATTTAATGATACCACTGGAGTTGGTAGACAACGAATCGACATTAAATGTATGCCCTTTAAGAACTGCGACCAAGATAGGGGTTGATCCATCCATGTTCTGACCAACCATGACAGGAGCCGAAGGGTTCGATAACACTAGAAGGGAGGTTATAAGAGAAGTTGACCTTGAGCTCACCATTGGGCCAATGACCTTCTCCATCTCTTTTCAGGTCATGGATATCAAATCTACCTTCAATCTATTGCTAGGGCTCTTGTGGCTACAAGAAATTGGGGCAGTATCCTCAACCATGTACCAAAAGCTCAAGTTCATCTTAGAGGAGAAAGTTATAGCTATCATCGGTGAGGGACGAGAAGGAGAAAGAGCCGCACACAACATAGAAAATATTAAAGTGCTGAATGTACCACACACAACTGAGAAAATGGATCTCCACAGTTTTCAATACGACGTGTAAGTAGTAGTGCTAGAACCCCTCGGAAAGGTCATCACAAAATCCGAAGGAGGAATGGTTGCAGCAGTAGCGATGCTCTAAAAATGGGGCTACCAGAAAGGAAGGGGATTGGGCCCTCGCCTACAGGGCAAGAGAGACCCGGTCAGAGCACGAGGTGAATAATAGATCAAATTTAGTTTATGATACAAGCCTACTGAAGAAGAAGCCCAGGAAGCCAAGGAGAAGGCCCGAATCATCACTGCAGCCATGGCCAGAGGGATAGACCTGGAAGATGAACCCCGTCTGTGGCCACACATCAGGAGCACATTTGTAAGTGCAGGGGTCATCAAAATCGAATAGAACATGGCAACTCAGCTAACCCTGCACAAAAAAGCCCCTATCCATGAAACCAATCCACAAATCATTCCCCCCGAGATCAAAATAGACCTTGCCTCCCTATCACTCTTTGAGGAAGAGGTACCCCTATCAGTACAACCACTTGTCTTAGCCCACCCCAAGCCCGTGCTAACATTTGATGACCAGGTTCCATATGAACCCATGGTAAATGTGCTGAAGGCTGATCCTGGAGGGCCATCTCACTCCCCCTCCTCCACAAAGCAAGGTAAAGGGGTAACACCCCAGGTAAGGAATTGGGCATTAGTGCCCATAACTCTGGAAGCCTTTGGTGGCCTGGAATTCGATAAGTGAGGCTAACCCTCGATAAGTGATGCCATGCATGTACAGACGCTGCCTTGCCAAGGGCCCACCTTCGAAGAAAAGAAAAACCATAAAATTAGAAAATATATAAAAAAGTCCAAAAATATTGTCTTTTAAAATTCTCGAGAAAAGAGGAATTGATGCCTTAAATGAAAAGCACATTCAGCATGAAATTGACCTCTTTCTTGTAGAAATACAAGAAGAGGAAGGAATCATGGATCTAGATGAGGAGGCCCTAGCTAAGGATCTTCCCAATAAGCTCCTCGAGCAACATGCCAATTTTGAGCATTACCCTAATCATTGAAGAGACGAGGAGGTCAATTTGGGGACTGAGGAAAATCCTAAAATCACCAAGATTGGAACATCGTTGTCTCCCAAGGAAAGAAAAGACATGATTGATTTCCTTAGGTCATACTATGACGTCTTCGCATGATCATACGAGGACATGCTTAGTTTGGACACCGATTTGGTGGAGCATGAGTTGCCGCTATATCCAGATGTTAAGCATGTTAAGTAGAAATTGAGGTGTCTCCGGCCAGAGTGGATGTTAAAAGTGAAAGACGAGGTCATAAAGCAATACAATGTGGGTTTCCTCATGGTTTCCAAATACTTGCAATGGCTAGCCAACATTGTGCCAGTGTCGAAGAAGGGCAAGAATGTTCGCATGTGAATTGATTTCAGAAATCTCAATAAGGCGATCCAGAAAGACGACTTCCTTTTGCCATACATTGACATCTTGGTAGATAATACTGCCAGGCATGCGATGCTCTCGTTCATTGATGAATTTTTAGGGTACAATCAGATCAAAATGGCAAACGTGGACCAAGAAAAGATAGCGTTTATCACTCCATGAGGGATTTTTTACTATCGAGTAATGTCATTCAGATTGAAAAGTGTTGGGGCAACATATCAGAGACCAATGACCATGCAGTTCCTATTAATCAATGAAAAATGCCAGTTTTCACCCCTTATCATGAGCTTTGATAGGCCTATGAGTGGACTAATAAATGCTTGTTGAGTATGTCTTGTAGATAACAGTAAAAGGCAGTCATAGTGCAAAAATCCATCTCTCAGTGCAATTCAGACCTAACAATGGCCCACTTAGGGCATGCAGCAACAACAAAGTAGCTTTGAAGGAGTGAAAGCAGACTGAAAACAACCTGTCGAGAGGTTACTAGAACCTGTCAATAGGATCTGAAGGCTGAAAAAAGGAAGAAGTCATGAGGATGGGAGTATTCGATAGGATCCAGAACCTATCACACAGTCGGAAACGAAAAGGGAGCATCCTATTGAATGGTTGCTTGAGCCTGAAAAGAACCTATCGAGAAGTCTGGAACCTGTCGATAGGAGCTAGAAGCAAACCTATCAAAATTTATTGTGCAAAGATCTACCTATCGAAAGGATTCCCTAACTTGTCGAACACATCAGATGAAGACTGTGGATGCTGGAGCTCTATTCTCAAGAGCAACCTATCGGAACCTATCAAAAGGATACTGAATCCTAGTGAAAGGAATAAAAGGCCTGTTTGGAACTTGTCGAAACTTCAAGAACCTATCGAAATCGATTGAAGGACTTCTCAGAAAAGCTACTGTGCACACGCTGCAAGTTGGTGACCTGCTGCATGCAATCCAAGGCACTCTAGTGACCGGCACGAAGTTTCTAGAAGTATGCTGGGAAACTCTAATAACCCATGTGCTCTCTCCCAACTCTAACAAACTAGAAGGGGAATAAAAGAGGGAATAACAAAATTATTCCAGCTGAGCTATGATTGGCGGGAAAAATAGATCTGAGGCTGAAGGGGAGAGCTATATAAGGAGGGAGCTATCAATTCTCGAGATCAGAGCTTGCATCGAAATTCTCTATTCTTCCATTTTGTCCAACTATGGTTGGCTAATTTCTTTAGAGCAGCAAGGAGTGAGGTTGGATCTATAATTGGGGAGAGTTGAGAGTGTTATTGAGGGTCAGATAATGCACAGACTACAAATTTGAGAGCATTTCATTGTATAGTGAGTTTATTTCAATGCAATGCTGGTTTTATTGTTTTAATTAGATCCATAGTTCATCTGGTTTCATTTGGTGCTCGATCGAATTTGTGTAGATGGGATTCAGCTCACCCACTTAACTGGTAGACCTCTTGGATACCATTTGATCTCCCTAGGTCTGATATTCCTGTAATTGCCTGTGTCTGTGGCCTGGCAGTTGCAGCATTTGTAGTGATTATAATGTTCTGATGGAAACTTGAGAATGGGGTGAATCTATTGGATGATCTGTGACCATTGAAGTGGACAGATCATAGCCTTGAGATCAATCCAAATCTCTGGCTTAGATCAGATCCTTTTACCCTACAGCTGTGCTTATAGCCAGATGAGGGATTGATGCACTTTGAATTTCTTGTGACACTGTTAGCTCAATCCAATTGCAGGAAGACTAAACTCCAAGCTGTTTCTCTCCATTTTCTATTTCAAATTTTACCAAATATTCCCCTCACTTGTAAGATTTGAACTCTGGATTTAATCTCAATTCATTTATGCATTTAATTGTGTTTCTATAGTTTAGTTTAAAGTGACAACCCTTAAAACCTCTGCGCTCTCTTTTGCTATTTTAGTATTAGGTAGGGTGCCAGATTTGCCTTAGATCTGGAGATTTACTTAATTTTCAGCTCACATTTCCCTATGGATATACCCTTACTTACCCTTTAAAACTTGCTACAACAGGCCCTGAATACTTGCAGGTCTGTTTGTTTGCTTGCCTTAGTGTGTGCAACCAATAGATCCTTTAATTGCCAAGGTAAGAAGCCAATAAGTTTTTGGCGCCGCTGCCAAGGATCTGTGTACTTAAAATTGGAAGATCTAAGTTTGTTTTAGTATAGATTGTAGATCTATAATAGTCTGTTTAGTTTTTCACTAACTGCTTTTGAAATTTTTTTTTGTTTTGGAGTAGTTTTTATTATTTCATCAGACCGAAAGCTGTTTCTAAGGAAGAGCATTGTGCTAGAGGTTGCTCTAACGTTTACATCCCTCTACTCCTCTTATTTTCCTGATCTATGGATTTGTAGATTTATTAGTTAATTATGCTTGTTCCTGATTGTTGTGTTAAATTGCTCTCCATTTTGTGTGCATTAAGATTGTGAGTGGTGTATGTTTAGAAGGAGAACTCTCAATCCTCAGATTGTTCCATTAAATCCAGAGGTTGAAAGAATTCTTAGGTTTAAATAAATCTCACCCACATCTGTTGCATTTGAATCTGCTGAAATGGGTGAGCAACCTAGAACCTTGAAGGAATTCAATGCACCGGGGGTTACAATTCCCCCTTTTGCATTCAATTCCCTGCTATTCAAGGGAACTATGAGATCAAGTCTTCCATAATCCAAATGCTATCCTCATTCCATGGCCTAACCAAAGAAGACTCATATTAGCATAGTGATGAATTTCTAGGACTGTGCACTACATTCAATATAACAGGTTTGGGGGAGGAAGTAACCAAGATGAGACTCTTTCCTTTTTCATTAAAGGATAGAGCCAGGACTTGGTTGTCAATGCTCCCACCCAACAGTATTCAGTCCAGGAGTGATCTTCAATGTTAGTTTTTGGCCAAGTTTTTTTTCATGTCCAAGACAAGCCAGTTGAGGAAGGGCATTATCTTATTTGCTTAAGACCCAACTGAGGACTTTCACCAAGCATGGGAGAGATTCAAAGAACTCCTGAACAAATTTCCCCATCATCAAATCCCTGAATGACAGCTTATTCAAAGTTTCTATCAAGGAATTGATTCTAAAAGTAGAGATATGGTAGATGCCTCTTATGGTGGTACTTACCTCCATAAAACTGCTGAGGAGGCTTGGGAGTTGCTCGACATCATCAGTGAGAACTCCATGCAGAGAGAGACATTGTCCAGGGATTTGGATATCCCTAGGATGGTGAAAGAAAATATCATAAGAGGAAAGATGTATGAGGTGAGTGGGTACAATGATTTGGAAAGGAAAGTGGACAGTTTGACCCAGAAGTTTGATAAGCTCATGGGAGCAATGCAGTCACCCATGGCTGCTAAAGTGGAGGAGGAATGTGTTATTTGTCAGTCCCCCACTCACTCCCTTGAGGAATGTCTCTCAGTTGTTCAATTTCCAGACTTTGTGATGGAGCATGTGGCTGCCGCTCAGTCTTTTGGACAACAACCTACTGCTGGTTGCCAATGGAGAAACCATCCCAACTTGAGGTGGAGACAAGATACCTTTCCAAACCAGCAGCAGTAGCCACAGCAGTCCATGTCTTATAAAAATGCTCAACCATACCACCAGAATTACTTTCCAAGGCCCCACTATCAACAACCCATGACTCAGCCTGTGGCTCAGCCTGTGCAGCAAGCTGCACCCCCTCCAAGTGCTAGATCACTTTCTCTTGAGGAATAAGTTCTGGCCTCATTGCAGAAATTAGGATCCTTGTCTCAAATTATACACTCTCATAGCCAAAGTATTAAAAAGATAGAAGATCATCTTGGTCAGCTATCTAATGCTTTGACCAAGAGAGAGGAAGGGAGGCTGTCTAGCCAACCCATGGACAACCCAAGAGACAATATGTGGTAGGTTAGGTTTCTTCTTCCCATGAGGAAGCCAAATCTGTCACCTCATTAAGAAGTGGAAGGTTGGTGGACAATCAAGTAGGCTGTGGGCCTTTGAAAATTTCAAAAAAAGAAAAAAAGAAGGTACAACAAGGGCAACACATATTGAATAAGAAGGATAATGATGGTCCTCAAGAAAAAAATAAAATAAAAAAAAGAGATGATGAGTTGGCTAAGGCTTCAAATGGAGGAGCAGTCCCATATTTGTCATTTCCTAGGGCAATGCAAGCACCTTCCCCTTTTGATAAAGGGCATGCCAAAATAGAGGAAATGATGGAAACTTTTAAGTAAGTGAAGATCAACCTGCCTCTACTTGATACAATCAAGCAGGTTCTAGCCTATGCCAAGTTTTTAAAAGACCTTTGCACCCACAAAAGACAATCAAGGATACATTTGTCCAAGAAAGTCTTTTCAGCAGAAAAAGTGAAACAAATACTGACTACTACAACTCCAACAAAACTCTAAGATCCTGAAGTCCCCACTATCCCCTGCATCATTGGGGATCATACCATTGAAAAAGCCTTGTTAGATCTGGGAGCTAGTGTGAATTTGCTTCCATATTCAGTATATAAGAAGCTGAGCTTAGGAGAGTTGAAGCCCACACATGTAGTCTTACAACTAGCTGACAGATCTGAAAGGAAGCCTATGGGGATCATTGAAGATGTCTTGGTTGGGGTTGACAAATTCTTTTATCCTGCTGAATTCCTGGTGCTGGATATGGAGCCGAGCAAGTGTGCTATTTCTATCCCTGTGATCTTAGGCAGGCCCTTTTTGGCCACTGTAAATGCTTGTATACAATGTAGATCAAGGGTCATGGAAGTATCTTTTTGTAATATGAAAGTCAAGCTGAATGTGTACAATGTAGCGCATCAGCCCCACTTAGAGAATGAAGACTGTTTTTCCATTGATGTACTGGATGAGTTTGTGCAAGAAAATCTGTCTCAGCTGCTGCATGGTAATGATTTGTTTAATATTTTTGAAGAAGTATGGAATGAAATAGTGAAAGAGAAAGCTTCCACATCTGAGCTAGAGCAATTGGAAAGTGTAAATTTTGAAGTAGGGCCAACAAAGCATCACCCATGGACTCCTGCTTTATTATCTCTTCCACCACCTTCTAAGGCACCCCTATTGCCTTCGCTCATCAGTCCCCCAGATGTGGAGTTAAAGTAACTCCTAAAATCTGTAAAATATGCCTTTTTAGGAGTCAATCACAAACTGTCAGTGATAATCTCTTCCTCCCTCACTCTTGAGCAGGAAGAAGAATTGCTTTGTGTGCTAAAAAGGCATAAGAGAGGGTGGACTATTGCAGATTTGGGAGGGATAAATCCAGCTGTATGCATGCACAAAATTCATCTTTAAGAGGGCTCTAAACCTTCTAGAGAGATGCAAAGGAAGCTCAACCCACACGTGTAGGAAGTTGTAATGAAGGTAGTAGTCAAACTTCTTGATGCTGGGGTCATTTACCCTGTCTCAGATTCTCAATGGGTGGCCCCTACCCAGGTGGTGCCCAAGAAATCTGGGATCACAGTAGTTGAAGTAGACTCAGGTGAGCTAATTCTAACCAGACAGACCACTGGTTGGAAGGTATGCATAGACTATCGTAAGCTCAATGAGAAAACTAGCAAAGATCACTTCCCATTGCCTTTTATAGATCAGATCTTAGATAAGTTGGCAGGTAAGGCTTTTTACTATTTTCTTGATGGTTATTCAGGATACAACCAGATTCCTGTTTACCCTCAAGATCAAGAAAAAATCACATTCACTTGTCCATTTGGAACCTTTGCATACAGAAGGATGCCATTTGGGCTATGTAATGCACCTGCCACTTTTCAAAGATGCATGTATGCTATCTTTTCTGATATGATTGACAAGTTTCTAGAGATTTTTATGGATAATTTCTCTATTTATGGGGATGATTTTAGCTAATGCCTGCACCATCTCAGCCTTGTGCTGCAAAGGTGTGAGGAGACCAACCTAGTTTTGAGTTGGGAAAAGAGTCATTTTATGGTGACTCAAGGTATTGTCCTAGGACATGTTGTTTCCCAAAGAGGAACAGAGGTTGATCAAGCTAAATTTGATTTAATAGCACATTTGCCCCCTCCCAAAACTGTCAAACATGTCTGGTCATTCTTGGGCTATGCTGGTTTCTACAGGAGGTTCATCAAAGACTTTAGCAAAATTTCCAAGCCTCTTTGCCACTTGCAGTGCCAAGAGGTTCCATTTGTGTTCAATGATGAATGCCTAGCTGCTTTTGAACTTCTGAAGACCTGTTTTACTACTGTTCCTATATTACAAGCTCCTGATTTTTCTCTGCCATTTGAGCTGATGTGTGATGCATCAGACTTTGCCATTGGTGCAGTGCTGGGATAAAGGAAAGACAAAGCACTATGTGTGATGGCATATGCTAGTAAATCAATGTTTGATGCTCAATTAAATTACACCACAACTAAAAAGGAGCTGCTAGCCATTATATGCTTTGGAAAAATTCAGATCATATGTGTTGGGATCCAAGATCACTATGTTTACTGACCATTCAGCCCTGAAATACCTCTTGTTTAAGGAGGCTAAAGCTAGACTAATTAGATGGATTCTTCTTCTGCAGGAATTCAACTTGGAAATCAAAGACAAGAAGGGGGTTGAAAATGTGGTTGCAGACCACTTATCAAGGATTCCAGATATTGAAATAGAGAGCTTGCCCATCAATGATTCTTTCCCAGATGAGCAGCTTTTTGCTATGGAGATAAGTATGCCCTGGTTTGCCAACATAGTAAACTATCTTGTTGTGGGAAGGGTACCCCCACATTAGAGTAAGGATGATAGGAATCTGTTCTTCTCACACATTCAATATTACATGTGAGAGGATCCTTACCTTTTTAAGTATTGTGCAGACTAGGTGATAAGAACATGTGTTCCTGAAACTGAGTTTGAAAACATTCTCACCATTGTCATGAGCAGGCCTGTGGGGGCCATTTCAGTGGCAACAAGACTGCTGCAAAGGTGCTTCAAAGTGGTTTCTATTGGCCCACTTTGTTTAAGGATGCCATACAGTATTGCAAAGCTTATTCAAAATGTCAGCAAACGGGAAGTATTACAAAAGAAGCTCCATGCCCTTACAACCTATGCTTGTTGTTGAACTATTTGACATATGGGAAATTGATTTTATGAGACCTTTTCTCCCCTCCTATGGATATAATTTCATCCTTGTAGCTGTGGACTATGTGCCCAAATGGGTAGAGGCCATTGCTACAAGAATAAATGATCATAAGGTTGCCATTAAGGTCTTAAAGGACAACATCTTCTCTAGGTTTGGCACCCCCAAAGCTATTAGTAGTGATGGAGGAAGCCACTTTTGCAACAAACCTTTTGAAAAACTGTTGGAAAAATACTCTGTGACCCACAGAGTTGCTACTCCCTACCACCCACAAACCGGTGGGCAAATAGAGATTTCCAATAGGGAAATCAAACACATCCTAGAGAAGATTATGCGAGCTGATAGGAGAGATTGGTCCATAAAACTGTCAGATGCCTTGTGGGCTTATAAGACTGCCTATAAGACCTCCATAGGGATGCCCCCATTCAGGCTAGTATATGGCAAGGCATGTCACTTGCCTGTTGAGTTAGAACATAGAGCATATTGGGCCATTAAAGCATTAAATTATGACTTAACTTCTGCTGGTGTGAATAGGAAATTGTAATTATCTGAGCTTGATGAGTTAAGGATGGAAGCATATTCAAATGCTCGAATCTACAAGGAAAAAACCAAAGCCTTTCATGACAGGCATTTGCTGCAGAAAGAATTCAAAATAGGTGACAAGGTATGGTTGTTCAATTCAAGATTAAAATTCTTTCCAGGAAAATTACAGTCTAGATGGGATGGGCCTTACATAGTTTTACATGTTTCCCCATCCGGGGCTGTAGAAATCATGGACCCCAAAGATGGTGAAGTCATGAAAGTCAATGGGCAGAGGCTAAAGATTTGTGTTGAAAACATTTGTGAGCCTAAGGAGACCATTGATTTTTAGGACCCTCCAATTTATACATGATTTCAGTGTCTATCATATGTACTATATTTTGATTTTGTTTTAAGTGATTACTTTCTATTTTGATGTTTTGTTTATTTTCAATAAATTTGCCATGCTAGCATTAGGTCATCATATCAATCTTGCCAAGCAGTCCAGGGACCATGGGAGTATGTCAATAATGAAAACAGCATAAATGAAAGCACAACAAAGGAGTTTGCTGGGTGCTGAGGCTGAACACAACACAAAAATGTAGTTTCTATGAGCATATGGGACCTTTCGATAGGTCATTTGAGAATTTCGATAGGCACTGAGTCTTGTCAATAGGTGAAAACAACTCTTCGATAGGTTCAAAAGGTCAGAAAGAAGTTTTCGATAGGTTCGGAATACCTATCAGGAACCTATCGAGAGGATGAATCATGTACTATATGAACCTATCGATAGGAAGGATTTGACCTGTCGAAGCATCTCATCTGCATGTTGTATTCTTTCTACTGTTCGATAGGATGCCTTGACCTATCGAAATCAATTTTCACTCTTTATACACCTGTCGTTACGTCATTTTTGCTCATTCAACACCTCCTGTGAAACCCTAGCTCTCTTTTCCTCATTGGTCGCTGCTCTCACTTTCTGCCAAATACTCTAAGGACCTTTTGCTACTCATTTTGCCACTCCTCAAGTTCATTTAGCCCGTACAAAGGAGCATTTTGCACTTGATTTTTGAGAAATTGGAGTTGTGCATCGCGATTTCTGCAAAACCCTTGGAGTTTTGGGTAAACTGTCTCTCTGCTTCACTTTGTTGTTTTCCTAGTTGTTTACTTTAGAATTTTAATTCAAATTGGTGAGTGAGCTTTAAGAGATCAATTTCTGAGAGTATAATGGTTGATTCTGAAGAAACCCTAGTTGACCTATTCCGGCAACCAGCTTCTTCCACCCCAAAGTCCTCCAAAAAATCAAAGCCTACCACCAACCCACCTACCAAGAGGAAGCTTCCTGAGGAGAAGCCCAAGAAGGCTCCTAAAGCAAAAAAGGCCAAGTCTGTTGCGATTCAGGAGCCCGATGCAAAAATACCTATGGAAAGATCTGCTCCAACTGGGGAAACACCTTTGCCCAACCCTAACATATTACCTGTAGTGGAGCTTCCTACTGCATTAACCACCCCTAATGAGTTTGTGAATGGGTTGAGCCTTATCCTTGAGATAGATTTTGATCTTGCATACTTTACTAAGATAGAGGAGTGTCAGGGGATACTAATGTATCTAAAGAAGGAGGGATTGTTACCCCTACTTACACCCTTAAAGGAGACTGTGTACCCCAGGGTGGTTAAATTGTGGTACCAGAATTTGACAAAGAAGGTGGTGCCTGGGAATGAGGCTGTGTTGAAAATTCTGATTGATGATTAGAAAATTACTGTGGATTGAAAGGACATTGGGATGGCTTTGGGAGTTTCACATCAATTTTACTCCACTAGATATGAGGGAGCACCCAAATGGGTTACATTCAGAGAAATGGCTAAACAACTCACCAATGGAATTGTGGGATCTGGAGAATCTTTGATGAGAAGAGACCTCCAACCTAACCTCAGATTCATCGACACTATTCTGAGAAAGAATGTGTATGTCACTGGGCACCTGCAGGAGAGAAGGCCCCCAGTTGTAGATACTTTGTACTACTATTTAAAAGGGCAATTTTTGAGTGCACCACAGCTGATTTTTGAGATAATGGTAGACATTAATGATAAGGTGCTTAAAAAATAGGCATTTGCTAAAGGTGCTGGGTTGCCTTTCAGCAGGCTCATTACATGTTTGCTCCAAGCTAGGAAATATGTGATTTAGAGGAATGAGCCAATCTAGAAGCTGACTCCAAAAGTGTATGGAAAAAGGGCATGGTTCACCAGCCTAACCCTGATTAAGAAGAGTAAACCAGCTGAGTTGGAGGAGGTTTAGGATGTGCCCACTACCACTGCAGCAGATCTTACTGCGCCCTCATTCATCCTTTCACCTACCTTACCTACATCATCACCAACACCTCCACCCACTTTGCTTTTCCCCTTTGTATTAGTCCCTCTTCCAACAGACCCCCCTCCTCCTACCTCTGAGCCAGTTTTACCTCCACCCACCACTCAAATTCTCGAACCTAAAGTCCTTGAACCTCCGACACTACCAGAGCCTACCCCTACCCTTTCTTCTCCACCCTTTGACCAACCCATTTCTGACTCTCCACCTCACCAATCCCTCCTTCATACCCAGGGCTTAGACCAGTTTACCACTGTCGGGTTAACTGCCCTCATGACATCCATTGTCGAAGATGTTGGGCATGAGTACACCCCACTCCTTGACTCCCCACACCCCAACCCCCCTCATTTCAACCATGCACCCTCCTCCCCTTTCCACCCTATTCAAACACCTGTCCCCTCTAATCCCACCATTCCTGATACTTTCACTCAAATTCTCTCCCTATTACAGTCCATTCAAACTCAATTGACCACCAACACCAACAACCAAGCCCTCATGAGCTCCTACTTTCAATCCATTCAGTCCACCCTTACCCCATCCTCTTCAACTCCCCAACCCCCTCACACTTTCCCTCTTTCCCCTGTCTAATCACCTCTCCATTATCTCCTCCATCTTTACCCACAGCTCCACCTCCCACAGCTGCTACCCAATCTAAGGAGGCAGCAACTCCATTTTTCCCCATACCTATCTTATCCCCATCTTTTACCCCTCCATCACCTCTAATAGTTGCTATGTCACCTACCACACAACCACCCACTCTCACTCCACCTGTCTTCATAGATGCCTCAACCCAAATTGATCCACTTGAGGAATTGGTTTTCTCCACCTCCTCCTCATCTTCCACTCCACCCCTTTCCTTGCCCATTGTACTCAGATCCCCCATCTATATTCCCCCTTACCTCACTCTACTGTATGCAATGAAGGACAATCCTTACATCCGTAGGGATGTCCTGACAGGTATGACTGCCCTTCGAGCTTCCCTGGAAGTCTCCTATGAGGAGAAGATAGCTCTCATGGAATTGGAGTAAAGAATCCAGCTCCGAGATATCTCTGAGGGGTGGAAGGAAATCCTAACTCGTTATGAGTCTGTAAAACTACTTGTTGCTACTCAGAGTCGCATTGCCGAGTTTGAGAAGAAGAATGCTGAGCTTCACCAAAATAAATTAGCCAATGCTTAGGAGATACTTAAGGCCACCTAGGAACTCTCTGAGTCCAACTTGCATTATGCAGCGAAGAAAATCGACATTCTGGAGAGAAAAGTTTCTTCATTGACCTCTCAACCATTTCAACCAACCCCTCTTACTAACGCTCCTCCTTCCAACCCTCCTGCCACTCAACCTACTCCTACCCCACCTTCTTCCACTCAACCTACTCCTACCCTGCCTATAGATGTCCCCCATCCTCCAGCCCAAGATCCTCCTTCTGTTCAACCTACCCCCCCAAAACCTAAGAGGACTTATACAAAGAGAACTTTGTAAAAGATTTATTTCTCCTCTAAAAGGGAAGGAACATGCTACCCAGTCTGAAGAGGTAGCCCCCACCAAGCCCCCACCCGCACATGACACCTCCTCCACCTTACCCTCCAAGGAGGAAAGAAGGAAAGCTGCTTCTGCCCTTGGCCTAGATCTTACTATCCTTTTCCCTTCTGATTCTGATTCTTACTCTGCTGCTGCTTCTGCCAAGAAAACCAAGAAATCTGCTGCCTAGTCTAAGGAGGCCCCCAAGCAGTCCACCCAGAAGTCCCAACCTAAAGGAAAAGCTCCTTTATGCAAGGAGGATTTGAAAATTTTGGCAGACTTGTATGATTGGCCTGATGATGCTTGTAAATAAATATAGACTATTTTCGTTTGCTTTCCCTTAATGATTTAGACCATGTACATATGTTAGCTGTTCATCATAGTTTCTTTTCTGTACTCTGTCTTTCTTTATGCTTATTGTACATCTGTTTCTTCATCTACCCTTTTCATGGTTACCATGCTCTCTGAACAGTGAGGACACTGTTTAATTTAGGTTTGGGGGTATGGCAGGTGTGCCAATGAAATGAGTTAATGCTAGTGCAGCAATGTTGAATTTTTTTTTTGAAAATAAAGTGATTTCCCACCTGATTTTTGAAAAAAAGAGGAAATTAAAAACATTTTAAAACTGAAATGAGCTATAGTTTTAGCATTTTTCATGAAATAAATGTTAAGAATTTTCAAAAAGTGATGTTTAGTGAACCTGAAAGGAGAGAAAACTATGAGGATACACCCCAGAAATTTGATGGAAGGCCATACCCAGTGAGATTTGGGCCTGAAGTTTTTTTTTTCTGTGAAGAGTATCTTGGCAATTTTTTTGCTCTAAGGACTGATTGGATCTAATTTCGATCACTAGAAGTTAGGCAAATCCAAATTAAAATAGCTTGACAGCATTCATGACATTGAAGACATGAAGTAAGGCCATCCCTTAGACAGTTTGAGCTTAAAATGTCCCACCTTTGAACTGCCCTTGATACACACCATTTGAGCCTTAAAATTCTCAATTTTCTTTGATAAAAACCAGAAAATTTGAACCCAAAACCTTAGTGACCTGATACAGCCTGACCCTCACTCTAAGATTTCAGAAGGTAGAGCTGGTTTGATGGTTGGTTGAGAAAGAAGAAAGCACATTTGGCGGTGTTGTGACATTCCAACCCATAAAAAGAAAAATGGAGAAAAATATAAAAAGAAAAACATACAAAAAGAAAAGGAAAAACAGAAAATCAAAGAAAAGGAATGAGAAAAAGAAGTTATTTCATTGAAAGACTGAAACGAGCATTAGAAACTGGCCACTTCAAATCTAAAAATTCAAGAAGTAGATGGAATTGTGCTGAAATGAAGAAGGTATTGTCTAGACCACCTCCTTACTTTTATTGATTTCTTAATTTGAATCCTTTTTACCCCATTATTCTTTTACAAATTTCACCCATAAGCCACATTACAACCCAATAAAAAAGACCCTACTGATCTGAAATGGATTGAACTGTCATGTGGAGATGAGGATTTTTTAATCTGTGGTGAAAAAGAGTTAGAAAAATTTCAGAAGTTAGAACAATGCCTATGCTCATGCTTGCAGTCCTATTTGAGGGACGTAACTGTTCTTGAGCTGTGTGAGAAATAATGCACCCTTCTACTTTTGTTGTGAGTGAACAACCTTGGTAAGAATTTGGTCTGAAATCAAAATTAATTGGGGCATTATCTAAATAGAATTTTTAAATTAAAGGTGAGCTCTGCATCAATTTTCAAGCACAATGCCTTGACATGAACTGATTGATGATGAAGAAATTACAGCAGAATTTCAAGTTTTAAATTGATGATTTTTCTGCTGAAAATCCTCAAAAATTGAAGGGACATGGTGTGAAATTTATTTCATTTCACTTAAACTCTATTTTAACATGTTGCATAAGTATTAACTGATTTTCTTGGAGAAGTTTGTGGGTAGCTTCACTGAACCTCAGGAGACTTCACTCCTCCACTAGGGATCACCTAGGGGTTTAAAAGGCTTGATGCATATGCTAAATGCATCTGTGCTCCCTATAAAAGTGGCATTTTAGTTTTCTTTATTCTTACTTTGCTCAGGGACTAGCAAAGCTTAGGTTTGGGGGTGTGATAATCAGTGAAAAATGCCAATTTTCACCTCTTATCATGAGCTTTGATAGACCTATGAGTGGACTAATAAATGCTTGTTGAGTATGTCTTGTAGATAACAGTAAAAGGCAGCCATAGTGTAGAAATCCATCTCTCAGTGCAGTTCAGACCCAACAGTGGCCCACTTAGGGCATGCAGCAACAGTAAAGCAGATTTGAAGGAGTGAAAAAAGGCTGAAAATAACCTGTTAAGAGGTTACTGGAACCTGTTGAAAGGATCTGAAGGCTGAAAAAAGGAAGAAGTCGTGAGGATGGGAGTATTCGATAGGATCCAGAACCTATCGCGTAGTCGGAAATGAAAAGGGAGCATCCTATAGAATGATTGTCGAGCTCGAAAAGAACCTATCTAGAAGTCTGGAACCTGTCAATAGGAGCTAGAAGCAAACTTATCAAAATTTATTGTGCAGAGATCAACCTATCGAAAGGATTCCCCAACCTGTCGAACACACCAGATGAAGGCTGTGGATGCTGAAGCTCTATTCTCAGGAGCAACCTATCGAAACCTATTGAAAGGATCCTGAATCCTAGAGAAAGGAATAAAATACCTGTTTAGAACTTGTCAAAAGCTTCAAGAACTTATAGAAATCCACTAAAGGACTTCTCAGAAAAGTTACTGTGCACACGCTGTAAGTTGGTGACCTATTGCATGCAATCCGAGGCACTCTGATGACGGCACGAAGTTTCTAGAAGTGCCCTGGGAAACCCTAACCGACCCACGTGCTCTCCCCCAACTCTAACTAACTGAGAGAGCCTTCTAGAAGGGGAATAAAAGAGGGAATAACAGAATTATTCCAGCTAAGCTGTGATTGGCAGGAAAAATAGATCTGAGGCTAAAGGGGAGAGCTATATAAGGAGGGAAGCTACCAGAAAAAGGGGGGATAAATTCTCAAGATCAGAGCTTGCATCAAAATTCTCTATTCTTCCTTTTTGCCCAACTATGGTTGGCTAATTTCTTTGGAGCAGCAAGGAGTGAGGTTGGATCTGTAATTGAGGAGAGTTGAGAGTGTTATTGAGGGCCAGATAATGCACATACTACAAATTTGAGAGCATTTCATTATATAGTGAGTTTATTTCAATGCAATGCTAGTTTTATTGTTTTATTTTGATCCATAGTTCATCTGGTTTCATTTGGTGCTCGATCGGATTTCTGTAGATGGGATTCAGCTCACCCACTTAATTGGTAGATGTTAAGACCTGAAAAGTACCACTTTTCACCCCTTAACTTTATCTCTGTTGGACCCTTAATCATTTAATAAAAGTGTCTTGAGATTGTTCTACAGATAATAAATAGCAGCTGCCAATAAACCCCTAACCATGCCAAAAAGCTCACTGTTGCCCCAGAAGTACCTCAGCAGAACGAAGGATGAACACAGACAGAGAGTTGGCTGAAGCATAGGCACATCCAAGCAGAAATACATCAAGAAGAATGCCTTGCACGAATGTCGTAGGGTTCAATTGAACCAAGGATAATGCCTTCGCACAGTTGTCACGAGCCCCTGGAGGAAGCACAACAACTGGTCGCGCAGTTTTCCCGCTGTTCTCATGCGGTTTAGTGCCAAAAAGAATTGAAAAGCAGACTTTGCGAGGTCCTCACGAGGCTCAGTCTAAAGAATTCGCGCAGTCTTGCATAGCTCAAAAGAAAAACCGTTAAGCTTCGCGCGACTCACTCAGAAGAGAAAGCTTTAGGTATTCCTACACGCAGCTGTCGCATAGTGGCCGCGAGATACAGACCTTCAGTGAATCTCGCGCGACCCAGAAACTCTTGAACACTGCTTCTTCACGAAGATCTGTCGCGTGATTCACCAAGGGATGAACCGCGCGAGCAATCCCCGCACCATTCTAAGCTGAAAGGGCAATCTCGCGATAGCCATTTGTATTCCGCGATGCGAATCCCGTGACTTCATGAATTTCAAGTCAATTCAACCCCGCAATGCTAAATCTACCACGCGGAAAGATCTGAAATTGTTTCTACCCAGCGAGGATCGAATTCTAAACTTCTCCCCACTTCTGCAAGGGCAATCTGGGAATATTCAGCAATTAGGGCATGCACTCCAATGCTTCAATCTCTGTGCACATGCCCCGAGGCATCCAAGGGACAAGAATGAGCCACAATTAAATTGAGAAATGAGGGTTTTCCTAACCCTAATTGGAGGGGAAGCTGACTACTATATAAGCTTAAGCCTAGCTTAGGTTTAAGGGAACCTTTTTGGGACTTAACTTCTGTGCTTCTTCCCAAAAAAAAACTAAGTGTAGAATTACAGTAGGCTAAGGTTAGGGTTTAGGAGTTTTCTTTTTCCTTTTTCTTTCTCTCCATAGTCCAACACTTGCTGGCTATGCCTTTTGTATGATTATTTGGTGTAGATTCTAATGGAGTTTTTGTAATAGGATCTGTTACATGTATGGGATGTTAGTTTTATTGTGAGTTGTGTTGTACAAGGCTGCTGCCTTGAGGTCCTCCATTGCTAAGTTGTTTTGTAAGCAATGGAGGATTGCTTCTAAAGTACTATTTAGATCTAAGTGACCTGTGTGTCCAGGTTAGGCACTTTGCAGGCCTTCCCCCACCACAGGACCCACTAAATTTGAATCCCCATGGGAACTTGTGCTTGTAGCCTTGGGAACATGGTGGCGACAACAATGTTCTTGTTCTGTCTTAGCCATTTGTGAGGAGGGTAACCTCTGTGGATAGTCTGTAACCATTCAAGTGGACAGATTATAGCCCTAGGGTGAGGCCAAGTCATGGAACTAAGACATATTCTTCTTCTCTGCACTTGTGCTTGTAGCTTTGTGGGAGATTGTGCAGCGACAGACTCCCCTATAGTTGAATAGATCTGCCATCAGATTGCAGATCTGAGTAGGCTGTAGAGATTGTAGGCTTGTGACTGGATCATTGCAGTCTTTCTAAAGCAATGAACAGCCATGCTTAAAAGCTAGTACTCAAACTCTTGCTGGTCCTGTGTGTCCAGGCTTGTGCACTTTGTAGGCCTAGCCCCACACAGAACTTTAGAGGATGAGGTTCCAATGGATTCTTGAGCTTGTAGCCTAGATGAAGTAGTGCCTACAATGATAAACTTGTTCTGACCCATCTCTGGATTGTAGTTCCCCTATTGGATAGTCTGTGACCATTTAAGTGGACAGGTTATAGCCTTAAGGGATTGGATCATGGCACAGGGGTGAGTTGGATTCTTTCTCCTCTTTGGTGATAATGTAACCATTGGACAGGATTTCTATAGCAACAGATCTGAGTCTGAGTTATAAAACCCATCAGATTTGTACCTAATAACATACTTCTCACCTTTTATATTTATTTTCTCACTCCACCATCCTTCTTAACCCTTTCTGTAATCTAGACATTAGGATACCTTAGAATTTAGATTATAGTGATCCTAAATCCCCTTCCACTTAGGATTGCCAGATCTGTAGTCAGATCTGGAGTACCTACTAAGATAGCTCCCTTGGAGCTTGAGATCAACCTCCCTATGGGACAAACTCTTACTTATCAAAACTTGCTACAACAGGCCCCGTATCTTGTAGGACTGTGCATATTTTAGGCTTGCTGCTTCGTAATCATCACTCTACCTTGCACGCATTTTTCATTTACCCCATTCTTATCACTATCTCCAATAAAGTCAGTAGCAAGCACTTAAAATAGCCTAACAAGTTTTTGGCGCCGTTGCCGGGGATATTGATCTTTTAGTAGACTCTAGATTTTTGATTCTTTATTCTTTGGTAGCTGTACTTGTGAATAATTGATACTGCTGATTTACATTTGGAAATTTTCTTACAGATCTGGACCATAGCAGAGAAGGAGACTGGAACTGCATTGAGAGTCTAGCTACCTCTGTTTGCACTTCTCTAACCTTCAAAACCTCAGTTTATTTCTCCTTTGAAGATTCCATAAGTAGTTGATTAGGATAGTTATAATTTTTTTAGTGCAATGTGCTTGCGAATAGTTTCCCTTGCTGTTGGTGTGTATGCATGTTAGGAAGGAGATCCCTCAGTCCTACTTTAGAGCCTGCTAACCCTGAGATTGAAAGGGGTAGAAAACCGAGAAGGCATAGACACACCACAGTCGAGCCCCCTATTGAAATAGAGACAACAATTATGGGTGAAGAGCAACCTAGAACATTGAAGGAATTGAATGCTCCGGATGATTACAATTCTCCATTCAACATTCAATTCCCAGATGTTCAGGGTAATTACGAAATCAAAACTTCCATCATCCAAATGCTTCCCTCTTTCCATTGCTGGTTTGGGACCAGAAGCCACTAGGCTAAGGCTCTTTCCTTTCTCCCTAAAGGACAGGGCCAACACCTGGTTGTCTACTCTCCCAAATAATAGTATCACTACTTGGAAAGACCTCCAGACAAGATTTCTGTCTAAATTTTTCCCAGAGACCAAAACCAGCCAATTGAGGAAAGGCATACTTTCTTTTGCCCAGTCCTCAACTCAAGATTTTAACCAATGCTGGGACAGATTTAAGGAGATGCTCAAACAATGTCCCCACCATAAGATCCCTGACTGGCAGCTTGTCCAAAGCTTCTACCATGGGATAGATGAGAAGAGCAAAGACATGGTAGATGCCTCTTGTGGTGGAACATACATGCATAAAATAGTTGATGAGGCATGGGACTTGTTCAAGGTCATAAGTGAAAATGCTTTCCAGAAGATATCCTCATCTAGAACTGTTCAAGAGCCTTCTCCTAAGCTGGGGGTGGCTGAAACTTCTAAAGGAAAGATGTATGAAGTTAGAGGAAATGATGACCTGAGAATGCAGATGGCCAATCTTACTGAAAGATTTGATAAACTTTTGACTGTGGTGCAGCCCAAAATCGCTGCACAAGTGATGGAGGCATGTCTGATATGCCAATCTCCACAACACACAGTGGAAGAGTGCCCATGTGCAGGGCAATACCCTGAATTTGTAATGGAACAGGCTGCTGCTGCCCAATCTTTTAGACAACAACAATCTGGTGGCTACAATAAATAACTAGATGGATACCAGCACCAGAATACTGGTTACCAATGGAGAGACCACCCAAATTTGAGGTGGAGGCAAGAAAATTATGTTCAGCCACAACAGATGTTGGCCTTACCTCAAAGGTAGCAGCAGCAGTTTAACCAGGGTTATGCCCAAAGGTCGAATTTCCAGCAGCAACAGCAACCCCAGTAATAAAATTAATTGGTTGTTCCCCCACCTCAGCCTCGAAGTGCTTCTTTCGAGGACCAGGTTTTGGCCCAATTGCAAAGCCTTGGACCCTTGAATCAGACTATGACTTCTCACAGTCAAAGCATTAAGAAAATAGAAGAGCAGCTGGGCCAAATAGCCAATGCTCTGGCTAAAAGAGAGGAGAGCAGGTTGCCAAGCCAACAAGTAGCCAACCCAAAGGGCCAGTATTCCATCGGAGAAGGCTCCTCAAATTTTGAGGGGGACAATGCCATCACAGCCTTAAGGTCTGGCAAGCTGGTAGACAACCAGGTGAGAAAAGAACAAGGAGAGGTCATTCCCAAGGAAATGTCAAGTGGAAGTGATAAAGACTTTGTTAAAGCACAGAGTCAAGAACTGCCTGCTACCCTTCAACAAGAAAAAAATAAAGAGGTTGTAGTTGAGCCTCAGCAGGAGATAAAAATAGAAAAAAGAAAAAAAGAAAAGTTCATATGGCTTGCGGTGAGGAACCGGCGATTTCAAGCGCCATTTCCTCAAGCTTTGAGTGGCCCTGCCCCTTTAGATAAGGGTCAGGCACAGATAGAGAAAATGATGGAGACCTTTAAGCAGGTCAAAATAAATTTACCCCTGCTTAATGCAATCCGACAGGTCCCAGCCTATGCAAAGTTTCTGAAAGACCTTTGTACTCAGAAAAGGAAGGCTAGAGGCCATTTGTCCAAAAAGGTCTTTGCAACTGATACAGTTAATTCTGTATTAACCATGACAATACCTGAGAAGTTGCAAGACCCATGGATACCCACTATTCCCTGTATTATTGGTGATCACACGATTGGAAGGACCCTTTTGGACCTTGGAGCCAGTGTTAACCTGCTGCCATATAGTGTATATCAGCAGTTAGGTTTGGGGGAGCTGAAGCCCACCCCCATTGTTCTATTGATGGCTGATAGGTCTGAGAGGAAACCTATGGGAGTGATTGAAGATGTCCTAGTGGGGGTAGACAAGTTCTTCTACCCTGCAGACTTCCTTGTTTTGGACATGGGTTGTAACAAGAGTACATCCCCGATACTTGTCATTCTGGGCAGACCATTTTTGGCCACTGCCAATGCATGCATTCAATGTAGGTCTGGGATCATGGAGGTCACTTTCGGACATATGAAAGTTGAGCTTAATATGTATAACAGTGCAAAGTACCCTCAGCTGGACAATGAGGAATGCTTTGCAGTGGATGTACTAGAAAAAATTATTGAAGAAGAACTGCCCACTCTGCTGGAGTGGAGCAACATTGTCACTGATTTAACTGAAGTTTGGAACATGGTGGAGGAAGGAAGCCTAGCTTTAATGCCAGAAGACATACCCCTAGTGAGGTCTTCTGTGGGCTTAGTGCAACATTCAAATTGGAAACCTATATTGCTGCCCCTTCCTCCAACCAACAATACACCAATCCTGCCATCCATTCAACAAGCCCCTGATCTGGAGCTCAAAAAGCTGCCAGAGATATTGAAATATGCTTTCTTCGAGAAAGAGGAGAAACTTCCTGTAATTATCTCCTCTTCTCTAACCAGTGAGCAAGAGGAGAAATTGCTAACAGTTCTGAGGAAGAACAAGAAAGCAATTGGCTGGACCATTGCTAATCTTAGAGGGATTGATGCATCAATCTGTATGCATAGGATTCATTCAGAGGAGGGCTCAACACCCTCCAGGGAAATGTAGAGGAAATTGAATCCTCACATGCAAGAAGTGGTTCTGAAAGAAATCATTAAGTTGTTGGATGCTGGGGTAATTTACCCCATCTCTGATTCTGAATGGGTGGCACCAATCCAGGTGGTACCCAAGAAGTCTGGCATCACAGTGATCACAACCGACTCTGGAGAGTTGAGACCAGCCAGGGAGACCACTGGCTGAAGAGTTTGCATCGATTATCGAAAACTCAACTCCAAGACCAGAAAAGACCACTTCCCTCTCCCCTTTATTGATCAAATTTTGGATAAGTTGGCTGGGAAAGCTTTTTACTGTTTTCTCGATGGGTACTCAGGGTACAACCAGATCCCTGTGCACCCTTTCGATCAAGAGAAAACTACTTTTACTTGTCCTTTTGGCACCTTTGCTTATAGAAGGATGCCTTTTGGACTGTGTAATGCCCCAGCCACCTTTCAGAGGTGTATGCATGCCATCTTTTCTGATATGATTGATAAATTCTTGGAAATTTTCATGGATGATTTCTCGGTTTATGGGGATAGCTTTGACCAATGTCTACAATACCTCCATCAAGTCTTACAAAGATGTGAAGAGATCAATTTGGTCCTAAGTTGGGAAGAGAGCCACTTCATAGTAACACAAGGAATTGTGTTGGGCCATGTGGTCTCTAAAGATGGAATTGAGGTAGACAAGGCCAAAGTTGACCTCATTGCAAATTTGCCCCCTCCAAGAATAGTAAAGCAAATCAGATCCTTCCTTGGGCATGCTGGATTCTATAGGAGGTTTATCAAAGACTTCCACAAAATTGCTAAACCATTGTGCCACCTGCTCTGCCAGGATGTGCCCTTTGATTTTTCTGCTGAATGTCTTGAGGCTTTTGAAAAGTTAAAAATCTGCCTCACCTCTGCTCCTGTACTCCAAACACCTGACAATGCCTTACCCTTTGAGTTGATGTGTGATGCATCTGACTTGGCAATAGGTGCTGTCCTGGGCCAGAGAAAAGATAAGCTGCCTGTGGTCATTGCATATCTCAGCAAATCACTTGCTGAAGCTCAGCTGAACTACACAACCACTGAGAAAGAGCTTCTGACAGTGGTTTTTGCTATGGACAAGTTTAGACCTTACCTACTTGGGTCTAAAATTGTCATCTTCACTGACCACTCAGCATTAAAGTATCTACTGTCCAAAAAGGATGCAAAGCCCAGATTGATTAGATGGATACTCCTATTGCAGGAGTTTGACATCGAAATCAAGGACAAGAAGGGTGTAGAAAATGTGGTGGCTGACCACTTGTCCAGAATTATGTTGGAAAAAGGTGATGATGACCTTGCTATAAATGATGTCTTCCCGGATGAGCAACTGTTTGCCATCCACTCTTTAGTTCCCTGGTATGCACATATTATCAATTATCTAGTGATAGGCAAGATCCCTTCCCATTGGACAAAAATGGATAAAGAACTATTTTTCTCACATGTCAAATTCTTTTTTTGGAAAAAATCTTGCTTGTACAAGTATTATGCAGACCAAATCATTCAAAAATGTGTCCCCGAAAGTGATGTCCCCATTATTCTGGCCATGTGGCATGAAAATGCTTGTGGGGGTTACTTTAGTGGGAGAAAAACAGCTGACAAAGTATTGCAGTGTGGGTTCTATTGGCCTTCTTTTTTCAGAGATGCCAATACACACTGAAAGACCTGTGAAAGATGTCAGAAACTAGGAGGGCTATCTAAACAAAATTCAATGCCTTTACAGCCCATCTTTGTTGAAGAACTGTTTGATGTGTGGGGTATTGATTTTATGGGCCCCTTTCCTCCTTCAAATGGTTTTCATTTCATCTTAGTGGCGGTGGACTATGTTTCCAAATGGGTAGAAGCCATTGCCACAAGAACTAATGATAATCAGGTGGTCCTCAAGTTCATAAAGCAGAATATCTTCTCCAGATTTGGTACCCCTAGAGCCATTATCAGTGATGGTGGGAGCCATTTCTGTAATAGAAATTTCGAGAGCTTGCTCAAGAAATATTCAGTCACCCATAGGATTGCTACTCCCTACCACTCACAAACCAGTGGGCAAGTTGAAATTTCAAATAGGGAGATCAAGCATATCCTTGAGAAAACTGTGAGGACTGAAAGGAAGGATTGGGTTGACAAGCTTAACGATGCACTGTGGGCTTATAGGACTGCCTATAAGACCCCCATTGGTATGTCCCCATTCAGACTGGTCTAAGGCAAGTCCTGTCATCTCCAAGTGGAGTTAGAACACAGGGCCTATTGGGCCATCAAACATTTAAATCTAGATCTAACTTTTGCTGGTCTTCACAGGTCGCTGCAGCTGTCTGAATTGGAAGAACTAAGGATGGATGCGCATGCCAATGCCAAGATCTACAAGGAAAGGTCCAAAACTTTCTTTGACAAAGGGCTATTGAGAAAGAGTTTTATTGTTGGTGATAAGGTTTGGTTATTTAATTCCAAACTTAAGTTTTTTTCGGGCAAATTGAAATCCAGATGGGAAGGTCCTTATATTGTCATGCATGTTTCCCCATCTGGTGCTGTGGAAATCAAGGATCCCAAGTCTGGGAGAACCTTGAAAGTGAATGGTCAGAGGCTTAAGCCTTGTTTTGAAAAACCTGTTGAACCCATGGACACCATTCACCTTTAAGAAGATCCTTCTTCAAATTGATCCACAGGTGTGTCATTACTGTATCATATGAATGATGTTTTTGGTTGATTTATCTTACTTGTTTCTATTCTTTAGGATTTGTTCATGGTCTTATCTGAATCTGGACCAATCTGTTTTAAGCTTTTAATGCGTGGTTTGATTCTTACTATTTTTCAATTGATAGCTTCTGTTGCACGCCTAATATGGGAGGTCATTTTTGATTGAATGCTTGAGTTTGCATGTGTCTAGAGGTAGCCATAGGAGAGAGTCATGCCCCGGATCCAACCACAAGCAAACAAGAAAAGGGGCAGAACAGAGAGCACATGCTCTCTATTTTATTTCTTATTGTCGCTAGGTCCAAAATGAAAGTCTGAGAGACTATCACGAGATTCAAAAGCTATCACGAGGTTAAACAGGAAGCCTGGGAGCATGTCACGCAGTTTGCATAGAAACATTCAATGCCTATCGCGAGTTTCATGTGTGCCTAACAACCTCTCACGCGGTCCACATCGAGCTATTCAGTAGTTCTCGTGAGATTATTAGGCTGTCGCGAGGTTCACAAGGTAAACTGGGAGACTCTCACGTAATTCAACAGAAATACTTCATTTCCTGTCGCGAGATTCTAAGTTTATCGCGAGATTCAAAAATGAACCTCAGAGCTTTTCGCGCAATCCAAAAGAAACCTAGGAGCCGCTCGCGCGATTCACATGAATTAATCTCACTCTGTCGCGTGCTCCAAGGATAACTTGAGAGATTGTCGCACAATCCAGATATAATCCACACCTTCGCTAGGTTCATTTCCAAACCTGCGACCAGATGTTCCAAAGCGCGCCGAGCTTCGCGATAAGTATTTCAACCCCGCGCTTTGTCCCTTCTTCATTATTTTCATCATTCTTCCCTCTGTAAAACCCTAGCTTCTAGAGCTCTCCCCTCTCCCCCTCCAGCATCACTCCTACAGCTCATCATTCACTTCACAATTCTATAGAGTTGTTCCTAACATTACCCCCATCCATTGCCCTCTGCTCAGAGATCTTGAGGTGCCCTGTGCGTCAAATCAAACCAAACCCTAGATTTCAGCCTCCATTTCTCATACTATAGGACAGAGTTAGATATGGCTCCAAAATCTTCATAGAAGAGAAAAGGGAAGGACAAGGACCCTACAGAGACCACCCCTAAAAAGGCCAAGACTTCAACATCCCCCAAAAAAGGAAAGGAAGTGGTTGAGGAGGCAGCAGTACCAACCACAAAGTTCTCTACTCCTTCTGAGCTCATGGAGTCAATTCCATTGGAGCCTGAAATAGCCTTTGATGTACCATTTTTTGAGAAAGAACCTCTCTCTGCCCTTGCAGTACAATTTATGAGCAAAGCAGGCCTGCTGCCATTGATGAGAGGAATTCCAGCACTAGCCTACCCTAGGCTAGTGCAGCTATTTTATCAGCACATCAAGGTCAAGAGGGACAATGATGGACAAGGTTGCTTGCTGGTGCTAATTGACGACTTTGATATGTTGGTGGGCCCCAAGATGATCGCTGAAGTGTTGGGCATCCTAGCAGCATTCAATCCTAGCTGTGGATATGGCCCTCCTCTGAGGGCATCGATTGATACAATTGCACTGGCCCTAACTAGAGGATTAAAAGCCACCGGGGACTCAATTAGAAGGAGAGAACTAGAACCTGAACTGCTGTTCATTGACCAAGTCCTGCGAAAGAACATATATTGCTCAGGACATCAGCAAGAGAGGAGAACCCCCATTGCGGATGCTGTCTACTCCTACCACATGGGCCATGGATTCCATGCAGCCTGGCTAATTTTTGAGGCTATGAAGGATGTAGTGGAGAAGTTAGGGTCCAACAAGAAGCCTCACACTCTACCCTATGCAAGAATCATTACCTTGTTGCTGATAAAAGGGGGCTACAAGATAGGAAGGACTGAGTAGACCACCACCCTTACCCCTACTATCTTTGCCAAAAGGCAATGGGGAATCAGCAGGAGCTTGATGGGGGGCCAGAAAAAGAAGAAAGCTAAGGCTCAGGCACTGCCCAAGCAACCAGAGGCAGCTGGATCAGGGTCTACTCCTGCTACAGAGGAGGTGCCTCCAGAGATTATCACTCCCATCGCTGCAGCAGCCCCTGTTACCCCTGCATCCCTCACCCCTCTTGCATCCATCTCTCACCCCCCTCTATTTCCATCCTCCATGCCCACTCCCCCTTCACCTATGCTTGGTCCATGGGAGGACTCACCATCCCCTACCTTACCTCACTACACAGCCACAATTCCCCCCTCATCTCCACCTAAACCTACCAGCCCCCCACTCATCTCCTACAAAAAATGAAAGACCACTGAGACCATCCCAACCATCTTCCAGACACCACCCTCCATACCCTCTATCCCCATTGACACACCCCACCTTGAAGAAACTCCCACCCCAGCTATATCTACTACATCCCCTCTCCCAGACATTGACTTAACCCTTAACACATTCATAGGCTTTCAAGCCTTCATCTCTACATTCCTTGAAACAATGCCTGCATACTACACCCCTCTGCCAGACTCCCGAACTACCTCCCAGCACCACTCCCCAGAACCCCACTCTTCCCCTCCCTCCACTTTCCATCATGCTCCTTCCTCCACTTTCCAACCAGTCCCTTCTTCTTCCCAAACCCAACCTCCTAGCTTTGACACACTAACCCTCATCCTACCCCTTATCCAAGACATACAAGCCCAGTTATCCACCAATATCCAAAAACAGGACCAGATGCAAGCTAAACTCACCTCCATCCAATCCACCCTACACACCTTAACCTCTCCACCCATCCCTCCCCCATCCACTTCACCCCCCCTGGTCCTATCCAGCAGACGCAGACACAAAGCAGACTTCCCTCGACTCATTCCCCCCACCTTCACCATTAACTCTTACCCACTCATTTCCATTAATCCCTTTCACAATTCCCATTTTCCATC
The DNA here is from genome assembly GCA_021018995.1 of Chloranthus sessilifolius. NCBI lineage: Eukaryota > Viridiplantae > Streptophyta > Magnoliopsida > Chloranthales > Chloranthaceae > Chloranthus > Chloranthus sessilifolius. The sequence continues at coordinate 29,375,658 of CM037592.1, read as the reverse complement.
CCCCATCACCCCCAACTCCTGTTGAGCCTACACCCTTTTCCTTTCCCCTATACCCTCCACCCCCTCTTATCCTACCCCCCCACCTTCTCTACCAAATCCACCCAAACAGACCCCGAGCCTGACCCCATTCCCCCACAACTTGATTTCCCTACTATCATTCCCCCTCCTCCCCCCCAGGACCAAGCACAATCTGCTCCTTCCACCTCCTATCTTTCCATCGCCCCAAAACATCATTTTTACAGCCCTCCCTACCTCACCATCCTCCATCATATGAGAGATAATGCATACCTGAGGAAGGATGTCCTGAGGGGCATGGCCAAGCTTTGCCAATCAATTGAGACCCCCCTGCTGGAGCAGATTGATAAAATGACGGAGGAACACCGCCAGCAGCTTCTGGGCATCTCATTGGGGTGGACAAACATTTTGGACCCCTACCAAAAGGCTAAGGCTACAGCTACTTATCATTAGATCAATTAGGAGTATGAGAAATCAAATTCTACTGCAGCGAATGCCCGGGCGAGAATGCTTGAAAAATGACTTAACAATGCCCAGGAAATCCAAAAAATTCAAAAGGAGATTCATGAGACTGACGTCCTCAAATTTCAAATCAAGATAGCCTCATTGGAATCCGTGTTGGCTGCTGCCCGTAATGAACCTTACCATCCGACCCCCCCATCTCTGTTCACATGCCTGCGCCTGAGCCAACTACTACTCCAGCTCCACCTGCCCAGTCTGAGGAGGCACCACCTCAGCCCCAGAAAGACAAAGGCAAAGCTCCTGCTTCACCTCCTAAGGAGCAGCCTCCATCTATAGAGCAACCTACCCCTATCATGGCCTCTGCTGCACCACCACAGAAGCAAACTTATCCTCAGCGGAGGAAAGTCACTGCCAAGAGGTCTGCTCCCAAAGCTGTCCCTTTAAAAATTGGCAAAGAGCCTGCTGCCCAGTCTGAAGAGGTACGGTCCCCTGCCAAACCTGAGTCCACTGGCAAAGGGAAATCCCCAGTGGTCACCACGAGGAAGCAATAGCTAAAGAAAAAGGGAAGTCCCCAGTGGTCCCCACTGCCGAAGCAGAAGCCAAAGGCAAAGAAAAATCCCCTGCCACCCCCCCTGCTAAGCAAAAAGGAAAAGCCCCTCAAGAACCCAAGGAACCAAAGGCTCCCAAGGCACCAAAAGTAAGGGTGAGGGCACCTAAAGCTCCAACTGCAAAGAAAACACAAGCTGAGAAGAAAATGGAGAGGGAGGAAAAAAAGAAACAAGATAGAGCTGCCCTTATGGCACAAGCTAAAAAGATGGACTGGGATTTCCTTACATATTCTTATTCAGATTAGATCCTAGCTTCTAGATTATATCTTAGGTATTTCTTCTTGTAATTCCACTTGTAACTATTTTTATTCTACTTTAATAGAATTTCTAGTTTTTGTCTATTGCTTTGTTCTGTGTGTTTCTTTCTGATTTTTTGGTACTTTTGATTTTGTTCTTTTTGCTATTCATGGGAGAAGAGTTTTAGGAGGTATGCTTCTTTGAACCAGTAATCCATGTGGAGGATAAATGTCGTTGGTGGCTGAATAATTCTGTGCAAATACCTACCTCAGGGATTTCAATGGCTCCTTCTTCAAATTGCTGTGCCATGTTAAGTGTACCTCGTGAAGATCCCCAGCTCAGCTGCGCGAGAAATGTCCTTTACTCATATCTCATTGCCTTCGCGAGGATCCTCGCGCGATACACTTACCTCTTTAAATACCATGCCTATCTTTGGACATTCATTTAATGCTCCTTCTCTTTTCCAAAGAGCCAGTGTGTGTTTCTTCTTTCCCCACACAGCACTCATTTATTGCCAAGTTTGAAAAGGGGCGCTATCTCAATTCCGCCGATTCATGTTCCCTCGTCCCTCTCTTTTAAACTGGCCATCCGTCGCTTTTCATCTCATCCCTCCTCTTTTAACCCTAGAAGTCCTTACCTCTTCACACAAATGACAGATGACAACCCCTTCGGGTTCCCAATCAAATTTTACCCCATCTGGGAAAATCCCCCACCGCCAAAGGAGCCGGCCCCTTGCAATTTCTCTGGGATGAATTTGATGAGGTCCAGCGGATCCTGGCCAAGGAGGAAAAGAAAGAGAGAAAAAGAGAGAAGAGAGAAAAGAAGAAGAAGAAACTGGCACCACCTGCATCTCCCCCTCTATCTTCCTCAAACCCTCCCCCGGCTACACATTGACCCCCGCCCCCCCATTTTGTCTTTTCCTTTTCTATCTTTTTGTTATATTTTCTTTTTATTTTAATGCAAGTTTCTTTTAGTCTCTTACTGTTCCATTTGCATTTTCTGTTTCTCTCTATCTTCTATGTTTATTTTTATCTATTTGCTTGGTTTCTCCTGCTTTTTATCACCTCTGAACCAGTCAGGACACTACTCCGAATGGTTTGGGGGTGTGGCAGTCTGCCAATAGAATAGTTCATTTTAGTACAATAATGGTGGTTTAACTAGGATGAATAAAGTTTATTTTCACTTAACTTGATACAATGAGGAAACATTTAAATATTGTGGCAGACTTTTGGAAACAGATAAAAGTTGATCTTGACACCACCATGAAGCTAATATTAGAAATTTTTTTGAGTTAAGTACTCAGTGAGCCTAAGAGGAGAGAAACAGACGATAATACACCCCATGAGTTAAAATTGAAGACCATACCTAGTGAGATTTGGGCCCATCATTTTCTTTTAAAGAGTATTTTTGGCATATTTCTGCTCTAAGGACTGAGTGAATCAAGACTTTCTCACTAGAAGTTGTGCAACTCCAAATCAAAACTAATTGACAGCACTCATGAGACTAAGGAAATGATCCAAGGCCCTCATTTGGATAGTTTGAGCTTAAAAGTCCAACCTTTTAAAATCCGCCCTTTTGCATACACTAGTTAAGCCTTAAAATCATATTTTTTCTTTCACAAACACTAGAAAACTTGCACCTTAACCTCATTACCTGAGTCAACCTTACCCTCGCTCTGAGAATTCAGAAGGTAAAGGAGAAGGAAGTAAAGATACTGAGAATGGTCCAATATTTTGTGGAAGGTGAAGAAAAGCAACTTGTGAACAGTTGTGTATCAATGGCAGTTGTGTGGCATTTCATCAAAAGAATGAATAAAAAAAATAAAAAGAGAAAAAAAATAAAAATAAAAAAGAGAAAAAGAAAGAGAAGTCTAGAGAACATCATCATCTAGAAATTGAAAAGAAAAGGAGAAGCTGACCACTTTGTCTCTGAAATAGAAGAAGAAGATGAAGTTTTTACTGGAATGAAGGTTGTGAAGTCATGAACCACTCCTTACCTTGCTGATTTCTCAATTTGGATTCCCTTTTTACCCTTTTTATTCTTTACACCCCTCAGCCATAAGCCACATTACAACCCATTCTCAATGACCTTATGGATCCAAAGTCAAATGAGTTGTCATGAAGAGTTGCCCAATCTATGGTGAAAATCCTTGAAGATGTCATAAATTAAAAGCTTGGCCTATGCTCATGCTTGCAAACCCATTTGGGGTCTGCAACTGATCTTGAGCTGTGAGATTATGAACACCCTCAGTTTATTAATGTTGAGAGATAGCCCTAGTGAGAATTGGGTCTGAATTTTTACCTCTTTAGGGTGGTATCCAGCCTGGATCTTGAATCAAAGGCAAGCTGGGTACTGATTTTCATACATTGAAATTCTAATGTTAAATAAATGATGGTCAGGCAAACACATGTTAACTTTTAAGTTCTAAATGGCATGCAAACATTGCTGCAGTTTCCTCTAAGTGTTAAATGGATGTGGAATGAAACTTTAAACATTTGAATCTGTGTTGTCATTATATGCACTATATTTAACTGATTTTAATGGTGAAATTTATGGGTGTCTTCACTGAAAACCCTCAAGAGACTTCACTCCTCCACTAGGGATCACTTAGGGGTTTAAAAGGCTTGGTACATATGCTAAATATATCCGTGATCCCTAGGAAAGTGGCGTTTACAACTTTGCTAAGGGACTAGCAAAGATTAGGTTTGAGGGTGTGTTAAGACCTGAAAAGTACCACTTTTCACCCCTTAACTTAATCTCTATTGGACCCTTAGTAATTTAATAAAAGTGTTTTAAGCTTGTTCTACAGATAATAAACAGCAGCTACCAATAAACCCCTAACCATGCTAAGAAGCTCACTGTTGCCCCAGAACTACCTTAGCAGAATGAAGGATGAACACAGACAGAGAGTTGGCTGAAGTATAAGCACATCCAAGCAGAAATACATACAGAAGAAGGCCTCACGTGAATGCCGCAGGGTTTAATTGAACCAAGGATAATGCCTTCGCGCAGTTGTCATGAGCCCCTGGAGGAAGCACAACAACTGGTCGCACAGTTTGCGTGCCATTCTCGCGCGGTTTGGTGCCAGAAAGAATTGAAAAGCAGACTTCGCGAGGCTTAGTCTAACACATTCGCGCAGTCTCGTGTAGCTCAAAAGAAGAACCGTTAAGCTTCGTGCGACTCACTCAGAATAGAAAGCTTCAGGTATTCCTGCGCGCAGCTGTCGCGCAGTGGCCGCGAGATACAGACCTTCAGTGAATCTCGCGCGACCCAGAAACTCTTGAACACTGCTTCTTCATGAAGATCTGTCGCGTGATTCACCAAGGGACGAATTGCGCGAGCAATCCCCGCACCATTCTAAGCTGAAAGGGCAATCTCGCGATAGCCATTTGTATTCCACGATGCGAATCCCGCGACTGCATGAATTTCAAGTCAATTCAACCCCGCGATGCCAATTCTACCACGCGAAAAGATCTGAAATCATTTCTACCCAGCGAGGATCGAATTCTAAACTTCTCCCCACTTCTGCAAGGGCAATTTGGGAATATCCTATAATTAGGGCACGCACTCTAATGCTTCAATCTCTGTACACATGCCCCGAGGCATCCAAGGGACAAGAATGAGCCGCAATTACATTGAGAAATTAGGGTTTTCCTAACCCTAATTGGAGGGGAAGCCGACTGCTATATAAGCCTAAGCCTAGCTTAGGTTTAAGGGATCCTTTTTGGGACTTAACTTCTGTGCTTCTTCCCCAAAAAAAACCAACTGTAGAATTACAGTAGGCTAAGGTTAGGGTTTAGGAGTTTTCTTTTTCCTTTTTCTTTCTCTCCATAGTCCAGCACTTGCTGGCTATGCCTTTTGTATGATTATCTGGTGTAGATTCTAATGGAGTTTTTGTCATAGGATCTGTTACATGTATGAGATTTTATTTTTGTTGTGAGTTGTGCTATACAAGGTTGCTGCCTTGAGGTCCTTCATTGCTAAGTTGTTTTGTAAGTAATGGAGGATTGCTTCTAAGGTACTATTTAGATCTAAGTGACCTGTGTGTCCAGGTTAGGCACTTTGCAGGCCTTCCCCCACCACAGGACCCACTAAATCTGAATTCCCATGGGAACTTGTGCTTGTAGCCTTGGGAACATGGTGGCGACAGCAATGTTCTTGTTCTGTCTTAGCCATTTGTGAGGAGGATAACCTCTGTGGATAGTCTGTGACCATTCAAGTTGACAGATTATAGCCCTAGGGTGAGGCCAAGTCATAGAACTAAGACAGATTCTTCTTCTCTGCACTTGTGCTTGTAGCTTTGTGGGAGATTGTGCAGCGACAGACTCCCCTATAGTTGAATAGATCCGCCATCAGATTGCAGATCTGAGTGGGCTGTAGAGATTGTAGGCTTGTGACTGGATCACTACAGTCTTTCTAAAGCAGTGAACAACCATGCTTAAAATCTAGTACTCAAACTCTTGCTGGTCCTGTGTGTCCAGGCTTGTGCACTTTGTAGGCCTAGCCCCACACACAGAACTTTAGAGATGAGGTTCCAATGGATTCTTGAGCTTGTAGCCTAGATGAAGTAGTGCCTACAATGATAAACTTGTTCTGACCCATCTCTAGATTGTAGTTCCCCTATTGCATAGTCTGTGACCATTTAAGTGGACAGGTTATAGCCTTAAGGGATTGGATCATGGCACAGGGGTGAGTTGGATTCTTTCTCCTCTTTGGTGATAATGTAACCATTGGACAGGATTTCTGAAGTCTGAGTTACAAGACCCATCAGATCTGTACCTAATAACATACTTCTCACCCTTTTATATTTATTTTCTCACTCCACCATCCTTCTTAACCCTTTCTGTAATCTAAACATTAGGATACCTTAGAATTTAGATTATAGTGACCCTAAATCCCCTTCCACTAAGGATTGCCAGATCTGGAGAACCTACTAAGGATAGCTCCCTTGGAGCTTGAGATCAACTTCCCTGTGGGACAAACTCTTACCTATCAAAACTTGCTATAACAGGCCCTGTATCTTGCCAGACTGTGCATATAGGCTTGCTGCTTCGTAATCATCACTCTACCTTTCACTCATTTTTCATTTACCCCATTCTTATCACTGTCTCCAATAAAGTCAGTAGCAAGCACTTAAAATAGCCTAACAGTAAACCTCTTGGATACCATTTGATCTCCCTAGGTCTGATATTCCTGCAATTGCCTGTGTCTGTGGCCTGGCAGTTGCAGCATTTGTAGTGATTATAATGTTCTGATGGAAACCTGAGAATGGGATGAATCTATTGGATGATCTGTGACCATTGAAGTGGATAGATCATAGCCTTAAGATCAATCAATATCTCTGGATTAGATCAGATCCTTTTACCCTACAGCTATGATTATAGTCAGATGAGGGATTGATGCACTCTGAATTCTTTGTGACACTGTCAGCTCAATCCAATTACAGCAAGACCAAACTCCAAGCTGTTTCTCTCTATTTTTTATTTCCAATTTCACCAAATATTCCCCTCACTTGCAAGATCTGAACTCTAGATTTACTCTCAATTCATTTCTGCATTTAATTGTGTTTCTGTATTTTAGTTTAAAGTGACAACCCCTTAAAGCCTCTCCTCTCTCTTTTGCTGTTTTAGTATTAGGTAGGGTGCCAGATCTGCCTTAGATCTGGAGATTTACTTAATTTTCAGCTCACATTTCCCTGTGGACATAAACTTACTTACCCTTTAAAACTTGCTACAACAGGCCCTGAATACTTGCAGGTCTGTTTTCTGCTTGCCTTGGTGTGTGCAACAAATAGATCCTTTAATTGTGTGATTTTAAACCTCTTTTTGAACACAAGGTAAGAAGCCAACAGTTCCACGACATGATGCACTGGGAAATTGAGGTGTACGTCGACAACATAATTGCCAAGTCACAGGAAAGAGGTGATCATTCGGTGAACCTTCAGAAGCTATTTGAAAGACTGAGAAAGTACAGGCTGCAACTGAACCCACAGAAATTCGCATTTGGCACCATGTCAGGAATGCTGCTGGGCTTCAATAGTAGGAGAGGCATTGAAGTTGACCCAGTGAAAGTGAAAGCTATCGTCAAAATGCCACCGCCATCTACCAAAAAAGAAGTCAGACGATTCTTGGGCAGAATATAGTACATTAGTCGATTCATTGCACAGTTAACTCCTATCTGCACACCAATTTTTAAGTTATCGAGGAAAGATTTGCCCGTCAACTGGAATGATGACTCTCAAGCCGCGTTTGATAAATCAAGAACTATCTTCTCAACCCTTTAGTTTTAGTGCCACTAGTCCCTGGGAGACCACTCCTAATGTACCTCTTTATGACAGAATTTTTGATGATATGTGTCCTAGGGCAGCATGATGAGATTGGAAGAAAAGAGTAGGCCATTTACTACCTGAGCAAGAAATTCATCGAGTACAAGACATGCTATTCTCATCTGGAGAAAGCATGCTTGGCTCTCGTATGTGTTACACAGAGGCTTTAGCACTACTTTCTATCCCAGGCGGTTCTCCTTCAAACGAGAATGGACCCTTTGAAGTACTTATTTGAAAAGCCGACTCTCACTGGCCGGACTACATGTTGGCAGCTCCTCTTATCAGAATTTGACATCACATATGTCACACAAAAGTTGATCAAGGGCGAAGCACTTGTCGATCATCTTTCCCAAAATCCCTTACCTGATTATGAGCCTCTGAGAATCGAGTTCCCTGATGAAGACATCTTATTCGTGACAGAGGATGACACAGAAGAGGCAGAGGAGTCCTGGGTAATGCACTTTGATGGGGCATCAAACACTGATGGTCAAGGAGTCGGCACTGTTTTAATCTCTCCAAAAGGGTCTCACATACTAGTCTCCATCAAGCTCACTTTCTCTTGCACCAACAACATGGCCGAATATGAAGCCTACATAGCCGGGTTACAAGCAGCTCTCGACCTGAATGTGACTCATCTCAGGGTGTTTGGTGACTCACAGCCAAATCATATGCAAGACCAATGGAGATTTGAAGATGAAGGATGAGAAGCTTATCCCATATCATGAGCACCTTGAAGATTTGATAGCTTGCTTTGATGATATTACTTCCTCCTATGTCTCGCGAGCGAGAAATTGATTTACTGATGCACTGGTAACTCTGGCATCGATGGTCAAAATCCTCTAGGGTATCGCAATTAGGCCAATCATGATCTAACAAGGAATGAGTCAGCCTTTTGCCTCCAAATCAAGGGATCAACAAAGTTAGATGATTAGCCTTCATGGTTCTCAGATATCAAGAATTTCCTTAAACACGTACATTCCCTGAGGGCACGTCCAAGGAAGAAAGACGAACCATCCAACGTCTAGCATCGAATTACGTCATCTGTGGTGAATGTCTCTACAAGTGATCATATAACAATATCTTGCTCAGGTGCCTGAATGGAAGCAAAGTCGCAAATATTGTGAAAGAGATCTATGAGGGGGTATATGGGGCCCATGTCAATGGACACATGCTGGCTAAAAAGATCCTACGCAAGGGTATTTCTTGACTATCATGGAAATCAACTATTGTAAGTATGTTCAAAAGTGCTACAAATGCCAAGAACACTCTAGTCTGATATATGCTCCAACTATAGATCTCCACAACATGACCACTGATCAGTCAGATAATTTACCATTTTATCACCCTTAACTTAGTGATGCTAGACTTAGTTTGCTACTAATAAGTTAATGATGTGTAGATATTAAGGAAAAATAGCAAAAGAGAGCCAAAGTGTTAATATTCATTAAAATGAACTCAGAGCAGTTGTGCAACCGTGGGATTTTTGATGATCCCTTCACGACGATGCGCTCTTTTGAAAAATATAGAGTCGCCACCCGGAGCTTTTGGTGTCCTGGGAAACCTAGATCATTTTTATAAGCACCAAAGTGTCACAAATATGACTCTGAATCCAGTCTACGCCAAAGGCTCTTGGGTAGGGGCTTCGGTTATTGAATGAAAAGGTGTTATGCACCCAATCAACCCGCTTAACGCGGTCTCTACTTATGGCCAAAATAAAAATAATATAAAAGAAATAAAACAGACTTCCTCTTGCCCAAATGAGTCTTAAAATCCTATTTGTGTCCCTTCGTTCCTACCAAAAATTCGGTGGCGTAATGGCACAAATGGGAGGATGGAAGAATAATCGAGAAGGTAGAGGAATAGAGGGGAGAGCCAGAGCTCTCGGGCCCTTATTGCACCGTTGTGGAGCCTTGTGTTGTCTTCCTTCAGTAAGCTTTTGAATGTTTGTATAGTGAGAAATGGGGTTCTAACTCCTATGGCTTACTAGCTAAGAGGTAGAGAGGGAAGGCTAGGGGGTAACACACCTCTGACCTAGAGTTTATGGGTGAAAAGCTAAGGTCTAAAGGGATTTTTAAAGTTCTGGAATTTGTATGGAAATGGTGCACTAGAGGGGAGAGAGAGAAGGGATTCCTTAATCTCTTAATTGCAATTTTTTTCAAGCCATTTGTAAGAGGGGTGCCTCTCTATTTATAGGAAAAAGAGAGGTTAGGAGGGTGTTTAGAGGCTAATTGGGATTAGTAATTAGGTAATGGGCCATCTAAGGCTTCTTAGGGTTTTGAAGCCTTGAAAAATGTGAAGAGGTGCTCCAATGGTGGAGGATAGGGTGAGGCTCTAAACTACTTAAGGGGTTGCACACAGATAGTAAATGGTGCAACAGAACTTGCAAAATACACTCCAAAGGTTAAGATGGTCAACAAGTCAAACCCCAATCTTAATTTTTGAGGCAAAAATATATAGTTACTGTTCATATGCCTGGCACAACTATTAGTTGCGCCAAGTATATACATAGTAAAACAGTGCTTGAGTAGTGCCTGGGAAGTTGGCTGCCCGCGGGGGGACCCACCTATAGCTAGCGCAACTATTAGTTGTGCCAAGTTCACCTATAGCTGGCGCAACTTTAGTTGCACCAAATCCCTAAGGGGGTTAGATGAAATTATCATTCTGCCCCTCGAGTTAGGGATGTGATATCTTCTTGTGTACAGTTCCGATTGGGGTGATTCTTGGCCCGCTGGAAAGATGATGACTTCTATTTTTCAATGGTATGAGATTTGATTATAGTAGAAGGTCACAGCCAGTCTCGGTGCATCACTCTTCATCCATTTCTTGGGAAAGTTAGGTTTAGGTTTTGGGATGGGTTCTAAGGGTCGGGATTGGTTTTTAAGGATTCGGGAAGGTTCTTAAGAGACCTAGGGTAATTCCTAAGGGTTTGGGATGACTCCTAAAGTCTTAGAAGCATTCCTAAGGGGTTCATACATGCTATCAAAAGCTCGGAGATGCGCCTCTCTTGAAATGTGTTTCGATCGGGCCTTGGGCCAAATTTTGAGTGTTTATAGCTGTAATAACCCGAAAAATCACACTAAACTATGACCTCGGGATCTGTGCCCGATTGGTCACAAGTTTGACCAATCAGGAGATCATGAGTTAGCATAGAATGTGATGAACGGATGAGACGTGATAGCTTGAGTGATTTCGTGGTGTGTGTTGTAAATAGGAAGTCGCATACACCTACCGCGGTGTATGTGCTCAACTCACAAGTGAAGAATAGGATAAAAGGGTTTAATAACCCTAGATAGGTATTTTGGGTTGTTGAGAGAGGAGTAAAGAAGAGAGAGAGAGGAGTAAAGAGGGTGATCAAGCAAGAGTTATTGTGGGTGATTGGAAGAAGGATTCAAGCATTAAAGAGGCTGATTCAACGCAAGGAACTAAAACCAAAAGTCGAACCCTAGCCTTCCAACCCTAGATTTGAAATCAACTTTGAGATCTATTCAAGGTAAAAATTTTTGTAAATAAGATGCATAGATTATGTAGTTAAAAATGTGGTTTAAATCATAGGATAATGACTTAGAAACATAGAAGAAAAGTATGGAAGAAGATTGGGAAGAATAAAATGTGGGTCAGATCGACAATTTCGATTAATCTAAATTGCTCATTAATCGAAATTGGCGAAGTTGAAAAGTCGAGGATCATTTCGATTAATCGAATTTGATTCGATTAATCGATTTTTGGATTTCGATTAATCGATTTGGGATCGACATCGATCGAGAACTTCCAAAGGACCCTGTGGGGTTGGAGGAATGACTTTGAAAAATTGACTAATCGAAATGGGATTGATTAATCGATTTAAATTTTCGATTAATCGATTTGAATCGATTAATCGATTTTAGGAACTCGATTAATCGAATTGGAGAATCGACTTTTGAAGAACAGAATTTCGATTAATCGAATTGGATTCGATTAATCGAATGAAAACTCGATTACGATTAAAGAATCGATTTCGAGAATCGACATCGACCGATTTCGATTAATCGATTTTGGAATTCGATTAATCGACTGAGATAAACTATGTTGACTTTTAGGTTTGACTTTAAGATTCTTGGGGGATCTTATACCTTCTTTATTTCATCCTTTGTGATGTGTTTCACCTGTTATGTGGTACCATAGGTGGTACGTGTGGACTAGTGCACAAGGAGCCACGTGGGACCTTGATGCATTGATCAAGTGAAGACTTGAGGTAGGGAACACCTTGAACATGTACTTTATTTTACAAGAGCATGTATGTAGTGATATAGATTTCCATTCAAATACTTTACTGCTTAAAGAATTGTGAAATGTGTGTGTGTGATATTCATGAGAGTAACTAACGAGCCATCCCTGTGGGATGAAGAAGTAAGAGATAAGAGCATCGGTGTGATGTAGTAAATGGACACATCCTGTGGATGTATCCAAAGATTGAATCATGCACCGATAGGCCTAACTGATATAAGATAGCACACTTACACGGAGAATAACTATATGTATGGCACCGATATTTTTGTTATTTGAGGTTTGATAGGTTACCCCACCGACGTGGCGGGATATCCACGACTGACACGGCAGGATATCCGTGACCGATACGGCGGCGAAACCGTAGGCTGCCGCGAGGAGGCTTATCCAGACATAATAAGCACACCCTGTGGGTATTGATTGAGACAAGTGAAACCCGCCACCAATCCCTGTGGGAAAGGGGCTTGGTACTATATGGTATTCCTGTGGAATACATTGAAACTGCTATATAGATGACGATGAAGGGTATCTCATCGGGGCTCGATGCTATATTGCTCGGGGATTACTTAAGTTGAAAGTTTAAGTTTTGCTTTAGGCCTTTTCAGCATTATTCATGAGTAAATGAAAACATAAGTAATTAACAGTAAAACGAAATGCTTTTAATTCTGTTTCATCAATAATTGCATAGATACATCATGCATGGCATATCATGGAATACATGTGAGTTATAATTTATATGTTCAAACTGTGTTCGTTCCCTATTGAGCTAGGATGTAGCTCACCCTATAGACTATACGTCGCAGGTCCACTATTAGCAGCTGCCGCGGCTTCAGGAGACGCTGATCCCGGCGAATCGGACCTTGCGGCCGGCGAAGAGTTGGAGCCACCTCCAGAGGACTTCTTCTAGAGGACTCCGTTGTGCCACTTTGAGGGATTTTTAACAGAGAGTTTTGTACGGCTTGGTATGTCAAGCCTTTATTTTGTTGAAACCATGTATATAAGGAGCCTGGATTATTCTTTTGGGACGAACCATCCGTGATGATTGCTATCATCGATGGTTCGGATCGGTTCTCCATTCATGCAGAGGCATGAGGGTAGAACTGTCTTTTGGGAAGTAATTAAGATAGATCTAAAATTCCGCAATTGCATTTATAGTACTTTTTGCATGCTTGATATACCAATGTTCCGTGCTTAGCTAAAGGGCACGGTCAAGATGATCGTGCTGATGGCACGGGTTTTGGGGTGCCGAAATCCGGGCTGTCACAGTTGGTATCAAAGCATTTTCTTTTAGCAATTCTAACAAGGGTTCTTTCGTCAGAACATAGGGGCTTCTGCTAACGAAACTTTAGTTTCAAATGCAGCCGCAATGTCAGCTAGAGGGAGAGGCCGACCAAGGGGAGGCAATCAAAGAAGTCTACGTAGTGGAGATGGTTACATCTCTCCTACCAATAGAGTGGCTCTAGGAGGTACTGAGGCCCCAGGGGGCAGTAGTAGTAGACAGCAGGAGGAAGAGGATCGAGATCATCAGGATCAAGATCTAAGAGAGCAAGAAAGAGTGAGAGAAAGACAAGAAGATAGAGAGGAGCGACAAAGGATGATGCACACTATGGAGACTATGGCAGCTGCCATGGCACAACAAGCCGCATCCTTTGCAGCTCATGCGTCGAGAGAACAGCAGCCACCTACACCACCTGTAGGGACTCGTTTTGCCCTCATCTTTTCTGAATTTAGGAGGATGAGACCTCCTTCATTTTAAAAGTGCATACAATGGCCGCTGAGAATTGGCTGATGGAAATGGAGAAAGTCTTTAGCGTGCTAACTTGCACGGAAGATGAGAGTGTAAGATGGGCAGCTTACATGTTGGATGGGGAGGCTGGGCCTTGGTGGAAGTCCGTGATACGGACTCGGGCTCGTGGAGACCCTGAGTTGCCTTGACTTTGGGAGGAGTTTGTTGAGGAGTTCAACAAACAATATTTTCCAGAAGTGGTGAGGAACCAGCTTGAGATACAATTTTTGCAGTTAGTACAAGGGAGAATGACAGTGAGAGAATACGGGGTAGAGTTTCTACGACTTGCCCGTTTTGCTCCGGACTACGTCGCTACTGAAGTGATGAAGTCCAAGAGGTTTCAGCAAGGTTTGAAGCCTGAGGTTAGGGGAGGCGTAGCTCCATTTCAACTGAGGACCTATGAAGAGGTCATGAGCAAGGCGTTAGTGGTAGAAGAGGAAAATAATAACAGATATAGACAGAGGGAACAGCAGAGAGGAGGAAATGAACAAGGAAGAACGGCACACTATGAACCGGTGAACAAAAAGCCAAGGTTCATGGGCCAGAATCAAAGACCACAGTTTCAAGGAGGTTTCGAAAGACCGGCGCAACAGCAACAACAACAACACCAACAGAGGTTTCCATTACTTGCGTCAGGGAGACCTATTCGCTATGAGAGCCCTGCCATGTCTACTGGTGCCACTATCACTGTGTGGTTCTTGATCGCTTTCTTCCGCACCTCGGGAGACTTGCGCAAAGTGTGGCAAGCCTCATAGGACGGTGGATTGTAGATTGGGAACTAGGGGCTGTTTCCGATGTGGCAAGGTGGGCCACTTGATCAAGGATTGCCCCGAGCCAGATAAGAGAAAGACGGTTTCAGTTGCAGCACCACGACCAATTCAAGCAAGGAAACCGATCATCCAGGGGAGAGCCTATGCAGTCACTGCTCAGGAAGCAGGGAACGTGCATGACGTCATCCAAGGTGAGACCTTTTTAAAATTTAAGGAAATTTCCATTTCGTTAAGATTTTAGATAGAGAGGATCATGCATTAGAAATTTTATAGATTCTCTTCTCAATACAAAAAAAAAAAAGCTGTACGTAAATTAAGAGTGTATATTGATGTGTAAATTATTGTATGTATGTATGTATACTATAGGTACTCTAAATATATATGAAAAAGGATGCTTCGGTGGATATGACGCTCGAGTGTTGATAGACCCCGGGTCTACCCACTCATTCGTCACTCCACGTTTCGCTAAGAAGATGAAGATTGTCCCAGAGACGTTGGATTTCGTCCTATCTGTGTCTATTCCGACTGGAGAGTTAGTAGACACGGAGTTAGCTTGCAAATCCGTCATCATAGCAGTTCAAGATTTGGAGGTGCATGAACTAGAAGCAAAGCTGATACTGTTAGACATGCAAGGGTTTGATGTAATCCTTGGCATGGACTGGTTGGCGCAACATTGTGCAACCGTCGATTGCAAGAACAAGGTAGTTATTTTCAGACCCAACACAAGAAGATCATTTCGGTTTCAAGGCGATCTCAAAGAAAGAAGGGCCGAGAAAATGATCGAAGGTGCAAAGGATACTTAGCTTTCTTAAAGGAGGACAAGGAAGAAAAGAACGTCATTTCGAGATAGCGGTAGCGAGACTTCACGACGTGTTTCCTGTAAGAATTGCCCGGATTACCTCCAAAGAGAAGTAGAATTCGCCATTGACTTAGCACCGTGAACGAGCCTATTTCAAAAGCACCTTATAGAATGGCTCTCCGAGTTAAAGGAATTGAAGGAACAACTACAAGAGCTTATGGACAAGGGGTTTGTTAGACCGAGTGTGACTCCATGGGGAGCACCGGTCTTGTTTGTCAAGAAGAAGGATGGGTCAATGCGGTTATGCATTGACTATCGGCAATTGAACAAACTCACTGTGAAGAACCGCTACCCTTTGCCTAGAGTAGACGATCTATTCGATCAACTGCAAGGAGCAAGGTATTTTCAAGATCGATCGAGATCCGGGTATCATCGATTGCAGTCAAAGCCGATGACATTCAAGACTTCGGACACGGTATGGACACTATGAATTCTTGTGATGCCGCTTGGATTAACGAATGCTCCAGCGTCATTTATGGATCTGATGAACCGAGTGTTTAAACCACACTTGGACTCCTGCGTTGTAGTGTTTGTTGATGACATACTAATATACTCCAAATCCAAGACGGAACACGAAGAACATTTGAGGATTGCTCTACAGACGCTACGTGAACACCAATCAGACGCCAAACTCGAAGTGTGAGTTTTGGAAGAAGTTAGCTTTTTGGGACATGTAGTCTCAAAGTATGGTGTCACCAGAGATCCAAAGAAAGATAGAAGCAGTAGTCAAATGGGAGCAGCCAAAGACAAAGGACTGAGCGTGTCCGAAGTTTTCTGGGCTTAGCAGGCTATTATCGACGTTTCGTTGAGGGGTTTTCAAAACTATCGGGACCTCTCACAAAGCTGACACGTAAAGATTCAAGGTTTGAGTGGAGTGAGGCATGCGAGAAGAGTTTTCAAGAACTCAAAACGAGACTCACTTCGGCTCCAGTGTTAGCAATTCCTTCAGGCAGTGGAGGATACGCCGTGTACAGCGACGCGCCATACAATGGCCTTGGTTGTGTGCTCAACCAACACAAGAAGGTGATAGCTTACGGATCAAGACAGTTGAAAGAACACGAGAAAAATTACCCGACTCATGACTTAGAACTAGCAGCAGTCATTTTTGCGCTAAAGATTTGGAGACATTACTTGTATGGTGAAACCTTCGAAATTTTCACCGATCATAAGAGCCTCCGATACTTGTTTGCACAGAAAGAGCTCAACATGAGACAGCGCAGATGGATGGAATTCCTCAAGGATTACGATTGCTCTATACAATACCATCCTGGCAAGGCAAATGTAGTGGCCGATGCATTGAGTCGAAAAGGTTCAGCTCAGATAGCTTCTTTGATTTTGGGTATGCACCGATGGAAATTATTGGAAGACCTGGCAACCTATGATGCGAACATTGAGTCAAAGGACACTGGATCCTTTTTGGCTAACATATCAGTAAAGCCAGTGATATTTGAGCATATCCACGACCTACAGATGAAAGATCCGGCATTAACAAAGATCCATCAAGACGCGAGTGAAGGCATCAGGTCGGACTTCTCAGTAAAAGCAGATGGTTCTTTGTTGTTTAAAGGCTGTCTATGCATTCCGGACAATGCCGACCTAAGACGAACAATTCTTGATGAGGCTCATAAGTCAAATTATGCTATCCACCCAGGTAGCACCAAAATGTACCAAGATTTGAAAAAGAACTACTGGTGGAGAGGATCAAACAAGACGTGGCGAGTATGTGTCACGATGTTTGACTTGTCAAGTGAAGGTTGATCATAGACATCCCGCCGGGACTATTGCAACCTTACCAATACCGTAATGGAAGTGGAATCGATCTCAATGGATTTCATTGTTGGATTACCTCAGACCGCTAAGAGACACAATGCCATTTGGGTCGTCAGAGACCGATTGACCAAATCAACAAGACTTTTGCAATAATACTACATATACAGGAAGATTGGCAGACCTATACATGAAGGAGATTGTAAGATTACATGGTATTCCAAGCAGCATAGTTTCAGATCGTGACCCACTATATACGTCCAAGTTTTGGAAGAAATTTCAAGAAGGAATGGGAACACGACTCGACTTTAGTTCAGCTTTCCATCCTCAAACTGATGGACAGACAGAGCGAGTGAACCAAGTAATAGAAGACATGCTCAGAGCGTGCATGCTTGATATGCAAGGATACTGGGATGAGTATCTGCCGATGTTCGAGTTCGCATATAATAACAGTTTTCAAACGAGTATTGGCATGGCACCGTATGAAGCTCTGTATGGACGACGATGCAAGTCACCTCTGAATTGGGAGGAAACAGGTGAGAAATTTGTATTAGGACCAAAGCTACTTGAAGATAATGCTACCGTCGTTTGAATTATCAGAGAAAGGTTGAAGACAGCACAGAGTAGACAGAAAAGTTACGCCGATATGAAGCGGACTAGTGTTGACTACAAAGTGGGTGAGCACGTGTTTGTAAAAGTGTCCCCTATGAAAGGTGTAATGCGATTTGGTAAGAGAGGGAAGTTAAGTCCACGTTATGTTGGACCATTTGAAATTTTGGGACGCGTAGGTGAAGTTGCATATCGCATTGGATTACCACCGCTATTCGATCGAGTGCATAACGTTTTCCACATATCGATGCTCAGGAAGTACGTGAATGATCCGTCTCATGTGTTAGGGAAGCAACCTATAGAGATGTGTGAGGACATGAGCATGATAGAGGAACCAGTGGAGATTTTGGATCGAAAAGAACAAGTACTGCGCACTAAAGTAATTCCCTTAGTGCTTGTTCGGTGGAACAATCATCCAAAAGAAGAGGCTACTTGGGAACGAGAGGCCGATGTGGGAGAACAATATCCAGCCTTGTTTCCAACGACGTGAAAATTCAATGTAAATCACAAACATGTTGTGAAATCTCCACTATGCTTGAAATTCAATGGAAATTTTGAATCCAATCTGTCATAAATTGTCAAAAATAGTAAAAGAAAGAAAGAGATTGAAATTTTGTAGAAATAGGGCAAAACCGATTAATCGAATTTCAAATCGATTAATCGATTTGGAATTTCGATTAATCGATTTTGTTCGATTAGTCGACTGGCATGTGCCAGTGACTGGAAATTCAAAGGAGAGTTAGAATATACATAGAAAACCAATTTTGATTGATCGAATTGGAATCTCGATTAATCGATTTAGAATCGACTAATCGATTTTGAAATTTCGATTAATCGAACTATAATTCGATTAATCGATTTACTAAAGGGACTTACGAGAAATTGAAATCAAATGGACGATTTCGATTAATCGAAGTGGATTTCGATTAATCGATTTCGAAAATTCGATTAATCGAAATGGATTCGATTAATTGAAAATTTTAACAAATTCTGGAAAAATTAGAAGTTACAGCACGATTTCGATTAATCAAAATTAAATTCGATTAATCGATTGTGGAATTTCGATTAATCGAAATGGATTTCGATTAATCGACTGGCTCGCGCCAGTGAGCTCAAAATTTTAAAATTTTAAATAGATACGATTTCGATTAATCGAAATGGTTTTGATTAATCGAATTTGACTTTCGATTAATCGATTTGGGAAATCGATTAATCGATTTTACGCGGCTTAACCTAGTTTTGAATCTCGATTAATCGATTCTAAATTTCGATTAATCGAGCCGCGGGCTATATATATGAGATTTGGGGATTTTATTCCCCATTCGAAAATCTTATTGCTTGGGATTTTTGGGCGCTTCGTCTTCTTCTTCTTCTCCAACCAACCGAGCACCCTAGGGTTTGCATTCTCGATCGATTCTCATCCGCACTCATCTCCAAAACCTAAGGTAAACCCTAGATTTCCATTTTTTCTTCAATTCAAGTTAGATAAACCCTAGTTTAGTGAAAATGCCGCCCAAAACCCGATTGTCTTCGAAGAAGGCGACTTCTAAGTTGCCGGTTAGGCGTAAGAACGCTGCGCCACCTCCACCTACCCCTTCGCCGGTGAGGACTCCTTCACCGTCGGAATCGGAGACCACCTCCGGTTCGACGAGCGCGTCTATGCGTGAGTCTTCCCGCGAATCCACCCCCATGCCACCACCACCCACCAACGTAGAGCAACCAAATGAGTGGTGGGCTGCCAAGACCTTTGAGGTCGAATATACCATCGACCCTACCCTTTTCACCGATCCCGATGAGACCCAATGGGCTCAAAACTACATAAACAATGCCGGTCTCGGCAATCTTCTCAAACCAATCCGGGGTTCCTACTACCCTAGATTGGTGAGATTATTCTACCAAGGGTTAACCAATGGCCCTACCGACGACTCTATCATAACCAAGATCGAGGGTCGTCTCTATACGATCACTCGTCGTCACATTCACGAGGTGCTCGAGTGCTACCTCGAGTTCACCCCCGAGACTACCCTATTTCCACCCTTCGAGGAGGACCCTCGATTTGAGGAAGTCATGACCCGCATGACAAATGGCAAGAAGGGGTCGGGCACTTCCATCAAGAGGGTCGATCTTCCACCCTACATGTGGATGCTCGACTCCATAATCAAATGCAACCTTTACCCGATGCGCCACGACACTGAGCGCGTCGACAAAGTGCAACATGCACTTTACGCGGCCTTCTGTGGCCGATGGTTTGATGCTACCAAGGTCATCCTAGAAGGGATGAGGTACATCAAGGGCAAATTAATGAAGGGCAACATGCGGCCCAAGGAGAAGATGCCGTATGCTCGGCTCATCTCGAGCATGTTGGAGTGCTACTCCGACGAGCCCTCCTACACCATCTCGCCTTACGAGGTGAGGGCTACGGATCGCGTGAAGACGTTCACAAAGTCTTCATGGACCCGTAGCTACAACCTTTTAAAGCGGACCCTACCAGCTCTGGGTCCCGCTCCGCCCAACAGCCCGTGACAGCAGGCGTAGCACCGCCACCACCCCACCACCTCGGCGCAGCCCACCGTGGGTGAAACACGCCCTACAGCAGAGCCATCCGTGGAGAGGGTTCCCTCCCACACCACAGCCTCACCGACACCACCTGCACACTCCGCGCCCGCGACACCCACCTCATCCTACCACCGGCGCGCCGCCCCATCCGGTCCTACCATCGAGGACGTGTTGGCTCGTATGGAGGCCAACAACGACCGGATGAACCGACGGATGGACTTTTTGATGTTCCACACACTCCGCCACATCTACCCGACCGACTACCGCCGCTACCTCGCCCAGGAGGAGGAGTGGACGGCCGGACGCACCGCCTTCCATAGAGGACCCGTCTTCCATTCCACCACAGACGCGGCTCCTTCTACATCCACGTCTGCTCGCCCATTGCAGCGTGACCAACCTGATCGCCACCACCACCGCAGCCTTGACCCGACTCTGCAGACCTGCCCGCACCCATAGCTCCGCCAGATCAGAGGGAGCAGCCCGCTCTAGCACCCGATCAGCCTGACGGGGGGACTGCTTGAGTCTTGTATTTATTTTGAGTTCTGATAGTATACCTGTAAATTGTATTGTACGCCAATTTATCTGGCATTGTAAATTTCCAAAGTTTAAATATAAATCAAACTTTTTGGTCGAATTGTTTCCATTTTTTTTGTACTTCCATACTTGTATTGTAACTGTCGAATGTGTCTAAGTGATATTGACCACCTCACCTGGGGGTGTGGGGAGAGAGAGAGACCCACAAAGACACAAACCTTGGGTTATTTTCAAGGACGAAAATTCCCAAGGTGGGGAGGATGTAATAACCCAAAAAATCACACTAAACTATGACCTCGGGATCTATGCCCGATTGGTCACAAGTTTGACCAATCAGGAGATCATGAGTTAGCATAGAATGTGATGAACGGATGAGACGTGATAGCTTGAGTGATTTCGTGGTGTGTGTTGTAAATAGGAAGTCGCATACACCTACCGCGGTGTATGTGCTCAACTCACAAGTGAAGAATAGGATAAAAGGGTTTAATAACCATAGATAGGTATTTTGGGTTGTTGAGAGAGGAGTAAAGAAGAGAGAGAGAGGAGTAAAGAGGGTGATCAAGCAAGAGTTATTGTGGGTGATTGGAAGAAGGATTCAAGCATTAAAGAGGCTGATTCAACACAAGGAATCCATTAGAAACCAAAGCTGGAACCCTAGCCTTCCAACCCTAGATTTGAAATCAACTTGAGATCTATTCAAGGTAAAAATTTTTGTAAATAAGATGCATAGATTATAGGGGTTAAGTTGCAGTTAAATGTGGGTTAAATCATAGGATAATGACTTAGAAACATAGAAGAAAAAGTATGGAAGAAGATTGGGAAGACCAGCTCGAAAGGGGCTGAATCTGACAATTTCGATTAATCGAAATTGGGTTTCGATTAATCGAAATTGGCCAGGAAGTTGAAAAGTCAGAGGACCCCGATTTCGATTAATCGACTTTGGATTTTGATTAATCGATTTGGGGATCGATTAATCGACTGAGAACCTCCAGTGGACCCCAGGGGTTGGAGGAAATGACTTAAGGAAAAATCGACTAATCGAAATGGGATTTCGATTAATCGATTTTAGTTTTCGATTAATCGATTTGGAATCGATTAATCAACTTGTGAAACTCGACTGTTCGAACTGAGGGTCTACTTTGCGAAAGAAGGATTTCGATTAATCAAATTGGATTCGATTAATCGAATGAAACTCGAATCGCTCGAATGAATTTGCTTTATGAAGAAGAATTTCGATTAATCGAAATTGGATTCGATTAATCGAATGAAAACTCGACTGTTCGAACTGAGAATGGACTTTGCGAAAAGGAGAATTTCGATTAATCGAAATTGTTTCGATGTCGATATTGACCTTCGATTAATCGATTTTGGAAATCGATTAATCGAATCAGATTCGATTAATCGATTTTGGAATTCGATTAATCGACTGAGATAAACTATGTTGACTTTTAGGTTTGACTTTAAGATTCTTGGGGGATCTTATACCTTCTTTATTGCATCCTTTGTGATGAGTTTCACCTATTATGTGGTATCATAGGTGGTACGTGTGGACTAGTGCACAAGGAGCCACGTGGGACCTTGATGCATTGATCAAGTGAAGACTTGAGGTAGGGAACACCTTGAACATGTACTTTATTTTACAAGAGCATGTATGTAGTGATATAGATTTCCATTCAAATACTTTACTGCTTAAAGAATTGTGAAATGTGTGGGTGTGTGATATTCATGAGAGTAAACTAACGAGCCATCCCCAGGGGATGAAGAAGTAAAGAGATAAGAGCATCAGGTGTGATGCAAGTAAATGGACACATCCCAGGGATGTATCCAAAGATTGAATCATGTCTGATAGGGCCTAACTGATATAAAATAGCACACTTACACGGTGAATAACTATATGTAAGGCAATATATTTTTATTATTTGAGGTTTGATAGGTTACCCCACCGACGCGTGGCGGGATATCCACGATCGACACGGCAGATATCCGTGATCGATACGTGGCGAAACCGTAGGCCAGTGCGGAGGCTTATCCGTACATAGTAAGCACACCCCAGGGGTGTTGATTGAGACAAGTGAAACCCCGCCACCAATCCCCAGGGGAAAGGGGCTTGGGTACTATATGGTATTCCCAGGGAATACATTGAAACTGTCTATATAGATGACGATGAAGGGTATCTCATCGGGGCTCGATGCTATATTGCTCGGGGATTACTTAAGTTGAAAGTTTAAGTTTTGCTTTAGGCCTTTTCAGCATTATTCATGAGTAAATGAAAACATAAGTAATTAACAGTAAAACGAAATGCTTTTAATTCTGTTTCATCAATAATTGCATAGATACATCATGCATGGCATATCATGGAATACATGTGAGTTATAATTTATATGTTCAAACTGTGTTCGTTCCCTATTGAGCTAGGATGTAGCTCACCCTATAGACTATACGTCGCAGGTCCACTATTAGCAGCTGCCGCGGCTTCAGGAGACGCTGATCCCGGCGAATCGGACCTTGCGGCCGGCGAAGAGTTGGAGCCACCTCCAGAGGACTTCTTCTAGAGGACTCCGTTGTGCCACTTTGAGGGATTTTTAACAGAGAGTTTTGTACGGCTTGGTATGTCAAGCCTTTATTTTGTTGAAACCATGTATATAAGGAGCCTGGATTATTCTTTTGGGACGAACCATCCGTGATGATTGCTATCATCGATGGTTCGGATCGGTTCTCCATTCATGCAGAGGCATGAGGGTAGAACTGTCTTTTGGGAAGTAATTAAGATAGATCTAAAATTCCGCAATTGCATTTATAGTACTTTTTGCATGCTTGATATACCAATGTTCCGTGCTTAGCTAAAGGGCACGGTCAAGATGATCGTGCTGATGGCACGGGTTTTGGGGTGCCGAAATCCGGGCTGTCACAATAGCAGTAAAAAGATGATTTAGCGTAAGAAGACAATTCACTATATGTTGAAAGCTAAAAAATCGTAAAAGACGATTGAGCGTTGATGAAGTAAAGAAATTTAAAAAAAATCGTAATTTACGATTCTCTAGAAATGGAAGCAACACAAGAAGAAAAAGCGAGCAATTGTAAGAAAAATAGTAATTGAGGAATTGTGATAATAGGAGAAGCTAGAAAATCGTGATTTACAATTTTCAGTAAAAGAGGAGAAAACAGACAATTGTAATTTACGATTTTGCAATAGAAAAGCTTCCCTACTAATTAACTGCTACTGCTGATCACGTGAAAACTACCACCGCCATGCACATAATTAGAAGTTTGGTGAATTATGGATCTGAGAAGATTGATGAAGTTAAACTCCAAAGATCTTTGCTGCTGATACTAAGGAAATAAAGCTGAAGCATATCTACAGTTTGAAAGCAAGGAAGAAAAAAATTAGGAATTAGAGTTATATTAGGATACTTTTATTTTTAGTAGTTTCTTTTAATAGAATTAGAAGTCTTATAAACCGACCCCTTTTACACCAATGTTACCCTTTATACCAAAGTTATTCTTATTGTGATTGATCGCTACTTATGTGTGTATCGTATTAAGTCTTAACCTATTGTAAGCGCACAATAAAAATTGTAGAGCTAGTATAGGATCGTTCCCACGAAGAAGTTACTATCTTATCTATATTTCTATTTTAAAGTTTATATTTATCTTTTACGGTTCTAAACTACTGGAGAAATATGAATAAAGAATAGGTTTCTTAATCTAAAGTGCATAAAATAAATCCTAATCCTCCTTCTTAAGATTGAAGTCGTCAATCCCCATCTTCAGCTATCGGATATTTATAAAAATAAACAGTACCGTTACACCGTATTACAGTTTTCTAGAATTTGGTCGTCAATAAAAACTAAAATTCCTTAACACATATTTAATCTAATCAACAATCTTTTAAAATCTGAGCGTCAATCAAATTCTACAAAATTGAATATGAAAAAGTAAAAATCGTTACACTAATCTGCAAATTCCAACCTGAGTCGTCAATTTAAATCAAAATTTGAAGATGCTTACAAAGCATGTAAATAAAGAAAATAAAATCTAAACTAGAAAGCAAAATAAATATATCTTTCACCCCTCAGCTGCAGGCGTCAATTGCTTATGAGAAACTAGGATATCTACACTAATCTTCAGCACCCAATAGCAGTCGTCAATTGCTCTTGAGAAGCCTCTGATATCTAATCTACAAAGCAATAAAATCTACTCTAATTTTAATCAAAAGAAAACCCAACCTCAGTCGTCAATTGATACTGAGAATTTCTTTGATAGTTTATTCGTACTCCGGACCCTCTTATTTATAGATCATAAGGAGTCGGTTTACAAAGTTCTAATTCTAATAAAAGAAACTACTAAAGTAAAAGTATCCTAATATAACTCTAATTCCTAATTTTATTCTTCCTTGCTTTCAAACTGTAGATGTGCTTCAGCTTTATTTCCTTGGTAACAGTAGCAAAGATTTTCGGAGTTTATCTTCATCAATCTTTTCATATCCATAATTCTCTAAACTTCTAATTCTGTGGTTGGTGGTGGTAGTTTTCTCATACAGCAGTAGTAGAAAGCTTCTATTTTTGAGAAATCGTAAACTACGATTTCTTTTTTCTATTCTTTCTATAAATTCGCAATTCACAATTTTCTATTTTCAGACGGCTTCCAGCTAGCGATTCTTAACTACGATTCTTTTCTTTTCTTGCATGGTCTTTACTTGATACGACTTTTCTTTAGAGAATTGTAAATTATGATTTCTCTCTTCTTAGTATGTTGTTCCACACAATCGTAAAACATGATTCTTCATTTATTTTTAGGTGAAGAATTATCTTTTACGCTCAATCATCTTTTTACTGTTTTTTGAGTTCATTTTGACAAAGATTAATACTTTAGCTCTATTTTACTAATTTTCCTTAATATCTGCATATTAGTAACTTGTTAGTAGCAAGCTAAGTCCTAGCATCACTAAGTTAAGGGTGATAAAATGGTAAATTATGTGACTGATCAGTGATCAATGTCAGAAGTCAGGAGCTATGTCCCGAAGGAACATGATGCCCCTCCAACCAATTTTGGTCATAAAACCCTTTGATGTATGGGACATAGACTTCATGGGCCCATTTCCACCTTTGTTCAGATACATATACATCCTTATAGCTATTGACTGTGTCCAAGTGGGTTGAGGCAACAACTACAAGAATAAATGATCATAAGGTGGTAATTTCTTTCATCAAGGAAAATATATTTGCACAATTTGAAACCCCACGAGCTATTATAAGTGATGGAGGAAGCAATTTTTACAATAGGTATTTCGAGAGCTTACTCAAGAAATACAGTGTTACTCATAAAACCACAACCCCCTACCACCCGTAAACTAACGGCAAGTTGAGGTTTCCAATCGAGAAATAAAGAAAATATTGGAAAGAACTGTTAGACCTGACAGAAAGGACTGGTTCATGAGACTGAATGATGCCTTATGGGCATATAGAACAACTTATAAAACTCTCATCGGCATGTCTCCTTTCCGATTGGTGTATGGTAAAGCTTGCCATCTACCTGTGGAATTAGAACATAGAGCCCTATGGGTGATCAAACATTGAATTTTGAGCTAGAAGCATCAAGTGAGTAACGAAAACTGAGGCTTAATAAACTAGAGGAAATTTGAAATGATGCATACCAAAATGCTCGAATCTATAAGGCCAAAACCAAAGCATTTCATGATAAACACATTTTAAGAAAAAGGTTTGAGCCAGGCCAACAAGTTTGGCTATACAATTTAAGGTTGAAATTATTCCCAGGAAAACAATGAAGTTGCTGGGACGAACCATATAATGTGATAGAAGCATTCCCTCATGGGGCTGTGACCATTCAAAACCCTAAAGACAGTCATATTTTTAAAGTTAATGGACAAAGACTTAAACTGATGATACTCTAGAAGAAAAGGGGACGGTGACCACAATGGCACTAAACGACCCAGAGTATAACTGACCAACTCATGGGAACAGTCGATCTACCGACTCATCCGTAGCAAATTTATGTATATTATATGTCCAATAGTAAGGTATGTCTACACATTTGGTGTTACATTGAATCATAGTGATTACAATTTCTTGCAGCCTGAGTATTCTCTCACAGAAAATCGTAGTGACTATGATTATTGAGAGAACGTTTTGTCCAGGTAATGTAATTATTATCGGAAAGGCACAACTTTTGATACCAAAGGCATTGCCTCGATTCAATGCAAAACATAATGTCAATTTAAGGCTACTCTTCGAATTCTCAGGTTAGATCGGTTAAAAATAAACAAGTACGGCCTGGTCAATTCATCCCATTCCTTTCACCTTTTTCCACACCCAACACTCTTGCCATGACGAAACCATTGAGTTGGTCGAAATTTTTTGAGGCGTTTAAAAGGCTCCTCCATCGAGAGGCCGAAGAAATCTCTGCACTCCAAGAGGAAAGGAGGCGATTGATTCAAGGGCTCCTATATCTTCTCCCCAAACCAGATTCCACAGACAAAACCTGACCCCCATCCCTTAAATGCCAGAAACCTTTCCCATCATCTCCATCTTCATGAGTTTTTCTGTTCCCTCTTCTATTGGACACACCCATCCATGGGAGAGATGAAGCATTTTTGAGGGGTAGCACAATTTTGGACCGATCTTTTTCGAAGATTCCTTTGCGGACGTTGCTGTCGGTGTCTAGATTTTTTCTAGGTTTATCTTTTAATTAGTTTTCTTTCCAAGTTTTTGTATATATTTCATTTATATATGAAAAGTTCTTTTGTTTATAATTCTTGTTTCTAATCATTTTTTTTTCTCCTTCTCTAATGGAGCACTTTTTGTTTCCATAAACAATCACTATTGGAAAATCGAAAAAAAAACAACGACCCAAAACTGTTGTAAATTTCCTAAACAACAGTTTTGAGCCGTGGTGACGACCGTTGATTATAGAGCAGTGGTTTTGCTAAACAACGGCCCAAAACCGTTGTATATTTACCTCATAAATAACGGCCCATGTCAGTTGCTAAATTACAACGGTTATGAGTTGTTGTTCCTTACAGAAAAGACTTGTTATTTTTCTGACTAAACTACGGTGTAAGTCAGTGGTATATGTCTGCAAGCGTAAACAGCAGTTATAAACCGTTGATTGTTCCTTATGAAAAAAGTTATTATTTTTACTGAAACCCGACCTACGTTAGTATATATGTCACTGCACAGGTTTGATTTGTAGCCGTTGTTCTCTATAGAAAAGGGTTATTATTTTTCTACCAGAACCACGGTCTACGCCAGTGGTATATATCCGTTGCAAAGGTATAACGGTTTTGAGCCGTAGAAGGAAAAAAAAGTGTACTTTATTCAACTGAATAAAAAAATAATAAGTCAAATAAAATTGATTTAAAATCAGAAAACTGTGGCGCGAATATTGCTAGTAGTTGGTGCAATGGGAAATGTAATTGCACAAAAACATATAGTACTTTACAGTTCCTTAGAAATTCACACAGTTAAAAAATCAACACTTTCCTAAATTATTTTACAGATCAAATGTAAACTAATTCTTTTTTATAGCTATTAAACTTGGTAAACAGCTTCGAAAATATGCATCCGATTTGAGCAAGCAAACACTTCCATCTTAAACAGCAATATCGGCACCATGCATCAAGGAGTCAACAAACATGGTCCAGCCAAATTCACTACTACATCTTGCATTATATTATGAGCCTTCTTTGTAACAGTATCTAATCCTCCCATGATCTGTAACATTAAACATATAAAAGACATCACAAAAAATAAATATTATAAACAACGGCTAATCAAACTTTCGTCTCAACTTATTAGTTCCTAGCAAAATAGCTATAGTCCTTATTACTTCAACAATGAAGAGAAAAAAAAATTACCTGAATTTTGTAATCCTTAAGCAAAGGATTATCCAATGCAAGTTGCTTGTTGATATCCATGCAATCAATGATATCTCCATTCTCTGCAACAAATACATACAAGCTTATTAAAGCATGTATTATGGAAGCATTAAGAGCAATAACTGTTGGAGAAACATATGTATTATGGAAGCATTCAGCATAATGGTTCAGTGGTTGAACTAAGAAGCTAGTCTCCTACACACAAGAACAAATATGATTTAATCTAGAAGATTTGATTTTAGTCAATATCCAATTATACGAGGCCTATTAGAACAGTTAGGCTATGGTACGGCTAATTAGGCTAAAGGCGCTTACTCGGGTGTGTGCCATGTGAAGCATCATGAGTCAATGTGATTCGACGCTCGTGATCTCAAGATCTAGTGTAAAAGATTGGAACGAAAAACAATCTCCATCATCTATTCCATGCAGTCAAACACTAAATAAAATTAATGGAATATTAGATTTACATGGTAGACATCAATTTTAGATGGTGTTTGACTGCTTTGAATCAAACGATGGAAAAAAAATTTAGTTCCAATCTTTTACACCAAAAATCTTTAGATCATGGGATGTCTACTAAAAAGTACACATGTTTATGCCACATTGCACACATCCCAAAAAGTGACCTGAGTACCAAGTCACCTGGCACTCGTGTTGCTTACCTAATATTAATTTTCTCTGTTGACCAAATCTAGCTCCCCGTGAAGAAAATCCTGGCTCTGCCACTTGATTACGACTAACCATCCCAGAAATTAGTGCCTTTTGATCCAACAAGAAACACAAAGGATTACATCATGGGAAATGAAGAATTAGCAACCATATCAGGTCTGTAAATCTCTCTTTCACCACTTTGTCAAACAACCTGATTCAGAGACCTTAGAATATATCAAAATAAGATGGAAAGATGAAAGAAATTTGCCACTAATTTCATCCATGTAGGGAAGGAGTTTCCAAGGAATATTAGCTTTGTTCTTTAGCTGACACAACAGTTGACGAGTCGCCTTCGATAGTGTGTGTGACATATTCAAATCCCCAAAGTTACGGATGCCTTTCATGGTGTCAAAACTCAACCGATACCAATAAGTATCAGTATTGGCCCGATATAGGTCAGGATCGGCCGATAATGACCTAAACAAACAAAAATTTATTTTTTTTTCGTACTTTTTTTTTTCAAACAAACAAATATTGACCGATTCAGTATCAGTGATACCCGATACCAATACTGATACCTTGACTGCTACACTGTCTGAAAGGACCTGCGTAGGCCTTTAGAACATATTCTGCAGCATTCTTAAAGACATTTCCTCCAGCTGAGCCTAGGTTTCACAAAAGAACAATCACCAAAATTCATCTTGATGGAATTCACATTCAGAGGGAGGACCAACATGCACACACCCTTTTATGGACCATGTTTGGGCGGTGAATCAAGATATTTGACCTGTCATTTAAAGGGTAAAAAGGTTCAAAAATAATTCTTTTTCCAAAACCCATTAGGATGGCTCAAACACTTGAAGAGGATGTAAGCCACTTGTAATAACGTGCCATATGGCACATGATGTAAGGGTTGAACCCGCACAGAGAGACAGACATGCATTCAATGCAAGACCACATGCCATGTCATCGTGCATTGCACAGCATCCTTCGAGTATTCACCAGTCCTAGGCATTTAGGGGGGAAATAGGACTTTTTTACCATTCATTTCACAGGGATCCATTGAATATTTTCACCTTTGAACTAAATATCAATGGTGTAAGAACAATTTTTTTTAAAATTCTTTTATGGATGGTCATTGAGCGACCTTGTGCATGGCACCCAACTGGTTTGAACGCACGGCCAGTGTCCATTCATATATATATATATATCTGAAAAGGTGTCCGTCTTCCATGGGAGGACGGTCACTGTCCTCCAAGGTTCCAGGTGGAGGTCCACATGGCATCCAAAATATTGTTTCAATGTCACATGGACCTTGTATGTTTTTTACGCCGTGAAATGTAGACCATTGAAGCTAGTCAAACATTGACTTATGCTTTTAAAAAGCTTTTTCCGAATTTTTTTTTTTTTTTTTTAAATTTATCTAAACCATCCACCCATGCTTCACGTGGCAACCAAAGAGTATTTTGGGTGCCATGTGTACCCTCCATGTGGACCTTGGAGGACGGCGATCGTCCTCCCATGGAGGACGGAATCGACTCCCATATATATATATAAGATGTAAAAATGGAGTACCAGTAAGATGTATGATGCAAAAATGGAGTACCAGTAGGACATGATAGCAGGCTGGTTGTTGGCGATTTCTAAGTTTGTGCTTGCTTTATTGGTTGGTGGTAAAAGTAATCTAAAAATCAAAGAAAGAGTAAAACAAGCGATGGAATCAGCACAACTAAGAAATCCTAGACCTGCAAGATACAGGGTCCATTGTGGCAAGTTTTGATAAGTAAGAGTTTGTCCCACAGGGAAAGGTGATCTACAGCTCCAAAGGAGCCGTCACTAGTAGTCCCTCCAGATCTGACTACAGATCTGGCAGTCCTAAAAAGGAGGGGAGTTTAAGGTCACTTATTCTAGGTATTCTAAGGTAACCTAATGTCTACACTACAGAAAGGGGTGAGAGGATGGATGGAGTATGGAAAATAAATATAAAAGGGTGAGAAGTAAGTTATTGAGCCTAGATCAGATGAGCTTTGTAACTCAGATTCAGATATGATGTTATAGAAATCCTGTCCAATGGCTACGTTATCACCACTGAGGAGAAGGGATCCAACCCATCTCTCTGCCATGATTCAATCCCTTAAGGTTATAACCTGTCCACTCAAATGGTCACAGACTATCCCATAGGGGAACCACAATCCAGGGATGGGTCAAAACAAAACAAGTTAATCATTGTAGGCATTATTTCATCCAGGCCACTAGCTCAAGAATCCATAGGGAACCTCAACCTCTTAAGCTCTATGTGTGGGGCTAAGGCTGTATAGGACCATGATAGCCCAGACACATAGAACCAACAAGAGATTGAGTACAACCTTCGATCAAGCTGTCCATTGCTTGAGTGAGGCTACAATGGTCCAGTCACAAGCCTACAATCTCTATAACCAGATCAGATCCAACATCTGATAGCGGATCTATACAAATATAGGGGAGTCTGCCTCCGTACAATCTCCCACCAGGCTTCTACAAGCTCAGGTGTAAAGAAGAAAGATCCATCTTGGATCGGTGGATTAGAATCGCCCTAAGGCTATAACCTGTCCACTCAAACGGTCACAGACTATCCCAGAGGCTATCCTCCTCACGGAGCCCAAGACAAAACAAGAATATCGCTGCCACCACCATGGTCACTAGGCTACCAGCTCAAGCTCCCATGGGGATTTCAGATCTAGTGGGTCCTGTGGTGGGGCTAAGGCTGTATAGGACCATGATAGCCCAGACACACAGGTCACTTGGATCTGAATGGCCCTTAGAATCAGTCCTCCATTACTTTGAAACACAGCCAAACCAATGGCGGATCACAAGGCAGCAGCTTTGCACAGAGCATCTCACATTCAAACACAAATCCTACAGAGTACAAATCCTATTATAAAACTTCCATTGATCTAGTTCAAAAAGCATACAAAGACATAGCCAGCAAGTGCTGGACTATGGAGAGAAGGAAAAAAGAAAAAGAAAACTATTTACAGCTATAAAAAGAAAAGCAAAACGCTCACAAATCAAATCTCTAAGAAATGAGATGTGTTCCCAGCTATTTCAGGATATAGAAAGAAAAGATGGTCCAAGCCCCCCTCTTTTTTTCTAAACCTAAGCTAAGTATGGGTTTTTATAGCAGTGGTGTGGCGGCGCATTAGGGTTAGGAAACCCTAATTTTAACGATGCCACGTGGCCGAATAGTGAACCTTCGATGTCTTGGGGCGCATGCACGGAGATTTAAGCATGGCAGTGCGTGCCCTAATCGCTGGAAATTCCCAGAAGGTCCTCTGCTGAAGAGATGGAAGTTTGAGGTTCAGAGCTTCGCTAGGTAGCCATTATTTCCCAAACTTGTCGCGTGGTAGCTTTTGCTCTTCACTAGGATGATTTGATATTGAAACTTCAACCGTCGCGAGGTTGGCTTGGTTTGCTCTTCAGGCAGTCGCGAGGTTGAGTAGACATCAAAGCCTCAGATGTCGCGGGGTTGGAGTTCAAGCAGTCGCGAGGTAGTTGCACGATCGCTGGGTTGATCTTCTCGAGGACAGATTTGAATAGCGTGAGCACTTCTCTTCACTGGACTTCGCGAGTTACATCGCAAGGCTTTAATGAGTTCTGAACTGCGCGAGGTTCCATGTCTTAATTGATCTTCGCGAGGATGGCTTTGCCTTCGCAAGGATGCTTTCTTCTTGAATGGCGCGAGAACTGCGCGAGGAGTTCTCTTCTGATAATTGCATCCCGCGACGACTGCGCGACAGCTGCGCGAGGAGTCTTCTGAAGCTCTCTCTTCTCAGCCGTTCTGAGCGAACTGCGCGAGGTTGAGAGAGGTCTGCTTTGAACTGCACGAGACTGCGTGATGTGTTCTACTCTTGAGCTTGCGAGAGCTGCGCGAGTTTGTACTTCTGAAGCTCTTCAGTCAATCATCTGCGAGAGAAGTTGTTGTAGAGTCTTGGGATGCTCAGTTGGACTGCGCGAGGCATATTTCTCCTGAATCCTCTAAAGCTTGGGTCAGTTGCGCGAGGCTCATTTCAGGTCTGGATTCAGAGTTCATCCTTCTGAGGGACTTCTGGTGCTAAAACCGGCTCCTTAGTAGGATTCCTGGCCTTATTTCACTGCTGGTTATTACCTATATAAAATACTTTACAAGAACTTATTAGGTGGCTATGGGTCTAATCAAAGGTTAAGTTAAGGGGTGAAAAGTGGTACTTTTCAGGTCTTAACACTGGTCTACAATGTTTTCGCATCCTCCAAAGGATGGGCAATGTAAGCAATTCTTAGAGCATCAACGAATTTTATAGTGGTCTCCAAGTCTCCATCAACTTGCACATGTACGATTGAAAGAGTTTCTTTTAATTATTTAATCTTGTATTGGTGATTATACATAGAAAAAACAAACTTTAGTATGTGATATCAATCCCACCTCAAAACTGACCACACCACCAAAACCAGTCATTTGCTGTTTGGCAATGTGATGCTCTGGACGACTTGTAAGGACGTGTGTAATCTGCCGATATATCAAGTGTTAGATAAACTTTATTACACCATGGAATGCTCCAAGGAAATGAAAGTCAATACAACAGCTCTTTTTTATCTTTATCTTTTTTCATTTTTACATTTCCCTCAGACAAAAAAGAACTTGTAAAAAAAGGGTTAGCTCATCAAATGGAGCAGATAACTGGATTAACTACAGTTTTTGTTTTATTTTATTGGATAACTACTTCAGTTATAATTGGATCAATGCCATCCATCCCATAACATGATCAATTGAAATAGAAAAAAAAATGAAGGGATACAACTGTTGGAGAATCACAGGGCAGTCATATGATTATCCACAGTTAATAGAATGGATGTTTCTCTCAAAATTGAGATATAAGATGATTATTATCAATATCAGACATAGGTAGAAACATGCAATATAAAAGGATGGATAAATGTACGGAAATTTGTAAAGCCCCTTTGATTCAAAAAAATATCGATTAAAAACTCGATAGTTGACTCGCTTCTTTGTTCCAAGTAAACTCAAAATCCATTGGAGGGTGAGATGAATGGCTTTTAGATCTCTTTTACAAGAATATCAAAGGAAAAAATCACCAAATAAAGTAACTTCCAATCTACTACAAAACATAAATTACAGATTCTAAAGCAGCTAAAAAAAACCATAGCTGGTCCTTTTTCCCTTTTAAACAGGTACATTCTGATAATATGGATAAAACTCAATGATACACAAAGTGGACTCCAAGAGATGCAAGAAGAGGGGGAAAACCACAAGGCTATCTAACATTTTAATTTTAGCTTAGCGAATTATATAAAAAACAACAAAACCTCAAACTC
Organism: Chloranthus sessilifolius; assembly: GCA_021018995.1. Classification (NCBI taxonomy): domain Eukaryota; kingdom Viridiplantae; phylum Streptophyta; class Magnoliopsida; order Chloranthales; family Chloranthaceae; genus Chloranthus; species Chloranthus sessilifolius. The sequence continues at coordinate 29,340,973 of CM037592.1, read as the reverse complement.
CTAAAACACATCTGAACTTTTTAGTGATCGATGAAACTGCAACTTTATTTAATTTATGAAAGTTACAGCAGAGAGCATGGGTAATTGTTAAGTGAGATACTTAGTAGCTAGCACCAAAAAGATTAAGAAAACTAAAAACAAGATAAGAAAAGACAGCCAAGTGCCTTAGCAAGTCAGATCGCCATAGCATCCTCACCTAAGATCTCATTGGCCACTAAAATTTTGCTCGAGTGGGAGCAAGTCAGACCGCCATAGCCTTTCATCTATGTAGCCTATTCCTTCAGGCCATCAGTTTCGGCCATAGACTGTGCTTTTGTTTTGTTCTCTTTCGTATTCGGGCTCTTGCCCACCTCTTTCTTTCCTTTTCTGTTCTTTTCTTTTTTGTTTGTTTTTTACTAGGCTAAGCGTCTCACTGAACCAATCCATTGTAACTGTTTTCCTAAATGGAATTATAGCTTTAATGTGATCGAAAAAACTGAAAAAAAAAAAAGACAGCCAAGAACTTAGAGCAGCCATCCAAGACTCATCAATGAGTTACCATAGTCACCAAGTCAAGGTTCAGCAATAATTTGGCCAAGGTTTAAATTCAAAAAAATCAGGCAAAATTCGGCAAGTTCAGGGAAAAATCAAAGAGAAACAAATATAAAATAATACAAAAAAAAGGTTGAAAAGTAAAATTAAATTTAGAATATTAACAGCCACAGTTCTTGAAAAATAGGGAATTATTCGTGAATTTTTGAAAACACACTAATAAAAAATATAAAATAACAAAAAAAAGATTGAAAAGTAAAATTAAATTTAGAATATTAACAACCACAATTCTTGAAAAATAGGGAATTATTTGCGAATTTTTAAAAACACACTAATAATTCGGGATTAATTCGCAGAACCTCAAATTCGAGAATTTTTCAAAAAATTGGCGAATTTTGTGACTATGATGAGAATTACAATTACAATCTGCAGCCCCACAGAGATAAACCCCATCCTATGTCCCAGGCATTAGCTACAATGACCTCCCCAGCTCAAAATATCTTCTAGGATAGATTCTTCAATCTAGCCATCAGCCTGTACTTCCCATCAAAGGTTCTATGGTGTGGTGTCACTCCTTCCAAGGGCCTCAAAAGATACCCATGTGCAACAAGTCGTAAAATGACTAATTAGGCTATACCCAACTAGCCACACTTTCCACACCCTCCACAGCCATTTTCCGAAAATGTCCCTATTCTTATCCCCTTTAAACATCAGTTGCAAAGGTCTCCACTCTCCTTTCTCAAACACACCCTAGTTCACAAAATGAAATTTCTTTTCACCCTCCTCAAAGAAAATTCCTCCAATATGTTCAGATTTCCTGATCACACTCATTGGACGCTCAAACATAACCATGAATTGTACAGGGGAAATTGGAGTGTAGACTAAATCAATTGAGTATTGTTCCATCACCAGATCCATTTCCCAACACATTTGGGGAGGAAATCCCATTTGCATCCAAACAAATTCCACAATTCTGGAACCACTTCCTTTGTAATTGAATATTGGTAAGTGGCGCAGAAGATATGAAGAAAATGTGTTCTCACTTTCTCTTTCTTGTTTTGAGCACCACTTTCTGATACTTTATGCTCCTACTTTTTAATATTTGTCAAGGTACTCAACCCTATTTGTACTACCTTGCTACATCTTGATGTTACTAGTGTCAGCTGAAAGTTTAACTGTTGCCTTTTGTGTCTGAAACTAGAGGTGATTTGAGTATTCTGGTTTACCTTTATGAAAGGAGAATCCAAGATATTTGTTGACCATGGTACATCCGAGAGATGGTTCTCCCTTTTAAAAGCTTGGATCACCCAAGAAAATGCAGAGATAGAAGATCAATTTTATACACTAAAACTAGAATGGGCTACTGATATGAAACATTTCTAGAGGTTTTTTATATACATTATGTTTTTTAATGGGCCTAATCTCTTTTAATGTTGAAAAATATTTCATTTATAAAAGAAAATTGTTACTAAGAATTAAAAATTTTTGTTATCATTTATAGAAAAGGATGATTTCGTATGTCTACTAGAAAACCAGTGCACAAGGATATACAGTCATGGTCCAATCAGTTAAAACCCTAAAATCCTCACCTCAAGTGTGCATTCAAAAATGGCTTTGAATATGCGAGGCACATCCTATGTCATAACACTCTTATACCTATATACACCAAATTCAAAAAATCAAGTCAAATAAAAAAATCATGCACCTTAAAAGCTGGTAGTTCAAAGTTTTGAAATCTACACGAGAAGCCATACTTCTCCAAAATGCCTTTTGAAATCTACACGGGAAGCCAGTTGTACAGGTACACTCAGCTGTGTAGAAAAAATAAATTCACATATCAATTTCATACTTTAATATTTGGAGTTCAAAGTTTAAAAACTAATGTAAATTACCTTGTTAAACTTAGCTAGTGTCTCCATCAACAATTCCATCAGCAACCACACATACAACTGCTACAACGGTTATCTAATGGATCAGAAACATCAACACAGTCGAGTGCACAATAACATGCTACAAAACAAACCAACATAAATCTCTAACACCCACATCCATCTACATAGTAGCACCAAGCAGCAAGATCAGCTATTATGAATGTAAGCAATACCCAAAGGATTGACAGCTTTCAGAACCAAATATATATATGAGTCCTCACCTTCATCCGGCCACAAAATATATGACACTCGATTCAAATAAGACCCTTTAAAAGCTAAAAATTCCTCAAGCATACTCTCCCACAAATGTCAATATATGTGCATGCTTAGCCCTAACTTTCACAATCAGGTTAACTAATGTTACTATCAACATTATAAACTCTTCTATTGAACATAGAGTGAACATACAATTAGTCCATAATTCTATAGATAAACCAGAACCACCAAAATGTGGAATCATATACCTCTAAGAACCATACAAATAGTCCATAATTATATAGATGCATTTGAATAAAAGACCACATAAAAAAAGAACCATATACTTCTAAGAACAATCAATTAAAATGAATGACTTTTGGGCCATGTAATTATATCACCCGATGTAATATATCCCAAGGTTCCATCATGAGCATACAATTCTGCAGTGATATCATTTATGTCATCTACTATGATTATATATGATAAGTTTGATCGACTCGCTTTTCTATCGACACGTCCCATGGCAACATTCTTATTCTTAAAGTTCTATAATATGCACTGAGAGGGTAGTTGTTCTATGGGACTGTCAAGATGAACCGATGATTGTCTCCTTTCCTACAGAAATATAGGAAAAATAAATGAAATGATTGATATTCAATAATGATATGAGGTAAATTATAAATTTTGATTGGACAAATAAATTTTTACCTGATAAGAAGAACTCAATTGATCACTCGAACGATTCATATGTGATCCATGAGAACTATCATATCTTGGAAATGCATTGAATTTCTCCTCAAGCACCTTAGGTGCCTTAGACTCCTCATCAAGTCGTCGCATAATTGCTTCATAGTTTGACTCCACACCTTCACGTGCTCTCTTCTCTCGTGAAGCTATTTCTCTAGAAGGAGCTGATGAGAAAAAAGTTGTCTTCGATATACCTCTACCCATACCTCGTACATAACCTCTTCTATCACGACCAAAAACCTAGGATACAATTTTATTTATAATTACGATATTGATTTAAAGAGCAATAATTCTATCATTTAATTTGAGAGGAAGGCATTTACATGTGCAATAGAGTCGTCATCTAAAATTGCTTCTCCTTCAACCAGATTATCTTTAACCATTTTCTTAATTTCATCCTGTAAAAAATAAATAATGATAAAATATTATAATGATAAAGTCTCACACTCCTTTGTAATTATTGAAGTTTATGAAATGAACTATAACATATAGGAGCACACCAATTTTTCAATCATAAATTGTGATGGGAATGTCCCGTCTTTCTTGGTATGTGTGGCTATAAACAGTTCTGTCTTGGTAACTATACCATTAGGATTCTGTATTTTCTATACAATTCAATGATCATAAGTAAACATTATTTCTTTAGAAAATTATATTAAAGTAATATTTTAGTGATATTACCAACTCCTCTGCCATCTTAGCTGCTCCCCGTCGACCAGTGGTGTGTGGGTTTATCATCTTTTCTTTAGAACTTCTCCCCTTTTCTCGACGTGCGACATATTCTTTGGTAGAACATATGTGAATAAATGTCTTCCAATCTTCCAACTTCACACATTTTGGTGGATGGTTTTCCCGCACTGCATCCGTCTCATATTCATCATATTTTTTTTTATGCTCATGCTTCCATTGCTTCCAACATCCGTTAGCTTTCGATAATACTATAGCTTTGTGTTGAATTTCAATATCATATTCATCCTATAATAATATAAAGGTAAGTTAAAATCATGGAGGAAATCGACCCAAAATTGTGACAGCCCGAATTTTTCCAACCTTAAATTTTGAGACATAATTTTTTTTTTTTTTTCAACTTATACCAAATGGGAAAACCCGGACCGCCAGATCGTAGATCACAATCTGATACAGAAAATATTAGTACAACAAAGCGAAAACATAAACTCCAGTTCTACAGTGAAAGAACAGTAATTAAGTACCTACAAGTGTATTCAAAGAATTACAAAACTATACTTACCAAAACTCAAACGCAATCTACGATCCCAAAATCTTACTACTCCATAAGTCCTCAACCCCAAATCTCGTATCTTGCTAACTGCCAAACCTATGACGTATAGTCGAAGGGTGAGCTTCATCCAAGCTCAGTAGAAGAAATTCAAACACAATTCACATCTTATAATTGAAGTGCATAGATTCAGTGACATAATTTCAAAACCATTTTGTATCAAACTGAGTTGCAAATATTATATTTTCATTTTCAAAACATAGCGCAGCGGAAACAAAGCATATCGAGAACAAATACATATGAAAAACAAAGATACTTATCAAAACATAGCTAAAAATAGAAGCAGAATAAATTAAAACAAAACATGTTAGAGACGGTGACATATCACGGTAAGAGCATAACAAAACGGGACAACATATCCTCAAATCGAAGCATACAAGAAACGAGACGTACCAAGAAACGGAACAAACATATCGAAAGCCAAAAAATCCCATAGCGGGAACAAGGTAAAAAACTCGGGGACTCAAACCCTCTTTGCACACAAAGTATGACCAACACATCCCATAAGCGGGGAACCGAAGCACATATATCAGAAGGCCAAAGCATCCCATAAGCGGAAACAAGGTCGTAACCTCGGGGACTCAACCCCTCTTTGCACACAAAGTATCATCACATCACATTACATATGGTCACAAATCAACGAGGGCCAAAGCATCCCATATGCGGGAACAAAGCATCCCATAAGCGGGAACTGAGTAAAAACCTCAGGGACTCAACCCCTCTTCGGAGACTCAACTCCTCTCCGCCACTCGTTGTTCAGATTCAAAGAGCTCTTATCCTTACCAGAAACATAAACGAATTTGAAAACGGAACGAAACACAAACTGATATGGAACAAAACACAAACGGGCACGGAACGAAACACAAACGGATACATAATCGGAACGAACACCGATACATAATCGGAACGGACATACACATGCGTTCAATTACTAATTCATACTTCAAAGCTTTCATATTTTCTAAAACAATTACAAAACATTCATTTATATCACATCATCTATGAACAAAATCAAAAATGCAATTAGATGGTGAATTTCCCCTACCTTAACCTCGATGCTGCACGAAGCCAAGCGAAGCTCTACCTATGGCTTTTCATCCTCAATCTACATCACGAACATAACATGTATCAAAGACTAACTCTAGTTACTAGAAACTTAGACATCTATAAATGTTTCTCAACACGAGGCGGAAACAGACAAATTCATGATAATATGAAATTTGACGTACCTCCCCATAAACTTTAGACCTTTAACCATTTAGATTCATAAGTTATTCAAAACATAAACATTGTAGATCTAGAAGTTATCTTTCCAACACAATACGAATCACATCAATCGGAGTTCGACATAAAAAGTTATGGCTATAATACCGAGACTATATCGGTACCTCAGTCGAAACGTGCCAACTCAACTTGACATAACGTCCTTCCAAATTTTAACCTTTAAAACATTTGATTCATCAATTCTAATATACATGAAAGTTGTAGGTCTATTTGTCCTCTTTCTAACGCCTCAAGAATCACCTAATTTCGAGTTCGGAGTAGAACGTTATGGCTAAAACACCGAAGTGCTATTGGCGCGCACAGTCAAATTCGATCGATTGAAATCTAATTTCGATCGATCGAATTTGAAACTCGATCGATCGAAATCCATTTCGATTGATCGAATTTCAACAGAAGTCCATGACACTCCCTATTCTATACCTTTTGATCGATTGAATTTGAAACTCGATCGATCGAAAACCTCCAGAAATGAAAATTCACCAGTCTTAAGCCAAATTCGATCGATCGAAAATTGCAGATTTCTCCCAAACCTTGGGTTTTCTCATTCAAAATCCAATTTTTCTTCCTCAAATTTAACCAAAATCTCACATATAATTATACAACCATAAAATAAAGTATTTAAACTCACCTAGCATGGATTTCCTACCTTGAATCGACCGATTAACTCATAGATCGGATCATCTTCTTCGTTTCGCAAGAGGGTTTCCAAAACCCAAACCGAGCATCTCCGAACTCCCCGATCACAACCAACCCTTCTCAATCGTCGGAAAACCTTCCACACACACCTCACCCAAACCCATGCTACGATTAATGGATCAAAACACACGATCTCTTCTCTCAAAGAAATGGGCTTCCAAAACCCCCAAACGGCTCCAAATCACACAACCAACGCACAAATGTCGAAACCGACGGCGATCCTTCCTTTCCACGAGTCCACAAGACTTTTTCACGTAAAAACCTAAACTCGACGCATCCGAATCTGCAATATTTCTCCTTCTTCTTCTTCCTCTTTATTTCTTCCAAAGCCCTAACCCCAAGCCTCTAATCTTCAAACGAATGGCTTCCAAGAGAAGCCTCTCCCTTTCTTAAAATTAAAGCTCCGGCTCGCGTGTGAAACACATACATGCTTGACAGGTGTACAAGACCCTACAAAACGATCTAACACCCCACGAGTGTGTACCTTTCACACCAAATCTAATCCGACCCAAGTCATCAAGTTGACTTCACTTGATCAAATAAGTGATCAGACGGGCACGCATCTCAAGGTACTCTATTCAAAGTCGGGCACGCATCTCGAGGTACACTATTCAAAGTCTAAATTTTTGGGATGTTACAAAAATAGTATAAGTAAATAATATATGTACTCACCAAGATAGTGCTCCATATCTTATCTTTCACATTTTTTGGCACATCATGCCATGTCATGTATGTAGGTGGACAATGTGTCCTTGCCACCTGACCTATTAACGTCGACAAACTTGATGAATATGTTCCAATTGGCTGCCCATGTTCATTAAACTTAACTTGTTTTCGTATGTCTAGACAAAATATATCTTATTAGCAATACATCTGAACAGTGATTATTAAAAAAATAATAGATTAAAAAAAAATAATTGAACAAACCTTTCTCAGCAGTCTCGCTTTGTTCTAAACCACTTGATTGGGGTTCATATGTTTCCATGCTCAATTCTTTACTGAAAATAAGTAAATAGTATTTGCCAAAATCATGTAATGTATCAAGACATGTCAAAACCATGTTTATTAGTAAAAATAGAGTACATCTTCCAATGGTAATTACAAAAGCATGTAGAGAGAACATAGAGTGGACCACATGAGTTTTTCAAAGGCATGTAGAGGGAACAAAATTGTAAAAAAAAAAGAGAATTGTATTTTCGTATTCATCATCTTCCAATGGTAATTATAAAAAAAAATGAAAAATGTATTTTAATATTCATCATCTTTCATGACATCAGCGACCAATGGTAATGCTAAAGTATCTGCATTAGTTCTTGCCTCAAATACTAATGAATCTTCATAAGCATCTACATCCCGAGTCAATCTCTTTGGAGCATCTAAGACTACATACCAATCAGCTCTGATTTGATCTTTGCAATAGAAGACTTGGGTGGCTTGGGAGGCAAAAATAAACGGCTTGTCATCTTCATGTGAACTCCTCATAAGCCTCCCAAGATTAATAAAAATTAAGCATGTTTCTGGATCAACAACACATCCATTCGTTTTATCTTCTATACGTACCCAATCACAATAAAAGACTGTTTATTTAAAGTTACCATAATTCAATTCAAGTATTTGTTTAAGGATGCCATAATACGGGACTTCTTCTTCCACAAGGTTCTTATCTTTGACACTAGCCCTAAAATTAGTTAAAGCCTTCATGGAGACTCCATTATTCTGCATGCTTGTACTCATTTATGACTCCATCGTAAAAAAAGATATCCATTAATCACGTAAGAATTATACGATATGGCTTTGAAGTCTGGACCATCAGCAAGACTCTTTAAGGTAGAAGACTCTTCTTTTTCTAATTATTGTCTTAACCAAGGAATCTAGTTGCCCCTCAAATGTTTATCACATGACTTGTGGCCTTGGAGGTTAGATTGGTACTTCCTATAAATGTTAAGCGTTAATTAGATCAAGTATTTCAATATTAATTGAGAAAAAATAATGACGATATTTATAAATATTACTTACATCTCCCATTCAACATTTTCTAGAGAATGTGTGAGAATCCATTTACGCGCTTGTTGGTATTGCAAGTTTTGAAGGTAATAGACTTTTTCTTTTTTATCGAGAGGGAAACCACGTGCATCATCATAATCTATGAATATTGTATCTCCTCGCTTATGCCCTCCTTCATTATCGTTTGGCAGATACTCCATATAATACCTCATGCATTCTTACATTAGATATTGTTCTGTAATAGACCCCTCTAGATAAGTCTGATTTTTTACATAATGCTTGTAAGTCTTCATCATCCTACACAATTTTCTTTAATTAGATATCAATAATACTAGTAAAAAGAAATACTTTAAAAGTCCTATTATGAAGGTTTACCTTTGGAGTGGATACATCCATCGATATCGAACTGGACCACATGTTAGCACTTCATCCGCCAAGTGAACAACAAGGTGTATCATTGAAACAAAAAATGAAGGCGGGAAGTACTTTTCAAACACACACAGTGCTTCGACCATACGTCTCCTCATATTTATAAGCTCAACCCGATCTATAACTTTGGAACATAGGACATTAAAAAATATTAACATTTGTCGGATAGCTGCTCTCAATGGCTTCTCTTTCTTAAATGCATGCATCAACAACATGGGTAGTAGTTGTTGCATGAGGATATGATAGTCATGTGACTTCAGGCCTTTCAGTTGAAAATCCTCCAAACTTACGTTATACTTCCAATTTGCACTGTATCTAATGGGAACTTTCAAATTATATAATGTTTCACAAATTAGTTTTCTTTCATCTCGAGATAAGACAAATGGAGCTTTAGGGCAATACACCTTGTCATTTTTCTGCACAGTCCACAAATTTTTCTTTATCTTCATATCTTTAAGATCATATCGGGCCTCAATTCCATCCTTACTTTTACCCTTTGTATCCATAATCGTTGCAATTAAATTTTTCGTAATATTCTTTTTCACGTGCATTATATCCAAATTATGATGAATGGGAAGATCCTATATTTATGAAGTAAAAAATTAGTATTCAAACAAAGTTTATTAGAGATCACATTATAAAATGAAAGAAAAATTTTATCACCTTCCAATATGGTAAGTCAAATAGGATTGATCGCTTTGACCATGCACAACTCTCTTCATTCGTGGGCTTTTTCCTCTTCTTTCCTGCTGCCTTGCCGAACGTGGTCTGAATTGTTTCCATTTTGCTTAAAACTTTTGAACCGCTCATACGACATGGACGCTTCCTATGTTCTTCCTTACCATTAAATTGGGATTTCTGAGTTCTGAAAGGATGATTTAAATCTGTAAGGAACTTTCGGTGGCCCATGTAAGCAAATTTCTTTCCGTGATATAACCATACGGAGTCAACCTCTTCACTACAAATAGGACAACTATATCTTCCTACTGTCCTACAACCCGAAAGATGACCATATGCTAGAAAATCATGTATAGCCCATAATAAAATTCCTTTCATGTTAAACCTAGTTTTTTATAGGAATCATATGTTATTGCTCCAGTGGACCACAATTCATTTAATTCTACAAGCAATGGCTGCAAGTAAACATCAATGTCATGTCCAGGACCATTGGGCCCGGAAATCAATATGGTCAACATTGTAAACTCCTTGCGCATGCACAATGATGGAGGGAGATTGTAGGGAACAATCATAACAGGCCAACAACTATAAGAGTTATTCTTATTGCCAAAAGGATTGAATCCATTTGTGGTAAGTCCTAGACGAACATTACGTTTCTCTAAAGCAAACTCTTTCCACTGAACATTAATTGATTTCCAACAAGAAGAATCTACGGGATGGCGCATGTGACTGTCATTTGCAACTGAGCTTACATGCCATGTCATTTTCTCTGCAGTCCGCAGTACACTGTACATTCTTTGTAGCCTCGGAGTTAATGGAAAGTATCTTAACTTCTTCCATGGTAACGGCTTAGCCCTTGGCTTTGAAGTATTTGTTGGCTTCCATCTGCTCTTACCACACGTAGGACAAGTATCCTTATTTGCATGATCTCTCCAATATAATATGCAATCATTGGGGCATGCATGAATAATCTCATATTTCATACTTAAAGACTTGATCAACTTTTTCGCATTGTATGTGGTATCTGGCAAAGTATTTTCTTCAGGAAGTATGTTTTTTATCATTTTCAACAGCTCTGTGAAGCTTTTATCAAGCCACTGATGCCTAGCTTTCATGCTCAACAACTCAATCGTGACTGACAATTTTCTGTGCTCATTTTTACATGACGGATATAAAGGTTCTAATACACATTCCATCAAGTTATTATACCCCGCATCATCATGTAAATCATGTGGACGTTGCTCGTCATTTTCATCATAAGCATGATTTAAGCAAGCATCTAAATCTTTAGTACGAACACCTCCAAATGTGTTATTCAACATATCTTCCATTCTTGGAAACCTATCTTCATTTGGGTTAGAAGTCAATGTAGTACTAGTCCCCAAATTGGTATGGCTATTAGAAAATGATTCTCCATGGTGCTTCCATATCGTGTAAGACTTATCTATACCATCACAAAATAAATGTTCCATAATAATCACAAGGCTATGCTTTTTAAGATTTCGATAGTTGACACAAGGGCAACAACACCAATCAGGATCTTCTACATTTTCTTTTGCGAATTTGATAAATGAATGAAGACCTTCGATATATTCCACAGTTATATGATTTGGCGTCATCCACTCTTTACTTGGGATTGTTGAAGACATATTCTACAAAACAAAATGAATAGAAAACTAAATAAAAATAATAATAATATAACTAAAGATCAACGAAAAAGATAACTCAATTTAAAATAATAAAAATATAACTCAATTTAAAATTATGCAAGGAAAAGGGCATACCACAACACCAAATCATAACAATGAAGGAAAAAAATTGAAGTTTTAGAGAGAGAGAAAGAGAGAGAAAGCACAAGTGATAGGTGACTCATTGGAGCACATCTCAAAAGTGGAATCACTAATCAGGTCTAGGTTGGTCAGACCATGTTGTGCAACTTGACCCATATTTTTGTAGTTTTGATTCTGCAGATCTCAGATCAGCCTCAACAATCTAAGGATATCTACCCAATCATGCATAATACTATAATATAAAAAAATAAAAACCCAAAGACATCATCAATAGAGAAACATATTATATTATGGCTTTGGGAGAAAATAGTGCTAGAAACTTAAAATCTTCAGTTGCCGAACTTTACATTGGAAAAGAGCTAGCTAACTGGTTATGGGAGAGGGAAAAGGAACCCTTTCTCGAAATTATTGAAAGTCTGTTTTCAGCAACTCAATTAATAAGGAACGGAAAATATTGACACATTTTGTTGCATTTTTTATGTGGTAAGTTTAATTCGGAAATCTTGGCCAACATCAAGGTTGTCAATAAATGTGGTTGAAGGTGACAAAACCTGCTTATATGTGTATAAATTGTAGAAGGGAGATAGATGTATAAATGGCATGGCAGAATTAATGTACTAGCTGACAAGAATAACTGCAAAAGGTTAATAACCAATTCTGTAGCTGAAACCTACAGAACCAATATATGTGGGTTGATTTAAGGGAACCTAATATATAGATACAATCATATAATGCTATTGGTGAAATATTGAAAAGCATAACTACATAAGGTTAATAACCATCTCTGTATTTGAACAACTACATAAGTAAGTTGTGGTTAAGGTCGAGGAAATGTGCCTACATGTGTACAAATGGTAAGTAGATATATAAATATGATGGTAAGAGTTAGTGAAGAGATTGACGAGCATACATGCAAAGGGTTAACAACTAGTTCAGAGTCGCTAAAATTGCTTGGCCACCTATTCTCAAGGAACACCCTTCTTAGAAGTTCCATATGCTGGCAACTTTATCTTCTTGAGTGATTGCTTTTTGCAAACAAGATGTGTTAATGTGTTATCCTCTTGTGCACAAGTTTTTAAAAAGAACACATGCATATCAGCAGGGTCTTAGACCTACATATATCGGGTATCTTTGGATACATATCGCAAATACCATTATTAAAGTCTCTCTTAAAATATTAATATACTATTTTAAAAGAATAAAAAATATTTTATCCAAAGGGCATTTTTGGTTTATATCGGTTCATATCATTCATATGAGTGATATTGGCTTATTTGAAGTCAGATAATATGAGCCGGTATAGGCCGATGTGTATGCCCATATGACCGATAATGGCTTATTTGAACCAAAGATAATATAATATGGGTATAGGCGACTTGTATACTCATATTTAGTCGGGCTTCATCGTACTAGATCAGGCCTAACACGATATATATACATGACGGCCCGTTTTTAAAACCATGCGCCAGTTATCATTTTCCTAAAATATAGAAACAACCCAGCAAAACTGGAGTTTCTGACAACAACAAACAAAATTTCAACAACCCAAAAGATTAGAAAATAAGAAGATTGAATTATATATAATAAAACAATGCAGCCCCATCATGAGAGCCGAGGACCAAGCATCTCTGTAACCTCACATGTGTTTAGCTACTAAGTTAACTAACCAAATAAAGTTTACAAGAAATCCTGCCAATCCATTTTTCTTCAGGACCAGAAATTTCTATTTTCTACTTGAGTAGAGATAACAAACACCTAGTGTAGTAACTGTGCTAGGTTAAAAAGATAAATGCAGAACAGGCCAGTCAAATCAAACTGGGAAACTCCAACATGAGTTTGACTTAGTTGTATCAACTTTTTATCGCTGATACAAAGTTGATACAAAGTCTTTATTGTTGATACCACCAAGATCACATATACCAAGATGACACATCAGAGGCCTGGTTCAAAATTTTGGACTAAACTGATATGCATATCTGATACGTATCGATTTCGAAGGTCACCAATATGATATTTTGAATGTATCGTACCGGTGTATTACATACATATTGGTGATGTAGCGAACTAAACATGTCAAGATTAATCCCCATCCTAATACACAAGAGCATCTACATAATTAAGCATATGTATTAAGATATGACAACTTCCAGCAAATTAAGGATAGATCATGCTATGAAATAGCTTCTAAGTGATCTAACACAAAACATCCATACATAATCCAGCCTAAGTTTTGATCTTTGCATTATGGCCTTCAAATCACACAGCCTAGATGGTGTTTCATATTTCACAAAAATAACAGATAGCAATTTTTTTATTTTTCAAGCTATTTGTGGAACTGTAAAAGGTATAAGGAGGGATATTTCAGACTTTTTACTCTGGCTGGAATTGATCACTCGGCTTCAAACTGGTTGGTTCTGTAAAAGGTGAAATTAGAGGTCATCGTTGGAAAAGGTAAATCTGACAGGGCTATCCTGCAAATTTCCCTAGAAAATTTTGGTCCTAGATGCAACAAAAGATACTTATAGTGTATTTTTGAATCAAATCACAACTTAGTATCATCTTGAAAACTAAGGATAGTCAAAAACATTTTGAAACTAGAAAACACTTTGGAGAAGATATCAGGATGAGAAAAAGGTAAAGAGAACTCAGCTATCAATAATAAGCCTGCTTGAGACATCAATACCTATCGGTAAGGAACACCACGTATTGGTCCTAGCTTTGTATCTATGTTGTTATTATTATTATTATCATTATATACTTTTTTTTCTCAATAGCTATATTTTCTTTTATCATTAATATAATTATTTGGTTCAGCTATAATAATCATGTAGTTTGCAAAATCCACAAAATTATTTTTATTATTATTTTGCATCGATAAGCAGAAGTATCATTCAATGGGAAAGAAAATATAACAGAGAACTAGATGTCCAAATTCCAAGTGAGATAATCTTAGGTGTCAAAATGTAAAACACAAAAAACAAAGTGAACAAAGAAGATATAAGCTGGAGGGGCAATCCAAAATATGTGATCTGCCCAAACTAATGTGCATTATATTTCTCCAGCCGTGATCCTACACCATTCTTCTTTGGTTTGTTTTACCTCCAACCAGCAAATCCTTTGAGAAGGAGGCCCATAGAAAAATATTCTCCAATGTTGATAGGCATAGGTCCAAGCAGGGCACCAATTGGCTCTGATAGATGCAGGAGTTACACTCGATCCAAATACCCGCACGGGTTATCAGCCAAAGTTTCTGTCCTTTTTTCTTAAACCTGCCTCTTGCTCATTGAACAATTAGTTGTAAATAGTGTTCTGGTAGATGATACACCCCAAAAATACGAGACTTGTACCATATGTTTGAAGCTGTGGGATAGGATAGTGAAGAAGTATGGTTGATTGATTCAGAAGGCTGGTCTCGTAAATTAGTAATTATATTATACAGTGAGTTAACACTCAAGATTTTTATTTGTGAGAAGTGGAGTCTACTCCTATAAGTTTAAGAATATAATGAAATGATCTAAATTCTCCATGGCTTTCCTTTAGAACAATTACAATTTAACGTTGTATCTTGGATTATATATTAGGTAGAAATGCTTATTGTTCTGGTGAGGGAAAGAGTGCTTTAGAAAAGTTCTGCTTAGTTCCTATTTCATTACATGTACAATAGTTAGAGGGGGCGTTCTTACCTTTACTATTAGTTTATACGAATAAAAGCAGCCTCAAAAATAAATCCTTATCAAAATAATTTAACTGGAAATGTGGTTGCACAACTCAGTTTATAAATTTTATGCATATTAGTTCATATTCTGAGCTGATCAGTTTTCCATGGCATGCTCACTATAAGTTCTAGCTTAAGGATTAAAGTGACAACCGTGGGCATTATTTTCTAAGTTGATGGTGGTTCTTTACATTTTCCATCCAAAGACACGGAAATTAGTTTGGATCTAATTCAGCGAGCTTCTACTGTATGAGAGAATGCACATGGCGTTCACTAATTTGTCATTGTCTTGTGTCCAGTGCTTTTACACACACTTCAATTATTATTTTTTTGTGAAATTAATATGGTTCTAACTGTATTTACTTGGAGACCTAGAGTGGCTTCAGATTTTGCTTTGTATATCCTGTTCTTTGCATTTGAAGTTATGACATGACATTATTACATGGAAATTTTGTTAATGCTTGAAGTTATGGCCTTCCCCTTTCAGATTTCTTAATATGTGGTTGGGCAACGAGAATTTCAGGCAAATGGTTTGGCAATGGTGGATTTCTAAGCACGTTCAGGGAACTGTTGAATTCAGGCTATATACTAAGCTGAAAGAATTAAAAGAAGTGATTGTCAAATGGAATGGGGACACCTTTGGGCGGAAAGTGGAGAAGGGTTAGGCAGACCTACTGGTTAAATCCAAAGGTTGGATCTACTTGAAGAAAGCCGACCGCTAACGCTGCCGAGATGGAGGAACACAATGTTAAAGGACTGGCACAACAAAAAATGCAGGGAGGAAGAGCTCATATGGAAGCAAAAGTTTAAAGTTCCCTGGCTGGAAGCAGGGGATAAAACACTGAATTCTTTCATAATTTCACAAACTTGAGAAGAAAATGCAACATGTTTTAACATGTAGAAGTGAGAGGCAGAGGGGTGGACAGCCAGATTGAGATTGAAGATCAAATTGTCTCCATTTCAAGGAACTGTATGTGGATGGTGGTTGGAGATTTTGATAAGTTTCTTTGGCTGAAAACTCCTCTTTGTAAAGCCGCCCAAGCTAGTTCAAGATAATATATCAGCAACAACACTATAGGATAATAGAATCAGGTCACAACAGTTTAAATGAAGAAAAGGTAGATTCAATATAATGATTAGATTCAGTATCAGGGGTCATTTGGGCCACAGAACCGCAGAGAACCCAGGGGAGCTTATCACCATGTTTTTGGAAAAGGACAGAAACAATACTGTACCAATGTGATGATCCATGACATCAATATAGCGCCTGTCCAAATTGCATTTTCACGTGTCCCTAAAATAAGACTTTCTTTAACTTCAGTGCAAGAGACACATTTTCGAGTGCAAGCAATAGCTCCCAATATATTATCACTCCACTCACTCCACTCATTTTATCTTACTATTTACTCATCATGTAAGCAATGTCTAGTGTCTACACTTTCTTCTTGTTGTCTAGTAATATTCTCCACCATATTATAATGGGCATTTTACCACTCCTGATAAAAGCGACACTTTTAATTGAAGTCCCAATCAAGGATCAAAAATTTGGATTTCGTATCGGTTTTGGTGGGGACAGAAACTGAAATTTCGGCCGAAAAATTGAATTTCGGCCGAAATCTTCAACATAGTACAAAACCACCGAAATTTTGAGTTATCGTTTCGGTGGGGACCCAAACCAAAACCGAAACATTAAGATTTCGGCCAAAATTTTGAACCATGGTCCCAATAACCGGTCACGCAATATAGTCCTCAGTCTCTTGAAATCTATTGTCGTATCTCTACGGTAAAACTGTAATCTCATCCAAACCGAAAAGGTAATGTCACCATTAATTTCTTTGAATCAAATGATCAAGATTGTTTCTATCAAATCTTCTACACCATGAATCTTCCCCGTCACAGGCATACCATCAAAGTCAAACAGTCAATTTTTTTTATAACACATGGCATATCTTACAAAAGTGACCAAAAACACACATCATCTCAATCTTGTACTAGGATCACTTTTGGGATGTCTTTGACATGGAGATTTTAAAGTTCAGCTGATGGGGTGAGATTACGGTTTTACGGGTGCAAATAATGGTTCTAATGCATTCTTTCAAAATATCAGAGCCAACAAAATTGGGAGGATAAGAAGAAACTGACTAAAAATAAATCAGGATCGTCCAATCAATTGGTCACTAATAGGTTGCGATGGAAACACTAATTCAACTACAAGAAACTTTTTAATTTCATGGCCATTGGTTAATATTTTTATTGACCATTACAAAGAGAAGAAGAAATTGGAAAAAAAAAAATTTATGGACCATCCAAAAAGACGATAAGTCAATTAGACGGTCCTGATCATACATCCACTGATGAAAAGAGATCATAAAAAAACTCATCTTTGATGGTGATAATCAAAATATACCATATAAAACTAAAAAATTAATTCATTCTTATCTTAGCAAAGCATGTTTACAAGTAATACGAATCATTAAACCCAAAAAATCGACGAAACAGAATCCCAAACTAGGATATCTCTAAATAAAGAAAACATCTAAGCGTTCAAACAAAATTTTCTATTCCAAATCCGATTAATAATCATATCAAATCCCCAAAATACAGAAATTTTCATAGAAAATAGTTCAGATTAAATAGAAAACAACAAAAACATGAATCATAGTAGAAAAACAACGATTTTGGCAACAATGTAGATCAGAAAACCAATCAAATGAAACGAGAAATAGAGATTAAAACAAAAAAAGGTATCAGATCTTACCGCAACGATGATCCCCCGGAGAAAAAATAAAATAAAATAAAAACCCTAACTTATCGTTTCTTCAATGTTGCTTTAGGGCTTCAAGCTTCGTTCGACTTATGGAGACAACGAGAATCGCATCGAATCAAGCATCGGCTTATGGAAACAATGAGGATCGCATTGAATCAAGCTTTGGGTTATGGAGACGAGGAGGATCGAATCGAATCAAGCTTGGGCTTAGGATCACATCGAATGAAGACGATTAGCAAGGACTAAGAAGAGAAATGGGTATTTGGAGAGACGTTCCCGCGCTCAATTTCATTTAGAAGGGCATTTGGGTGCCCAATTTATTTTCCAACTTAAGGTCCCAAGTTCGAGTCACCTTAGTTATACAAAACCGGGCCGCTGCATTTTATGAAAGAGACACCCAATACACTTTATAACTTAAGGTCACAGGTTCGAGTAGGCTTACGTATACAAAATAGGCCGTTGCATTTTAGAAACTACTGATTTGGGCAGTTGTATCGGTAGATTTGTCCACAACGGCCAGAGACTATGGTTTGCTTTAGGCAAGTACTGTTGCTTATTCTTCATTTTCACGTAGTGAATGAAAGTATTTTCTCCCAAGTTTTGGGGGAGGATTTTTAAATATTTTTGCAGAACATAGACCTAGTAACTAACTAGCACCATTAAGGTAATATATTTTTGTTGTGTCCCCTATTTTGCACAATGAGGACATTGTCCTATTTAAGTTTGGGGTGATACAACACTTTTTGTCTATATTAGTTTAAATTAGTTTAATTTTTCGTTTAAAATTTATTTTATTTTATAAATTTTTTTTTTAGATTAGTTAACCATTATATGAAAAATATGATATAGAAAATTTCTCTTGAAAACCTTATAATCCACCATAGCAAAAGTTCAATAATCAAAATAAAACAGTTGCAATTCATGAATAGTACCTTTGAACACTATATCTGATGAATGTTTGAAACTATACGATTAATTTAAATGATAAATTTAGATTATAGTTTCAAAATTATAAAATCAGTGAGATCTTGAGCTAATATATCCTCTTTATATTTTGAGAGTCTGCTTTTATTTTCAAGCTTAAAAATTTTCTTGTACTTTTACTGAGAAATCTCATATTGCTAACTTAGAATCAAGATATTCTGTGATTATGATGATTTGTTTCTTTAGAACTATCTGTTAAATACATCAAAACAAGAAGACATCCATACTAGTAAATCGTGAAAATGATCAAAGGCCATCTTTTGTTAAACTAGAGCAAAAAAGTCAAAATCCCATAAAAGATTTTATCCTTTTAACCCATATTAGAAGCCCAAAACCGATTTTTTTTACACCAAAATTTTATAAACCATTAACCATATATACTACCCAAAGCTTTCTATATTTAACCCTTATAATTTTTTAGAGTTTAAAATATAAAAGAAGGGAAGAAGAGGGAGTGAAAGGAGTATACGCTTAATAGATAAGGAATCTGCTGAAAAGGATACAACTGAGAAGAAATACAAGAAAAAAAAAATATATATATATATATACATATATATATATATATATATATATATATGGGAAAAGAAAAGAAAAATCATAAACAGATGATTTAGAAAAGTTTTAGAAGAAATCGTACAATACGATTCTATGAAAATGAGATTTATACAAGAAAATAGAAAAGAAAAATGGGAAGAAGTCATCCAACTTTTTGGATACTTACTGAAGAAGGAAAGAAGATAGAGAAGAAAGAACTAAATTCTTAGAACCTTTTGAACCCTATCTACCTTTCTTTGAAACCTTTTTAACCCAAAGCCCCATTTCAAGCCGAAGGAAAGACATTTGTGATTTACGATTTGCAAAAGTATGAGTCTAGTAGAGATGCATGAAATAGATACTATGAATGGACGAAAAGTCATACGATTAGAATTGATTATCCATTCCATGAGATTTACCTGAGTTGATTGTCCTTTGAATTTATCGAGTACATATCATAGTGAGAGAAGAAAAAATTTTGATATCTTTTTTAGAGTATGCCAATAGTGAGAGTTTGGATGAAAATATTTTCTAGATCTGTAGTTTAGAAAAATCAATGATGAATAAACTTTTCACTGATACGCACACACTCCACGCTATATAGAATTGAAATTGCTAAGTTCTGATCAAGGATAATTACTGTGATGGAAAGTAAAGGTCAAAGATTTGGAATTTTTGAAAATCATACCAAACATATGATGATTAATTTAACTAGTAGTATAGATTTTATTTATTTCTGAAAAATATTTTGAAAAGAAAAATCAAAAAAATATATTTGAAGTTTGTAGATAACTGCTAATCAGTGAAAAATACCATTTTTCACCTCCTAACCTTACTTTTGATGGACCTTTGAGTGATTAATAATATGTTTTGAGTGTTGTTTTGTAGTTAGTAATAAATTACAATCATAGTGTAGAAATCCATCCAAAAGTGCCAAGAAGAGAGGTATCTATTGAAGAGTTGCAGCAAAAAAGAATCACAACAGATCATGCTTCAACTGTGTATACAGTGGAGTAAAAGAGTAGTAGCATTTTCAGTTGTGTGCACTCAAGCATGCTAGTATGACAGTTGTACATCATTCAGCTTCGTCTACATTAGTGCACACCAGAGCAGTGTATGTAATCCTGTCGAGATGCACCTGCGATAATTTGAGCAATTGCTAAAGCTTATGGCTCAACTACTCGAGTGGTAGTGAACCTGTCGAATGCTCCATTGATGAAGAGTAGAGCCACTCGAGAGGTTGTCAGAAGTTGCATTGATGAATTCAAGCAGATCAGAGAACCTATTGAGCAGATGGAGAAATGCAACCAACCTATTAAACACATACCTGGAGCTGTGCTGGATCTTGAGCAGATGATCCAACCTGTCGAGAGGATGGCTGAAGCAAGTGGAGATGTCGAGCAGTTCAACTGAACCTATCGAGATCAAGTGTAGAACTTGTCGAGAGCTACAACCAACCTATAGAATGGTTTAAAATTGAAGCTGGAACCTATCGAAAGGTTCTCTGAATCTATCGACATGCTAACTCTAGACTTCCTTCCAACCAATTGACAACGCAGGTCATCCAATACTTTGATGCACATGTCAAGAGGCTGTCAAACTGCTTTGAGGATACTGTTGGAATGCAAATGGCAAGAGAAAAATTGCCTAATTGCTCCACGTGTGTGTTAAGAACTGGAAAATACCATTTTCCACCCCTTAACCTGGATCTTGATGGACCTTTGAGAGAACTAAATAAGTGTTTTAAGTGCTTATTTCACAGCTAACAATAAAGACAGGCTTAACCTTGAAAGCAGCCTAAAAGTGCCAAAAAGATGAGAACTCCGGTGAAACTAATGGAAGAAAGAGAAGGGACAAACTCACTGGCTGGCAAGATGCATAAACTAAATAGGACAAAGGCCTAATCTCAACCTGGAAGGAGGATTGGAAGCTATTCGAACAGCAGAAGGCAGTACAAATTGCTTTTCGAAAAGAACCTGAAATCTGCGAAAAGTACTAAAAGCTCCAGGTTTAGTTTTCGAAGAGAATCTGAACTCTTCGAAAGGATTTTTGAACTTTTCGAAAAGAAGAGAACCCCTTACGAACAGCACCAGACCTGTACGAAAAGAGCTTCAGAAGCCACAGAACTTTGCGAAAAGTTCTCCAAACTATGCGAAATGGTATTATGAAGATTCCCAGCATCTGCAAGGGTAATTCAGTAATCTTAGCACGTGCCCCAATGCATTCAAAAACCCAGGGACATTTCAGAAGATTCTAAGCACAAACCAAAGGCATATTCCACCCCATGTGAACACCCGAAAATGAGATTAGTTGGCGGGAACTTCTAGAAGCTCTAACTGATTTTTGCATTACATAACAGAATTGATGCTTCTATCACCGGATTGGTTGACCCAGATCAAGCAGTTCTGATTGGCCAAAATAGATTTGGATCCTTGCGCTCGACTCCTATTGGTGGATACAGATCCAACCAATTTTGATTGGTTGATACACATCTGAGCTAGACTTGGGGAAAACTATAAATAGATAAACCATTTGCCCAATTTGGATATCCAGATTTTGAGTTTCATTTCTATTCCCCCATTTTCATTTCAGATAGCTTGTCTGAAACTCCTATAATAGCCTAGCTTTTATTTGTAATTGAGAGCTATGAGATAATTCTATAATTCAAGAGAGAATTGTGTTCAAGACTACAAATCTGAGAGCTGTTAAGCTGAGCTCTGTAATTGTAATGGTGAATTTGAAAAGGTTGCTGTGAACCGTATGTTCTCAATTGGATTCGTGTTAAGGGTTCCCTGTGAACTCCTGATTGCACTAGACTCCTTTAGATTTACTATTTTTCAAACAATTTCCCTTAATTCATTACTCCTGTGAAAATTAGCGTTTGTAACCTAACTTTTTCACAGCATTGGTAGTGATATTCTCGTTCTGAATTGAGGGTCCAGATTAAAGACTATTGGATAGTCTGTGTCCATTAAAGTGGGCAGACCATAGCCATAAGCTTAACTCTAATCCGTGACTTAGATTACTTTCTCTTGCATCTGTGCTTGTAGCTAGATGAAGATTGGATCATATCTCATTTGATCTACATTTAGTCTCATTTTGCACCAAGTACTAAATCAAAGTTAGATATTATTTATCCATTCTTATTAATTTACATCAAATCTCCCCAACTCGGATCTGAATCATTTAGTTTAATGTTTACTTTTATCATGTAGTTAATGTGACAAATTCAACCTCCCATCTTATGTGCTTTATAGATAGGATCAGAGGTCAGATTTGGTAGCTCAGATCTGAAGGTTTATCTTACATTTTAAATCAATTCCCTGTGGACGATCTTTTACTCACTTACATTTAAAACTTGCTACAATTGGCCCTGATCTTGCAGGCTAATTAAGTTCTCTCTGTACTGATATTTTCTTATTCTTTTTAATTTTCCAAATTCAGTACAATTCATCATCTGTAAGTCAGTTTTCAAAACACAAATAAATCATGCACATTTAGAACAGCAACAAGTTTTTGGCGCCGTTGCCGGGGAATTTATTTTGAAATTGGTAGACCTAAGTTTTTTTATTTTATTTACATCAGTGTTAACTGTTCTATTATTTAAATCTGTGCAGTTATCCTATACATTGTGAGCGTGGAATCTACTTTGAAAGGAATACTGAAGGTTTGCTGTGCATAAGTTGATTCTCGATTTCTGTGTTGTATGTTTGGTAGGAGGACTCTCAATCCTGAGATTGTTCCTCTGAATTTAGAAGTTGAAAGGATATTAAGAACCAGATAAACATCACCGAATTTTGCTAAAACTGCTACTATGGGTGAAGAACCTAGACTTTTAAGGGATTACTTTGCACCTGGCACATATAATTCTCCATTTTGCATTCAATTTCCTACTGTTGAAGGAAATTATGAGATCAAATCATCAACTATCCAGATGCTTCCTTCCTTTCATGGTTTGAGTAAGGAAGATCCATACAAGCATGTGGATGAATTTTTGTCCCATTGTACAGCATTCAACATAGCTGGACTGGGTCCAAAGGCAACCAAGCTTAGGCTCTTTCCTTTTTCATTAAAGGACAAAGCTAGAGCATGGCTGTCCATGTTGCCACCAAACAGCATCACTTCTTGGAATGATTTGCAATGCCAGTTTTTAGCCAAATACTTCCCTATGTCTAAGACCAGCCAGTTGAGACAAAATATTGTTTCCTTCTCACAACAATCAACTGAAACTTTTCATGAAGCATGGGAAAGGTTTAAAGAACTTTTAAGGAAATGTCCTCATCATCAAATTCCCAGATGGCATCTTGTTCAAAGTTTCTATCAGGGAATTGATCAAAAGGGTAAGAATATGGTAGATGCTTCTTGTGGAGGCACCTATTTGATAAAAATAGTTGAGGAGGTCTGGGATCTATTTGAAGTGATTGGTGAAAATTCAACTCAACAGGAATCTTTGTCGAGAGACATTGAGATTCTTGCTCGGTTGAACAATTAGCAAACCACCAAGGGAAAGATTTATGAGGTGAATGAATTGGAAAGGAAAATGGATAATTTGACCACTAAGTTTGATAGATTGATGGATTTACTTAAAAATCCAATGGTTGCAAGAATAGACGAGGCATGTCTGATATGCCAATCCCCTACTCATTCACTTGATCAATGTCCAGCTGCACCACAGTTACCACATTTAGTGGTGGAGCAAGCTCATGCTACCCAATCATTTGGACAGATGCAGTCAAATGAATATGCATGGAGAGGGCACCCCAATTTAAGGTGGAGCCAGGGCAATTATCAATCACAACAGCAGCAGCAACCAAAGAACCAATTACCTTTCAAAACTGCTCAGCCTTATCAGCAGAATTTTTATACCAAGCCAAATTTTTAGCAGCCCATTCCACAACAACCTGTACAGCAATCTACTCCAGTTCAAATCCCTTCCAGATCCCCTTCTTTTGAAGATCAAGTTCTAAATTCACTCCAGAATTTAGGGTCTTTAACTCAGACTATAAACTTTCACAGTCAGAGCATAAAGAAGATTGAAGAAACATTGGGTCAACTTTCAAATACTTTGGCCAAAAGAGAGGAAGGCAGGTTACCTAGCCAACCTTTGAACAATCCTAAAGGATAGTTCATGGTTGGAGAGGCTTCTGTTTCACATGAAGAAGTAAAAGCTGCCACTACTTTGAGAAGTGGAAGAGTTGTAAATAACAATGTGGGTACTGAAAGGAAGAAGAAAAAATTGAGGAAACTGCTAGAGATATGCAGCAGGAGCAGCATGATGTTAGCATTGGGGGTGCTGATGTACCTCAGAAAAATAAAAAAAATGAAAAATAGAAAAATCAAAAATATTTGAATGATGTTTCTAAAGCTGTAAATGAAGGACTAGTTCCTCATTTTCCATTTCCCCATGCCATGAAATCTGCATCCCCTTTTGATAAAGGGCACACAAAAATAGATGAAATGATGGAGACTTTCAAGCAAGTCAAGATAAATCTACCTTTGCTTGATGCAATCAAACAGATCCCAGCATATGTAAAATTTTTGAATGATATTTGCACTCACAAAAGACAATCTAGGATACAGTTATCCAAGAAGGTTTTTGCTGTGGAAAGAGTTAATCAGGTTTTGTCCATTACCACACCTCCTAAATTTTAAGATCCTGGAATCCCCACAATCCCTTGCGCTATTGGGAAACATACCATTGAAAAGGCTTTATTAGATTTGGGTGCTAGTGTCAACCTGCTTCCATATTCTGTATATGAGAAACTAGGTTTGGGAGAGTTAAAACCCACTCATGTGGTGTTACAACTAGCAGACAGATCTGAAAGAAAGCCAGTTGGGATGATTGAGGATGTGTTGGTAGGAGTAGATAAGTTTTTCTGCCCTGCTGATTTTCTGGTATTAGACATGGAACCTACAAAAAGCAAAACATCCATCCCTGTCATTTTGGGGAGAGCATTCATGGCTACAGCCAATGCTTGCATTCAATGCAGGTCTGGTATAATGGAAGTCTCTTTTGGAAATATGAAGGTAAAGTTAAATTTTTACAATGCAGTCACACAGCCTCAATTCAGTTCTGAGAAGAGTTTTCTTGTTGATCTGTTGGATGAACTGGTAGAAGAGACTTTACCAAAATTTTTGCAGTATGAAGATTTAACCACAGATTTTAAAAATGTTTGGAGAAATGCTGTGGAAGAGATAGCTGGTGCCTCAAAGACTGAGGAGGTCAGAGCTGTGCAGGAAACTCAGGAAAAAATAGCAAGGTTTTCTTCATGGAAACCTGCTATTCTTCCTCTTCCACAAACAGCCAAGGTACCTTTGTTACCTTCTTTACTCAGCCAACCTGATGTAGAGCTAAAACAGTTGCCAGAAAATTTGAAGTATGTGTTTTTAGGAGACCATAAAACATTGCTTGTGATTATTTCTTCCTCCCTCACTGAGGAGCAGGAGGAAAAGCTGTTGATTGTATTGAAACAGCATAAGAGGGCAATTGGCTGGACTATTGTTGATTTAGGAGGAATCAGTCCAACTATTTGCATGCATAAAATTCATTTGGAAGAAGATGCAAAGCCTTCTAGAGAAATGCAAAGAAGGCTGAATCCTCATATGCAAGAAGTGGTCATGAAAGAGGTTGTTAAGTTCTTGGATGCAGGGGTCATTTACCCCATCTCAGATTTAGCTTGGGTGGCACCTACACAGGTGGTACCTAAGAAATCAGGAATTACTATGGTAACCTCAGATTCTGGTGAGCTCATTCCAACCATACAAACAACTGGTTGGCGGGTCTGTATTGATTACAGAAAGCTCAATACAATGACCAGAAAAGAGCATTTCCCTCTTCCATTCATTGATCAAATTTTAGATAAGCTAGCAGGAAAAGCTTATTATTGTTTTCTTGATGGTTACTCTGGTTACAACCAGATTCCTGTGTATCCACAAGATCAAGAAAAGACTACATTCACTTGCCCCTTTGGCACTTTTGCCTATAGGAGGATGCTTTTTGGTCTTTGTAATGCCCCTGCTATCTTTCAAAGATGCATGTACTCCATTTTCTCTGATATGATTGACCAATTTATGGAGATTTTTATGGATGATTTTTCAATATATGGAGACAATTTTGCCCAATGTTTACATCATCTCAGCCTGGTGTTACAGAGATATGAAGAAACCAATCTAGTTTTGAGCTGGGAGAAGAGCCATTTTATGGTCACTCAAGGCATTGTCCTTGGTCATGTTGTCTCCCACAAAGGCATTGAGGTGGACAGACCAAAAATTGATTTAATTGCACATTTGCCTCCTCCCAAAACTGTTAAACAAATAAGAAGTTTTCTGGGGCATACTGGATTTTACAGAAGGGTTCATTAAGGACTTCAGTAAAATATCCAAGCCTCTTTGCCATTTATTGTGCCTAGATGTTCCCTTTGTTTTCAATAATGAATGCCTGAAAGCATTTGAATTCTTAAAAAATTGTTTGATTTCAGCCCCAATACTACAGTGTCCAGATTATTCACTGCCTTTTGAGCTGATGTGTGATGCATCAAATTATGCTCTGGGAGCTGTTCTTGGACAGAGAAAGGATAAGCTGCCTCATGTCATAGCTTATGCCAGTAGATCAATGATTGATGCACAGCTCAATTACACAACAACTGAGAAGGAGCTATTGGCAATTGTTTTTGCTTTGGAGAAATTCAGGTAATATGTTTTGGGTTCACAAATTGTGGTGTTCACTGACCACTCAGCCTTGAAATAACTTCTGTCTAAGAAGGATACCAAACCAAGATTAATCAGGTGGATCCTCCTATTACAAGAGTTTGATTTACAGATTAAAGATAAAAAGGGTGTGGAAAATGTGGTGGCTGACCACCTGTCGAGAATTCTAACTACTGAGATTGATAGGCTGCCTATCAATGGATCTTTCCCTGATGAGCAACTTTTTGCTATCAGTACACACCCCTTGGTTTGCAAATATAGTCAACTTTTTGGCTACTGGAAGAACTCCTCAACACTGGAATAAAATGGGTAAAGATCTTTTCTTCTCAAAGGTTAAACATTTTATTTGGGAGGATCCTTATCTGTTCAAGATTTGTGCAGACCAAATAATTAGAAGATGTGTCCCTGAAAAAGACTTTTATAGCATACTTTCCATGTGCCATGAACAGGCCCGTGGAGGCCATTTTAGTGGAAACAAGACAGCTGCAAAGATTTTGCAATGTGGATTTTATTGGCCTACACTTTTCAAAGATGCACTACAGCACTGTAAGTCTTGTCAGAATTGCCAGAGATTGGACAACATTTCCAAGAGAAACTCAATGCCTTTACAGCCCATTTTGGTAGTTGAATTGTTTGATATTTGGGGGATAGATTTTATTGGTCCCTTTCCTCCTTCAAATGGTTGTAATTTCATCTTAGTAGCTGTGGATTATGTATCCAAATGGGTTGAAGCCACAGCTACTAAAACCAATGATCATAGAGTTGTCCTGAAATTTTTAAAAGACAATATTTTTTCGAGGTTTGGTTCCCCCAGAGCTATTATCAGTGATGGGGGAAGCCATTTTTGTAATAAACATTTTGAAGCTTTATTGAAAAAGTACTCTGTGACTCATAGAGTAGCTACTCCATATCATCCACAGACCAGTGGACAAGTGGAGATTTCCAATAGAGAAATCAAACATATTCTGGAAAAGACTGTGAAGAAGGACAGAAAGGATTGGTCTTTTAAACTGAATGATGCATTATGGGCATATAGGACAGCCTATAAAACCCCAATTGGCATGTCTCCATTCAGATTGGTCTATGGCAAAACATGCCATTTACCAGTGGAGTTAGAATATAAGGCCTTTTGGGCTATTAAAACCTTGAACATGGATCTTACTACTATTGGTAATCACAGGAAACTGCAGCTTGCTGAGTTGGAGGAGCTGAGAATGGATGCATACACCAATGCAAGATCTTACAAAGAAAAGGTTAAAGCTTTTTATGACAAAAATCTGGTGAGAAGAGAGTTCATAGCTGGCTCTAAGGTATGGCTATTTAACTCAAAACTTAAGTTCTTTCCTGGAAAGCTGAGATCCAGATGGGAAGGGCCATATACTGTCATTCATGCATCTCCTTCTGGGGCTGTTGAAATTTTGGACCCAAGTGATGGGAGAACCTTGAAAGTAAATGGTCAGAGGCTCAAACCATGCATTGAAAATACCCTGGAGCCTGTGCTGACCATCTACCATCAAGAGCCTCCACATATCTGATGTTAAACAACTGTATCATATGTATTTTACTCATGTTGTTTTGTAATTTTTGCATAGTTTCTTTCTCTCTGTTTTTAGTCATGTTTACACTCAATTCGAGAAGTTTATAATATGTGAAAAATGAATTCGCAAAGAAAAAAAAAAATCATTTCGAAAAGTTCAATTTTCTGTTCGAAAAGGATTCGTACAACCAACTAATTTGCTTTTCGAATAGTTAGTTCTGAAGCTATTTGCATTTCGAAATGTTGTTTCTGAGGCCATGTGCTTTTCGAATAAGTACTGATGCCATTCTCTTTTGAAAAAAGGACTGTTTTGAACTTTTCAAAAACTTCAAAGATACTTTGCGAAAATCATTTTAAGCATATTTAAACCCTTTCGAAGCAAGGGTTTCATATTCGAAAGCCCTCCCAGAACATCCTGTTTCACAGAAAACCCATTTTCTTTCGATCCCTGCGTGTTTTTAGAGTTCAGCTCCAATTTTCTTCATATTTGTTCGATGGATTAAGCATGAGGAGAGGGACCTTTTGCTTCTTATTCTAGTGGATTTCATCAAGAGATCAACAAGTTCTGCTAAAACCCTAGATTTCGGTATTTTTTCTGTACATTGCCTCTGTTTGTGTTTTGCAAAGTTCAATTTGATATCAGCATTCATTGTGTGAGATTCAAATAAAACTTTAAGATGGGGAAAACTAAAAAATCATTGGCCGCAATGTTCCCACAGTCCTCTGCTAAGAAAGTTTGCAAACCCTCCACAAAAGGAAAAGCCAAAACCTCAGCCAAGAGAAAACTTTGGATGGATAAAGCTGATAGAATTGAGAAGGGGAAGAAGATTAGACATGAGGAACCCATCCCAGTAGCTGACCCTAGTCCTGAGCCTGAGCTTCCTCCTCTCCCTATGCATTTGGTATTGCCAAACCAATTCATTGAAGCTCAGAAGCTGATCCCAGAGCTTATCGTGGATGAAACCTTTTTCTTAAACAAACCTGAATGTAAGCTATCCCTGGACTACATCAGGGATGCTTCATTGAGCAATATTCTAACCCCTCTTTCAGAGAAAATCTATCCAAGAATGGTGAGATTGTGGTACCAAAACATTGTCAAAGTGACTGAGAAGGATGCTGATGTCCCTACTCTTGTAATTTTCATTGATGATTGTGATTTAATTGTCACTTATGAAGACATTGGAAATGCTTTGGGGATCCCATTTCAACATGACCCGACTGGCCCTTTGGCTGCCCTAGAGACTGGTCACATCTAACCAAAGGCATAGTTGGCGTTAGGGGTCCATCATGAGAGAGACTTAGCACCTCAATTTTTGCTAAGAGACTCCATTTGAGGGATCTTTTATGTCACCGCACACTGAAAGAAGAACACCAATTTTGGAGGCCCTCTTTCATTTCTCTAAGGGGCAATTCTTTAATGCCCCTATGCTCATTTTTAAAGCCATGGCTGACATCAGTGCCAAGATGAAAAAGGAACAAAAAATAGCTGGCATACCATTTGGAAGGCTGATCACAGCCATGTTAAGGGCAAAATTTTACATTGATGAGGAAGAGCCATTCGAGATTATCTCCCCTCATGCATTTGGAAAAAGGGCTTGGACCACAAGCCAAACCATGTTAAATAAAATGAGGGATGAAGTTGCACCAGCTCCTACAGCTACCCTGGAACCTGCTACACTTGAACCAGCCCCTGCAGCTGCCCAAGAAGTTCATATACCTGACCCTGAGGTGCCCAGCACTTCAGTTGCACCCATTGTTGAAGGGGTCATCATCCTACTCACTTCACCTGTCACAGCCCCCATTCCTTCACCTATTCCAACTGTTCCATCACTCATACCCACCATCATCCCAATTGCAGACTCTCCCTTTACACCAACCACACCAATCACTCTTACACCACCAGTTTCCCCTACCAATGTCCCAAGTATGGCCACAGAGTTTGTGGAACAATCTCCTAGCACTCCCCTTATCCCAAGCTTCCTAGATTCACCAGCTTCTTCAAATCATACACCTGAAATCACTCATACCCCTTAACCTGAGATATTGACAACAGAGGCCTATTCATCATTGATGGGAGCTATCTTGGAGAACATTGAACTTGAATCTACACCTCTACCTGACCCTCCTCATTTCACCCATGTGGCTACTTCCCCCTTCACAACCATCTCACCCATTGACCCTCAACAATCTACATCAATTTTACCAGTCCCTACTTTGCATACCACACCCACACCTGACACAATTAGCCAAATATTCACCTTTCTCCAATCCATCCAAACACAACTACAAGTCAACAGACATAATCACCAGAATAAATGCCCTTCTCCAAACCTTATCCTCCACATCCCAAACAACCACCTTAGCCACTGTACCTGCTATTGCTGAACATGCTACCCAAACAGACCCTGAGGTAGTTTTTGTAGATCCACCCATCCTCACCACTGATGACAATGTTACCCAAACAGAACCTGAGGTAGTACTTTTTGAGTCCCCTTCAACTTTCCTCAATGTCTCTGATCAAGCTACTCAAACTGACCCATAGGTCATACTTTTGGACTCCTCTTCTCCCACTGCTGGGATACCTTTGGTCTCCTACCACTCCATTCCCATTCCCAGATTTGCCACTCTCAAAAGGGCTATGGAAGAGAACCCTTATATCTATCGTGATGTCCTCAAGGGGTTAGCTGATCTGCAAGCTTACATTAGAACACCTTATGAAGACCAGATTCGAAAATTTGAGTTGTTCATGAAATTTGAGAGAGAGAAGATGCAAGACCTGCTGGGTCAAACTTTTCAGATGGTTAGGAGTGAACAGCACAAGGTCACCATGTTGCAAGCACAGCTTGAACAGGAAAAATTGAGAGCTTCTAGACTTGAAAAGTATATTGGCCTCACCAAAAAGATCAAATCGAGAATACACCTGCAAGGCACAATCCAGGAGAAGGCTAAATCGAGTTCAGACTCCAATATTGACTCAAGTTCTGACTCTAACAGTGATTCCAGTTCTGATCCCATTGAACCAACTTATGATACAGATTTTTACCTAAGTTATTAGAATACATTGTACATGTTTGTTTTGTGGGTCTGTCATATGTAATTCCTGCTTTCTGTTAACTTTTGTTAATTAAGTAATTACTGTGCATTTCTTTTCCTTCTTCTCTGCCATTATGATTTTTGTTTAATTGTTTTCTTTTCTTTGATTATGCACTTCGGACTAGTGAGGACACTGCTCATCATAGGTTTGGGGGTGTAGCAGAATTACCAATAGTTTAGTTAAAATCAGTGCAGCTTATGATCACAGCAGAATTTTTGAAGATAAAGTAATTTCACACCTGTTGTTTTAAAAAATGAGGAAGTTAAAACTTTTTAAAATTGATTTTTAGTATCTTGTGGGTGTTGCATGGGTTGGATGGGAATGACATGAGTGGGGGTTGGGTGAGCCCATTGGGGGTGAGGAAAGGTTTGTTGGGTGATGGGATAAATGGAAGTTTGGTTTTGGGGTGGGACTTGATGGGGCCATTGGATATGGGGGAAGGTTTGGAGATGGCCTTGGGGTGTGGGGCCATGGGAAAATTGGGTCTGAGGTATGGCATGGGTTTGGCCCGATTGTGAAGGTTGGGGGTGAGTGAAATTTTGGGGGCATTGTGGAGGGTATGAGTATGGGGCTTGGGCCATGGGCCCGGGGTAGGTTTGGGCCACAAGGCCTTGATCAAGTTGGGTTTGGGTAAAGGGCTTGGGATTTGGTGGATCTTGGCCTATTAGGCCTTGATGGGTATGGCCCATTAGGCTTTAGAGGGCTTGGGCCCTGGGCCATTGGTGGGTATGGTCCTGGGCCAGATGGGTCTGAGGTGTGGGCCCTTGGGGTATGTGGGCCTGGCACAGTAGGTTTTGAGGGGTATGGGCCATGGGCCATTGGTGGGTATGGGCCATGGGCCCTTGGAGGGTTTGGGCTTGGGCCAAGTGGGTTTGGGCCATGGGCCCTAGATGGGTTTGGGCCATGGGCCCTTGGGCAATGGTTTGGGTAATGGGCCCTTAGGGTATGTGGACCTGACCCATTGGGTTTCGAGGGGTATGGGCCATGGGCCCTTTGAGGGTTTGGGCTTGGGCCAAATGGGTTTGGGCCATGGGCCCAAGATGGGTTTGGGCCATGGGCCCTTGGGTAAGGGTTTGGGGAATGGGCCCTTGGGGTATGTGGGCCTGGCCCATTGGGTTTTGAGGGGTATGGGACATGGGCCATTGGTGGGTTTGGGCCATGAGCCCTTGATGGGTTTGGGCCATGGGCCCTTGGGTATGGGTGATGGGGTGTTAGGCCATTGGGCCTTGGAGATCATGGGTGATGAGGTGCTGGTCCATTGGGCCTCGGAGATCATGGGTGGTGGGGTTTTGGGCCAATGGGCCTTGGGGATCATGGGTGGTGGGGTTTTGGGCAAATGGTCCTTGGTGGATGGTGGGATTTTGGGCCAATGGGCCTTGGGGCATGTGGGAGATGGGGGTTTGGATGGTGCGAATTATGGGGGGTTGATGGGGATCATGGGAGAGTGAAGCATGGAGATTGGCTAGGGTATGGGATGGGTCCATGGATGTGGGGTGTGGATGATGGGAGTGTTTTGGGAAGCCTTCCATAAGGAGTAGGCTTGGAACATTTCCTCCATCATGGTGATGGAAAGAGGATCGAATGTGGGTGGTGGGTTTAATGGATTATTGGGTATAGATGGGGTGGATGTGGAGGAAAAATTGGGCATGGCCTCGGTATGATCGGGCATGGCCATGGTAGGTGGTGGGATATGGGGTGGGTTGAAGGAATGTGATGGGGCATTGGCAAAGGGGGATGATGAAGGGTAAAGTGTAGGTGTTTGGGAAAAATCGGGTATGGCCCCAGTAAATATGGGCATGACCCGGGTAGATGGGGGGGTTGGATAGGGTGGAGGTGACATAAGTGAAGGATGGTGGATTGGGTCTATATAGGG
Organism: Chloranthus sessilifolius; assembly: GCA_021018995.1. NCBI lineage: Eukaryota > Viridiplantae > Streptophyta > Magnoliopsida > Chloranthales > Chloranthaceae > Chloranthus > Chloranthus sessilifolius. Next base: position 29,307,177 of record CM037592.1, on the reverse strand, counting down.
AAGATGGAAAATGGGGCATGGGTGTGAATGTGGAAACTTTGGGTTGGGTTTATCATGGATGGGGTTGTGAAATGTGTTGGGTTTTGAGGGGATGTGGATGGAATGGGTGGTTTGCTTGGCATGGACATAGGAGGAAAGGTAGCTTGGGAAAGAGATGGGGAATGGGGGGGTGATTTTGGATATTTTGGGAAGTGGTGGTTGGGAAAATAGGGGCGCCAAACGGGCCGGTAACGGTAAAAGGGGATAGGGTGATGGGGATGGATGAGAAGGCTTCTCCCGAATGGGAGTGGGTTGGAGAATGTGGTGGGAATGAGTCGGGATCAGCATAAGCGGGGTCCACTACCCACGACATCCTTTGGGAACGGGTTGGGTAAGGGTGCCTTGGATAAGGCCAAAAAATCCTCCTCCTTCTTCCCCTACTAGACGGTGGAGGGCAAGATGATGCCGTTGTGTAGGCACCACAAACTATATATTTTTTTGTTTTGATTTGATTTTTAGTTTTTTTTTGTTTAATTGTTTTGAGAAAATTTTGAAAAATAAAGGTTCCGAGGCCTTAGAATTCCCTTCTTGGGTGGCTCTCGTACCCTAATTCAAAACCCGCGATGATGATTCCGACGTACTTCGGAAGAATAAAAGGAGGACCTCCGATCTATTAAAGGCACCGAAATCGAGGCAAACAACCCGATCCCCCGAAATGAGTCAAAAACAAGTTGATTTCTTTTGACCGGCGGGGGCGTATTGGGTGTCGGTGATGGCAGGGACCAAACAGAGGTACTAAGCACACTAATCGGGGGACTCGGGCGGTGAGAAAGCCTCAAATTTCAGGCTACTGCTATCCAGGTAGACTTGGCACAACTAATACATGCGCCAAGGTAGTAGGGCCTCTTTTTTACACTAGCGCAAATATTAGTTGCGCCAAGGTAAAAGTGGAGGATTTAAAGCTGGAGCAACTAATAGTTGCGCCAATTATAAATTCCTAATTTTTGCACTGGCGTAACTGTTAATCTTTGAAAAGTATCACTTTTCACCCCTTAACATGAGCTTTGATAGACCTATGAGTGAACTAATAAATGCTTGTTGAGTATGTCTTGTAGAGAGCAGTAAAAGGCAGTCATAGTGCATAAATCTATCTCTCAGTGCAGTTCAGACCCAACAATGGCCCACATAGGGCATGCAGCAACAACAAAGCAGCTTTGAAGGAGTGAAAACAAGCTGAAAATAACCTGTCGAGAGGTTACTAGAACCTGTCAATAGGATCTGAACACTGAAAAAAGGAAGAAGTCATGAGGATGAGAGTATTCGATAGGATCCAGAACCTATCGCGCAGTCGGAAATGAAAAGGGAGCATCCTATCGAATGGTTGCCTGAGGTCGAAGAAAACCTATCGAGAAGTCTGGAACCTGTCGATAAGAGCTAGAAGCAAACCTATCGAAAGGATTCCCCAACCTATCGAACACACCAGATGAAGGTTGTAGATGCTGAAGCTCTATTCTCAGGAGCAACCTATCGGAACCTATCGAAAGGATCCTGAATCTTAGTGAAAGGAACAAAAGGCTTATTTGGAACTTGTCGAAGCTTCAAGAACCTATCGAAATTGACTGAAGGACTTCTCAGAAAAGCTGCTATGCACACACTGCAAGTTGGTGACCTATTGCACGCAATCTGAGGAACTCTGGTGACCGGCACGAAGCTTCTAGAAGTGTCCTGGGAAACCCTAACTAATCCACGTGCTCTCCCCAACACTAACTAACTGAGAGAGCCTTCTAGAAGGGGAATAAAAGAGGGAATAATAGAATTATTCTAGCTGAGCTGTGATTGGCAAGAAAAACAGATCTGAGGCTGAAGGGGAGAGTTATATAAGGAGGGAAGCTGCCAGAAAATGGGGGAATCAATTCTCGAGATCAAAGCTTGCATCGAAATTCTCTATTCTTCCTTTTTGCCCAACTATGGTTGGCTAATTTCTTTGGAACAGTAAAGAGTGAGGTTGGATTTGTAATTGGGGAGAGTTGAGAGTGTTGTTGAGGGTCAGATAATGCACAGACTATAAATCTGAGAGCATTTCATTGTATAGTGAGTTTATTTCAAATGCAATGCTGGTTTTGTTATTTTAATTAGATCCATAGTTCATCTGGTTTCATTTGGTGCTCGATCGGATTTGTGTAGATGGGATTCAGCTCACCCACTAACCTGGTAGACCTCTTGGATACCATTTGATCTCCCTAGGTTTGATATTCCTACAATTGCCTGTGCCTGTGGCCTAACAGTTGCAGCATTTGTAGTGATTATAATGTTCTAATGGAAACCTAAGAATGGGGTGAATCTATTAGATGATCTGTGACCATTGAAGTGGACAGATCATAGCCTTAAGATCAATATAAATCTCTGGCTTAGATCAGATCCTTTTACCCTGCAGCTATGCTTATAGCCAGATGAGGGATTGATGCACTCTGAATTCTTTGTGACACTGTCAGCTCAATCCAATTGCAGCAAGACCAAACTCCAAACTGTTTCTCTCCATTTTGTGTTTCCAATTTCACAAAATATTCCCCTGACTTGCAAGATCTGAACTCTGGATTTAATCTTAATTCATTTATGCATTTAATTGTGTTTCTATAGTTTAGTTTAAAGTGACAACCCCTTAAAACCTCTCCTCTCTCTTTTGCTATTTTAGTATTAGGTAGGGTGCCAGTTCTGCCTTAGATTTTTAGGTTTACTTAATTTTCAGGTCACATTTCCCTGTGGACATACCCTTACTTACCCTTTAAAACTTGCTATAACAGGCCCTGAATACTTACAGGTCTGTGCTTGCTTGCCTTGGTGTGTGCAACCAATAGATCCTTTAATTATGTGATTTTAAACCTCTTTTTGAACACAAGGTAAGAAGCCAACAACAACTAATACTTGCGCTAGGCAAAAATGATGCTCCAGATTCTAAAACAGCAAGGAACAGTAGCCTGATGGTGGGTCTTTTTTTTTGGGTTTTGTGGAAGTTAAGCTTCCAGGAACTGAGCTATTTTTTTGTGATTGGTTCTCTCCTCACCGCACCTAAAGGGTTTGAGTCTGGTATAACTCGCTAGCGCGCCCCCTAAGGGTTTTAAGCTTTGGAATGGGAACCCACCCGATATACCTCCGGCGTGAGCGCCTTCTCAGATATTAGGTGGGCTAGGAATTTTCTGGATCATCACCACTAGGGGCTGCTGCCATACTAAGACCCGGTGGTTATGTGTTTGCCTAATCCCAACCCTTTTAAAATCTACCCTGTAAAAGCAAACTAATTAAGCTCCCTAACTTGGTTCAATTTTAATTTTTTCAAAGCTTTTCTTTTTTTTTTTGGAAGTTTTCTTTAGTTCAAAGACCGGGGGTGATGATCCCGTGCCGCCACTATGGGCCGACGTCCACTGTTTGGATATGAGTGCACAAGTAGGCCCGCCAATCGGCTAAGGCACTTTAAATGACGAAAAATTAAAGAAATTGAAAGACAATGCTCAAGTAGGCCCGCCAATCGGCGAAGGCACTAAAATGACAAAAAAGTAAGAAAAATTAAAAGACGATGCGCATGTAGGCCCGCCAATCAGCTAAGGCTCATAAATGACGGAAAATTAAGGGTGAGAAAAATAAAAAACCAGTAAAAAATTGGTTAGTAAAATAAAAAATAAAGGGCTAAATTTCATGGAGAAGCTCTACAAGCTATCCCCAGCAGAGTCGCCATCTGTGCAACCGTAGGATTTATGACCATCCCGTCACGGTGATGTCATCGCTTATAAAAAAATATAGAGTCACCACCCAGAGCTTTTGGTGTCCCGAGAAACCTAGTTCATTTTTATGAGCACCGAAGTGCTAAAAATATGACTCTGAATCCTGTCCACACCAAAGGCTCTTGGGTAGGGGCTTCGGTTATCGATCGGGAAGGTGTTAGGTGCCCGATCAACCCGCTTAATGATGTCTTTACTAATGGCCAATACAAAAATAAAGTAAAAAAAAGAAAATGGCTTCCTCTTGCCCAAATGGGCCTTAAATCCTATTTGTGCCCCTCCGTTCCTACCGAAAATTCGGCGGCGTAACGGCACAAATGGGAGGATGGGAAGAGCTAAAGAAGAGATAGGAGAAGAAAGGGGAGAGCTGGAGCCCTCGGGCCCTTGTAGCACCGTAGGAGAGCCTTGTGTTGGCTTGCTTTGATGAGCTTTTGAAGGCTTGAATGGTGAAAAATGGGGTTCTAACTCCTAAGGCTTGAAGCTAAGAGGCAAAGAGGGAAGGCTAAGGGATTACACACACCTAACCTAAAGGCTTTTAGTGAAATGCTAAGGTCTAAGGGAGCTTTTTGAAATATGAAATTTTTATGGGAAGTGTGCACCAAAGGGAGAAAGATCTTCTCACTTTAAGCTCTTTCTCTCTTAGGCTAAAATTCTCAACCTTTAAACCAAGGGAAGGAGGGCTCTATTTATAGGAAAAGGGCAGGTTAGGAGGCTACTTAGATGCTAATTAGGGTTAGCAATTAGGTAATCTCTAATCTAAGGTTTCCTAGGATTTTGAGAGCTTAGAGATGCGATGGATGATAGTTAGTGTTTCAAATACCTTAAGGGTTGCAAATAGACATTAAAAGGGTGCAAAAAAGTTATCAAAACATACCTGAAGGATTGAGGTGGTCGACAAGTCAAACCCTAGCTTCAGAATTTGAGGCCAAAACCAAGCATCTTTATATGCTCTGCGCAACTATTAGTTCTTGCAAATGTATGATAAAATAGTTCTGTCTGAGAGCTTGGGAGTTGGCTCCGCGAGGGGTGGGGGGACCCATTTATACCTGGTGAAACTATTAGTTGCGCTAGGTCATTTCTGGGAGAAAAAGGCCTGGTGCAACTATTAGTTACACCAGGCAAATTCTGGGGGAAAATGGCTTGGCGCAACTATTAGTTGCGTCAGGCAAAAATCCCTCCAAAATAGCCCGATTTTTAAATGATCATAGCTTTTGATATACAATTATGATTGAGATGATTTTTAGCTTGTTAGAAAGCTGGAGAAGTCCTCTTTCCAATAGTATATAACTCAGCTCCTAAAGAGGCCTGTGTAAATTTTGGCACTCCTTTTTCTAACCACTACTTGGGAGGGTTTGACACTAGTCCAAGAATGGGTTCTAATAGGTTTGGGAAGGTTAGGGTTGATTCCTAAGGGTTCGGGAAGGTTCCTAAGGGTTTGAGAAGGTTCCTAAGGGTTTCATACATGTCATAAAAAGCTCAAAAGTGCTCCTCTCTTGAAATGTATTTCGATCGGGCCTTGGGACAAATTTGGGTGTCTACAAAGTCGGAGTATTCTACCTTGCATTTGAGCTTGTAGTCAAATGAACGATGGCTGCAGATCCATCCTCTGCATTGCTGTTTAACCAATCAATTTATCAATGAGACTAATCCCAGGCTGTTAATTCTCCACATTTGATTTTTTTTTTTCCAAAACTTTTTATCTCTCATTCGAATTTCTCTCTTGCTCACCTTTGGTTAATTTTATAAATTTATTTACAATTAGATTTTATTTTATGTTGTTTTTAGTTAAAAGTGACAACCAAAACTCTTTTCCTATTTTTCTTTACTTTTAGGATAGATAGGAAGAGCCAGATCTGTAATAGATCTGGGGATTTACTGACATTTAGATCACTTTTCCCTGTGGACAACCCTTACTTCCCTTTAGAACTTGCTGCAACAGGCCCTGGATCCTTGCAGGACTGTGCTTTATGATTTGATACCTTCACCCTCTACTTTCTATTTAATCATCTATTTTTCAATAAAATTCTGACATCCCAAAGTAAACCACAAGTTTTTGGCTCCACTGCCGGGGATTTGCAGATTTAAGTTTGATAAATCTGCATTTTAGTTAGAATGTTTGAAGTCATAGTGTTTGAATTAATGTTGCTGTAGTTTTGTAGTCTGTTGAATTTAATTTCAGATCTGAAGCTGTAGTCAGGAGAGCAGTTCATAGCTTGCAGCTGGAGCACATCTTGCTTGAGCTTTCATTTCCTTTTCCTTTTCTCATAGTTTCAATTTTGTCATTTTGTCATTCTTTATTTCAATAGTATTTTTGTCTCTGTTGTTTGTCTGCTGTAAATTGTTGTTGCTATTTTTGTAAGTGTGTGTGCTATATGCTTGGTAGAAGATCCCTCAACCAAGATCTTGTCCCTTTAGATCTTAAAGTTGAAAGGCTTCTCAGATTTAAGTACCCCCCCCCCCCCACACACCTGTTGTTAATTATGAGCCATTTGTGATGGAACAGCAGCAAAGGACCTTGAAAGGATTTAATGCACCAGGGGCATATACCTCCCCTTTCTACATTCAATTCCCTGCTGTTCAAGGTAATTATGAAATCAAATCCTCAATCATACAAATGTTGCCCTCATTTTATGGACTGAGTAAGGAGGATCCTTATAAACATATTAACAAATTCCTTGCTCTTTGCACTGCATTCAATATTGCTGGCTTGGGAGAAGAAGCCACCAAACTGAGACTCTTTCCTTTTTCACTAAAGGATAGAGCCAGAACTTGGCTATCCATGCTCCAAGCCAACACATGCAGTCCTGGAATGATCTCCAATGCCAATTTTTGAACAAATTTTTTCCCATGTCCAGAACTAGTCAATTGAGGAAGAGCATCATTTCATTTGCTCAATCCTCAACTGAGGATTTCCATCAGACATGGGAGAGGTTTAAGGAACTATTAAAATAATCTCCCCACCACCAAATTCTTAAGTGGCAGATTGTCCAAAGCTTCTACCAAGGAATTGATCCCAAGAGCCGGGATATGGTGGATGCCTCATGTGGGGGTACTTATCTCCACAAGACTACTGATGAGGCCTGAGTTTGATGTAATCAGTGAGAATTCCATAGAGCAGGAGTCTCTATCTCTCAATGATATTGAGACTCCAGCTAGAATGGTAAGGGAAGCCACCTTGCGAGGAAGAATGTATGAGGTTAATGTGCCTAATGACCTCGAAAGAAAAGTGGATAGTTTAAGCCTAAAATTTGATAAGTTGATGAGTGTGATTCAACCTAAAATGGTTGCACAAATTGAGGAGGCATGTCTGATATGCCAATCCTCCACACACTCTATTCAAGATTGTCCTTCTGCTGGTCAGTACCCAGAGCTTGTCATGGAGCATGCAAATGATGCTCAGTCTTTTGGGCAGCAGCAACCTGCTGGGTATGCTTGGAGGAACCACCCCAATCTGAGGTGGAGGCAAGAAAATTTTCAATCCCAACAGCAGCAGGCAATGCCCTATAGACCTTCCCAACCACATCAGCAAAATTACTTCCCAAGGCATCAGTTCCAACAGCCAATGGCTCAGCCAAGTCACTAAAATCCACCAACACCAGCCCCACCACCTGCTAGAACACCTTCATTTGAGGAGCAGGTTCTAGCCTCATTACAGAATCTGAGTTCTTTGTCCCAAACTATCAATTCTCATAGCCAAAGCATTTAAAAGATAGAGGACCATCTTGGTCAGCTATCTAATACTTTGACTAGGAGAGAAGAGGGCAGACTGCCAAGTCAGCCAATGAACAATCCTAAAGGTCAATACATGGTGGGTGAGTCTTCTTCAACACATGAAAAGGCAAAGGCCATTACTTTGATAAGTGGCAGGCTGGTGGATAACCATGTTAATGGTGAGATCACAAGGATTGCAGCACAAAAGAACCTAATTAGTGATAGTATGCAATAGGAGCAGCATCTAAAAAATAAAGGGCCTGCTATTGAGTCCCAACAAAAAAATGAAAATAAAAATAAAAATAAGGAAAAAACTAAAAAAAATGCATAGGCTGCAGATGAGAGACCAGCATCTCATCTGCCATTTCCTCATGCCCTTCAAGCACCTTCTCCTTTTGATAAGGGGAATGCTAAAGTGCAGGAAATGATGGACACTTTTAAACAAGTAAAGATTAACTTACCTTGATGCCATTAAGTAAGTTCCAGCCTTTGCAAAAATTTTAAAAGATTTGTATACCCATAAAAGACAATCTAGGATTCATATATCCAAGAAAGTATTTTCTGCTAAAAAAGTAAATAATGTTTTATCTATTGTAACCCCAGCTAAACACTAAGATCATGGAGTTCCCACAATTCCCTGCATTATTGAGGATCATACCATTGAGAAAGCATTGTTAGATCTGGGAGCCAGTGTTAACTTATTTCCATATTCTATATATGAGAAGTTAGGTTTGGGGGAGTTAAAATCTACACATATTATTTTATAACTGGCAGAAAGATCTGAGAGGAGACCTGTGGGCATTATTGAAGATGTATTGGTTGGGGTTGACAAATTTTTTTATCCAACAGATTTCCTAGTTTTGGACATGGAGCCTAGTAAATGCACTATCTCTATCCCTGTAATTTTGGGCAAGCCATTCTTGGCCACTGCTAATGCCTGTATCCAGTATAGATCAGGGGTAATGGAGGTATCTTTTGGGAATATGAAAGTCAAGCTTAATGTTTACAATGCAGCAAATCAATCTCACTTGGAGAGTGAGGACTGTTTCATGATTGATTTGCTTGATGAGCTTGTTGAGGAGAACATGCCCAAACTGTTGAATTGGGATGATGCTGTTGATGTTTTTAAAAAAGTTTGGACTGAAATTGTTGTAGGGGAGGCCCCCACACATGTGACTGAAGAGGTGAAACCCTTGAATTCTACAGTGGGGCCAACAAAGCATTCTCATTGGAAACCTACTGTACTGCCTCTTGCTTCACCTTCTAAGGCACCTTTGCTGCCTTCACTCATTAGTCTACTTGATTTAGAGTTAAAAAAGCTCCCAAAATATTTAAAATATACATTTTTGGGGCAGAATCAGAAGTTGCCTGTGATCATTTCTTCTTCCCTCACCATGGAATAAGAGGAAAAATTTATTGGTGTGCTTAAGATGCATAGGAAAGCAATAGGATGGTCTATTGCTGATTTAGGAGGAATTAGTCTAGCTATGTGTATGCATAAGATTCACTTAGAAGTTAAATCCTCACATGTAAGAAGTAGTGATGAAGGAGGTGGTCAAATTATTAGATGCTAGAGTAATTTACCCAATTTCAGATTCTGAATGGGTGGTACCTACTCAGGTGGTCCCTAGCAAGTCTGGAATCACTGTTGTACACAATGAATATGGAGAATTAATGCCAACTAGAGAGGTCACTGGTTGGAGGGTCTACATAGACTACAAAAAATTGAACTCCAAGACTAGGAAGAACCACTTTCCACTGTCTTTTATTGACCAAATTCTGGATAAGTTGGTAGGCAAGGATTTTTATTATTTTCTTGATGGATACTCTGGTTACAACCAGATTCCTGTGTATCCACAAGATCAAGAGAAGACTACCTTTACTTGTCCATTTGGCACCTTTGCTTACAGAAGGATGTCATTTGGACTGTATAATGCTCCTGCTACTTTTTAAAGGTGCAAGTATGCTATATTTTTTACATGTTGGATAAGTTTTAAAATTTTTTTATGGATTATTTTTCTGTGTATGGTGATGATTTTGATCAGTGTTTGCACCATCTCTCCCTTGTACTTCAGAGATGTGAGGAAACCAACCTAGTATTGAGTTGGGAAAAGAGCAATTTCATGGTCACCTAAGAAATTGTTCTTGGTCATGTGGTTTCTCAGAAGGGGATTGAGGTGGATAAAGCAAAGGTAGATCTGATTTCACATTTGCCCCCTCCAAAGACTGTGAACAAGTCAGATCATTCTTAGGACATGTTAGTTTTTATAGGAGATTCATCAAGGATTTTAGTAAAATTTTCAAACCTCTATGCCACTTGTTGTGTCAAGAGGTACCATTTGTGTGCACTGATGAATGCCTCACTACTTTTGAGGAGTTAAAAAATTGTTTGACTGCTGCACCTATCATTCGAGCTCTTGATTATTCTCTGCCATTTGAGCTGATGTGTGATGCATCAGATTTTGTAACTGGTGCAGTTTTGGGACAGATAAATGACAAACTACCTAGTGTAGTGTCCTATGCATGCAAGACACTGGCTGATGCTCAATTAAACTATACCACCACTGAGAAAGAGTTGTTGGCAATTATCTTTGCTTTGGAGAAATTTAGATCTTATGTACTAGGATCTAAGATTGTTGTGTTCACAAACCACTCAGCCTTGAAGTACCTTTTGTCAAAGAAAGAACCAAAACCAAGATTAATCAGATGGATCCTCCTGCTATAGGAGTTTGATCTTGAGATTAAGTACAAAAAGGGTGTGGAGAATGTGGTAGCATACCACTTATCTAGGATTTTGACTACTGATTTTACTGATTTGCCTGTGAATGATTCCTTTTCTGATGAGCAACTTTTTGACATCAATGTGATTGTACCCTAGTTTGCTAACATTGTGAATTATCTTGCAATTGGAAGGATTCTCCCATATTGGTCTAAGATGGACAAAGACCTATTTTTCTCTTAGATTAAATATTTTCTGCGGGAGGATCCTTACCTTTACAAGAGTTGTGTAGACCAGGTGGTGAGGAGATGTGTTTCTGAAAATGAGTTCCACAACATTCTTACAATGTGTCATGAGCATGCCTGTGGAGGTCATTTCAGTGGAAAGAAAACTGCTGCAATCCAATCTGGATTTTACTGGCCATCCTTGTTCAAGGATGCAGTGGAGCATTGCAGAACCTGTGAGAGATGTCAAAAGATGGGGAGTATATCCAACAGTGACTCAATGCCATTGCACCCTATACTTGTGGTAGAATTGTTTGATATTTGGGGAATAGACCTCATGGGTCCTTTTCCTCCTCCTTTTGGGTTTAATTTTATTCTTTTGGTTGTGGACTATGTGTCTAAATAGGTTGAAGCCATTACCACAAGAACCAATGACGACACAGTTGTCCTCAAAATTTTGAAGGATAACATTTTCTCCAGATTTGGCACCCTCAGAGCTATCATTAGTGATGGGAGAGTCATTTCTGCAATAGACACTTTGCAAGCTTGCTTAAAAAGTACTCTATTACACACAGGATAACCACTCCCTACCACCCATAGACCAGTGGGCAAGTTAAAATTTCTAATAGGGAGATTAAGCATATCCTAGAGAAAACTGTGAGGACTGACAGGAAGGACAAGTCCTTGAAGTTGCAGGATGCTCTTGGGCTTATAGGACTACCTATAAGACCCCAATAGGGATGTCTCCTTTTAGATTGGTATATGGCAAGGCTTGTCATTTGCCAGTGGAGTTAGAACATAGGGCCTACTGGGCCATCAAAGCATTGAATTTTGATCTAACTGCTGCTGGTTTTCACAGGAAATTACAGCTGTCAGAATTAGAGGAATTGAGATTGGATGCCTATGCCAATGCCAGAATTTACAAAGAAAAGACCAAATCTTTCTATGATAAACAACTTCTTAGGAAGGAGTTTGTTGAAGGTAATAAGGTATGACTTTTTAATTCAAAACTCATGTTTTTCCCAGGGAAGTTAAAATCCAGATAGGATGGGCCTTACACTATGGTGCATGTATCCCCATCTGGAGCTATTGAGATCATGGACCCCAAGGATGGAAGGATCATGAAAGTGAATGGTCAAAGGCTGAAAATTTGTGTTGAAAATAGAGTGGAGCCTGCTGAGACCATTAACCTTCAAGAACCTCATAATTTTGTGTGAGTTTCAACACTGTACATTTTGTAAAATAGCTGTCATTTAGTGTGATTTAGTTGTTTTTAATTCTGTCTTTTAATTTGAATAAATTTGTAATTTTTGTTTCCACTCTGGATAATGTCTAATTTGTGGGGATCCTGTGCTATTTGGATGATTAAGAAATGTAGTGGTGCTGAGGTGGATTTCTGATTCTTGATTAAATATGGACAGTACACAGCTGAGGAGTAAGCATTGATGGTGTATTGAGACCTGTCGATAGGTTGAGCAGAGTTTTCAATAGGTTCTGGAGATGTGTTGTGTGGATTCGACAAGTTCTGAATACCTGTCGAGAGGTTGGAGAAACCTCTTGAATCCTGTTTTCTAAAAAAAAATTTAACCTGTCGAGAGGTTTGAGGAACCTCTCGAAACCTTCAGTTTGGGAGGTTTGAATATCCATGTGGTTTCAACTAATCGACAGGTTGAATCAACTTATCAAAATTATCTCTTCAACCTGTCGAAGTCATGTTTTCGCCTTTTAAAACCTTGTAACAGGTTTATTTGGGCATTTGTTCCTTGAGCTACAAATTTGTTTTTTTCTCTGCACGGGTTCTCCCTTACTCCTTTCTTCTCCAGCTCAGTGGTTCCATTTCTAATTGTTTTGAAGTTTTACCAATTGTACAAACATTGAAAAGTTGACATTTTGCACCTGGTCTCTGCTGGTTTGGTGCTCTATACATCAATTTTCGAGAAACCCTAGGTTTTGGGTAAGTTCTTCACCAACTCTGCCTCTTGACTTTGTCATTTTTGTGGTTTGCATTTCTAAATACTCTGTCGTGTGTAAGAGTGATTTAAGTGGAGTAAAATTGTGGTAAGTGAATAGGCTCTGTGTGAAATTTGTTTGGTTCTGTGTTTTTAATGGCCAATCCTGAGCAATTTGAGGGCATTTTATTCGACTTGATTCAATCTCCTGCCAAATCCACTAGGAAATCCAGTAGGATAGCTACTTCACAGTCTTAAGTGGATCCACCTACTAAGAGGAAGTTGAGTATGGATAAACCTGACAAACCCAAGAACACTCAGAAATCTAAGAAAGCTAAAATCAGTGAGGACATTGCTGAGGAGTTACCTGTTTTACCTGTGACTCTGACAACTCCTAATGAATTTGTGGATACTTTGTGTCTGATAGCTGAGACAGTCTTTGATTTACCTTACTTCACCAAGTTAGAGGAGTGTAGTGACAATTTAACCTACTTGGAAAAGGCTTCTTTGAAACCTCTGTTGACCACCCCATTGAATGAGAAGGTATACCCCAGATTAGTGAAATTGTGGTATAAGAATTTAAGGCTGAAGAAGACAACAGGGCCAACTGACCCTGCACTTGTGGTTCTGATTGATGATTGGGAGATTGTAGTAGATTACAAGGACATTGGTTTGGTGTTAGGGGTTCCATTTTAATTTAACCCATCTAACAGTTTAGAGGCTCCTGACAGTGTGTCATTTCAGGTCATGGCTAAATAGTTGACTCAAGGAATTGTTGGATATGGGGAGTCCTTGATTAGAAGAGATTTGGACCCTAGGTTACTTTTCATTGATACCATTTTGTGGAAGACTGTCTTTGTGTGGGCATCAGCATGAAAGAAGACACCCAATAATGGATGCCCTTTATTTTTACTCCAAGGGTCAATTTTTCAATACCCCACAGCTGATTTTTAAAGGAATGGTGGATGTTCATGAAAAAATAAGAAGGCACAGCTTGTGCCAGGTCTTCCATATAGCAAAATTATCACTGCTCTGTTGATGCATGGGAAGTATGCTTTCAAAGAAGGAGAGCCAACTGAGGCTTTGCCTCCTAAAGCTTTTGGAAAGAGAGCATGGTCAACCAGTATGACCTTGCTTCGAAACAGGAAGAAGTCAGTTGAGAGCCCCTTGCTAGAGGCCACATCGGTCACCACAACACTTACTACTCCTTTGGCCATGCCAGCACCTGCATCCATAGCCTCTACAGCTATATCTTCTATCAATGTGGTACCAACCGTCATCACCTCATCAATTGCCCTGCCTTCCATACCTGCACCTATGCCTCTCACTTCCACAACGACACCTTCTACAATCACCACAGCATCACCTGTGTCAGTTCCTCCTACCATTGTCCCATTAGCCATGCCCACACCTACCATTAAGACCACATACCAGAGGAAATCCAAACAACCTAAGCCAGCAACCAGTATATCTAGCCCTTCCATCCCAGTCTTAGAAATTCCAATCTATGACCCACCTTCACCACCCACTGATGTACCCTTTGATACTGACCCTGTTACCTCCATTTCCTCTATCTATACCCAGGATGTAGAGCATTTCACTTATGAGGGGTATTCATCCCTGATTGACTCTATTGTAGAGGATATTGGGCATGAATACTCCCCACTCCCCGACTCTTCACAACCTACTCCCTTCCAACATGTTTCCACATCACCTTTTCAACCAATTCCATCAATTCAACTTGTTATCCAAACACAATCCTTACCAAAATCATTTGCTCAAATCCCTTCCCTCCTCCATTCTATCAATTCCTAGCTTCATACTAACACTGCAAACCAGTCTGACATGGCTACCTGCTTCCAGTCCATCCAGACCACTTTACTCCCATCTACCTCAACCACTCAACCTCATACCCTTACCCCACTCATTCCTGTATCACCATCAAATTTTCCTCCTCAGACCTCCCCTTTAGTAGCCACTACCATTGATGCTACTAAGACAGACTTTGAGTCTGATGAGTTGCCCCCTACTTCTGCCTCCTCCTCCACCCAGCCAGATTTTGAGGCGGAGGTATCCATAATCCCACCCACCCTAGCCTCTGCCTCCACTTAGATTGAACCTTTAAAGGAGGATCTGCCACCAACCATTCCACAACCTTCAGTTGTCCCTTCATCCTCACCCATGGTCCTAGCATCCTCAAACTCTGTGCCCCCATTTGCCACCCTGAAGAGTGCTATGGATGCTAACCCTTATATCCATAGAGATGTCATAAGAGGTATGGCTGAGCTTCAAACTTTGGTAAAGCAGCCATTGGTAGCTAAAATTGACCAGCTAAAGCTGGATCACAGAGTAGAGAAGCTGCAGTGGGAACAATTGTGCATACATACCCTCAATTTATATGAAGAGGAGAAGCAGAAGGCTGAAATGTTGGCCAAACTGGCAGACACCCTTCAATCAACCATCTTAGGAAAAAAGTCACCCTCATTAGCTGGGGTGTCCATCAATGAGCCCACCATGCACCAGGGCAGCACCAAGACTCTGAAGCCAGCTACAAAAAGGACAAAGGTTGGTGCTACCAAAACTGAGAATTTGAAGAAGGACTATGCCAAAATTGCTGAAAAATATGGATGGGACCCAATGACTTTATCAAGCTTAGATTCAGATGAAGATTAGCTATAGGAGTTGGTTCAGCCATTTTGTAATTGGATGTTCAGTTTTAGGTTTATTTGTAGTATATTGTCTAATTTCAATCTTTTACATGTATAATATCTTGTACATTTCTTTTTCTAGTTAATAAGCTTAGTTGTATCTGTGCCTCTATACATAGACTTTATTTCTTCCATTATTACTTGTTAGTTGCATTGTTTCTTATTTTACTATCCTACTGCCTCTCCACAGGTATCTTTTGAACCAGTGAGGATATTGTTTCTCATAGGTTTGGGGGTATGGCAGGATAGATATTTGAAATAATTAAGCTAAGTGCAGTAGTGACTAGTAGGATCAAAACAATTAAAGTAAAGTTTTACCTAAGCAAATTTGAGCAAAGGAGAATTGAAAAAGGATAGTAGACTGTTTAATGCTAGGATCTTTAAAAATTCAACACTTCCATGAAGGAGGCCATCAAGAAATGGTTGCCATAATCAATATATAGTTTACTAGCAAGGAGAGAAAAAAGGTAAGAACATGCCCTATGAGTGCAAATGAAGACTATACCTAGTGAGATTTGGGCTTGTAAAAAATTCTTTGAAGAGTGTTTTTGGCAATTTTTTCTGCTCTAAGGACTGATTGAACCTACTCTTTTTCACTAGAAGTTATGCACTCCAAGTTGAAACAACTTGACAGTACTCATAATACTAAAGACATAATGTAAGGCCTTCATTTGGACCATTTGAGCCTAAACATCCTTACCCTTTGAACTGCCCTTGATACACACCATTTGAGCCTTAAAAATCCAAGCTTTCTTTAACAAAAACCAGAGAATTTGAACCTAAACCTCAGTGACCTGATTTAGCCTGACCCTCACTCTGAGATTTCAGAAGTAAAGGAGAAGAAGTTGAAGAAGGTGGAGCTGGTTTAACAGTTGGTGGAAGAAGAAGAAAGCACATTTGATGGCAGTTGTGTGTCAGTGGTGTAACTGTGGCATTCCAGCCCATATAAAAAAAAGGAGAAAAATATAAAGAAAAGCATACAAAAAAGAGAAAGAAAAGTCAAGAAAGTACTTCATTGGTAAATTTGAAAAGAAGCGAAGAAGCTGATCACTTTGGCTCTGGAAATTCAAAAAGAAGATGAAGTTATGCTGATATGAAGAAGGTGAAGTCATGAATCATCTCCTCACCTTGCTGATTTCTCAATTTTGAACCATTTTATTTCCCTTTATTCTTTTAAACGTCAAACCATAAGTCACATTACAACCCAATACAAAGACCCTACTGATATGAAATGGATTGAGCTGTCATGTAGAGATGAGGAGCTGTTTGATCTACGGTGAAAAGAGCCAGAGGATTTCAGACCTAAGTAGCACTACGTATGCTCATGCTTGCAGTCCTATTTTGGGTCTGTAATTGCTCTTGAGCTGGAGTGAAATTGAGCCCCTTAAAATTCATTTGTGAGAGTAGGCCTTTGAGAGAATTGGGTCTAAGAGTAAACTTTTTGGGGCACTGTTTGAACCTGATTCTCAAATTAACGGTAAACTATATACTAATTTGCACATACTATACTCTTGATGATTTTGGATTGGTTGTAATGAATATACATATAGATCTAGGTATTAAATTGTTTACATGTGCTATTTTAAAACTACTAAATTTAAGAAAGCAAGGTGTGGAATGAAGCTGAGTTTGTTGAAATCAAACTTGTCACTATTGCACTTGATTTAACTATGTTCATAAGAAAGTTTGTGAGTACCTTCACTGAAAACCATTAGGAGACTTCACTCCTCCACTAGGGATCACCTAGGGGTTTAAAACGCTTGAAGCATATGCAAAATAAATCTGTGCTCCCTACAAAAGTGGCATTTATTTCTTTTGATAATTATTTTTAATTTCTCCTTTGCTCAGGGACTAGCAAAGCTTAGGTTTGGGGTGTGTTAATTAGTAAAAAATACTATTTTTCACCTCCTAACCTGACCTTCGATGGACTTTTGAGTGGTTAATAGTGTGTTTTGAGTGTTGTTTTGTAGTTAGCAATAAATTACAGTCATAGTTCATAAATCCATCCAAAAGTGCCAAGAAGAGAGGTATCTATTGAAGAGTTGCAGCAGAAAAAAATCACAACAGATCATGCTTCAGCTGTGTATACAGTGGAGTAAAACAACAGTAGCATTTTCAGCTGTGTTCACTCAAGCATGCTAGTATGACAGCTGTGCATCATTCAACTTCCTCTACATTAGTGCACACCAGTACATTAGTGCACACTAGAGCAGTGTATGTAATCCTATCGTGTTGCACCTTGGACAATTCGAGCAGTTGCTAAAACTTATAACCCAACTACTCGAGTGGTAGTGAACCTGTCGAATGCTCCATTGATGAAGAGTAGAGCCACTCGAGAGGTTGCCAGAAGCTGCACTGATGAATTCGAGCAGATCAGAGAACCTATCGAGCAGATGGAGAAATGCAGCCAACCTGTCGAACACATACCTAGAGCTGTGCTGGATCTCGAGCAGATGATCCAACCTGTCAAGAGGATGGCTGAAGCAAGTAGAGATGTCAAGCAGTTCAACTGAACCTATCGAGATCAAGTGAAATACCTGTCGAGAGCTACAACCAACCTATCAAATGGTTTAAAATTGAAGCTAGAACCTATCGAAAGGTTCTCTGAACCTATCGACATGTGAACTTTGGACTTCCTTCTAGTCAACTGACATTGCAGGTCATCCAATACTTTGATGCATGTGTCAAGAGGTTGTCAAATGGCTTTGAGGGTACTGTTGGAATGTAAATGGCGCAGAGAAGAATTGCGTAACTACCTCACGTGTGCTTAACCAATTCTAACAAATTCATGGGAGATTCTTGGAGGGAATGCCGCCACTTCAGCAAGCCTGATAGCAGATTTGATCCCCTTTTGATCTGATTGGTCAAATCAGATCTGAGACACTTGGGAATTTGTATAAATAGGGGGGAATGCAACAGAGGAAGCATCCAGAGTTTAAGCAAAATTTTGAATTAGTTTTCCTCCAAAATTCTAGTCTTCTCTCTTTTCTATTCTCTATTTATCCCAACTATGGTTGGCTATGTTCTTTTAACAGCTAAGGTGAGGTCAGATCTGTAAATTGAGTGGTGAGATAGCTTTGTGTGAGGATTGGATAATGAAGAGACTACAGATCTAAGAGTAATTTTTTGTAAGCTGTCTTAAATCAATGAATTGTTGCTTGTAAAGTTCATTTAATCTGTAGATCTGTTGATTTCCATCAAATTTCCATAGATTGTATGCCCCTGTGGATTCCTGAGCTTGTAGCCTTATGTCCACAGCATTTGTAGTGGGTTTCTTGTTTCAATTTGGACCTTTGGATTGAAAAAAATCCCTAGGATGATCTGTGACCATTGAAGTGGAAAGATCATAGCCTTAAGATTAATTCAAACCTTTAGTTTAAGTTGGATTATTCTACCTTTCATTTGAGCTTGTAGCCAAATGAAGGATGGCTGTAGATCCATCCTTTGCACTGCTTTTTAGCCAATCAATTTATCAGTGAGACTAATCTCAGGCTGTTAATTCTCCACATTGATTTTTTTTTTTTCCAAAACTTTTTATCTCTCATTCGAATTTCTCTCTTTCTCATCTCTGGTTCATTTTATAAATTTGTTTACAATTAGATATGATTTTATGCTATTTTTAGTTAAAAGTGACAACCATAACTCGTTTCCTATTTTTCTTTGCTTTTAGGATAGATAGGAAGGGTCAGATCTGTAATAGATCTGATGATTTACCAACATTTAGATCACTTTTTCCTGTGGAAAATCCTTGCTTCCCTTTAGTACTTGCTGCAATTGGTCCTGGATCCCTGCAGGACTGTGCTTTCTGATTTGATACATTCACCCTCTACTTTTTGTTTAATCATCCATTTTTCAATAAAATTCTGACATCACAAAGTAAACAGCAGTAACTTTACTGAAAACCTTCAGGAGACTATAGCTCCTCCACTAGGGATCACCTAGGGGTTTAAAGGCTTGTTGCATCTGCTAAATGCAATCATGCTCCCTACGAAAGTGGCATTCAAATTTATAATTTTAGATATTTTATATTTCCTTGTTTGCTAGGGACTAGCAAAACGTAAGTTTAGGGGTGTGATCAGTCACATAATTTACCATTTTATCACCCTTAACATAGTGATGCTAGGACTTAGTTTGATACTAACAAGTTAACGATGTGCAGATATTAAGGAAAAATAGTAATAGAGAGTCAAAGTGTTAATATTCATGAAAATGAACTCAAAGAGTAGTAAAAAGATGATTTAGCATAAGAAAACGATTCACTATACGTTGAAAGCTAGAAAATCGTAAAAGACGATTATTGATGAAGTAAAGAAATTAAAAAAAAATCATAATTTACGATTCTCTAGAAGCGAAAGCAACACAAGAAGAAAAAGCGAGCAATCGTAAGAAAAGTCGTAATTGAATAATCGCCATAATAGGAGAAGCTAGAAAATCATGATTTACGATTTTTCGAAAAAAAGAAGAAAACAGACAATCGTAATTTATGATTGTGCGAAAGAAAAGCTTCCCTACTACTGAACTACTACTGCTGATCACGTGAAAACTATCACCGCCATGCACAGAATTAGAAGTTTGGTGAATTATGGATCTGAGAAGATTGATGAAGTTAAACTCCAAAGATCATTACTGCTGATACCAAGGAAATAAAGCCGAAGCACATCTACAGTTTAAAAGCAAGGAAGAATAAAATTAGGAATTAGAGTTATATTAGGATACTTTTATTTTAGTAGTTTCTTTTATTAGAATTAGAAGTGTTGTAAACTGACCTCTTAAGATCTATAAATAAGAGAGCCCGGTGAAGGAATAAACCATCAAAGAAATTTTTAGCATCAATTGACGACGGAGGTTGGGTTTTCTTTTAATCAAAATTAGAGTATATTTTTATTACTTTGTAGATTAGATATAAGAGGTTTCTCAAGAGTAATTGATGACTGCTATTGGATATTAAAGATTAGTGTAGATATCCTAGTTTCTCAGAAGCAATTGATGCTTGCAACTGAGGGGTGAAAGATATATTTACTTTACTTTTTAGTTTAGATTTATTTGCTTTATTTACATGCTTTGTAAACATCTTTGAATTTTAATTTGAATTGACGACTCAGGTTGGAATTTGCAGATTAGTGTAACGGTACTGTTTATTTTAATAAATATCGGATGGCTGAAGATTGGGATTGACAACCTCAATCTGAAGAAGGAGGATTAAGATTTATTTTATGCACTTTAGATTAAGAACCCATTCTTTATTCATATTTCTCCTATAGTTTAGAACCTTAAAAGATAAATATATACTTTGAAATAGAAATATAGATAAGATAATAACTTCTTCGTGAGAACGATTGATCGCTACTTATGTGTGTATTTAATTAAGTCTTAACCTATTGCCAGCACACAATGGAAATTTTAGATCTAGTATAGGATCATTCCCACGAAGAAGTTATTATCTTATCTATATTTCTATTTCAAAGTTTATTTTTATCTTTTAAGGTTCTAAACTATTGGAGAAATGTGAATAAAGAATGGGTTTCTTAATCTAAAGTGCATAAAATAAATCCTAATCCTCCCTCTTCAGATTGAGGTCGTCAATCCCAATCTTCAAGTATCGAATATTTATAAAAATAGACAATATCGTTACCCGTATTACAGTCTTCTAAAATTTGATCGTCAAACAAAAACTAAAATTCCTTAACACAGATTTAATCTAATCAATAATCTCCTAAAATCTGGGTGTCAACTAAATTCTAGAAAATTGAAGATGAAAAAGTAAAAACCGTTACACTAATCTGCAAATTTCAACCTGAGTCGTCAATTCAAATCAAAATTCGAAGATGCTTATAAAGCATGCAAATAAAGTAAATAAAATCTAAACTAGAAAGCAAAGTAAATATATCTTTCGCCCCTTAGCTGCAGTCGTCAATTGCTTCTGAGAAACTAGGATATCTACACTAATCTTTAGCACCCAATAGCAGTCATCAATTTCTCTTGTGAAGCCTCTGATATCTAATCTACAAACTAATAAAAATCTACTCTAATTTTGATCAAAAGAAAACCCAACCTCAGTCGTCAATTGATGCTGAGAATTTCTTTGATGATTTATTCCTACAGCGGGCCCTTTTATTTATAGTCATAAGGTATCGATTTACAAGATTTCTAATTCTAATAAAATAAACTACTAAAAATAAAAGTATCATAATATAACTCTAATTCCTAATTTTATTCTTCCTTGCTTTCAAACTGTAGATGTGCTTCAACTTTATTTCCTTGATTACTGCAGCAAATATCTTTATAGTTTATCTTCATCAATATTCTCAAATCCGTAATTCACTAAACTTCTAATTCTGTGTATGGCGGTGGTAGTTTTCACTTGATCAGCAGTAGCAGTTCAGTAGTAGGGAAACTTTTCTTTTACATAATCATAAATTACGATTGTCTGTTTTCTTCTCTTTTTCAAAAAATCCTAAATCACGATTTTCTCATTTTCACACAGCTTTCTTATTGGACGAGTTTCTACACCGAACAATCGCTTTTCTTTTATTGCTTTTTACTCCTTTGTCTCTTTCTGAAGAATCGTCTTTTGAAGAATCGTAAATTACGATTGCTTAGATTTCTCTGTCTTTCGTCTTTAGCTTTAGCGTACAATCATAAATTACGATTTCTTGGCTTTCAACAGCGACGAATTGTCTTCTTTCGTTCAATCGTATTTTTACTACTTTTTGAGCTCATTTTAATGAATATTAACACTTTGTCTCTGTTTTACTATTTTTCCTTAATATTTACACATCGTTAACTTATTAGTAGCAAACTAAGTCCTAGCATCACTAAGTTAAGGGTGATAAAATGGTAAATTATGTGACTGATCACACCCCTAAACTTATGTTTTGCAAGTCCCTAGAAAACAAGGAAATATAAAATATCTAAAATTATGAATTTAAATGCTACTTTCGTAGGGAGCACGATTGCATTTAGCAGATTCAACAGGCCTTTAATCCCTTAGGTGATCCCTAGTGGAGAAGTTATAGTCTCCTGAATGTTTTCAGTGAAGTTACCTACAAACTTCAAATATATATATATATATATATATATATATATATATTTATTTATTTATTTTCAAAATATTTTCAGAAAAAAATAAAATCTATACTACTAGTAATCATCATATGTTTGGTAAAATTTTTTAAAAATTCCAAATCTTTTACCTTTACTTTCCATCACAGTAATTATCCTTGATTAGAACTCAGCAGTTTCAATTATATACAGCATGGAGTGTGTGCGTATCAGTGAAAAGTTTATTCATCATAAATTTTTTTGAACTATAGATTTCGAATATATTTTCATCCAAACTCTCACTATTGGCATACTCTAAAAAAGATATCAAATTTATTTGGTTCTCTCACTATGATATGTACACAAAAAATTTAAAGGACAATCAACTAAGAAGGTAAATCTCATGGAATGGATAATCAATTCTGGTCATATGACTTTTCGTTCATCCATAGTATCTATTTCATGCATCTCTACTAGACTCATACTTTTGCAAATTGTAAATCACAGAGGTCTTTCCTTCTGCTTGTAATGGGGCTTTGGGTTAAAAAGGGTTTCAAAGAAAGGTAGATAGGGTTCAAAATTTTCTGAGAATTTAGTTCTTCCTTCTCTATCTTCTTTCCTTCTTCAGTAAGTATCCAAAAAGTTGGATGACTTCTTTCCATTTTTCTTTTCTATTTTCATGTGTAAATCCCATTTTCATAGAATCATATTTTACAATTTCTTCTAAAACTTTTCTAAATCATCTTTTTACGAATTTTCTTCTTTTCCCATATATATATATATTTTTCTGGTATTTCTTCTCAATTGTACCATTTTTAGCAGATCTCTTATCTGTTAAGCGTATATTCCTTTCACTCCCTCTTCTTCCCTTCTTTTATATCCTAAACTCTTATAAGTTATAAGGGTTAAAGGTAGAAAGCTTTGAGTAATACATATGGTTAAAGGGTTATAAAATTTTGGTACAAAAAAATTCGATTTTAGGCTTCTAATATAGGTTCAAAGGATGAAATGTTTTATGGGATTTTGGCTTTTTGGCCCTAGTTTAACAAAAGATGGCCTGTGATCATTTTCACAATTTACTAGTATGGATGTCTTCTTGTTTTGATGTATTTAACAGATAGTTCTAAAGAAACAAGTCATCATAATCACAGAATATCTTGATTCAAAGTTCAGCAATATGAGATTTCTCAGTAAAAGTTCAAGGAAAATTTTTAAGCTTGAAAATAAAACAGTCTCTCTCAGAGTGAAAAGCGGATATATTAGCTCAAGATCTCAATAGTTTTATAATTTTGAAACTATAATCTAAACTTTACTGTTTAAATTAATCGTATAGTTTCAAACATTCATCAAATACAGTGTTCAAAGGTGCTATTCATGAATTGCAACTATTTTATTTTGATTGTTAAACTTTTGCTATGATGGATTGTAAAGTTTAATAGATTCATAATTTTTTCTATCATACTTTGCATATATTGATTAACTCTAGACTAAAATTGCTATTTTTCTAACTAAAAGCAAAGAAATTAAAAATTTCCTAATTTTCTTCAAAATTTCAAATTTCAAAATAAAAGCAAATAAAAACTGTTACCTACTAATATATACAGATATACAGATTTGTATATCCCCCCCAAACTTAAATAGGACAGTGTCCTCATTGTGCAAAATAGGGAACACAAAAATTTAATAAAATTATCATACTTGTGAGGTTTATGAAGTACTGGAAGGTTTACTCACTTGGTGATGATGGATATGGTACAAGGGTTGTTGTAGGTGATGCTGGTGCTGGCAAGGCTAGTTGTGCAACTGTGGGATTTTTGGCGATCCTGTCGTGACGATGTGCTCTCTTGAAAAATATAGAGTCGCAAGTTGGAGCTTTTGGTGTCCTGAGAAACCTAGATCAATTTTATAAGCACCGAAGTGCCACAAATATGACTCTGATTCCGGTCTATGCCAAAGGCTCTTGGGTAGGGGCTTTGGTTATTGATCGGAAAGGTGCTAGGCACCTGACCAACCCGCTCGTAAGCGGTCTCTACTATGGCTATTTTGATGTGTATAATATATATAAAATTATATATATATATATATATATATATATAAAAGAAAAGAAAATGAGCGGCACTTCCCCTTGCCCGAAGGCACACCGATCCTATTGAACCCTTCCCACTTGTTAAAATTTGGGTAGCGTAATGGCTCAATTCTAGGATAGGGAAAAGGCAAAGAAGGTAGAAGAATAGAGGGGAGAGTCGGAACTCTCAGGCCCTTGTAGCACCGATGTGGATCCTTGTGCGAGAGCGTCTTTGATGAGCTTCCGAAAGTAAACGGGTAGTGGGATGGGTTCTAATCTCTAAGGCTTTGGACTAGGAGGTAGGAGAAGAAGGCTAGGGGCTAGATCTAGCTAATTCTCAAGAATTTATGATGGAAAATGGGGTGTCAAGGGTGAACTAGGGTGTTGGAGTAATATGGGTTTAGTGGGGGCCAATGGGAGGAGAGCTCAATAAAATTTTCTCTCTTTGAAAATTTTCTAACCCTTAAGCAAGAGGGGTGACTCTCTATTTATAGAGAAAGGGATGATTAGTGAGGGGTTAAAGTCCTAATTGGGCTAGCAATTAGGTAATGGATAATCTATGGTTTTTGGGGTTTTCTAGAGCTTGGAGAAGAGGGATTTGGGTTTAATGGTAGATGATAGGGTGGTGACTTGAATGGCAAAAGGGTGATAACTTAAGCTAAAAGGGTCAGTAGGGTCCTAAAGAAACAGACCCTAGACTTTGGGATGGTCCACAAGTCAAACCCCAATGTCAGTCAATTTTGGCCATTTTTTGAAGGAAAACCAGTCCCAAACTATTGGAAGTTGAAGACCCGCAGGGGCCCAACCCAGTTTTGCAATTTCCTTCACAAATCTGTGATCTTTATTTAACCATAACTTTTGATGTACAACTCTAAATTAGGCAATTCTTAGCTTGTTGGAAAGATGAGAAGCTCTACTTTATAATGGTATATGCCTTAGGTTAGATAACTATCTACAAAAACTTTGGAACTCCTCTTTCTAACCGCTGTTTAGGGGGGTTCAAATCGGGCCCGGGAAGGATTCTAACCAGTCTAGGAAGGGTATGGTTGATTCCTAAGGGTTTTGGGATGATTCTTAAGGGTTTGGGAAATACTTTCAGAAGTTAAGGGGTATGCCTTTCTTAATGTATGTGTCGATCGGGCCTTGGGCTAAATTCGGGTGTCTATAGATGCCCCTCTTTGGTATCCGATCACTAATGATCGAATGCCAAAGAAAAGAGACATCCGAAGAGGCCCAAGGCATTACTGATGGGTCTGTTGCATTCAGAATAAACTTTAAACATCATATGAGTAACATGGTGAGAAAATGAAAGCCCTGTATGCCAGGAAAAATGGTCGCTTCTCAAGGTTATTGGTTCCCAAGCGCTTAGCGACATTACTGGGCATAATCGAGGTGGAAAATGAGTTGTGAATGCCCAATAGCTAGAAAAAATAGTCGCTTCTCGAGATGAATTGAAGGAGTTTGATATTCAAGATTAACTCTGAATGCAACAGCTTCATAAGTAAAGAGGGTGATCGACCCACATTCAAAGATAGGCGCAAAACAAGTACGCAAGGTTCCACAGTTTGTGTCTAATCACATGAGGCATTGACTGTCTCATCTAACTGGTCACTGGTGCCCCTACTTGAAGCAGGGTTCGAGTCTTTGGGCGAACCCATTGATCCCAAAGTTTATTTAGCATAACTACTCGAGAGGAGCGAACAGATGTCGCAATGCTCTTTTGGAGTACGTGCTGCTTTTTGATAATGTGCCCTGGATCAACATGACCTAGAGCATCCAACCTCAAATAACACTAAAGAAATCCAGCCAAAATTGGGTGTCTATTGAAGGATGCATCCAATCTTGTTCTCTGCCGAAAATGATCTTACAAATCATTTAACTATGCATAAACATGCACCCATTAGGGGCGATAAGCAACAAAGGCGATGGAAGTCTTGACCCAGATCTCATCCGGGTATAATTTACGAGAACAAACGATCATCCTACGGATACCCAAATGCATGGTGTACACTTTACAAGGATACCTGTTGGTGCGCACTTTTTCTGGGTTCCTCTCGGTTCCCGTTTAATCAGTGGCTTCCAATTCTATCCTAGTGGACTCTAGCGATGCGGCGTTTAGAATGTTAAAAATAAAGGGGTTTCTAGGAAGGTTCCTAGTTTGTTGCGATCGTCAGCTATAGATATTTATCGACGCTGTAACACGTCAATGATCACACTTAAGAGCGGGTATGAGTTACTTCTATACTGAATCGTCCGCCTGTAAATGTCAGCAGCAGTGTCTTTTCCTTAATTTAGATAGTTTAATTTCCCCTCTTATTTCCCTTTGCGGTTATAGTTTCAGTTAGTTTAGGCTCCCTTGATTCTGTTGTGGATTTAGTTATATAGGTTTATTCTAATCCTGTTAAGAGTCCGATTAATGTTAATTTCCTAGTTTCATTTGAAGTCTAATTAATATTAGTATTCTAGTACTACTAAAAGTCCAATTAATTTCAGTCTCCTAATCCCATTAGAAGTCTAATTATGCTCAGGTCTCCTAATCGTACTAAGAGTGCAAGCATGTTGGTTCTAGTGAAACTTTAGTTAATTTGAGCATGCCAATTGTACTAGAATTCAAATTAAGCAAGTATGCTAGTTGTATGGGAACTCTAATTAAATCAATTGTACTAATTGTATCAAAATTCTAACTAAAGCAATTATAACAGTCCTACTAGAATTCTAATTGAAATAGAAGACTAATTTTACTGAAACTCTAATTTAAAGCAAATGAATTAATTTTATTAAAATCTAATTAAAACGAATAAACTAATTTTTATTTGAATCTAATTGAAATAAGTAAACTAATTTTATTGAAATTCTAATTGAGGCAATGAATTAATAATACTAAAAATCTAATTAAAGCAATGAAATTAATCATACCAAATTCTAATTAAAGCAAGGAATTAATCAATTAAATTCTGATTTAAAGAGATTAATCAGTCATACTAAGGTTTGATACACTTAATCAATTAAATATGCTGAAATAAGATAAACCTACTAATTAATTATACTAAAGGGGTAAAATAAAAGCAATTAATTAATTCTAAAATTCCCGAGTACCCTCCGTAAGTTCCCTTGGGCAAATCGGGTGAATGAGATTGAAGATAAATTAATTTTAGATCGTGAAATAATATTTTTAGGCTTTTCAAAGTTGATTTCGGAATAAAAATTATGAATTAAATTATGAACTAGAATTGTAAAAACTAATATTAATATTTAGGATTTTTGGAGATATTAAAATAAGGAATTAAAATTAATTTTTAGGACTAAATTCAGGTCCGAAATAAGAAAATCAGATCGTATGATTAAAGACTGATTCTGAATCGAAGGATTAGAACTAGAAATTAATGATAGGACTATAGATTGAGATTTTAGAACGGAATTAGAGCCTAGGGTTGGTAAATTAGACCGTCGGATTAAGGACTGGTTTTGAATTCGGAGAACTAGAACCAGATATAAAATATTTGTGGTCTAAAAAAGGGTGCTATGGTCTCAGACTGAAAATTAAAATCTATGATTAAAACTAATAGAAATCCTAGGTCTATAGGTTAGAAATTATGGTTGGAACTAAAAATTAAATCATTACCTAAGGGTCGGGGCTGCGGAGAGAAATCTCGAAGATTAAAAGCTTGAATCTCGAAACCATGATTAAGGTGCTCTATGGATTTGTCCTCGGAGTTCTCTAATTTCGAAATCCCAAAAAAATTTGTTCTCTCTCAAAAATTGCCAGCGTCTTTTCATGTTATTTTAAAAAAAAGTTTTTTTAGGTTTTTCTTCAATTATGCGCCATTTTTCAGACGTTTAACTAAATTACGCGTTGGTTTCCTGGCGCTTAATCGCTTTGAGTCAGTCACCGACTTAGTGAGCGACTGGCTGACTTACTCAGCGAGTTTCCTAGTCCTAATAGCGTTAGGGTTAATTGCACGCTTGTTAGTATGTGTGCAATCCGATTAAGCGATTCCTCAGAAGCGCTCAATCAAGGAAACTTAGGGGTTAAGGACTGTGAGGCTAGGTCGGGCGTAGGCCAATTGCGTGCTGGAGGGGTGGCACTAAATTCGATCGCCCTTCTGATTTCAAGTGCGTGATCGAGTCCCGATATGGTATGAAAAAGGAAGTTTGGTCTGAAAGGGGGACTGATTGCGTGTTTGTGGTCTAACGTGCAATCGAATTACGCGTGGAGTTTCAGACACTTAATTTGGGGTTGTTCAGGTCTAGTCTCTAGTTTGAAATGCAAGACTATTATTTCAGTCTATATTTTAACTATATACTATTATTTCAGTATATAGTCTCCCCACGTCGGGATTTGTTCAGGTCTAGTCTCTAGTTTGAAATGCAAGACTATTATTTCAGTCTATATTTTAACTATATACTATTATTTCAGTATATAGTCTCCCCACGTCGGGATTTGAGCCACAGAGCTATTATTTTAGCCTGTATTCAGCCATGTACTATTGTTTCAGTGCATGATTCCCATATCAGGGTTAAGAGGTCAAAGGTTGATCGAACAAAATATTATATTCCGAGAAGGCAAAATGGGGGTGTCTATAAATGCTCCTCTTTGGTGGGCTCTTGCGAAGTAAGAACGTATCGAAGAAGTAGACACCCCTCATTCGAGGTGTCTTCTCGTTTCTCTTAGGAATTCACAAATATAAATTGGTGATATTGACATGACATGTTTGACTTTCTTATCTATCAGCGCAAGCTAAAATGGAGTATTTGAAGGGCAAACGGTAGCTGTTGAAGGGCACATTTTGGGTCTGTGGGTGCATGGCGCATCTTGTTGCATGGCGCGAGCTAATAGAGGGATTTTATGCAATCGAGGTATTGGGGCGTCAATCAAATGACCAAAACAAGGTCCAGCGATCGATAATAAAAAGATGAAGTATCATGTAATATTAAAGGCTTTTGCAAATTATGTCAGACTGGGTGCGTCATTGCTCACACCAATGCATGTCAGGTGCTCCTTTTCCAATAGACATTTGTAAATTCTTAGATTAAATATGCTCAATGTTTAGTTTCCCAGGGGAATGACTGGTTTGGGCTGGTAATTGAAGTATGGGTCTTGTGAGGTGTGCTCGGTTGAATTTTGCGCAGTGGCACGTGCGCTTGATTCATCTGGAGTCGACCTCTAAGTTGGGAATTCTAATCCTAATGCATCTGAACAAATGATTCTGCGATGTGGCGTATGCGCTCGATCCAATTCTATGTTATAAGATATGTGCTTGATTGTGAGTTCAGACGGTCTTAGGAGTTAAAGGTCAGGTTTAAGTGTAATTTATTATGCGCGGGTGATGAGGCGCTTAATCAATTTTTTCTTTTTGGTATTTAAAAAAAGGTGAGTCGGGTCTTATTTATCTTGTTGCTTTGTTCTTCTTTTCTTTTTCTTTTTTTGCTCTTTTTTTTGTTTTTTTTTTTTTTTAAGTAAGGGTTTTAATGATTTGGGAGCTTTGAAAATTTGAAATTTTAGGGATTTTAACTTAAAATTAATTCGGTGGTAAAACGGCAGAAAACGTGGCTTCTGAGACGTCGCTGAGCAGATCCACCGATACGGGATTTGTGGACCCGACCGTTATTTTGGTTGTCAAGATGACACTTGACATGCCAAATACTTCGTCCAACCTTCTCGATGAATACTGATGATTGCCTCTTATGCGAGGACTACAGTGATTCGCGAGTTGAGAGAGACGGGTTTTGAAAACATTTTGACTTAATCATAGCTAACTACATATATATAAATATACATATATATATATATATATATATACGAGGAATATCGAGTATTTGAAAGGAAAAGTGGGTAGTACCTACCTGGGAGTGATACTTACCTGGGTTGTGTGTAGCTTGTGGCAGGATTGGTGATGTTGTAGTAGCGATGTCATGGGAGGGGACTTTGTGGCTATTACTATGATGCAGTGCTCCGGATGTGATGTCGCGATAGGACATGGGGATTTCTTCCTTTCCTTTGGCTGATGTGGCAGGACTTGGCAGTTGTGATGCAATGTCTTGGGAGAAATGATGTCGCGAAGGGACCTGGGGATTCTCCCTTTCTTTGGCTGCATGCTGGGTGAGTCCTGGTGGGATGTGGGGATCAAATTCGAGAGAGAGAGAGGCCTTTTCCTTAGTGATGGGATATGATCAATCTTTCCCTCTTTTCGTCATACGGCGTGGCATGTTCTGTCTGAGCTTTCTTTTTTAAGTAGATATGTTTGCGATGGGATGCCCACTGAACATAGTTAGCGATGGGATGTTGGTGTCGTTCTTTGGTAGATCTTGGGTTATAAAAGAGATCATGTTGTGGTTACGTTGTGATTGACTTTGTCTTTAGGCGGTTTGCTTTTTGGATTTTTGCGATGGGTTATGAGGGTACGATTAATTTATTGTGATGGGACTGGGTATTGAGGTGATATGGCATGTGTGCATGTTATCGCAGTGGGGTCCTCTTTCTCTGGTGGGATCGTGAGGGTATTACGGTAAGGGGTATATGTCTTGTCGTGACAGGACTAGGGGATGATCGACGCTGTAGGACGGGTGAATAGGTCTTTCTTTTCTATCGGGACAGCTTGTGAGGCTACGCGATGGGATAGGAAAGTTTTGACCGCAATGGGATAAAAGGTCTTGAGGGTGTAATTTCATCCAAAGTCGGGTATTATGCGCTTGTTTGTGGGCGCTCAATGTGATTGTGTGCCTGTGTTCAGGCATGCGATCTCAGGCTTTATGGGTCATTTACGGGCGTGTATGTGTGCGTGCAATTAGATTATGTGCCATAATCATAGCGCATGATCTAGGCATCACCAGGTCAGTGTACAAGTGACCTTTCGTATTATGCATCTAAAGTGTGTCGTTTGATCAATTTGCATGCTTCATGGACTGCGTGCAATCGGAGCATCGCGCCGTTGGCGCGGGCGATGATTTCATTACACGCTCAGATCAGAGCACGTGTTTTGGATTGTGCGCCACGTGCGCGGCGCGTGATCTAATTAAGCGCACGTGTTCGGGCGTGTGATTAAGTCAATACTCTATATAAGTGAGAGAGCTTTATTTGCTTTTTATTCTATGGTTTACTCTCGATTTTTGACCTTTTGTGCATATCTTGTGTTCTAAAATTCATGTTTTAGTGATATCGAGCGATCCGATCGTCCAATTGGGATGTCATTTCTTCCTATATTCGTTATTTTGCGTGATCTCCGTCCCGAGGTGATGCTCGTGGACGATGCTATTCTGGGAATGGGCGGTATTGGGAATGAGTGCACTTGTCTTCACGCCGATCCTTTTTAGGGATTAGTGAAGGCAACGTTGAAGCGGCGGCGGTGGAGGCGAATATAACGGAAGAACAGGAGTAAAAAGTGGAGGGATGTGTTTCCCAACCAATGCTCCCTGAAGTCTCTGATTGGACGCTCTGGGCGGGATCTTCTCCTCGCTTCGTCTCAGTTTTGAACCCAGTCTTCGTTTTGGGTTTTAGGTTTTCATTTTTTGGGTTGTAAATTTAGGAGGTATGCCTCCGATGATAGTTATAAAATTTTAAATTATAAATGAAGGGGTATTTCTTTTGTTTTGTCGTACTTGTTTATTCATTTAAATTTATTAGTGAATTAGTTGAATTTATCTGATTTATTTGACTTATTTTTTATTTAGTTTAGCTCGAGATTAGTTTATTTTATGGGCTTGTTTTAGTGGGTTTTGTTTAGAGAGTTTTTTTTTGGTTTTGTTTGGTTAGTTGGGGGCATTTTTCTTGGTGGGGTCCCGAACAACTTAGGGTTTCATTTTAGAGAATTTTTTGTTCAAAATTTAAGGTTCTTTGTTTTGGTCTCCTGTTTGATTTGAGGTGACACTTGTTAAAAGGTGTGAGTTTTCAAACGTTCTAGATGGGTCTTAATTGTTTAAATCCTATTGGTTTATCTAGGCTTGGGGGATTGGTGTTTCAAAGGGGGTTTAAGTGTGGTGTAATTATTGGTTCATCTAGGTTTGTCATGGATTGTGGTCTTTCAAAAGGGGGTATGTGTTCGGTTTGGATTTAATTAGATTGGAAGGTTTAAAAGTGTGACACTTGTCCTTCTATGGTTTAAGAAAGTATAGTTTATAAATGTGTGAGTTAAAAGTTTTGGGTTCTCATTATTTGAAATTTTATTTTAAGTTTGGGATTAAAAGTTTTAGGGCATTTTCTTGTGATTTCAGACATTTTTTTTATTAATGTCTTTTCTTCCTTTCTTTTCTGTATCCTGAGTGTTGGACCCGAAGAGTTGTGTTTATTGTGTGGTTTCTTGAGAATGGACGGGATTGGGAATGCAAGGTTGCTGTCGAATTGCTGCCATGCTAAGGGAAGAGATGGAGGAGAGAAAGGTGGTAGAAAGGAAACCCAAGGATGAGGTAGGGTCAGAATTCTCATGACCGATACCTATTTTTCCTCGATAGGCTTTGCGGATTCGGTGTTAGATGCTCTTCCTTGTTATGGTTTCCAAGGTGAGCTTCTAAGGGCGAATCCTGCGGGTCCTGGGTGGCTTTCCATGAGCCACTCTTTCTTTTCTGCCGGCTCGGGGCAAGGGGAAGAGGTTATTACGGCTAGAATTCGTTCAGGGCGCCTCTTTTCTCTGGGTTTCTCTGAGATTTCTAGTTTCCCGAATAAATTCGGATTCAGGGGATTGCTTGAACGTGTGGATTTCTATATCTTTTTTGTTTTAAGTTGTATATTCAGAGGGTATGCCCTCGGTGTATTTTGTAATTATTTTATTTATTTATGAAAAGATTATGATTTTAAATTCTTTTGTAAATTCAGGTTTAGTTTGTTTTACAGCTTATTTAATTTATTTTGAGTGTGAGGTTTACTTGTTTAATTTATTTATTTTGGATCGGGGCATGTTAGGAGCATTTTTTTGTATTGACTCAATTTTGGCCTAGTTGGAGTGTATGAACGATAGAGATATTTTTCTTGTTTAGTTTCGCCTTAGTTGGGGCAAGTTTTTGTGTTTTGCTTAGTTTTGCTTCAAATGAATGGATGATGGGGGGCACTTTTTTTGGTTTTTCTTTGGTTTCGTATTAGTTGGAGTGTATAGGAATTGTTGGGGCATTTTTTCGATTTGGTTTGGTGCATTTTCTTTTAGTTATCGGGGTGGATATTTCTTTAGGCTTGGAATGTTTTGGATCGGGCTTACCAGGGGCATGGTTTGGGATGATAATTAGTGTCGGAGATCAAATAATTCAGGGCCTGTGAACATGTTGTTCTGGGCTTTTTTTTTTTTTTGTAGGGAATTGCGTGCTTCACTCCGCGCGCATAGATTAATTGCGCACCAGAGGGAGCATGTGTATTTATAGCGTCGGAAGATAATTACATGCCATTTTTCGATCGATTGACCAAATTAAACGTAGGGTACTGAGCGCGCGATTAAGGCGGTGGCTAGTCACTGTATGGGTGACCAGTGGCATTCGCGCGCCACTGTATGGGCGATTGAAGTGATTACATGCTTAACAGGATGTGCGCAACCAAATGGTCGGGTTAGTTTGGGCGGGCGACGATTAGATTACGCGCCCAAGGTCGGTCGTGTAATCCTAATTATGGACTGATAGAATAACGTGTGATTGGTTTGAGCGTTGGAATTTAAGCGCGCGATTTTGGTGCGTCTTATAAATAGTTTAAAATTTTTCATTTTCGTCGTGCGATCCATGTTAGTCTTCGATTCTCTATTTCTTTGTTTCTTGTTGCTCTAGTTTTCATGTTTTCACAATATTTTATGATTCAGTCGTCCGTTTCAAGCACCGTTTCTGTCGTTTTCTTTAGTTCTTTGAGCTCTTCGTTCTAGGGTGGAGTCTATGGGTGGCGGTAGGCATGACATTACCGTCTCTGAGTTAGAGAGGATGCTAGGGGTGGAGATAAGTGAGACTTCCAAGGCTTGGATCGACATAGTCGGGGAGGCGAATGTTGGGGAGGTAGTTAGAGAGGAGGTGTTGGAGGTTGACCAGCCAGGGGCCAGGGAAGAGGTGCTCGAGATTGAGCAAGGGGTCAATGAGGATGAAGGTGAGAGGGTCGAGGGTGTGACTCCTGAGGGTGAGAGGGTTGAGGATGCGGCTGCGGAGCACCATGGCTAGGGGGGCATGTGACAAGGCGGGCGCCCGAGAGTATGTGCGGTGGTTTAGTGCATTCGGTGGCGGGCGCCTCTTCACACATCCCTTTCATGGGAGTGGCTCGTTCACGATCAGTGGGCCAGAGTCGGCGTCAACTTTAAGGGAGAGATTGGCTGCATTAGAGCAAGGCCATCTCACTGCGAGCATGCAGGGGGACATTAGACGCTCTCCATAGGGTGATGGAACAGATGGGGTGTGCTCCTCATCTGGATGAGGAGATGCTGCACTCCTTGGCCTCCTCGGTTGCTCAGGCTAGGGTAGCGAAGGATGAGTTGGGGGCTCGGCTAGCAGAGACTCGACGACTCTTGGTGAGTTGATTTATGTTTTTTTTTTCTTTGTGGATTCAGTCTTCTGGTCATTCTGATATGGTTGTGGTGTCTTGTTTTATTTTATTTTGGACAGTCTACGAGGGGGGATAAGGTTGCTCGTCAGACGATGATAATCAAGTTGTTACGCGGTCAGTAGCAGGCCGGCCGAGAGGTGGAGGCTAGCTTACGATATGAGAGGTGGAGGCTAGCTTACGATATGAGATTGATCGATTGGTAGGTGTCTTTACAAATATAGATTTGTTTAATTATTAGCATTGTGAGCTTGCCAATTGATGTGTTTATTGTTATTCGTAGAGAGTCGAGCTCGCTGTCGGAGGTTTCGTCCTGGCATTTGATCCATCTTCAGTTGCTTCCTCTAGTCCGGAGGATCCAACGATGGCTCAGCTTCAGGCCGAGCTAGATCATTGGGTAAGTTCCATTCAATCTTTTATCTTATTTGTGTCAT
Source organism: Chloranthus sessilifolius (assembly GCA_021018995.1). Taxonomy (NCBI): domain Eukaryota; kingdom Viridiplantae; phylum Streptophyta; class Magnoliopsida; order Chloranthales; family Chloranthaceae; genus Chloranthus; species Chloranthus sessilifolius. Next base: position 29,272,085 of record CM037592.1, on the reverse strand, counting down.
TGCAATAGTTTATTGGATGTCATTATTTTGCTTTCATAGTAGCTTACTAACATCATACGATTTTTCAGCATCAGGTTGCCAAGGATCTTCAGATGAGGGAGGCGACTGGTGCCTCTCTACGCCCGGAGAGTTAGGTATAATTTTATTTTTGATGTAGCGTAATTCTATTTAGGTTATTTCATCTTTATTTTGTTCTGACATATCTTGTGTTGGTTTGGTTCTTTGTGCAGGCCGTTTCGGACTCTGCTCCTGAGGCTCCCCTTCAGGAGTCTATTCCTATCCCTACTCAGGTTTGTTTTAGTTATTATGTTTGTAGTTTATTTGTTATTATAGTATTTTTCTGATGTATCTATTTGTTCTTGTTGCAGCCGCCTACGTTTGATGTTCCTTCTGTGCCTCCTGCTGATCCAGTGATTGTTGAGACGGTCGAGCGACTTTTGGAGGAGAGGCAGGCCCTAGTATAATCCTTTCCCTCTTATTTTTCAAAGTTTCTTATTTTTTTTATGTATATATTAGTTTCCTTTGACTTGGTGTGGTTATGCAAGTTCGTCAGCTAGAGGAGGTGCGTCTAGAGGTGGCGCGAGCACAAGCCACTCTCGAGGCGAGACGAGTCCTTGGGGAGACGCAGAATAGGGAGGACTTGGTTATTGAGATGATGGCTACACAGAGGACTCAGACCAAGGTGTTATAGGCAGCTCGTCTGATGACACGGGTGGAGATGCAGACCTCCCTATATCAGCTGCAGCATTGTCTGATGAGGAGTGAGCGAGGGATATATAGGCTATCTCATCAGCTTGGTGGATTAGAGTTGTAGGCTGCGAGTTCTTCTGCCGGGCAGTCTCGTCACACGTCTCATGATCATGCCAGGGGTGATGCTCGTGAGGATCTCGTTATTTGTGAGGTTCTTGTGAGGTATCCTCCTCATTCTCGATCGAGGCGGTCGGCTAGTCAGGCGAGTGAGGGAGAATCTGTGGCGGAGCCTCATCCTTTAGAGGTTTCGAGGACTCCAGGTGTCAGGATTGTATTTTTAGAGGACCAGTCTGTGGACCTCTGAGTTGATGATATCGAGGACAGTAGCGCTCGGCCATCCTAGTGGTAGCGTAGGGAGTAGGTGTGTGTATGTGTGTGTTTGTATCCATAGCATGGTGTGTTGTATATATAGGGGGATGCCCCCGGTGACAAGTGTAAAAAGAAATGAAAAGATTTTGACATATATATAAAGAGATTTTTAGTTTAGATGTACCTGATTGGCTCCTTTTCTTTTAGTTACCTCTTACGTCTACTTTTGCTTCTTTTTTTTTACTTTAGCGCCATCGACCGTCATTGAGACTTGGATGCTTCTCGAGCTGGCCTAGTGACGGTTGAAGGTTGTCTCATATATGTACATGTGAGAGTAATGCTGTCAGTAGTTTTGTTCACCCCCTTGCTAGTTGTCAAGGGGGGCAAGTGTCTCAGACCGGAGTTTGGTAGCAAAAGATGGATATGTGCTCTCTTTTTTTTCTTTTTTTTCTCTTTTTTTTTAATTTTTTTTTGAAATGACAATAATGTAATAGGAAAAGCAAATAGTTAAGATAGAAATAATAACAAAACAATAAAAAATAAAAATGTCCCAGTGTAGGAGCGTGATAGGATTGACAATATGGTATCTTTGGTAGCACTTTTCGGATGGTAACTTCGTCGTTTCTTATCTTCTTTGTGGACAAGCCTACGCTTCTGATATGATTCTTCTTCTAATCTAAAAAAATGCCCCAGTGTCAAGATGCAATGGAGCTTTTCTGGGTTTCGAGATGAGCACTTCGAGTCTATAAGCAGTCGTGGGTATTTGGTGAGTTAGTTTTGAAGAAAACGTTGATCAGTACTATCACCAAACAGGGGAGGTCACTTTGCTTAGGTCAGTTGTATACAGGGGTCTATTCTAGGTTGGTGGTCATCTTAACCCGTGGTTATTAGGGAGAAGTATGACAGGTATAGTAGGTGATTGTATCAGTCATCATTTATCGATTTTCAGTTTCATTTCTAGGAATATCCTGTAAGGCTTCTGATTTACCATCCGAAAAAAAAATAGCAGAGGGGAAGGGTAAGGCTCAGTGATGCAAAGAATAGTTTGTATCTAAGGCTTTCCAAAAGAGGTGAGTAATAATCTTTTTCTCATAGGGGATACAGGATGCCATGATCGAGCTCTTCGTCATGTTTTGGTACCGTCAAGATCTCACATTCTATGATTAGCAGGAGTTTATCCTCCTCCCGCCACCTTACAACGACATCTAGTAGTATGGGAACATCAAGGGTACACTCGCAGCTTGCTTATACACTTCTAGTAATGTTACCAGGGGTGTCCTCACGGTCTGCTTATGCTTCTCTGAGCTCATTAACTTATTTATTCATCGTAATGCTCTCACTCAACTTTTGACATATAAATGCATATTTTTGAAAGCATCCTGCTAGCACAAGAATGATGAGTTTTGATTAAACCTAACATCTTCATTTTTTTTTTGCTCTAACATATCTTCCAATGGCGGGGGAAGGGAAATGAGGATCGGGTGTTACTTATGCTTTTGAAAGGGGTTAGATAGGTCACTAGTCCTTTAATCAGATTGCCTGAGTGAGAAAAAGGTGGGTGATAAATTGGAGGTCTTAAGGATATTCTAAGAATTGAGGGCGTACGACCAATGAATGGGTCGTGATGACTACGGGGGTGATAAGTATAAGTATTTAACCATGGGATGTGATAATCATAGGGCTAAGGGTAATATTTTCTAAGATACATGGCATTCCAAAGGCTAGAGAGTTCTTCCCCATCTTAGTTTTCCAGTTTGTAGGCATTTCTAGGGTATGCGGCTGCTATGACATAAGGGCCTTCTCAGTTCGATTTCAGTTTTCCTTTTGAGTGGGTATGCTTGGAAGACATGATTTTCTTCAGGAATAATTCTCTAATATTAAAGGTTCGTTCAAGGACTTTGTTATCGTAAGCCCTTGCCACTCTCCTTTGATATACTTGAGGGTGATCAGCTGCCCTTAAACGTGTTTCATCGAGCTGCTCTAGCTGCGTGAGTAGGGCAATTCTCCTCTCATCTAAGGATAGCTCATCATTGAGTTGAATCCGTAAAGATGATACTTATATCTCATATGGTAGGACTGCCTCCATACCGTAGGTAAGGAGGTAGGGAGTTTGGCGAGTGGCCGTACGAATAGAGGTCCTATAGGCCCAGAGTGCTTCTGGTAGTCATTTATGCCAGTCGGCTCCATTGCTTGTTTCTACTGTGCATTTTAGGATTCAAATCAGCGTTTTGTTTTTAGCTTCTACTTGTCCATTTCCTTGAGGGTAGAACTGTGATGATTGGCGTAGATTGATGTCGTACTTCTTACATAACTTCTTCATCTTCTCAGCGATAAACTGTAGTCCATTGTCAGTGACAAACATCCTGGGTACTCCAAACTTAGTGATGATATTTTGAACGATAAACCTTATGAGTGTTAAAGCGATGATTCTGACATAAGATTCAACTTCTACCCATTTGGTGTAGTATTTAGTCATTGCAAGAATGAATGCATGCTTGTGAGTGTTCCCAACGGTGTGTGTGAAAGGTTCAATGACATCGAAGGCCCACATCGAGATCGACCATGGCGAGGTCCTAGTGTTCAGTACAACTGATGGAGCTTTGATGAGTGTGGTGTGCTCTTGGCATTGCTTGCAAGATTGGACATAGAGGTGGCCATCTCTGCTCATTGTCGGCCAAAAGTAGCCTTGTTGTGTAACTTGATCAGCGAGTCTCTGTCTACCAAAGTGGGCACCATAGGCACTGGCGTGTGCTTCTCGGATGATGTATTATCTTTCGGCGATCGTAACACATCGTAGTAGTACTCTCTTGGTGAAGGCTTCCTTGTATAATGTTTCATCGAGTATGCAGAATCAGGCGCATCGGTTCCTTATAGTCTTCCGTTTCGATCTTTGTGGAATATGGGGGGATGTGTTGATGTTTCAAGAAGTTCCAGATGTCAAAATACCATGGTTGTCCATTGTCGGATGGTGATTTTTCAAATTTGAACGTAGCGACTTCGACTTCTGACTTAACATGCTTTTTCGGGGTGATTACTTCTTTCAGTCCTGTACTTGTGGGGAGGACGGGTAATTCTCTCTTGACAATCCATGTTATCTCATGGGCAAGCACTGACAACTTTTCAATGAAGAAGGTTTTGGTATTTTGTCCGATAGGTATTTTGGATGACTGGGGCTAGCGTGGCTAGGAAATCTGCGAGCTCATTTTCTAATCTAGGGATGTGCGTAAAAGAGATTCGTTCAAATTTATTTACTAAATATTGAGCAGCTTCTAGGTATGCCATTAGCCTCCTTTCCTTAGTTTTCCATTCTCCTATGACTTGTGAAATTACTAGTTTGGAATCACCGATGGTTTTTAATTGCATAACACCTAATTGTAGCACTACTCGTAATCCAGCTATAAAGGCTTCGTATTCTGTGACATTATTAGTGACAGGAAAATCTAATTGAAAAGCTTTAGGTATGACAGCTCCTTCTGGGCTTAGGAGGACTATCCCGATGCCTTTTCCTTTGTGATTTAGAGCGCCGTCGAAATAAAGGGTCCATGAGGTCTTGTCGGGCTCTTCGTTATGAATTGTGAATAGGTCTTCATCAGGAAAATCTGTGTGTATGAGTTCATCATTCCGGAGTGGGAGACCTGTGAGGTAATCAGCAATTTCTTGTTCTTTGATCGACTTCTGTGTGATGTAAGTGATATCGAATTCTTGTAATAGCATATGCCAGCGAGTGATCTTTCCTGATGTTGCGGGCTTTTCAAATACATACTATAGAGGGTCCATTCGGGCTAGTACTAGTATTTTTTGTGCTCCAAAGTAGTGTCGTAATTTGGTGGAGGCCCACACCTATGTGAGGCAAGTCTTCTCCATTGAAGTGTATTTTCGTTCGTATTCGACCATCGTCCTACTGAGGTAGTAGATAGCCTTCTCTCTCTTGTCATCTTCTTCATATTGTCCGAGGATTACTCCCATTGCTTTATCGTTTGCTGAGAGGTATAGAATTAGGGGTCTTCCGGGGACAGGTGGCGATAGTATTGGCAGGTTAAGGAGGTACTTCTTGATGTTGTCAAAGGCTTGTTGACACTAGTCATCTCATTAATACTCAGCTCCTCCTTTAAGTAGTCTATAGAAAGGACCGCATCTGTCCGAATGCTGGGAGATAACTCTTCTGATGAATTACAATCTTCCTATCAGGCCTCGTAACTCTTAGATATTATTGGGAGGCGGCATCTCGAGGATGGCTCTAACTTTTGCAGGGTCAACTTCGATCCCTCGCTTGCTAACTATGAAACCGAGTAATTTTTCGGAAGTGACCCCAAAGGCACATTTCTTTGGGTTTATTTTTAGCTGATATTTTTTAGCTCTCTGTAAAACTAGTCAGAGTGCTTCAACATGTCCTACTCGCATTTGGGACTTCACTAATATATCATCGACGTAGACCTCTATGCACTTATGCATCATGTCGTAAAAGATAACCATCATAGTGCGTTGATACGTGGCTCCTGCGTTCTTGAGCCCAAAAGGCATAACGACGTAACAGTAAGTTCCCCATGGTGTGGTAAAGGAAGTCTTCTCTTAATCGGGCTCTGCTAATTTGATCTGATTATATGCAGAGAAACCATCCATAAAGGATAGCATCTCATGTCCAACGGTGTTGTCAAGTAAAGTGTCAATGTGTGGGAGTGGAAAGTCATCGTTTGGGCATGCCTAGTTGAGGTTTCAAAAGTTGATGCAAACCCATACTCTGCCGTCTTTCTTGGCGATAGGTACTATGTTGGTGACCCACTTAGGGTAAAGAACGACTAGGATAAATTTAGCTTTGTATAGCTTGTCAACTTCCTCTTTAACTTGAAGGGCAGTTTATGGGTGCATCCTCTAAAGTTTTTACTTAACAGGCTTTGCATTGGGTTCTAAGACGAGGCGATATTCTACTAAACTTGGATCTAAACTAGGCATGTCCTCGTAGGGCCATGCAAAAGAGTCACGGTGTTCTTGCAGGACTTGTACAATTTATTGGCGTTCCTTAGAGTTGAGCGTTGAGCTAATCAGTAGCTTCTTAGGTTTCTCTTCAGTGCCAAAGTTATGTTCTTCTGTGGGTTCTGTGGTAGCTTGGGTTTGCTCATCGAAACGCTTGATAACCCGCTGGAAGTTCGATGTCTCCTCGGCATCTGGTGCTCTTTCTTCATCCTCGGTAAGTTCGTATACTGCGAAGTTGCTACACTAGGGATCCGAATTTGTGAGAGGCAACCCTTCATCGACATAATCTATGACTGAAAGATCTTTGGTAAGGTGAAGGTCAAGACTATTGATTATTCTCTCAAAGTCATGAAGTATCTTGTCTGATATGATCACTGGCTTGTTGTTTAGCCGGGATGCTTTAGGTCCTCATGCAGGGAATAGGTTAGAAACTTTAGGAGAAAAGTCTCCTTATTGGCCACAAATCTGGTTTGGGACGAAGGGTTCCCTTTCTTTTATGGGGTTTTCTAATTTTTTTGGATTTTGTATTTCTAAATTTTAAGGTTTTCTGTTTTCTCTAATTTTTTGATTTTTGACAATAAATATGGTACAGGGTCGGTCGCCTCAAGGGGCACCGAGAGAATTGTTTCCTCTAGTTGAGGGAGCGAGACTGCTGCTGGAGTTGTTTGGGTGATTCTTAAGGAAATGCGGACTTGTTGTGAATTTGGCATTTTTTTTTGAGTCCTCAGCTAATGACACCTTTTGAATGAGTGACACGAGTAGTAGTGGCACCGATGTTCGGATTTCCTCTATCACGTTAATAGCCTCTTCATCAAAGAAACTCTGAAGATTATAGTCGATCGAACTATCCGCTTCTGAGTCGTAATATGGTTGTTCTTCCCACTGAGGGGGATCTCCCAAAGGATCCTCAGCGGTAGCGAGTTCTTTCCCTTGATCTTCATGATACGTTAGGATGAGCATGCATACTCGATAGCGAGGTTGATAATGGTGAAGAATGCAGGGGATTCCCAAAGGCACTCCCATCCTTCTAAGTTATAGTCAGAGAAAGTGTCGAACTTACTTTCGTGATCTGATAATGTTTGAAGTCCTAAATTGGCTCGCTCCACTAACTCGAGTACAGGGAGATCTATCCAGTAGTCTTCATCATCACTCGGGGGAGGTTACCATTCTTCTTCAAGAGATTTCCAAAATATTTGGAGTTGCGGCGAATCCGGGGATATAAAAGTGTCTAGTTCGAGTTCCTCTTCAAACTCTATAAGAGCGTGTTGAGTGTTTCCTTCTGGATCAAACGGATAACTGTCAGGAGTGGTTCGATTCCTCTATCATAGAACGTCGGGTCCAACTGGTGAAATATTCTAATATACTAGTGCATGCCCTACAGTGGGACTGGTAAGGGTGAACGATATAAGGGAAATCCCATGAGCATTCCCACCCTCCAAGGCCAAGGCCGAGGCGGACATTAAATGGGTTAAGATTCTCTTGCAGGGTGTCATCCTCTTCCCATGTTGAGCGCAGGTGCTCTTCGTCATCTTGCAAGGCTGCTATGTGAAAGTCTTCATCGTCGGTCGATTCCCAATCTTATGATTGTGGTTCGATTTCTGGAGGATCTCTCTTCCTCTCCTCTATGGACTCTTTAAGATTAAATAAGGGTTTGACTCCTTTGAGAAATTCATCCACGTTGTCATTGAGACTTGTCAAATCATTGAATGCTTTGGCCATTCATTCAACTTCCGTTTCTTAAGATTTAGCGAAGGACACTTCCTTCTGCTGTGATACATTTGCTTTCTTAGTCGTCCCATAGACAAAGTGGCCATATAGAGACCATTTGGGTGAGGTAGGGAATAAGTCGGCTTGTGGGCCGTCCAATTGATAACCTAACCCTCTGTGTTTGCATATTTTCGTTGGGACGACAGGTCCTACGCGACCTTACTTATTCTTATCGAGTCTGGTGTGGGGTACGTATCCAAGTTGGTACATAAGATCCCACCCTTTTTTTGTTGTGGAGTTGATGTCATAAAGTTTGGCGAGATTCGGACCGACCTCTCTCCTCACTAAACACGTTGGGGGAGAACTTGGACGGGTAGGGGGACAGATTTCCGCAACGGTTGTCTCATCAGGGATTTGGGTCTTTTGAATGTGACCTGTGTTTAATACAGAATCATGGGCTGTCAGGATGCTTGTCGCATAAGCAGTATCTATCTCCTGGAGAGGTGCATCAGGGTAAATACGAATGATAGAGTCCTCGTATGGGAATTTGACGCATTGATGATATGTGAATGCGACAGCCTTCATTGACTCTAGCCATTTCCTTCCTAAGATAAGATTGTACGTACTAGCAGAATCGGAAACATGGAAAGTAACGCCTTTCGTCATAGGTCTGAGGCTAACCTGGAGTTTAATAGTTCCATTCATGAAATGGCGCTAGCCATCATAGGCTATGAGTGATAGTGTGGAGGGCCTGACATCTTGGTCTGTGTATTCTAGCATCTTTAACATTGTGGGAGGGCAAATATTCAGTCCTGCTCCCGTATCAGCCAATGCATGGGGTATAGAGAATCCTCTGATTATGACCATGAGATATATGGGAGCTTCACTTCCGCGGAGTGACTCTTTAGGCATGTATGCATCTATGAACGTAAGCGCTGGAGGTTGCGCCATGGCTGAGGCGATTTGATGAAGCTCATCTAGGGTCATATCCTTATCTACTTGTGTGTCTTCCAGTGTCCTTATCAACAACCGGTGATGGTCAGATGATTTTTTGATAAGTTCTAGTATGGATATATGGTCCGAGATCTTTTGGAGATGCCGTAACAGATTGTATTCTTGTCCTGGCTCGAGTGCCACCTCTTTGCTTAGCCGATGGGCCTTCAGTTCGGGTGGTTGGAATGGTTGAGGGGTAGGGATTGGTAGAGGGATGATATGAGGCAGGGGAGGCAAGTTAACCTCTCTTTCTCTAACATTCCCCTCTGGTGGTTGTGCGCTCATGAAATCCTTACTCTGAGGGAAAGGAGGAGGTGGGTAATTGATTCTTGACTTGAGAATCGGGCACGTCGATTGTTGGCCAAACCCGACATGACTCGACGTTGGTGTGTTCGTGAAGCGAGTGAAATTGGAGATCAGAGCGTGTGCCTGCAAGACACCATTTCAAGGTGGGAGATATTGCATGTAATCCTCCCCTTTTATGAAAGCAAAGACCAGCATTTTGCATGGATCGGGGTGTTCTTCTCGCTCACTTTCTCCTGTATTCAGTAAATACTCAGTCTTCGTTTCACTCTCTCGGCTTGGAGTCTTACGGGTGACACTTTCTTCCCATGCAGCAATTTGGGCCATAGTTTTGGAGAATGTGATCTCCATACTCATGTTCAAAATCGGACAAAGGGAGTGGTAATGACATTGGTTTAAGGTTTGGAGGGGTTGAAGGTTCTGGTGCGTGATAATGGAGGAATGGTCTCCTAACCCTAAAGGAATAGACTCGTATCTGAGTGAATTTTGGATAAGGAGGCGGGCTTGGCGGGGCGATGCGAGTGATCAGGGCAGAGGGATGTAGGGGTGAGGAGGCTCTTGCTGGTGTGGCGGAAGTGGCAGAGGGCTGGATGCGACTGATTAAAGTAGAGGGCTGGAAGGAAGGTTGACCGGGGAGATCCATGGTAGTGACCTGGGCCGGTGTTGCTTGGTTGTGGTTGGGCATGGGGTTGTTTATGATCCCTAAATTCTGTTGGAGTTGGTTATTATTAGGGTTGAGATTCCTATGCTCTTCCTAATCAATTTGATTTCAGTCATTCATGTCATAGATTACGTCCCTGAGGACCCAATAATCTTCTAGGTTGTTCCTCGCGTATCGATGGAAGTCATAATATTTACTATAGTCTAGATTTGCAGGCCATGGGCGAGGTTTTTCTTACGGGAATTGGAGGAGATTCTGGGTATTAAGGAGATAAAAGATGTTAGAAATGGTATCCGGTAAAGAGGGATAGTATTCCCACCTTGGTTGGTAGGGGCCTCTGGATGGATTGAAGTTCTGTGGTGGGGGTACGTTATTATAATTTGGCGCGTGGGCCGATTGACTCCGTGTCGTGTTCTAATTTTGATAGGTGTTAGGATACTGATTCCTATTTTGGTATTGGCCTTGGTTTTGGTTCGCGTATCTCTGCTGACTAGCACCTTGATTTTGGTTGGTATACCGTTGTTGGTTTTGATTATGTCCGAAATTTTACGGTTGGAAGTTTCCGTTACTAGAGTTTTATCCTTGGTTGACAATGATGTTAACTTGCTCAGTTCCTAAGGCTTTCTTATTATTTTTCAATTTCGATTCGTTGGAAGAGCCTACTTTTGACATGACTATGGATAATGCGAGATCTCCGCTTTTAATGTGTCGCGCTAGTCAGGTTGCCCAAGAGTGGAGTGCAGTGAAGTCGGGGCAATCACTTATGACAAGTGCACTCTTTAACGGCTCCCTAGTATTGTCAATAATAATATCAATAGAGTCCTTCTCTTCCATTGAAGTGCCGGTCCTAGCAGCGAGTTTTCTCTATCTAGTGATGAAGTTCGTAAATTCTTCATCAGGTCCTTATTTAGCTGCCATTAGATTGCTGAGACTGACTGTCTCTTGGATCAAGTGTTTGTATTGGTCTAGGAATTGACCGACTAATTCATCGAAGGTTTCTATCTTATAGAGCAGGAGTCTCCCAAACCAATCTAAAGCTTTTCCTTCTAAGGAGCGTTGGAAATAGTGAATGAGAAGTCCTTGATTATCACGTATGGGTCGGTAATCATTACAAAAGAGGGCCAGGTGATGATTCGAATTTCCCATGCCATTATATTTGGTAAACTTTGGTGGCTTAAATTATGTTGGAAAATTGAACTCGATATCCCGGAAAAATTTATCGAATCCGAATGAGGGATCGGGATGCTCTCTCTTGGCCATGTACTCATCGAGCATTTTAGGGAGATCTTCGATTTTCATGGTGCTGTCCCTTAGAGGAACCCGTGAGCAAACCTTGTCCAGAGGGTCATCGTTAAAGAATGTGTGGGCAGGTTGTCTCAATGAGGTGGCGCGGGCTGACACCGTGCTTGGGGTTGAAGGTGGCCTCTCTTGTCGCTCTTGTTCTTCTAAAAATTGTCGTGACATAATGGTTTCGTATGCGGCGGCCAACCCTCGAAGCAATTCTTTGGAGTCGTAATCTCCTCTTTATATTCTTTGGATACTGAGTTCTATGATTTGTTGGGCAGTAAGGTTTTGTCCGATGCCACCATCTCTCCCATCATGATTGTTCCCGGTGTGTGGGGTAGAGAAGGGATTTTCTTGTTCACCAGCCATATTAATCTCAGGTTGTCGTGGGCTAAACCGTGAAGTGATTCTTCTCCGTATATGGGGTTGTCATGATATCCCCACAATGGTGGGTCTCCTAAACTCACTCTTCGTATACCAAACATCTCGAGTCTTTAACGAAGACTCATATTTATATATAAGAGAATCTAAACGACACGATGGAAAGAAGGAAATAGGGAAATAGGATGAAAACTAACTATCTAGAAAAAGAGTTCGCAAAAGAAGTCCCATCTCAATCGCCAATCTATTGGTGCACACTTTTTCTGGGTTCCTCTTGGTTCCCGTTAAATCAGTGGCTTCCAATTCTATCCTAGTGGACTCTAGCATGCAGCATTTGGAAAATTTAAAATAAAGGGGTTTCTAGGAAGGTTCTTAGTTTGTTGCGATCGCCAGCTGCAGATATTTATCGACGATGTAACACGTCAATGACCACGCTTAAGAGCGGGTATGGGTTACTTCTATACAGAATCGTCCCCCTGCGAACGTCAGTAACAATGTCTTTTCCTAAATTTAGATAGTTTAATTTCCCCTCTTATTTCCCTTTGCGATTATAGTTTCGGTTAGTTTAGGCTCCCTTTATTCTGTTGTGAATTTAGTTATATAGGTTTATTCTAATCCTGTTAAGAGTCCGGTTAATGTTAAATTCATGATTTCATTTGAAGTCTAATTAATATTAGTATTATAGTACTACTAAAAGTCCAATTAATTTCAGTCTCCTAATCCCATTAAAAGTCTAATTATGCTCAGGTCTCCTAATCATACTAGGAGTGCAAGCATGTTGGTTCTAGTGAAACTTTAGTTAATTTGAGCATGCCAATTGTACTAGAATTCAAATTAAGCAAGTATGCTAGTTGTATGGGAACTCTAATTAAATCAAGTGTACTAATTGTATCGAAATTCTAACTAAAGCAATTATAACAGTCCTACTAGAATTCTAATTGAAATAGAAGACTAATTTTACTGAAACTCTAATTTAAAGCAACTTAATTAATTTTATTAAAATCTTATTAAAATGAATAAACTGATTTTTATTTGACTCTAATTGAAATAAGTAAACTAATTTTATTGAAATTCTAATTGAAGCAATGAATTAATTATACTAAAAATCTAATTAAAGCAATGAAATTAATCATACCAAATTCTAATTAAAGCAAGAAATTAATCAATTAAATTCTGATTTAAAGAGATTAATCAGTCATACTAAGGTTTAATGCACTTAATCAATTAAATATGTTGAAATAAGATAAACCTACTAATTAATTATACTAAAGGGGTAAAATAAAAGTAATTAATTAATTCTAAAATTTCTAAAAAAGGGGTTTTAGGGCCCATTATGCTAAGGAGGATTGGCCTCATTCCCGAATACCCTCCGTAAGTTCCCTTGGGCAAATCGGGTGGCTGAGATTGAAGATAAATTAATTTTAGATCGTGAAATAATATTTTTTGGCTTTTCAGAGTTGATTTTGGATAATAATTATGAATTAAATTGTGAACTAGAATTGTAAAAACTAATATTAATATTTAGGATTTTTGGAGATATTAAAATAAGGAATTAAAATTAATTTTTTGGACTAAATTCGGGTCCGAAATCAGAAAATCAGACCGTATGATTAAAGACTGGTTCTGAATCGAAGGATTAGAACTAGAAATTTATGATAGGACTGTAGATTGAGATTTTAGAATGGAATTAGAGCCTAGGGTCGGTAAATTAGACCGTCGGATTAAGGACTGGTTCTGAATTCGGAGAACTAGAACAAGATATAAAATATTTGTGGTCTAAAAAAGGGTGCTACAGTCTTGATCTGAAAATTAAAATCTATGATTAAAACTAATAGAAATCCTAAGTTTGTAGGCTAGAAGTTATGGTCGGAACTAAAAATTAAATCATTACCTATGGGTCAGGGCTGCGGAGAGAAATCTCGAAGATTAAAAGCTTGAATCTCGAAACCATGATTAAGGTGCTCTATGGATTTGTCCTCGGAGTTCTCTGATTTCGAAATCCCAAAAAAATTCGTTCTCTCTCGAAAATTGCCCGCCTCTTTTCGTGTTATTTTTAAAAAAAGTTTTTATAGGTTTTTCTTCAATTACGCACCATTTTTCAGACATTTAACTGAATTATCTGTTTGGTTTCCTAAGCTTAGCTTAATTGTTTTCTAGTCCTAATAGCATTAGGGTTAATTGCACGCTTGTTAGTACATGTGCAATCCGATTAAGCGAATCCTCTGAAGCGCTCAATCAAGGAAACTTAGGGGTTGAGGACTGTGAGGCTAGGCCGGGCGTATGCCAATTGTGCGCTGGTGGGGTGGCGCTCAATCCGATCGCGTGTCTAATTTCAAGCTCGTGATCGAGTTTCAATATGGTCTGAGAAAGGAAGTTTGGTCTGAAAGGGGGACTGATTGCGCGTTTGTGGTCCGGCGTGCAATCGAATTACGCGTGGGGTTTTAGGCGCTTAATTCAGGGTTTCAAGGCACTCAGGATCTGAGCCACAGAGCTATTGTTTCAGCTTGTGTTCAACCATATACTATTGTTTCAGTGCATGGTTCCCATATCAAGGTTAACAGGTCAAAGGTTGATCGAACAAAATTATATATTCCGAGAAGGCAAAATGTTAGTATCTACAATACCGTGCCAATACAGGTTTTAAGCCTTTGTAAATAAGGGAAATGAGCCCTTCTGAATGCATATTTATACATAGTTTGATTGACATATAGTTTCATTTTCAACAAGTTGGTTTCAACTAACGATTGACCTTTTTCACAAAGGAGTTATCCGGACCTCAAACCCTGCAGGGTGCATGCCCGGATAGCGTAGACCAAGAATCCACACCTCCGAAATAGCTCATGATAAATCTTAAGTTAGACACTCACGTTCCTATGAATCCACAAACAGAACGCTCATCACAAAGATTTAGTAGTGGAGTCAGCCCGGTCGAAACATTGACCGTTTGACTGAGATTGATACCGTTGCTCCTACTTCGAAGTAGGATCCAAAAATACAAGGCAAACTTTAGACTTAGGAATTGATATAGCACAACTGCATTGCCGATAAAATATTTGACATTTTACCGCATTGGAACATGCATGTGCATCACTGTGCGTGGCATGAAAATATAGGTTTCTTCTTCTTTCTTCCTTTTTTTTTAAATGATTGCTTTTTCCATTTATTTTTTTTCAAAACAAGAACTATTCGGACCTCGAACCCTGGGAGGGGCACACCTAGACAGCGCATACCAAGAGCTTGTGCCCCCGAAATAGTATGCGACGAAATTGAAAGCCAACGTACTCAACTCCCATGTGATATCGAAAGGATTGGGTCAGAATCAGGTGTCCACAGAAGGAGATACTCAATTTTAGCCTCCGCCATCAATGAAGTTATAAACGAATAACTATGCATAAGCATGCACCCATTAGGGGCAATAAATAACAAGGTGATGGAAGTTCCAACCTAGATCCCATCTAGGTACTATTTACGGGAACAAACGATCATTTAACTAATACCCAGACGAATGGCATACACTTTACAGGGATATCGTGCAGGCTTTAAGCCTGCGCCCTAAAATGGGCCGTTCTGCATGCATATTTGCACATAGTTGTCTGACGTAGTTTCGTATCAGACAGGTTAGAATTAATCCAACAATGGATCTTTTCGAAGACGGAGTTATCACGTGATGAACTTGCCCAGACAGTGTAGACCAAAAGTCTACACCTCCGAAAATATCACGTGGCGAACTTGAAGTTCAAGGCACTCAAGTTCACCTGAAAACAAAAATGGAGCGATCAGTGAGAAGATTTAGCAGTGGAATCAATCCGATCGAAACATTGACTGTTTGACCAAGATTGACACCGTTGCTCCTACTTTGAAGTAGGATCCACAGATCCAAGGTGAACCTTAGACTTGGAACATTAATTTAGCACAACTATGTTACTAATAAAATATTGATATTTTACTGCATTGAAATCCGCATATGCGTATCAAAAAGTATCATAAAAACTCATGTCATTTTTTGTTTTTAAAATGATTGCTTTGTTTTCATTTTTTTTTGGAATAGACCAATCATCTTTGGAGAGATGCTTTATTCGATCTGTCCATCGCCGAGAGGATGCTTGCCTAAAGGTTTTTGGCCATTTGATGTTCCTACACATTTCTGAAGAAAATGCCACTCCCTTTTTTATTTATATGGGTAATAAATATGCATCCTAAGTAACAGAAGGAGCAACAAACTTTTACCCACACTTTTATTTTTTTTAAATTTATATATACTTTTTTGGATTTTTGTTTTTAGAGATTTTTATTCTTTTTCTTCACTATTGAAATGGATGTACAATGTTGTAAATATGTACATGGAAAAGATTATAAATATATAATTTTTTTGTATTTAGATTTTTTTTTGTTTTCCTTCTTTTTTTTCTTTGATGCCTTATCAGTGAGAAGAAGTAACGGGTCCCTTTTTTAGCATATCCGAACTCGTTCACGCGGTCAGACCTAAGTGAGGTTCAGAATTTTCCAAGGTCAGAGTGTCCATCCCTTTGGATCAAATTAACCTTTTCTCCTTACCTTGGGTCATACATTTGATGATGTAGCCTAAAGATATTCCTGGTTAGAACCTGATTTGAGCTAACATGAGTAGCCCAGTTGGCGATCAGATAACATAGAGATGTAACCGAAGGAAGTAACTGAATGATTTTCTTTTTTTTTTTTTTTGAACATTTTTACTCACAACGCCAAAGACGGGTTCGTCGTGCCCATTGCTATCCTCTTTTTTACCCATAATGCCTTTTCGAGTTGTCATTACGTCCATGGGTATAGCTCTCCTATCCCAAGCGTCCTTTCGGGTTTTCACCTGGTCCGCACAATCCCGTTGTTTTTACCCGTAGAGCCCTTTCAAGTTTTTACTATGTCCATCTTGCTTTGAGCTTTTATTTTTATTTTATTTTATTTTTATTTCTTTCATCATTTTTTTTTCTCAAAAGCCAGGACATAGACGTCGATTCCGTCATAGCCGGCTGGATGGGGTTCTGGTGTCGTCTCTCAACTCGGCTTGTGTTGATTTAACAGATACTATGACTGCTTGTGAACCTAAAAAGAGGGCTTTCTTCAGGGTGTAGCTTGGCCATGGGTTAGGTTAGGATTTGAAGGTGTGCTGGGCTAAGAAGGTTCCCTTTATACAACTTCAATTTTTCACATCATACTTTCTTCCTTGGGGGATTTTACTGTGCACGCCCCATGATTCTTCTATATATATATATATATTTCTTTTTCTTTTATCTTTATCTTATTTCAGGCAATCTCTTTTTGAGATTTTGGTTTTTCGATTTTTTTAGATTTTGATGGTAACTTTACTTTCCTTTTTTTGTATATGTACACATTTTTTTTTCTGAGGAAGGGATTTATTGAAAGAAAGGCCCAAGCTCAAATGGGGTAGCAAAGGATATCATCAATTTTAGGGATGCTTTTTAGCTACTGTGCTTGGAATGATGGCCTCTTTTGGATGGTTCTTAAGTAGTCACATATCTGTTTCATCAATACTTACCTTATCGCGATAGAGTAAGCGTAGAACCGTCAGACGTATCTAGCATTGATGGGCTCAGGAAGATGATCTTCGTCCATGGTGGCGTGGCGGATGGCGTATCCCAAGAGCACTTCTCCAACGATGTAAGGTCCCTCCCAGTACGACTTGAATTTCCCTCTCGAATAGGCATGGAGGGTTGGGAAGATCTTCTTCAGCACTGTGTCTCCTATCTTCAAATCTCGACCGCGGACATGTTTATTATAAGCACGTGCGATTCGCCCCAGGTAAACTTGAGTATGACACAAGGCTAGGAGTCTCTTCTCGCCCAATAAGTTCAATTGTTCAAAGTGAGATCTCTCTCTCTCTCTCTTCTTCGAGTAAGCCTAATTCCATGAGGATTTGGAGCGAGGGTACTTCAACCTCTACCAGTAGGACGACCTCGGTTCCATACACAAGAGAGAATAGTGTTGCCCCGGTAGCAGTACGGATCGACGTTCTATAGGCCCACAAAGCAAATGGTAGCATTTTGCTCCAATCTCGATAAGTGATGACCATCTTTTCAAGGATGCAGATGACTGTCTTGTACGTAGTTTCTACAGCTCCATTAGTTTGAGCCCGATAAGGTGATGAGCGATGGTGCTTGATTTTGTGTTGTTCGCAGAAGGCTCGAATGCGCTTATTCGCAAAGTTTGTACCATTGTTTGTGATAATATCACTGGGTACCCCAAATCGGTACACAATATTATTCTTGAGAAACTTCTCAACGTGACTGGCCGTGATGTTGCCATATGACGCTGCTTCTACCCACTTGGCGAAGTATTCAATGGCGACGAGGATGAATCGATGTCCATTTAATGCTTTCGGATTAATTATTTCGACAACGTCAAGGCCCCTGGTAGCAAATGGCCAAGGAGTGGTTATGCAGTGGAGATTGATGGCAGGAGCATGCATTAAACTGGAGTGTTCCTGACAGTTGTAGTATTTCTGAACATGTTTGCAGCAATCCGATTCCATAGTGATTCAAAAGTATCCGTACTATAGAATTTTCTTAGCGAGCATGTGACCGTTGACATGGGCATCGCATACTCCCTCGTGGATCTCTTTCATGATGTTGATCGCTTCACTTTTTGTAAGGCACCTGAGTAAAATGTTATTGTACAATAACTTGTAAAGGCATTCCCCATAAATGACGTAGCCTGCCGCTAAACATTGAATGATTCGTCAGTCCGTCTTAGACGTACCTTCAGGGAAAGTTAGTGTCTCGAGAAAATTCTTGATCTCTGAGAACCAAGGTGGCTCATCATCAAGCTTTATAGGTTCCTCAATTTGGAGGAAGAAGGACGACTCATTCCTTTGCTCGATCATGATCGACTTCATCTTAGCACCATACAGGATTTCTTTCATGGATGCCAACATTGCTAGTGCGTCGGTGAAGCGATTCCTTATCCAAGGGACATATGAGAATGCCACGTCTTATTGATGCCACTTGTCGTTCCCTCAATTGACCCTCAACTGTTTCTTTCTTTTTCAATTTTTCATCCAACATTGCGATCACAGAAGATTTCAATTCTATTTCATCTTTTAGCTTTTTGGTTTCAGTGCATAGTCATGTTACTGTCTTTCAGAACTTGTTTGTGATTGAATCTATTTTACCTTTTTATTCTGCGCAGGTTAGGACTAATGAATCCCTGTCATCCTGAAGCTTCCGTAATCTTCCTTCAGTCACTGTTAGCATGTGATATTTCTCATGTAATTGAGTTTTTAATGACACCTCAGCCTCCATGTGAGCTTTTTCTCTTGTAGTTTCTCTAAAATCTGGGTCTTCAATGAACTGCCCAAACTATTCCATCAAATTTGCTAATTTATCTTCATACTCCTTCTTTTCTCCTTCCCATGCTGCTAGTATTCTCTATGCCTCCTATTCTCCTCTTGGAGTTGCACAACCTGGTCTTGGAGTGTTGAAGTAGTCTCCTAGACTTTCTTGGCTGTTTCGGCCATCCAATGTGCATGACGTTCTCCTACGGCCTTTCATTTTAAATTTGCTATCAACTCTTGACGTTCTTGTGCATTAGGCATATTATCTCAAACTCTATTTTTTTAACATTTAGATTTATTCCATCACGCTCTTCATAACTCCTGGTATGAGAGCATTTGTGATTTGCTATTGCTTGACTACCGCCAGTCTTCTTTCTAGGTCCTGTTGTTCTTCGAGGAAAGTTGGTGCTGTTGGAATTATTGCTAGAGGAGACGGTACTCGGGTCATTAACTCTATGAAGCCTACCCTTGGGGTCTTAGAACTTGGTCCTTCCTTGGACGCTTCAAATGTTGGGGTCGGTTCTGTAATGATTGGACTTGGGAGTGGAGCAATTAACTCGATAGGAGTAGGGATATGGCTAGAGGTAGCCATTTCAACTTCGTCTGCTTCTATGACTTGTTCTTCAGTAGCTGCTGTCAGTGGTTTCATCGGTACTGCTTCTGTACTAAGTGGTACTGTGGTAGTCTCTGAAGAAGTGGGCAAAGCAGGTCCAGTTGGTGAATCCAACTCCAGGTTGTACAAATCATTATGATGCTCAGTAGGAATCATCACTCCCTGTGCTGCTACCACTGATTCCTGTGGCGCTGTAATTTTTTCAACAACTGGTTCGTCCCTTATGTCAAAATATGATACTAACTTTTGTGTTATCTCTAGTATAAAAGGGGTGCTCTTCTTGTGTGCAAATAGTGGAATTTTCTTTCTATTCTCGACACTAAGAGTCCTCCTATAGGCTATTACTGTGAGGCCATCTTCTGCTTTAGGCAAAGACTCTTCTTTGGGATCGATGTTGTATCCCACGTTGATCAGTAAGTTTGTGATTAGACCTCTAAAAGGCAGACATATTTCATGTGTCTGATACTTCTCCAAATTCAATTTCTCCCTTACGGTATCTATTACCTCCAACAGGTAAGATGGCAAATCGGACCAGAATCGATTAGCCATAAGATAAAGGGCCTTTGTAAAAAGTCCCCATCTTTGTATCTCGTGACCCGTAGGGTGAATAGTCTTGTGAATTAAAACATCAAAGAAGTGAAGTGACAGACTCCTCATTTCTAAATCCTTTTACAGGAAGAATGACCTATCTTTTGGGGGTCGGCCTAGCAACTCTGTAGCCATGTGAGTAAAATCGGGAAGGTTCTCAGGAGGTTCTCTCAGCATGTTTGCTTCTGGAATGTCAAGGGACACCTCAGATCTCCTCAAGGGTGCATTCATTACCCCAACAACCATTTCTTTCGTTAGTGAGATTGGGAGTCCGTCAATGGCTGTGATTAGTGCTGGAATGGGTCCCTTGCTACTATTGGTCAAATTTTTATAGAATAATTTAACCAATCTAGGATTGACTTGAGTTACTCTAGGCTTTAGAAGTAGTGGAGTCCGGCATCCCTAAAATATTTAATGACTTCCCCACTAATTTTGGAGCTTCCCAATGTAGCAACTTCTACTGCCCTCGGATCCCACAAGATGGTGTTCAATTGAAGTTGGGATCCGACTCAATGTTTTATTAGTGGTCATTGGCGGTTTGCCCTTGTCCAGTTTTGTGCCCTTTTTCGGGGTAGGAATCGGTTCAGATACTTCCTCTTCCTCATGGGTTTATCTAATAACCACCCCTGAGGTCCTTGCCTTCTTTTTGGGTGGGGCTACTGGTTTAGCTTTTTGGGCAGCAGCCCGTTCTATAATTCTTTTAATAGGGGAGGAGTTTGAAATGTTACCTTCCTCTTCATGGTCTTTCTGTACTCATTTTTGAAGTGTTTTCACCATTCTTCAATTTTTTTTTTTTTGCAAGATATAAAAGAATAGTGTTTAGTTCAATAGATCTTGCATATGTCAAAAAATATTTGTAGAAATCCATTCGATAGAAAATTATTACCTTGTTCTTACCAAACCCTAGCTTTTGTATGTGTGTGTAGGAGAAACGTAGAGCTTCCAAAATAAATCAAAAGTTATAGGGAAGGTCGGGAAGAGTAAGATGGTTTAAAATGATTGGATTTGGATTTTGAAAAAGAGAGGGAAGAGAGGGAAGTTAGAAGGAGAAAACTGGAAGGTTGGAGGGTTCGAGAAATGGGGCCAAGTATACTCTTTCTTCAAATTTGTAGGCCCTATCTCAGTGGTGACCTGCTGAACCGGTCGTCACAACTTGTTAACCTAGGGTTGTCAGTTCAACTCTAGCTTTTAAAGAAGGAAATACGAACCCTCGCATTAGTCAAATCATAATCGCTATGTTTTAACAGATGGATTTTAGCCTAATGAAGGGCTATCGTAAATCCATACGATTGTCTAAATATATACAGTAGGTTGACATTATGATTCCTCGTTTCTAGGTGATTTTGGAGAGCTGATGTCTCCCCCTGGAATGCTTGTCCTCTTGGATTATTTACTGGCTGTGTAGGCAATTGACCACTTTCTCTCCTTGCCAATTGAGAAGCTAGCTAGCCTATCTAGCTTTCTAACATTGTTATGGATTGTATGTGTGAGTTGAGTACTTGGGAGAACCGAGCAAGTTGGTGCAAGTCCTTTAATGCTGATGCGACTGTTGCTGTAAATCCCGAAGGATCTGAACAACCGTGTGATCAGTCACATAATTTATCATTTTATCACACTTAACTTAGTGGTGTTAGGCCATAATTTGCTACGAATGAGATATTGATATGCAAATATTAAAGATAAGCAATAAATCAAAGCCTAAATATTAATCTTTATCAAAATAAACTCAAAAGGCAATAAGAAAAATGATTGAGTGAAAAAGATGATTTTCCGCTACTGAAAGTCAGAAAATCGTAATTTATGATTCTTCAAAAGAGATAAAAAGGAAAATAGTGATAAAGCATAATTCAAAAGATTGTCAACTATGAGGAAACCTACTGAAAATAGAAAATCATGATTAACGATTTTCCAGAAAAGAAGCTATGAAAGAAAGAAATTGCTATTTACAATTTCCTAAGAATAGAAGCTTTCCTACTATTGTTGTTGTTGCTGATCATGTGAGAACTATCACCGCCATATCTAGAATTAGAAGACTCTTGCAATTAGAAGTCTGATGAACCACGGATCTGAGAAGATTGATAAAGATCTAAATCCGAAGGACTTTGCTGCTGCTCGATAAAGAACACTCTAGAAGCGCATCAACTAAAGAAAGCAAGGAAAGATGAAATTAGTAATAAGAGTTATATTAGGATATTTTTATTTTTAGTAGTTTCTTTCATTAGAACTAGATCTCTGTAAACCGACCCTTTATGACCTATAAATAAGAGGGCTCGACATAGGAATAATCATCAAAGAATTTCAGCATCAATTGACTCCTGAGGTTGGATTTTCTTCCGATCAAAGTAGTGTATACTAGTTAGAGTAGATTAGATATTAGAGTAGCAATTGACGACTGCAATTGAGTGCTGAAGATTAGTATAGATATCTATAATTTCTCAGGAGCAATTAATGACTACGGCTGAGGGGTGAAGGATATATTTTACTTTGCTTTGTAAACATCTCCAAGTTTTAATTTGAATTGACGACTCAGGTTAGAATTTACAGATTAGTGTAACGATTTTTACTTTTCCATCTTTAGTTTTCTAGAGTTTGATTGACGCCAAATTTCTAGTTGATTGTTAATTAGATTAAATCTATATTAATATGATCTTAGACTTGATTGACGACCAATGCTAGGAGACTAGAAATATGGTGTAACGGTACTATTTATATTCATAAATATCCGAAAGCTGAAGATTGAGATTGGCGACCTTAATTTGAAGAAGGAGGATTAGGATTTATTTTTATGTACTTTAGTTTAGAAAACCATTCTTTTATTCATATTTCTCCAATAGATTAGGAAATCTTAAAGATAAATAGAGGTTTTTAAGATAGGGATTTAGATAGAAGATAGAAATAAGAATTAATAAGATAATGAGCTTCCTCGTGGGAACGATCCTATGTTATGCTATAATTTTCATTGTGCGCTTGTAATAGGTTAAGACTTGAATTTAATATAATTATAATACAAAATAATAGCCAAGTCAAGTTTTTGGCACCGTTGCCGGGGAAGCGGATTTATCTAATTCTTACAAGTTTTTATGTAATATTTTTCTCCTTTTAGAAACCAATAATTATCTTTCTCTTTTTATTATTTCTTTATATTTCTTTGATCACTTCTTAAGCTTTTTCAGGTTTATTCGAAGTAGCAGATTAGAACATCAACACTTTTGTTGGCTACAAAGACTAGAGGCTCAGATTCGTTTCTCTCCCTACTTTCAAATATATATATATATATATATATATATATATATATATATATATATATATATATTTATAACCAGATTTTTTTTTGTAGACATGCAAGAAAAAATTACCTGTTCTGGCCACGCTACTAGTCACCTTAAGCTCTCGAGGAATACTCGATTACCCCTTTTTATCCAACAACGACTGAGCAGATCTTTGCTGCTCAATGGGGAAGTTCCGAGAATTCCTACAATTCTCAATGGGGAAGCCATTATGATTTTCCAGGGATAACCCAGCAAGACTACCCTTATGCATATCAACAATATTCCTATAATTCCCAGCCAATATATGCCACAGATCAATTTTCTGACCAACAATATGTCACAGACGATGATGCCTCTATTGTTCAGATTCTTTGAGATCTGCAGCAACACGCACACCAACGCTCTTAAGAATTATCTCAACTTTCCCAAATTTCCCAAGATTTATATTCCTGTTCCCAGACTATTGCAAACCTAGGAACTAAAATTGAAAAGATTGCTACACAATGGGAGGAAACATGGAATAATGAAGGATCGTCACCATCAGCGATCAACTTAGGAGGAGACTTGAGTGATGAGATGGTAAACAATGCTACACCTCATGCCCAAGCTGTTCAAACTTTATGAAGTGATAAGGTTGTGGATAACAAAGTAGATATGCTTAAACCAATAGACAACCCTAAACCTCCAAAAAAGGAAAACGATGTAACAAAAGATAACCGACTGCCACGGAGAAAAATTAGAAATAAAAAAGGGAATGATGGCGCGCCTGTAGACACCCCCATTTTACCTTCTTAGGATATACTTTTTGTTTAGTCAACCTTTGACCATTTAAACCCTGATATGGGAACCATGCACTGAAAAAATAGTACATGGCTGAACACAGGCTGAAATAATAGCTCTGTAGCTCAGATCCTGACATGGGGAGACTATATACTGAAACAATAGTATATAGTCGGAATGCAAACTGAAATAATAGTCTTGCATTTCAATCTAGAGACCAGACTCGGACAACCCCGAATTAAAGGCATGAAACCCCGCACGTAATTCGATTGCATGCCACACCACAAGCGCCCAATCAGTCCCTCTTTCAGACAACACTTCTTTTCTCAGACCTATTCGAGACTCCATCACGCACTTGAAATCAGACCCGTGATCGGATTGAATGGCACACAACCAGCGCGCAATTGGCCTATGCCCGACATAGTCTCACTACCCTTGACCCTTAAGTTTCCTTGATTAATCGCTTATGACTAAACGCTTAATCAGATTGAGCACCTCCCATCACATACGCAATTAGCCCTAATTTTGTTAAGACTGGGAAACTCCCTGAGCAAGTCAGCCGGTCACTCACTGAGTTAGTGACCGACTCAAAGTGATTAAGCGCCGGTGAGTACGCGCGTAATTCGGTTAAAGACTGGAAACTGGGCGCGTAATTGAAGAAAAACCTATAAAAGCTTTTCTTCAATTCGACCTAGGGGGTTGGACTTTTTAGCTGGACTTTTTTCGAAATTCGAGCGATTGAAAACTCCGGGAATAGAACGAACATAGAGAGAGACCAAGCCATGATCCTGAGATTCAAATTCCGACCTTTGGATGATTCTCCTCTACAACCCCGACCCTAGGTAAGGATTTTTTTTTTTTTATGACCATAGCTTCTAGTCTCTAGATTTAGAAATTCTATTAATTTTTATTTTCAGTCTTAGACCGTAGCACCCTTTTCAAACCGAAACTCTATATATCTGGTTCCAGTTCTCTATTTCTAGAACTAGTCCTTATTCTGTCGATTCGATACATCGATCCTAGACTTTAATTCAGTTCTAAAATCTCGATCTACAGTCCTATCTTTAATTTCTGGTTCTAATCTTTCGATTCGAAACTAGTCCTTAATCATACGACATGATTTTCTGATTTCGGACCCGAATTCAGTCCTCAAAATTTAAATTTCCTATTTTAATACCTTCGAAAATCCTAAATATTAATTCTAGTTTACAATTTAATTCATAATTATTATTTCGAAATCAACTTTGAAAAGCCAAAATACCATTTCACGGTCTAAAATTCAATTTATCTTTAATCTAGCCACCCGATTTGCCCAAGGGAGCTTACGGAGGGTACTTGGGAACGAAGCCAATCTTCCTTAGCATAGCGGGCCCAAACCCTTTTTTTTAGGCATTTTAGAATTAATTAATTGCTTTAGTTTTATACTTTTAGTATAATTGATCAGTAGGTTTATTTTATTTCAGCATGCTCAGTTAATTAAGTGTTTTAAATCCTAGTATGACTAATTAATCTCTTTAAATCTGAATTTAATTGATCAATTCATTGCTTTAATTAGAATTTATTGGAATTAATTTTGTTGCTTCAATTAGATTTTTTAGCATAGTTAATTCATTGCTTTAATTAGAGATTTTTAAAAAATCAGTTTATCTATTTTAATCGGATTTGGTAAAAATTAGTTTACTCGTTTTAATTGGATTTCAATAGCATTAATTCCTTTGCTTAAATTAGAGTTTCAGTAAAATCAGTCTTTTATTTCAATTAGAATTTTAACAGGACTGTTATAATCGCTTTAGTTAGAACTTCAATAGAATTATTATACCTTATTCAATCAGAATTCTAGTTCACCTGATATGCCTGAACAAATTAAAGTCTCACCAGAACTATTACAATGCACTCCTTGTAGCAATAGGAGACTGAAACTAACTGGACTTCTAGTAGTATTGGGAAACTAATATTAATTAGACTTCTAATAGAATTAGGAAATCAGCATTAACTGGACTCCTAACCGGATTGGAATAAACCTATATAACCAAATTCATAACAGAATCAGGGAAGTCTAAACTGACCAGAATTACAACCATAAAGGGAAATAAAAAGGAACCTAAAGTATCTAACCTAAGAAATAGAACACTGCTGACGTTCGCAGGTGGACAATTCAGTATAGAAGTAACCCATACCCACTCTTAAGCATTATCATTGACATGTTGCAGCATCAATAAATATCTGCAGCTGGCGATCGCAACAAACTAGGGATCTTCCTAGAAAACTCCTTTTTTTATTTTTATTTTTGCCTCCACCATTCCAAACGCTGCATCGCTAGAGTTCACCTAGACAGAATTGGAGCCACTGATTGAATGGGGATCGAGAGGGACCCAGAAAAGGCGTGCACCAACAGACTGGCGATCGCGATGGGACCTTTTTGCAAACTCTATTTCTAGATAGTTAGTTTCCAGCCTATTTCCCTATTTTTTCTCTTTTCCATCATGTCATTTTTGCAAACTCGAGATGTTTGGTATACGAAGAGTGAGTTTAGGAGACCCACTACTGTGGGGATATCATGACAACCCCATGTACGGAGAAGAACCGCTTCATAATTCTAGCCCACGAGAACCTGAGATTAATATGGCTGGTGAGCAAGAGAACCCCTTCTTTACCCCATACACCGGGAGCAATCATGATGGGAGAGGTGGTAGCATCAGATAAAACCGTACTGCTCAACAAATTGTAGAACTGAGTATCCAAAGAATACAAAGAGGAGATGACAACTCCAAAGAATTGCTTCGAGGGTTGGCCATCGCATACGAAACCATTAGGTAATGATAATTTTCAAAAGAACAAGAGTGACAAGAAAGGCCACCGCCCACCCCGAGCACGGTTTCAGCCCACACCACCTCACTAAGACAACCTCCCCACACATTATTCAATGATGACCCTTTGGACAAGGTTTGCTCACGGGCCGTTCCAAAAGACAGCACCATTAAAATTGAAGATCTCGCTAAAATGCTCGATGAGTACATGGCCAAGAGAGAACGTCTCGATCATTCATTCGGATTCAACAAATTTTGCCGGGATATCGAATTCAATTTACTGATAGGATTTAAGCCACCAAAGTTTACTAAATATAATGGCACCAAAAATCTGAACCATCACTTAGCTCTCTTTTGTAATGATTGCCGACCCATACATGATAATCAAGGACTTCTCATTCACTATTTCCAACGTTCGTTAGAAGGAGAAGCTTTAGATTGGTTTGCGAGACTTCCTCTTTATAAGATAGAAACCTTCAACCAATTAGTCGGTAAATTCCTAGACCAATACAAACACCTGATCCAAGAGACAGTTAGTCTCAGTGATCTAATGGCACCTAAATAAGGACCTGATGAAGAATTCACTGACTTCGACGCCAGATGGAGAAAACTCGCTGCTAGAACCGGCATTTCAATGAAAGAGGAGGACTCGATTGATATTATTATTGACAACACTAGCGAGCCGTTAAAGAGCGCACTCATCATAAGTGATTGCCCCGACTTTACTGCACTCCACTCTCGGGCATCCCGACTTGCGCGACACATTAAAGATGGAGATCTCGCATTATCCATAGTCACGTCAAAAATAGGCACTTCCAGTGAATTGAAATCAAAAAATAATAAGAAAGCCTTAGGAACTGAGAAAGTTAACACCGTTGTCAACCAAGGGCAAAACTCTAATAACGAAAACTTTCAACCACGAAATTTCAGACATAACCAAAACCAACAACGGTATACCAATCAAAATCAAGGTGCTAGTCAGCAGAGATACACAAATCAAAACCAAGGATAGAATCAAAGTCAAGGCCAATGCCAAAATAGGAGCTAGTACCCTAGCACCTATCAAAACCAAAATGCGACACAGAACTGACCGGCCCACGCACTGAATTATAATAACGTACCCCCACCACAGAACTTCAACCCAGCCAGAGGCCCTTAACAACCGAGGAGGGAACACTATCCCCCTTTACCAGATACAATCCCTAATATTTTTCATCTTCTTAATACTCAGAATCTCCTCTGATTCCCATAGGAAAAACCTCGCCCATGGCCTGCAAATCTAGACTATAGTAAATACTATGCCTTCCATCGATATGCGGGGCACGATTTAGAAGACTGCTGGATCCTTAGGGATGTGATCTATGATATGAATGACCAAAATCAAATTGATTGGGAAGAGCTTAGAAATCCCAACCCTAATGACAATCAACCCCAACAGAATTTAGAGATTATAAACAACCTTATGCCTAACCACAACCAAGCAATGCCGGCCCAGGTCACTACCATGGATCTCCCTGGTCAACGTTCCTTTCAGCCTTCTACTCTAATCACTCGCATCCAACCCTCTGCCGCTTCCACCACACCAATAAGAACTTCCTCACCCCTACATCCCTCGGCCCTGATCACTCAAATCGCCCCACTGAGCCCGCCTCCATACCCAAAGTTCACTCAAATACGAGTCCACTCCTTTAGGGCCAGGAGACCATTCCTCCATCGTCACCCACCAGAACTTTCAACCCCTCCAAATCTTGAACCAACACCCCTACCACTCCCTTCATCCAATTCTAAATTCGAGTGCGGAGAGCTCATTCTCCAGATTGTAGCCCAAATTGTTGCATGAGTGAAAGTGTCACCCGTACGACTCCAAGCCGAGAGAGTGAAACAAAGACTGAGTGTTTACTGAATGTAGAAGAAAATGATCAAGAAGAACATCTCAACCCGCATGAGACACTAGTCTCTACTTTCTTAGAAGAGGAGGATTACACGCAGTACCTCTCGCCTTGGAACGACACCATGTAGGCCCACGCTCCGACCTCTAACTTCACTCGCTTCGTAAACACATCAATGTCGAGTCACGCCGGGTTCGGCCAACAATCGACATGCCCGATACTCAAGTCAGAAACCAATTATCCACCTCCTCCTTTCCCTCAGAATAAGGATTTCATGAGCGCGCAACCACCGAAGGGA
Organism: Chloranthus sessilifolius; assembly: GCA_021018995.1. Taxonomy (NCBI): domain Eukaryota; kingdom Viridiplantae; phylum Streptophyta; class Magnoliopsida; order Chloranthales; family Chloranthaceae; genus Chloranthus; species Chloranthus sessilifolius. Next base: position 29,243,158 of record CM037592.1, on the reverse strand, counting down.
AGTGTAAGAGAAAGAGAGGTTAACTTGCCACCCCCACCTCACATCATCCCTCCGCCCATTCCTGCACCTCAACCACTCCAACCACCTACACCTAAGGCTCATTGGCTAGGCAAAGAAGTCGTACTCGAGCCAGAACAAGAATACAATCTGTTGCGGCATCTTCAAAAGATCCCGACCCAAATATCCATACTATAACTTATCAAGAAGTCGCCCAACCATCACCGACTGTTGATAAGGACACTTGAGGACACACAAGTAAATGAGGACACGACCCTAGATGAGCTTCATCAAATTGCCTCGGTCATGGCGCAACCTCTAGCGCTTACGTTCATAGATGCAGACATGCCTAAAGAGTCATTCCACGGAAGTGCAACTCCCATATATCTCACGATCATAATTAGAGGGTTCTCAGTACCCCATGCATTAGTTGATACAGGAGCGGGACTCAATATTTGCCCCCTCACTATGTTAAAGACACTCGAATATACAGAGCAAGACGTCAAGCCCTCGGCTCTGTCCCTCATAGCCTACGATGGCTCATATCGTTTTGTGAAAGGAACTATTAAACTCTAGGTTCGCCTTGGACCTATGATGAAAGGCGTTACCTTTTATGTTTCTGATTTCGCTAGTACATACAATTTTATCTTAGGAAGGAAATGGCTAGAGTCGATGAAGGCTGTCGCATCCATCTATCATCAATGTGTCAAATTCCCATACGAGGACTCCATCATTCGTATATATGCTGATGCACCCCTCCAGGAAATGGATATTGATTATTCGGCAAGCATTCCGACCACCCATGATTCTGTATTAAATACAGGCCACATTCAAAAGACTCAAATCTCCGATGAGGCTACCATTGCAGAAATCCATCCCCCTGCCCGTCCTAGTTCTTCCTCGATGCGTCAACAAGAGTTAACGAGGAGAGAGGTAGGAGAGAGGTCGATCCAGACCTCGCCAAGCTTTATGACATCAACCCTACCGTAATGAACGAGTGCGATCTTATGTACCAACTTGGATACGTCCCCCACACCGGACTCGGTAAGAATAAGAAGGGTCGTGTAGGACCTGTCGTCCCAATGAAAATACGTAAACACATAGGGTTAGGTTATCAATTAGACGGCTCACAAATTGACTCATTCTCTATCTCATCAAAATGGTCTCTATATGACCACTTTGTTTATGGGACCACTAAGAAAGCGAATGTACCGAGGCAGAAGGAAGTGTCCTTCACCAAATCCCAGGAAGCAGAAATTGAACGAATCGCCAAAGCATTCAACGATTTGACAAATCTAAACGAAGACATTGATAAATCGCTCGAAGGAGTCAAACCCTTGTTTGACACTAAGGAGCTTACGAAAGAAAGAGAGAAAGAACTTGAGTCATGAGTAGAAGATTGCGAATCTACCGACGACGAAGACTTTTATATAGCCGTTGCAAGAGGATGAGGAATATTTTTGCTCAACATGGGAAGAGGATGACACCCCGCAAGAGAATCTTAACTCGTATAGCATCTGTCTCGGCGTTGGCCTTGGAGGATGGGAATGCCCGTGGGATTCCCCTTGTATCATTCACCCTTACCAGCCTCGTTGTAGGGCATGTACTAGTATGTTAGAACGCTTTGCCAATTGGACCCAACATTCTACGATAGAAGAATCGAATCACTCCAACCTTGTGACAACAAGAACGAGTAATAACCTACCAGCTCAGCTACTGGCCCAAGAAGCAGAAAATCTTGACGGTTATTTGGTTGACCTAGGAGGGAACGCTCCCATTGCCCTCATAGAGTTTGAAGAGGAACTTGAACTAGACACTCCTTCATCCTCGGATGTGCCACAACTCCAAATATTTTGGAAATCTCTCGAGGAAGAGTGGCAACCTCTCCTGAGTGATGACAAAGACTATTAGATAGACCTCCCTGCACTTGAATTAGCGGAGCAAGCCAATCTAGGACTTTAAGCACTATCAGATCAAATGTTGGTACCACTATCACCCACAACACTCATTCAAAGGTCTCATTAGCTGAGGATTCCAAAAAAAAAATATGCCAAATTCACAACAGGTCCATATTTCTCGAAGAATCGCCCGTACGGGTCCAGCAGCTATCTCGCTCCCTCAGCTAGAGGAAGCAACTCTCTGGCGCCTCTTGAGGTGACCGACCCTATACCATATCTATTATCAAAAATCAAAAAAATAGAAAAAATAGAAAATCCTAAAAATTTAGAAATACAAAATCTAAAAAAATAAAAAAACCTCATAAAAGAAAGGAAACCCTCCATTCCGACTCAAGTTTGTGGCCAACAAGGAGACTTTTCTCTTAAGACTTCTATCCTGTCCCCCGCACAAGGGCGCAAGGTATCCAGGCTAAACAATAAATCAGTGATCATACCAGATGAGATACTTCGTGACTTTGAGAGAAGAATTAATAGCCGTGACGTTTACCTTACCAAAGATCTCTTGGTCATAAATTGTACCGATGACGAGTTACCTTTCACAAAATTGAATCTCCAGTGTAGTAATTTTGTAGTATACGAGCTCACCGAGGATGAAGAAGGAACACCAATCGTTGAGGAGACGTAGGACTTCCTGCGGGTTATCAAACGTTTTGATGAACAAACCCAAGCTGCCGTGGAACCCACGGAAGAAATCAATTTTGGCACTGACGAGAACAAGAAGCTATTAATTAGTGTGACGCTTAACTCTAAGGAACACCAACAAATTGCACAAGTCCTACAAGAGCACCTTGACTCTTTCGCATGGTTCTACAAGGATATGCCTGGTTTAGATCTCAGTTTAGTAGAATATCGTCTTGTCTTAAAACCCGATGCGAAACCCATAAAGCAAAAACTCCATAGGATGCACTCACAAACAACCCTTCAAGTCAAAGAGGAAGTTGACAAGTTGTACAAAGCCAAATTTATCCGAGTCGTCCTCTACCCCAAGTGGGTCGCCAACATAGTACCTGTCGCCAAGAAGGACGACAGAGTACGGGTTTGTATTGACTTTTAAAACCTCAACCAAGCATTCCCAAAAGATGACTTTCCACTTTCACATATTGACACTCTTGTCGACAACACCGCTGGACATGAGATGTTATCCTTTATGGACGGCTTTTCTAGGTATAATCAAATCAAATTAGTAGAGTCTGACCAAGAGAAGACTTTTTTCACTACACCATGGAGAACTTACTGCTACGTCGTCATACCTTTTGGGCTTAAGAATGTAGGAGCCACATACCAACGCGCCATGATGGCTATTTTTCATGACATGATACATAAGTGTGTAGAAGTCTATGTCGATGACATATTAGTGAAGTCCCAAATGCGAGTAGGACATGTTGAGGCACTCCGACTAGTGTTACAAACACCTAAGAAATATCAATTGAAAATAAACCCAAAGAAATGTGTTTTCGGAGTCACCTCCGAAAAATTACTCGGTTTCATAGTCAGTAAGCGAGGGATCGGAGTCGACCCCACGAAAGTAAGAGCCATCCTTGAGATGCCGCCTCCCAGTAATATCAAAGAACTACAATGTTTGATAGGAAGATTGTAATTCATCAGGAGATTTATCTCCTAGCATTCAGACAGATGCGATCCTTTCTACGGGCTACTTAAAGGAGAAACTGAGTACAAATAAGATGACTAGTGCCAGCAAGCCTTCGAAAAGATCAAAAGTTACCTTCTCAATTCGCCTATACTATCGCCACCAGTTCCTGGAAGACCCCTAATCCTATACCTCTCAGCGAATGATAAAGCAATGGGAGTAATTCTGGGACAATATGAAGAAGATGGCAAGAGAGAGAGAGAGCCATGTACTACCTCAGTAGGACGATGGTCGAGTACGAACGAAAATTCACTCCCATGGAAAAGACCTACCTCACATTGGTATGGGCTTCAACCAAATTATGACACTACTTCGCAGCACATAAGATATTAGTACTAGCTCGAATGGACCCTCTGAAGTATGTATTCGAAAAGCCCATAATGTCAGGAAAGATTGCTCGCTGGCATATGTTATTGTAAGAATTTGATATCACTTATGTCACGCAGAAGTCGATCAAAGGATAAGCCATCGCCGATTACCTCGCAGATCTCCCACTCCCGAATGATGAACCTATACACGCGGATTTCCCCAATGAATACCTACTCACAATTCATGACAAAGAGCCCGACAAGACTTCATGAACTCTCTATTTTGACAGTGCTCTAAATCACAAAGGGAAAGGCATCGGGATAGTCCTCCTAAGCTTGGAAGGAGCTGTCATACCTAAAGCTTTTCAATTAGATTTTCTTGTCACTAATAGCGTCGCAGAGTATGAAGCCTTTATAGTTGGACTATGAGCGGCACTACAATTAGGTGTTAAACAATTAAAAACCATCAGTGATTCTAAACTAGTAATTTCACAAGTCGTAGGAGAATGGAAAACTAAGGAAAGGAGACTAATGGCATACCTAGAAATCGCTCAATATTTAGTAAAGAAATTTGAACGAATCTCTTTTATGCACATCCCTAGATTAGAAAATGAGCTCATAGATTCCTTAGCCACGCTAGCCTCGGTCATCCAAATACCTGTTAGACAAAATACCAAAACCTTTTTCATTGAGAAGCTATCAGTGCCTGCCCACGAGGTAGCATGGACCGTCAAGAGAGAATTATCCATCCTTCCCACAAGTATAGACCCGAAAGAAGCAATCACCCCAGAAAATCACAATAAGATAGAAACTGAAGTCGCTATGTTCAGATTTGAAAAATCACCGACTAACGATGGACAACCATGGTATTTCGACATCTAGAACTTTTTAAAACATCAACACGTTCCTCCATACACCATGAAGATCAAACGGAAGACTATAAGAAACCAATGCGCTCGATTCTGCATACTCAGCGAAACATTATACAAAGAAGCCTTCACTAAAGGTGTACTACTACAATGCGTTACGACTGCCAAAGGACAATACATCATCCGAGGAGCACATGCCAGTGCCTGTGGTGCCCACTCTGATGGACAGAGACTCGTCGATTAAGTTACACGATAAGGCTACTTTTGGCCGACAATGATCAGAGATTACCACCTCTACGGCTAATCCTGCACGAAATGCCAAGAACACACAGCACTCATCAAAGCTCCATCAGTTGCATTGAATACTATGACTCCGCCATGGCCGTTTTTAATGTGGGCCTTTGACATCATTGGACCTTTCACCGACACAGTTGGGAACACTCACAAGCACGCATTTATCCTTACAGCCACCGAATACTACACCAAATGGGTAGAGGCTGAATCCTACGTCAGAATCACCGCGTCAACACTCGTGAGGTTTATCATTCAAAATATCATCACTAGATTTGGAGTACTCAGGATGTTTGTCACTGACAATGGACCACAGTTCATCGCAGAGAAGATGAAGAAGTTATGTAAGAAGTATGACATCAATTTATGCCACTCATCATCGTTCTACCCTCAAGGCAATGGACAGGTAGAAGCTACGAACAAAATGTTGATTCAAATTTTAAAACGTACTGTAGAAATAAGCAATGGAGCGGACTGACCTGAACGACTACCAGAAGCACTCTGGGCCTATAGGTCCTCTATTCGTACTGCCACTGGCCAAACTCCCTACCTCCTTACCTACGGGATGGAGGCGGTCCTAACATATGAGATATAAGTACCATCCTTATGCATTCAACTCGATGATGAGCTATCCTTAGACGAGAGGAGAATTGCCCTACTCACACAGCTAGAGAAACTCGATGAAATACATCTAAGGGCAACTGATCATGCTGAGGTATATCAAAGGTGCTCAGGTATATCAGAGGAGAGTGGCCAAGGCTTATGATAAGAAAGTCCTCGAACGAACCTTTAATATTGGAGAATTAGTCTTGAAGAAAATTATGCCTTCCAAGTACGCCCATCCAAAAGGAAAACTGAAACCAAACTGGGAAGGCCCATATGTCACAACGGCTGCATACCCTGGAAATGCCTATAAGTTGGCGAACCAAGATGGGGAAGAACTCCCTAGCCCTTGGAACGCCATGTACCTTAAAAAATATTACTCTTAACCCCGTGATCGTCACATCTCGTGGTTAGATATTTATACTTACCACCCCCGTAGTCGTCACAACCCATTCATTGGTCGTGCGCCTTCAATTCTCAGAATATCCTTAAGACCTCCGATCTATTGCCCACCTTTTTTCACTCGGGCAATTTGATCAAAGGACTAGTGACCTATCTAACATCTTTCAAAAGTATAAGTAACACCCGATTCTTATTTTCCTTCCCCCTACCATTGGAGGAGACGTTAGAGCAAAAAAAATGATGTTAGATTTAATCAAAACTCATTATTCTTGCGCTAGCAGAATGCTTGAAAAAAAAATGCGCATTTACACGTCGAAAAAAATCGAGTGAGAGCATTACAACGAATGAACAAGTCAATGAGCAAAAGGAAGCATAAGCAGATCGTGAGGACATCTCTGGTAATTTTACTAGAAGTGTATAAGCAAGATGTGAGGGCACCCCTGATGTCCCCATACTACTAGATGCCGTCGTAAGGTGGCGGGAGGAGGATAAACTCCTACTAACCAAAGAATATGAGATTTTGATGGTGTCGAACATGACGAAGAGCTCGATCATGGCATCCCATACCCCTCTAAGAAAAAGACTGTTACCTACCCCTTTTGGAAAGTATTAGATACAAACTACTTCTCGCATCATTGAGCCTTACCCCCTCTGTTATTTTTATTTTTTGGACGATAAATCAGAAGCCTTGAAGGATATTCCAAGAAATGAAACTGAAAACTGATGAATGACGACTGGCGCAATCACTTACTAAACATACCATACTTCTCCCTAATAACCACAGGATAGGATGGCCACCACCCCAAAATAGACCCCCATATACAATTGACCTAAGCAAAGAGACCTCCCTGGTTCGGTGACAGTATCGATAAACCTTTTCTTCAAAACTAACTCACTAGATACCCATGACTGCTTATAGACCCAAAATGCTCGCCACGAAACCTGAAAAAACTCCATTGCATGTTGATGTTGGGGCATTTTTTTTTTAGATTAGAAGAAGAATCATGTCAGACGCGCTGGCTTGTCCATAAAGAAGATAAGAAATGACGATGTTACCCTCCGGGAAGCGCTACCGAAGATACCATACTGCCGATCCTACCACACTCCTACATTGGGGTATTTTTATTTTTATTATTATATTATTTCTATTCTAGATATTTGCTTTCCCTGTTGCATTATTTTTATTTCAAAAAAAAAAAGAAAAAAAGAAAGAAAAAACAAAGGAAAGAAGAAAAAAAAAGAAGAAAAAGAGGGAGCACACATCTATCTTTTGCTACCAAACTCCAGTCTGAGATACTTACCCCCTTGATAATTGGCAAGGGGGTGAACAAAACTACTGACATCATTACTTTCACATGTAAAGATATGCAAGCAACCTTCAACCATCACCGGGCCAGCTCAGCAAGCGTCCAAGTCCCAATGACGGTTGATGGTGCTAAAGCAACTAAAAGCAAAAGTAGATGCAAGAGGTAACTAAAAGAAAAGGAGCTAATCAAGTACATCAAAACCCAGAATATCATTATATCTATAAATGCCAATTCTTTTCATTTCCTTTCACACCTATCACTGGGGACACCCCCCCAATATGTACAACACACACATGCTATAAATACATAAACACACATGCACCCCTACTCCCTACGCTGCCGCTGGGACGGTCAAGCACTATTGTCCCCAATATCATCAGCTTGGAGGTTCTTAGACTGGTCCTCTAAAAATATGATCTCGACACCTGGAGTCGGCGAAACCTCTAAGCGACGAGGCCTTGCCATAGATCCTCTCTCACTTGTCTGGCTAACAGACCGCCTCGACCGAGAACGAGGAGGATACCCCGCCAGAATATCACGAATAGCCGGATCCCTACGAGCATCATCCCTGACATGGACATGCGAAGCAGAGGAACCCAGAGCCTCGACTCGACTCCATCAAGTCGACGAGCCACCCTATGTATCCTCGCCACCTCGCCAAACGATACTGCAACCGATCTAGGATCACCTGTATCTCCGCTCGGGTCGTCTGACGTGCCCCCTCCAATGCCTCAGTATGAGTACTCTATGTGACCATCATCTCAATGACCAGGTCCTCCTGACTCTGCGTCTCTCCAAGGACTCGTCTCGCCTCAAGAGTGGCGGGCGCTTGCATCGCCTCTAGATGCACCGCCTCAAGCTGACGAACCTGCATAGCCGCACCAAGTCAAGCGAAAGCTAATATACATGAACAAAATAAGAAACGTGGAAGCAAAGAACCATACCAGATCTAGCCTCTCCCTCAGGAGTCGCTCAACTGTCTCAGCGGTCACTGGATCAGCAGGAGGCACAGGAGGGACAACAAACATGGGCGGCTATAATAAGAACAGATAAATACATCAGAAAAATATTATAATGATAAATAAACTACAAACATAATAACTAAAACATACCTGAGTAGGGATAGGAACAGACCCCTGAGAGGGAGCCTCGGGAGCGGAGTCTGAAACAACCTATAAAGAACCAAATAATCTAACATAAGATATGTCAGAACAAAATAAAGATGGAGTAACTGAAAAAGAATTATCCCACACCAAAAGAAACTTTACCTGGCTCTCTAGACATAGAGAGGCAGCAGCCGCCTCCCTCACCTGAAGATCCTCGACAACTTGACGCGAAATACCACATGATATTAGTAAACTACTAAGAAAGTAAAATAATGACACCCAATAAAATAATCAATGACACAAACCAGGCGAAAGATTGAATTAAACTTACCCAATGATCTAGTTCAGCTTGAAGCTGAGCCATCGCTGGATCCTCCCGACTGGAGGAGGCAACTGAAGACGGATCGAATGTTGGAATGGGACCTTCGGCGGCTAGCTCGGATCTCTACAAATTACAATAGACACATTAGTTGACAAGCTCACGATGCTAATAATGCTAAATTATAAAGACACTTACCAATCGGTTAATCTTAGATTGTAGGCTAGCTGCTATCTCTCAGTCAGCTAGCTGCTGACAACGATAGACATCCAGCAGGGCCACCTGACGAGCAACCTCACCCTCCCTCTCAGACTGTCCATAACAAAATAGAACGAGACACCACAACCATGTCAAAATGATCAGAAGACTAAGTCCACATCATAATTAAAAAAAAACATAAATTAACTCACCAGGAGCTATCGAGCCTCCGCTAGCCGAACCCCTAACTCACCCTCCGCTGCCTTGGCCTGAGCGACTGAGGAGGCTAAAGACTGCAACATCTCCTCATCCGGACAAGGAGCACACTCCATCTGCTCCATCGCCTACATGGCGGCGTCTAATGCCCCTCAGACGCTCATGGTGATGGCCCCTACTCTAATGACCAACCTCTCCTCAAAGTGGCGTCGACTCAGCCTCGATTGCAAAAGAGCCGCTCCCATGGAAGGGACGTGTGAAGAGGTGCCCGCCACTCAATGCACCAAACCATCGCACATACTCTCGGGCGTCCGCCTCATCACGCGCCCCTCTAACTCTAGTCCCCCCAGCTCTAAAATCTGCTATTTGAGGAGCCATTTGTGCCGTGAAATTCTGGCCAGGAGGGCCGGTCATCCTCTTTGCCATTGTGGCGAATCTCAAGAGGGACTCCCTGAGCAAGCCCCAGCTGCCGTACCATGGGAGAAGTGTGGATCCTCTCTACCCTCTCAAAATAATGGACCCATATGTCCACATCGAAGAAGGGCCGGCCAGACTGAATCACCGGTAGCTCCGCATCCTCCTCATCCTCATACGGCCTCTAGATCACCTACAACCAAACAAATAAAACAACCCTCAACGAAGACTCAAATCCTAAAACATCAGAACAAAAAAAACGTACGCATGACAATCTATACCTGCCCTGCATGCATGTCCTCAAAGAGGCCACGCGCGGTCTGAAGATCCGAAGACCAGTGACGACCCCTCAACGCCTCCCTCCACACGTGCATCCGTGGGAACGTAAACCTTACCTCCAATGGAACCTCGGACAAAGGAAAGCAAAATGATCATACGCCTAAAACTGAAAGGAAAAGTAGCAACAACAATAGTGACACACAAGGAGAAACGTTTACCATTAAATGATCAAAAATTAACTAAACTAAACACATCATGATGCCAATTAATTAAAACTCACCTGGATGAACGGAAGGAAACTTCCGATCTATGTGACACCCTGTCCCCGACGGTAAAGCTACTCATACAGATGCTCCAACGCAGCCGCACCCCACGCATAGGTAGGGACTCAATCCAGATCCCCAAGTACCATAAAAACAATCCGGTGACGCATCCCCGAGTCGAAGAAGAGAAAAGTATGGCACCGAGGAAGTGCATCAAGAATGCTCGGAGCACCCTATCCGCAGCCAACCTCGGCTCCACCACGGGCTCCCGACCCACCACTACTGCACAACGCGCCTCATAGGTCACCTTCACCTCCGAATGGCGCCTCGGAGGGATGAAGCCACTCACAAACATATCAAAAAACCAAGTGACTTGAACTATACCTGGCCCCGAGCCACTCGACCTATACAGCACACCCAAGATCTCCTCACACACCTCTAAATAATGTCTTGCCATCCGCCTCGTGATCGGCTCACCCTCAAAACAAAGACCGATGATATGGACCTAGTCCTCTGGAGTTGGCAACATCATGCCTACTGGGAAGAGAAGCGCCTGATGCTCCTCCCTCCACCTCTCTAAGATCGCCACGATCAGGCCATGATCGACCTGAAAGGGCTCCAACTCCATGATCAGTCTGAAATTGAAAGAAACTAGCCGTGCATGCTGAAACTTCGGCAAGGCACGATACCAAGCATGAGACTCGGCCCATACCAAACTGAGAGCCAGTTGCAGGGGCTCCTATTGAACGAAACACAAACAATAATAGTAAAACTAACATATACTTATGATAAAAGGAAAATGAAAAAAAACTAAAAGCGAGTCAAATATGCCCCAAACACAATGATAATTTACGACAAACACACAAAATGCGATAAGAACAACTGAGTAGAAACATAACCTACCCCTAGATGTCATCATGATGCACGAGTAAACACACAATCAACCATTAATGTAGGTTTGACATAAATTAGAAGGGTTTCCAAATCCTAATAAACCTATTTCATAACCTAAGTCACTAAGGAAATGGAAGGACTCTTCCTCATGAGTGCTTACCTGGCCTCGAGTAAAGAAATCCTCTAGCGGGAAGTGCCTACGATCTAGATGCTCCGCAGCCGCTGGTCCTCCACAGCTGCACCCTCAGCTCCCTCACCCATGGGTATCTCACCCTCACCCTCGCCCTCAACAACCCCCTGCTCAATCTCGAGCACCTCCTCCCTGACCCCCGACTGGTCAATCTTTGATTCCCCCTCTCTAATCATCTCCCCAACATCCGCCTCCCCGACAACATCAGTCCGGACCTCGGAAGCCTCACCTAACTCGGCCCCTAGCATCCTCTCCAACTCAAAAATAATAAGAACGGGTTTATCACCACCCTCAAACTTCATCCTAGAGCGAAGAGCTCGAGAAATTGTAGAGAACAAAAGAAATGATGGCTAAAACAAATGATCGGATCATGAGATATCATGAAAACATGAAAACTGGAGCACACAGAAATAAGAAAACCAGAGAATCGAAGACCAAAATGGATCGCGCAACAAAAATGAGAAACTTTAAACCATTTACAGGGAACAATCGAATCGTGCGCTTAAATCTAGGCATTCAAACCAATCACACGCTACTTTAGTAGCGTTTAATTCGGATTACACGATCGATCTAGAGCGCGCAATCTAATCGTCGCCCACTCAAACTAACCCAACTACTTGGTTGCCCGTTGCCTTCCAGGCGCGTAACCACATCAAGCGCACGAACCAGCATGCTTGAATATCAACAGTCACTTCCTTAGTAACCACCACCGCCCTAATCCAGCGCCACTCACTCGGCGTTTAATTCAATTAAACGACCGAACATTGACGCTTAATAACTTCTTGATGCCTTGGAATATGTGCTTCAAACTTGGCGTGCAATTAATTTAAATGCCTAGAGGAATGCGCACAATTCCCTGGAAAATAAAAAATATACGGATACAAAACAACACTTTCACAGACCTAAACTAGGAGATTCCTAACACCAATTACCGGTCCAAACCAACTCCTTGTCAAGACCGATCCAAGAATACCCCTGACTTGGAGAAAGATACACCCTAAAGCGAACAGAATGTCCCGACACCGTTCGCATACTCCAACCAAAGCTAAAGAAAAAAAAAAAAGAAGGAAACTTGCCCCAAACTAAGACCAAAGCTAAACACAAATTTTTGTCTTAACTAACACCGATCTAAAACTGAAAAGAATACCCTCATATCACACAACCCCAATTAATATTAGTTAAACGACTAAAAGAAAAAAATGCCCCCTTTTTTTGTCTGTACACTAAGACCAAACAAAAATGTCTCCCTCATTTATACACTCCAACTAAGCCCAAACTAAATCAAAACAAAAGAAATACTCCTAACATGCCCCGATCCAGAATAAATAAATTAAACAAATAAATCTCACACTCCAAATAAGTCAAATAAGCTATAAAACAAACTAAACTGGAATTTACAAAAGAATTAAAATAATAATCACTTCATAAATGAATAAATAATTATAAAATACACCAAGGGCATACCGTCTGAATATACAACTTAAAACAAGAAACTTAAAATCCGCATGTTCAGGCAATCCCTGAATCTAGATTCATTCAGGAAACTAGAGATCTCGGAGAAACCCAGAGAAAGGAGGCGCCTTGAATGAATTCTAGCTGTAATAACCTCTTCCCCTTGCCCCGAGCTGGCAGAAAAGAAAGAGTGGCTCATGGAAAGCCACCCAGGACCTGCAGGATCCACCCCTAGGAGCTCACCTTGGAAACACTAAAAAGGAGGAGCAACTAACGCTGAATCCGCAAACCCTATCGAGGAAAAATAGGCATCGGTCATGAGAATTCTGACCCTGCCTTATCCTTAGGTTTCCTTTCTACCACCTTTTTCTCCTCCATCTCTTCCCATAGCATGGCAGCAATTCGACCGCTATCTTGCATTCCCAATCCCGTTCATTCTCAAGAATCCTCTCAATAAACACAATTCTTCGAGTCCAATACCCGGGATACAAAAAGGAAGGGAAGAAAAGACATTAATTAATAAAAAAATTTCCCTAAGAGAATGCCTCAAGACTTTTAATCCCAAACTTAAAATAAAAAAAAGAAGAACCCAAGACTTTTGGTTCACACATTTATAAACTATACTCCCTAACCATGAATGACAAGTGTCACACCTTTAAACTCTTCTAATCTAAACTAAATCTAAACCAAACACATACCCTTTGAAAGACCACAATCCATGGCAAATATAGATGAACCAATAATTACACAACACTTAGCACCCTAAGAGATACAGATCCAAAGCAAAATGGATGAACCAATAGGATTTAGACATTTAACAACCATCTAGAACCTTTGAAGACTCACACTTTTTCAACCTCATGTTGAATTAAATAAAAGACTAAAACTCAAGTTAAAATCAAACCTTAAACCAACAAAAACTTTAAATTAAATGAACCAAACAAAAAAACACAACAATTCTCTAAAGTGAGACCCTGACTGGGTTGAAAAAATGCCCCCAATTAAACCAAATAAATTCTCTAACCAGACTCAATAAGACGAATTAACATCGCGATAAGCCCTGAATAAATGAATCCTAAAACTTTAAGTTAAACAAATCGAATAAATCCAACTAATTTGCTAATAAGTTTAAACGAATAAACAAGTGCAATAAGAACAAAAGAAATGCCCCTTCATTTATAATTTAAGATTTTACAAGTATCACCGGCGGCATACCTCTTGAATTTACAACCCAAAATGAAAACCTAAAACTTTAACCTACAACCTAAAACAAAAAATGGGTTCGAAACTGAGACGAAGCGAGGAGCAGATTCTGCTTGGAGCTTCCAATCAGAGACTTTAGGGAGCATTGGTTGGGAAACACATCCCGCCACTTTTGACTCCTCTTCCACCATCTTCGCCTCCTTCACCACCGCCGCTTCAACGCTGCCTTCACTGCTCCTTAAAAAGGATCGATGTGAAGACCAGCATACTCATTTCCAATACCGCCCATTTCCAGAACAACGCCGTCCACGAGCATTACTTCAGGATGGAGATCACGGGAGATAGCGAATATAGGAAGAAACGACATCCCAATCAGATGGTCGGATCGCTCGATATCACTAAAGTAAGAATTTCAGAGCATGAGATATTCAGAAAAAGGTCAAATCTCGAGACTAAACCAAAATGAAAAACAAATGAAAGCTCTATTGCTTATATAGAGTACGAACTCAGTCACGTGCACCAACACGTGCGCATAATTAGATCATGCATCACTCATGTGGAGCATAATCCAGAACACTCGCTCTGACCCGAGCGCACAATTAAACCATCGCCCGCGCCATCCGCGCGATGCTCTGATCACGTGCAGCCTATGAACCGCACATACCAAATAAACGACGCACTGTAAACGCATAATACGAAAGGTCACCTGTACACTGACTGTACACTGACCAGGTGACGCGCAAGGATTACGGTGCATAATCCAATTGCACGCATACATACTCGTGCGTAAATGACCCGTCAAGCCTGAGATCGCACGCCTGAAAATAGGCGCGCAATCATATTGAGCGACTAGAAACAGGCGCGTAATACCTGATTTTAGATGAAATCTACACCCTCACACCTTTGTATCCCATCTTGGTCAAGATTATTCTATCCCATTGTGGCCAAGGTTCTTTTATCACACCACGGTCATAGCCTTTTGTCCCATCATGTAGCCTCACAGACTACCACGATAAAAAAAAGACCTATTCACACGTCCTATAGCGTCAATCATCCCCTAATCTCGTTGTAGCAGGACATATACTCTTTACCATAATGCCCTCACAACCTCATCACGATAACGTGCACACATGCGACATGCGACATCACCTCAATACCCAATCCCATCACAATAAATTAACCTCATGACCCATTGCAAAAAGCCGAAAACAAATCACCCAAAGATGAAGTCAATCACAACGCAGCCACGACGCGATTTCTTTTGTAACCCAAGATCCATCAAAGAAAAAAAACACCAACGTCCCATTGCGCAATAATATCTTACCAATGTCCCATCGCTAACTACATCTAGTCGACGTCCCATCGCAAACCTCGCTACCTGAAAAAGAAAGCTCAAACAGCACATGCCATATCATATGACGAAAAGAGGGAAAGATCAATCATGTCTCATCGCTAAGGCAATGGACTCTCTCTCTCTTTCTCTCGAATTAATCCCCTGATACCATCGAAACATCATTTCTCCTAAGACATTGTATGACAACTGCCAAGTCCTACCACAGCAGACCTGAAGAGAAGAAGTCTCCAAAGTCCTGTCACGACATCACATCCGGAGCATTGCATCACAATAATAGCCACAAAGTCTCATCGTGATACAACACCACCACGAACCGTACAAGCTGCGTGCAACCCAAGTAAGTATCACCAAAGGTAAGTACTACCCCTTTTTTTTATTACTCGATATTACCTGTAAATATAGTTAGCTATGATTAAATCAAATATTTTCAAAACTCGTCTCTCTCGACTCGCAAATCAATGTAGTCCTCCCATAAGAGACAATCATCCGTATTTGTTGAGAAGGTTAGATGTAGTATCCAGCATGCCAAGTGTCATCTTGAAAATCACTATAACGGTCGGGTCCACAAATCCCTTACCGGTGGATCTGCTCAGCGATGTCTTGGAAGCCACATTTTCTGCCGTTTTACCACCGAATTGATCTTAAGTTAAAATCTCTAAAATTTCAAAATCTCAAAACCACTTTATTTCAAAAAAATAAAAAAATTAACCTTTATGTCACAAAATAAAATCTCTTACTGCAAAAGAAATTAAAAAAAAAAACTACCAAAAAAGAGAAACAAAAAAAATACAACAAAGCAACAAGATAAATAGACCCAACTCACCTTCCTTTAAATGCCAAAAGTTTTGATTAAGTGCCCCATCACCCACGCACAATAAATTACCCTTGAACCTAACTTTTAACTCCTAGGACCGCCTGAACTTGCAATCAAGCATATATCCCACTGCGCAGAATTGGATCAAGCGCATACTCCACTGCGCAGAATCATTTGTTCAGACACCCAACTTAGAATTCCCAATTTACTGACCAACCCCTTAATTTGCAATCAAGCCCATATCCCACTGCGCAGAATTGGATCGAGTTCATATGCCACTTCGCAAAATCGTTTGTTCAGATACATTAGAAGTAAAATTCCCAATTTACCGACATTCGAACTCCAAATGAATCAAGCGCACGCGCCACTGCCCATAATTCAATTAAGCACACCTCATAAAACCACACTTCAATTACTAGCTTAAACCAGTTATTCCCCTGGGGAATTAAACATTGACTATATTTAATCTAAGAACTTACAAATGCCTATTGGAAAAGGAACGCCTGACGCGCATTGGTGTGAGCAATGATGCACCCGGTCTGACATGACTTGCAAAAGCTTTTGATATTACATGATGCTTCATCTTTTATTATTATCGATCCCTAGACCTTGTTTTAGACATTTGATTGACGCCCCAGTACCTCAATTGCGTAAAATCCCTCTGTTAGCTCGCGCCATGCGACGAGATGCGCCATGCACCCACAGACCCGAAATATGCCTTTCGATAGCTACCATTTGCCCATTAAATGCTCCATTTTTGTTTGCACTGATAGATAAGAAAGCCAAGCATGTCATATCAGCATCACCAATTCACATTTGTGAATTCCTGAGAGAAACGAGAAGACACCTCGAGTGAGGGGTGTCTACTTCTTTGACGTGTTCTTACTTTGTAAGAGCGCTCCGAAGAGGGGCATTTGTAGACACCCCCATTTTGCCTTCTCAAGATATACTTTTTATTCAGTCAACCTTTGACCTTTTTAAACCTTGATATGAGAACCATGCACTGAAACAATAGTACATGGCTGAACATAGGCTGAAATAATAGCTCTGTGGCTCAGAACTCGACATGGGGAGACTATATACTGAAACAATAGTATATAGTCAGAATGCAGATTGAAATAATAGTCTTGCATTTCATTCTAGAGACCAGACCTGGACAACCCAAAATTAAATGCATGAAACCCCACGCATAATTCGATTGCACGCCACACCACAAGCGTGCAATTAGTCCCTCTTTCAAGCAAAACTTTCTTTCTCAGACCTATTCGAGACTCCATCACGCACCTGAAATCTGACGTGCGATTGGATTGAGCACCACACAACCAGCGCACAATTGGCCTACGCCCGACCTAGTCTCGCTACCCTTGACCCTTAAGTTCCCTTGATTAAGTGCTTATGACTAAATGCTTAATCAGATTTAGCACCTCCCATTGCGAGCGCAATTAGCCCTAATTTTGTTAAGACTGGGAAACTCGCTGAGCAAGTCAGCCGGTTGCTCACTGAGTCGGTGATCGACTCAAAGTAATTAAGCGCCGGTGAGTAGGCGCATAATTCGATTAAACGCTGAAAACTGGGCGCGTAATTGAAAAAACCTATAAAAGCTTTTCTTCAATTCGACCCAAGGGGTTGGACTTTTTGGCTGGAATTTTTTAGACTTTTTTCAAAATTCGAGCGATTGAAAACTCCGAGAATAGAACAAACATAGAGAGAGACCAAGCCATGATCCCGAGATTTAAATTCCAAGCTTTCGATGATTCTCCTCTACAGCCCCGACCCTAGGTAAGGATTTAATTTTTTTTATGACCATAGCTTCTAGTCTCTAAATGTAGGAATTATATTCATTTTTATTTTCAGTCTTAGACCGTAGCACCCTTTTCGGACCAAAACTCTATATATCTGGTTCAAGTTCTTTGTTTCTAGAACCAGTCCTTAATTTGTCAGTTCCATACATCGATCCTAGACTTTAATTCAGTTCTAAAATCTCTATCTACAGTCCTATCATTAATTTCTGGTTCCAATCTTCTGATTCGGAACCAGTCCTTAATCATACGGCCTAATTTTCTGATTCCGGACCTGAATTCAGTCTTCAAAATTTAAATTATAATTTAAATTTCCTATTTTAATACCTTCAAAAATCCTAAATATTAATTCTAGCCACCCGATTTGCCCAAGGGAGCTTACAGAGGGTACTCGGGAACGAGACCAATCCTCCTTAGCATAGCAGACCCAAACCCCTTTTTTTAGGAATTTTAGAATTAATTAATTACTTTAGTTTTATACTTTTAGTATAATTGATCAGCATGCTTAGTTAATTGTCTTAAATCCTAGTATGACTGATTAATCTCTTTAAATTTGAATTTAATTGATCAATTCATTGCTTTAATTAGAATTTAATGGAATTAATTTCATTTCTTCAATAAGATTTTTTTAGTATAGTTAATTCATTGCTTTAATTAGAGATTTTTATAAAATCAGTTGCTTTAATTAGAGATTTTTATAAAATCAGTTTATCTATTTTAATCGGATTTGGTAAAAATTAATTTACTCATTTTAATTGGATTTCAAGAGCATTTTTTCCTTTGCTTAAATTAGAGTTTCAGTAAAATCAGCCTTTTATCTAAGTTAGAATTTTAACAAGACTGTTATAATCGCTTTAGTTAGAACTTCAATAGAATTATTATACCTTATTCAATCAGAATTCTAGTACACCTGATATGCCTGAACAAATTAAATTCTCACCAGAACTATTACACATGCACTCCTTGTACCAATAGGAGATTGAAACTAACTGGAATTCTAGTAGTATTGGGAAACCAACATTAATTAGACTTCTAATAGAATTAGGAAATCAGCATTAATTGGACTCCTAACCGGATTGGAATAAACCTATATAACCAAATTCATAACAGAATCAGGAAAGTCTAAACTGACCAGAATTATAACCATAAAGAGAAATAAAAAGGAACCTAAACTATCTAACCTAAGAAACAGAATGTTGCTGATGTTCACAGGCGAATGATTCAGTATAGAAGTAACCCATACCCGCTCTTAAGTGTGATCATTGACGTGTTGCAGCGTCAATAAATATCTACAATTGGCGATCGCAACAAACTAGGAATCTTCCTGGAAAACCCCTTTTTTTTTTTACCTCCACCATTCCAAATGTCGCATCGCTAGAGTCCACTGGGGCAGAATTGGAGCTACTGATTCAACAGAGACCGAGAGACACCCAGAAAAAGCACGCACCAACAGCGCCCACACCTATAACTGAAGCACCCTATGTACTAAAGTTACCATTCCCTAACGCCTTTGGAACACCATCACCTTTTAGTAAAAATCTAAAAAAACTAGAAGAACTCATAGAAATCTTCAAGGAAGTGAAGATTAATCTACCTCTATTAGAAGCAATCAAACAAGTCCCTGCCTATGCATAATTTTTGAAAGAGATGTGTACGCAAAAAAAAAATGGCAAAATAACATCTCGCAAAAAGTTTTCTTAACCAAGCAAGTGAGTTCCGTCCTAGAATCTAGGACCCATCCCAAGCTTAAAGATCCTGGAGTTTCTATGATCCCCTGTATTATAGGAAACCATGCTATCAACAAAGCACTCCTGGATCTACAAGCGAACATAAATATACTACCATACTCTGTCTACAAAAAACTAGGACTAGGAGAAATGAGACCTACCTTGGTAACTCTTCAGTTAGCTGATAGATCATAAAGAAGGCCAATACGAGTAATTGAAGATGTTATGATTAGAGTTGATAAATTTATTTTTCCTGTTGACTTCCTACTGTTAGACATAGAACCAAGTTCAAAATCCCCAACACAAATTCCTGTTATACTCGATAGGTCATTCCTGGCTATAGCCAATGCTTGCATAAATTGTAAAACTGGGGTAATGAAAGTTTCTTTTGGAGATATGCAGATCCAGTTGAATGCCTTCTTAGCAGCCGACCAAATGGCCTCCATAGACGACGAGGAATGCTTTTGCATTGATAAAATAGAAGAACTGATAGAAGAAGCATTGCCTCTCGCCCAATCTAAAGAGGTGCTACTTGCCTCATCATGGTATACGAATTCAGAAGAATCAGACATTCGAATAGAAGAAGTAACCTCTGTGTTGGACGCATCTGCCTGTGAACTCCAGTCCAAAATATGGAAACCATAGATAAAACCTTTGACTACTACTTCCAATGAATCCTTACAACCGTCCTTCGAAAAAGCTTCATCCTTAGACCTGAAATTACTTCCCAACACCCTTAAGTACGCTTTCCTTAGACCTAATGAAACTCTACCAGTAATCATTTCGTCTGCTCTCAGCAGGGAACAGGAGAACAAGTTGATGGTCATACTAAAGAAATTTAAATGTGTAATCAGGTGGACCATTGACGACCTCAAAGGGCTTTATCTGTCAATTTGTATGCATCGAATTCATTTGAAGGATAAGGCCAAACCTCACGAGAAAGCCAACGACGATTGAACCCAAACATGAGGGAGGTAGTACAAAAGGAGATCGTAAAGTTGTTAGATACATGTATTTTCTACCCAATTTCTGATAGCCAATGGGTAAGCCCCATTCAAGTAGTTCCAAAGAAATCTGGGATTATTGTAAAAGAAAATGCATCCAGCGAACTAGTGTCATTACGCGAAACCACAGGGTGGCGTGTATGTATAGAATACCAGAAGCTTAATTCCATGCTACGCAAGGACCACTTTCCATTGCCCTTCATTGACCAAATCTAGGAAAAACTTGCAAGTCAAGAATATTTCTGCTTTCTAGATGGGTATTCTAGGTATAACCAAGTACCAATGTATCCGATGGACCAGGAAAAGACCACCTTCGTGTGTCCTTTTGGAACGTTTGCTTACCGACACATGCCCTTTGGGCTGTGCAATGCACCAGCAACCTTTCAAAGATGCATGATGGCTATCTTTTCTGATATGATAGAAAGGTTTCTAGAAGTATTTTTGGATGATTTTTGGGTATTTGGCCGAACCTTCGACTCCTGCCTGGATCACTTGGCCCTTGTTCTAGAAAGATGTGAAGAGACCAACCTAGTGTTGAGTTGGGAGAAGAGCCACTTTATGGTTCAAGAAGGCATTATCTTAGAACATATCGTCTCCAAAAGAGGAATAGAAGTTGACAGGGCTAAAATTGATGTGATAGCTAATCTACCTCCCCCTACCTTGGTGCGGCAGATTAGATCTTTCCTTGGCCATGCCAGCTTCTACCGTCGCTTTATTAAAGATTTTTCAAAAATCTCGAGACCCTTATGTCACCTTTTAGCAAACGACGTTCCTTTCAACTTTGATGAGGTCTGTCTTGACGCGTTTAATAAGCTCAAAGCCCTTCTCTCGTCTGCACCAATCATACAATCCCCTAATTATTCCCTACCTTTCGAAATAATGTGTGATGCATCCGACTATGCAATAGGTGTCATCTTAGGACAGTGGAAAGATAAGATTCTCCATGTAGTTTATTATGCGAGTCGTACTTTAATTGAAGCACAAGTTAACTATACTACTACTGAGAAGGAACTTCTCACTGTCGTATTTGCATTAGACAAATTTTGACCATATCTATTGAGATCTAAAACTATCATTTTTTTGGATCACTCTGCACTCAAGTATTTATTGGCAAAAAGGGATGCTAAACCAAGACTAATCTGGTGGATCCTACTCTTGCAGGAATTTAACTTTGAAATAAAGGACAAGAAGGGAGTTGAAAATGTAGTGGCGGATCATCTGTCCAAAATCAAGATGCCTGAAGTCACTAGTAAAAAACCTCTCCATGATAGCTTTCTAGACGAACAACTTTTCACCATCCAAGTAACAGTTCCATGGTATGCCAATATCGTAAACTATTTGGCAACAGGTAAGATTCCCTCAAACTGGTCCAATCAAGATAAATATATTTTCTTTGCTAACATCAAATATTATATTTGGAAAGACCCAGACCTATTAAAAATATACTTAGACCAAATAATACAAAAATGTGTGCCTGACAGTGACACCCACAATATCCTATAATTTTGTCACACTTATGCTTGTGGGGGCCACTTCGGTGGTAAGAAAATGGCTGCCAAGGTACTACAATCAGGATTTTATTTTCCATCATTATTCAAGGATGCTCAGCAATTCAGTCAGTCCTGCGATTGATGCTAGAAATTAGGAGCCATATCCTGAAGGAATATGATGCCCCTTCAACCGATTTTGGTCGCTAAACCCTTTGATGTATGGGGCATAGACTTTATGGGCCTAAATGGGTCGAAGCATCAGCTACTAGGACTAATGATCATAAGGTGGTAGTCTCTTTTATCAAGGGAAACATTTTTGAACGGTTTGGAGCCCTACAGGCTATTATAAGTGACTGGGGCAATCATTTTTATAACCGGTATTTTAGAAGTTTATTTAAGAAATATGGGGTTACACATAAAATCGCAACCCCTTATCACCCTCAAACCAATGGTCAGGTGAAAGTTTCTAACCGTGAAATAAAGAAAATCTTAGAAAGAACTGTTAGACCTGATAGAAAAGACTGGTCCCTAAGACTGCATAATGCTCTATGGGCATATAGAACAACCTACAAACCCTTATTAGCATGTCTCCCTTCCGACTGGTATACAAAAAGGCTTGCCATTTACCTGTCGAATTAGAGCATAGAGCTTTCTGGGCAATTAAGACACTTAATTTCGAACTAACTGCATTCGGTGAGCAACAGAAAATCAAACTTAATGAGTTAGAGGAGATTCGAAATGATGCCTATCAGAATGCTCGAATTTATAAGGCCAAAACTAAAGCATTTCACGATAAACATATTTTGAGAAAGAGTTTTGAGCCAGGCCAACAAGTCTAGTTATATAATTCAAGGTTAAAACTATTCCCTGGAAAACTACGAAGCCACTGGGACATACCCTATAATATCATAGAAACATTCCCTCACGGGGTTGTCACTATTCAGGATCCCAGGGATAATCGTACATTTAAGGTTAATGGGCAGAGACTTAAACTGATGGTGACTTTATAAGAAAAAGAAACAATGATCACAATGCCACTAAGGACCCAGAGTATGCCTGATATACTCTTGCACGATTGTCGTGCCACCGACTCATTCGCAGCAATTTTGTAGATATACCATAGGAATTTTTAGTAAGAGGATATAAGAAATGTAGTGATTATGATTTCTCATACATATTTTACAATCGTAGCGAATACGATTAATTAATGCAAGTGTGAATTTAACCGAGTACTTAGTTATCGCAGGGACACAACTTTCGATAACAAAGCGTCGCCTTAATTCACACTACGCAGACACGTCTTTCACCATTAATAGATATACCAACCGGTTACACTCCTCAATGCCAACCATAACTTTCATTAATATCGACTATTCACATTCCAAATTGCTACCACTATTCCATTCCATCTTCAACATATTTATAATGGCGTACTTGTCAAACTGGGCTAAATTCACCCAAGCATTCACTCTCCTCCTCCTACACCACGAGGAGGAACTCTCGAAGATTCTCGAGGAAAGAAGGTGAATAATTAATGAAATAGTCAGTCTCTTCTCCTCCCTACCACCTCCTCCACCCCCCACTTCATCATCATATCCCCCACCGCAACCTCCTAAATCCTCTTAACCATCCATTTCCCTTTTCTATTAGATGCATCTGCGTCTGGGATGTGTTCCTATCTTTTGTTATGGGCGACAACATTTTGAAAAAGTCGAAGAAAGATCTTTATCGAAGAATCCTTCTCTCGGACGTCGCTGCCAGAGTCTTAGTTGAATGTGTGTCTAGTTTTTTCTAGGTTTATACTCTTTTATGTAATTAGTGCTTATATTTTAGTTTTTTCTTCTATTCATTATAAATATTCTGATATATATATTTATATAATTTTCTTTTTACTAACTCTGCATTTTTTTTCTAACAGCATGTGTTACTAACATTACTAATAAATTTTGTTTTTCTAACTTTTTAATTCCATAAAATCGGAAGAATTTTTCTTCTAAGTTTGGAGGAAAGATTTTTTATTGTTTTTACAGATTATATACCCGGTTACTAACATAGCAATAAAATAGGTAATTTTTTTTTGTATGTCCCTTGGTTTGCACAATGAGGACATTGTCCCATTTAAGTGTGGGGGGTATACAAACTTTTGTTAGTTTAGTTTACTTTTTATTAATTTTTAGTTTAATTTTTGTTGAAAATTTCTTACTTTAAAAAAAAAAGATTAAAAAATATATATATATATGAATAATATATGCAATTTATGAAAAAAAATATATATAAATTCGAATTTCTTAGCAAACCATCAAGTAGTAGTTCAAAAATCGAAATAAAGATAGTTACAATTCAAAAGTAAGCATCTCTAGAACATTGTAACAGAGAATGTTTGAAATTATACGATTGATCTGAATTGCATATATTTTAGAACATAGTTTCCAAATTATATAATCAGTGAGCTATAGAGCTATTTCCTCTTTATTCTGAGAAAGAGAGATTGTTTTTATTCATGCTTAATTTCTTTAAACTTCTCTACTATCTGAAATCTCATATTGTTGAATTTAGAATCAATATATTCTATGATTATGATAATTTATTTGTTTAGATCTGTCTATTAAATATATCAAAGCAATAAGACATCCATATTAGTAAATCGTGAAAATGACCGAAGTCCATCTTTTTTCAAGCCAGAGCCAAAAAGCCAAAATCCCAGAATATTTTACCATTTGAACCCATATTAGAAGTCTAAAAACTAAATTTCTTTGTACCAGATTTTATAAACCCTTAACCATATTTACTGCCCAAAGACTTCTATTCTTAACCCTTACAATTTCTGAGAGTTAAGAATATAAAAGAAGGGAAGAAAAGGGAGTGAAAGGAGTATGAGTTAACAGATACGGGATCTGCTGAAAAGGGTACAATTGAAAAAGAAATACAAATATATAAAAATATGGGAGAAGAAAAGAAAAGAAAAAAAAGAATCAAAAATCGTAAAAGACAATTTTATGAAAAGAAAAGCAAAAAGCTTCCAAACTGAAAAGAAGAAAAATGAGATTTACAAAAGAAAAAGAAATGGAAAGAAGTAATCCAAAATAAGGATACTTATTGAAGTTGAAAAATAGAAGAAAAAGAGAAGGAAGAGCTAAGCTCCTGGAAATAATTTTGAATCATCTTTACCTTTTTCTTTGAATCCTTTTAAAAACCTAAAGCCCCATTACACGCTGAAGGAAAGACCTTTGTGATTTACGATTTATAAAAATATGAGTCTAGTAGAGATATATGAGATAGATACTATGAATAAATAAAGAAATTATATGAAAAGAATTTATTATCCTTTTCATGAGATTTATCTTTTTAGCTAATTGTCCTTTGAATTTCACGAATATATTATATTATGGGAACCCAAAATTTTGATTATTTTTTAGAGTATGCCAATAAGTGGGAGTTTGGATGAAAGTATTTTCTAAAGCCTGCAGTTTATAAAAATCTATGATGAATAAACTTTTCACTGATATGCACACACTCCACACCATACAAGAATAAAAATTATTGAGTTCTGATCAAGAATGATTGCGATGATGGAAAGCTAAGGATAAAAGATTTGAAATATTTTAAAATAATGAACATATAATGACTAACTGAGTAATTAGTAATATAAAAAATAAATTATTTATATTTTAAATTTTTAGTTTTGAAAAATCCAAAAATATTTGAAGTTTGTAGGTAACTTCACTGAAAACCTTAAGGAGACTACAACTCCTCCACTAGGGATCACCTAGGGGTTTAAGGCTTATTGTATCTGCTAAATACAATCGTGCTCCCTATGAAAGTGTCATTTAAATTTATAGTTTTAAATATTTTATATTTCCTTGTTTGTTAGGGATTAGCAAAACATAAGTTTGGGGGTGTGATCAGTCACATAATTTACCATTTTATCACCCTTAACTTAGTGGTGCTAGGCCATATTTGCTACTACTGAGATATTGATGTGTAGATATTAAAGATAAGCAGTAAATCAGAGTCTAGATGTTAATCTTTATCAAAATAAACTCAAAAAGTAATAAGAAAATGATTGAGCGAAAAAGACGATTTGCCACTACTGAAAGTTAGAAAATCGTAATTTATG
Source organism: Chloranthus sessilifolius (assembly GCA_021018995.1). NCBI lineage: Eukaryota > Viridiplantae > Streptophyta > Magnoliopsida > Chloranthales > Chloranthaceae > Chloranthus > Chloranthus sessilifolius. Next base: position 29,216,936 of record CM037592.1, on the reverse strand, counting down.
ATTCTTCAAAAGAGATAAAAAGGAGAAAAGCAATAAAGCGTAAGTTAAAAAATTATCAACTATGAGGAAGCCTATTGAAAATAGAAAATTGTGAATAACGATTTTCCAGAAAAGCAGCTATGAAAGAAAGAAATCGCTATTTAGGATTTCCTAAGAATATAAGCTTTCCTACTATTGTTACTATTGTTGATCACATGAGAACTATCACCACCATATCCAAAATTAGAAGACTCCTTCAATTAGAAGTCTGATGAACCACGGATCTGAGAAGATTGATAAAGATCTAAATCCGAAGGACTCTGCTGTTGCTTAATAAAGAACACTTTAGAAGCGCATCAACTAAAGAAAGCAGGAAAAGATGAAATTAGTAATTAGAGTTATATCAGGATATTTTTGTTTTTAGTAGTTTCTTTTATTAGAACTAGATCTTTGTAAACCGACCCCTTATGATCTATAAATAAGAGGGTTCAACATAGGAATAATCATCAAAGAATTTCAACATCAATTGACGCCTGAGGTTGGATTTTCTTTCTATCAAAGTAGTGTATACTAGTTAGAGTAGATTAGATATCAGAGGTTTCTCAAGGGAAATTGACGACTGTAATTGAGTGCTGAAGATTAGTGTAGATATTTATAATTTCTCAAGAGCAATTGATGACTGTGGCTGAGGGGTGAAGGATATATTTTACTTTGCTTTCTAGTTTAGATTTTCTTTACCTTGTAAATATCTCCAAGTTTTAATTTGAATTGACGACTTAGGTTAGAATTTGCATATTAGTGTAATGATTTTTACTTTTCCATCTTCAGTTTGCTAAAGTTTGATTGACGCTCAAATTTTTGGTTGATTATTGATTAGATTAAATCTGTGCTGATAGGATCATAGACTTGATTGACGACCAATGCTAGGAGACTAGAAATATGGTGTAACGGTACTGTTTATTTTCATAAATATTCGAAAGCTGAAGATTGAGATTGACAACTTTAATCTGAAGAAGGAGGATTAGGATTTATTTTTATGTACTTTAGTTTAGAAAATCATTCTTTTATTTATATTTCTCCAGTAGATTAGGAAATCATAAAGATAAATAGAAGTTTTTAAGATAGGGATTTAGATAGAAGATAGAAATAGGAATTAATAAGATAATGAACTTCCTCGTGGGAAAAATCCTATGCAATGCTATAATTTCCATTGTACGCTTGAAATAGGTTAAGACTTGAATTTAATATAATTATAATACACAATAATAACCAAGTCACCATGGCATCAGGTGTATTGCTCTGTGACCCATATTGTGGTTGCATGACCGATAATTGAGGTTTTTGTTGAAAAATTTGAGTATGGGGAAATCTGGGCTGCACAGCTATTGGTGCTAGCTGCGCTCCTCTCGTGGAATCAAAATTTAATCCAGGATGGTTCTTCCATGGCGGGTGTAGACACCCAAATTTGGCCCAAGGCCCGATTGAAACCCATTTCGAGAGAGGCGCACTTTCAAGCTTTTGATGGCTGTATGGAACCCTTAGGAATTACCCCAAACCCCTAGGAATCACCTTAGATCCCTCATAACTTATCTCAAACCTTTAGAAACCAATCTCGAACTCTTAGGAATCAACCATAGCCTTCCCAGACCTATTAGAACCCTTCCCAAGCACGAGTCGAACCCCCCTGAATAGCGATTAGAAAGAGGAGTGCTAAAGTTTTTGTGAATAGCTGCCCAACCTAAGGCATATACCATTGGAAATTAGAGCTTTCCATCTTTCCAATGAATTAAGAATCGCCTAATTTGGAGTTGTACATCAAAAGATATGGAAGAATGAAGATCGCCGAATTTTCGGTAGGAACGGAGGGGCACAAATAGGATTGGAGGTCCATTTGGGCAAGAGGAATCCATTTTCTTATCTTTTACATCATTTTATTTTTGGCTATTAGTAGAGACCGCGTTAAGCGATTTGATCGGGTGCCTAACACCTTCCCGATCGATAACCGAAGCCCCTACCCAAGAGCCTTTGGTGTGGACCGGATTCAGAGTCATATTTTTAGCACTTAGGTGCTCATAAAAATGAACTAGGTATCCCAGGACACCGAAAGCTCCGGGTGGCGACTCTATATTTTTATTAGAGAGCGCATCGTCGTGACGGGACAGTCACGGATCCCACGATTGCACAGATGGCGACTCTGCTGGGAATTTTTTGTAGAGCTTCCCCTTGAAATTGGCCCATTTATTTTTATTTTCCTAACCCTTTTATTGCTGTTTTTTTTTTAGTGTATTTTTGCTGTTTTTTTATACACCCCTCCGATTAAGTCATTTTACTTACCCCTACTTTTACGTCATTTACATGCCTTAGCCGATTGGCGGGCCTACATGTGCATTGTCTTTTAAAATTCCTTACTTTTCCGTCATTTTAGTGCCTTAGCCGATTGGCGGGCCTACTTGTGCATAGTCTTTTAATTTCCTTTAAATTTCCGTCAGTTAAAGTGCCTTAGCCGATTGGCGGGCTTACTTGCGCACTCATATTCCATCAGTGGACGCCGACCCATAGTGGCGGCACGGGATAATCACCCCCGGTCTTTGAACTAAAGAAAACTTCCAAAAAAAAAGAAAAGCTTTGAAAAAAAAATTAAAATTGAACCAAGTTAGGGAGCTTAATTAATTTGTTTTGCGGGGTAGATTTTTCCAAAGGGTTGGGTTAGGTACACATACAAACACCCGAGTCTTAGTATGGCAGCAGCCCTTAGTGGTGATGATCTAGAAAAGTCCCAGCCCACCTAGTATCTGAGAAGGCGCTTGCGCTGGAGGTATATCGGGTGGGTTCCCATTCCGAAGCTTAAAACCCTTGGGGGAGCGCGCTAGCGAGTTATACCGGACTCAATCCTTTAAGTGCGGTGAGAAGAGAATCGATCATCAAGAAAATTGCTCAGTTCTCGGAAGCCTAGCTTCCACAAAAACCAAAAAGAGAGACTCATTTTGGGCTACTGTGACTGCTGCCAAACATTCTGGGGCCTCTGTTTTTGGCTGGCGCATGTATTAGTTGCACCAGCACAAAAATCTGGAATTTATAACTGGCGCAACTATTAGTTGCGCCAGCTTTAAAGTCCAACATTTTACCTTGGCGCAACTAATAGTTGCGCCAGTGTAAAACTGGTCCCCTGCAACCTTGGCGCAAGTATTAGTTGCGCCAGGTCTGCTTGACAGCCCTCCAGCCCAAATCTGTGGCCTTTCCACCTCCCGAATTGCCCGATTAGTGTGCTTGGTGCCTTGTTTAGGCCCCGCCGTCTCCAACACCCAATACGCCCCCGCCGGTCAAGAGAAGGTAACTTCTTTTTGGCTCGTTTTGGGGGATCGGGTTGTTTGCCTCGATTTCTGTGCCTTCTCAAAGGTTCTCCTTCGATTCTTCCGAAGTGCATCGAAACCGTCGCCGCAGGTCTTTAATTAAGGTACGAAGGCCACCCGAAAAGGAAATTCCAAGGCCTCGGAACCTCTATTTTTCAAAAAAATCTTCATAAAATTCCAAAAATAATAAATAATTTAAAACCCAAAAAGAAATAGATAGTTTGTGGTGCCGGCACAATGGCATCATCTTGTCCTTCGTCGTCCCGTAGGGGAAGAAGGAGGAGGATTTTTGGGCCTTATCCAAGGCACCCTTACCCGACCCACTCCCGTAGAATGTCGTGGGTAGTGGACCCGGTTTACGCCGATCCTGACTCATCCCCACCGCATTCTCCAACCCACTCCCATTCGGGAGAAGTCTTTTCCACCATCCCCCTCACCCAACCCTCTTTTACCGTTACCAGCCCATTTGGTGCCCCCATATTCCCAACCACTAACCCCCAAAATATCTAAAGTTCAACCCCCCATTCTCCATCCTTTGCCCAAACCATGCCCATGCAAAACCCTAACCCATTTTCCCAATCCACATCCATGCCCCAATTCCCATCATCCCCCTATAGACCCAATCCACCCACATTGACATACACTACCTCCACCCTATCCAACCCCCCACAAGATCCCTCATCCATCCGGGTCATGCCCAATTACACCGAGGCCATGCCTAATTTTTCACATCCTTCCTCATCATGCCCCACATCATCCCAAAATACATCCCCTCATCCACCCCATACACCCCCACCTACCATGGCCATGCCCAATTATACTGGGGCCATGCCCAATTTTTCCACCACCTCCATCCCCTCTATACCCCATCCACCATCCACATCCCATCCTCCTTCCGTGGCCATGATGGAGGAGATGTTCCAAGCATACTCCTCATGGAGGGCTTCCCAAAATATCTCTCCTCCACACCCCACACCCATGAACTCCTCCCACACTCTAGCCAATCTCCATGCCTCACTCCCCCATGACCCCCATCAACCTCCCATAATCCACACCGCCCAATACCCCATCACCCACACTCATCAAGGCCCATTGGCCCAAAACCCCATTACCCAGGGCCCATTGGGCCAAACCCATCAAATCCAAACCTACCAGGGGCCCATGGCCCAAACCCACCAATGGCCCACGGCCCATATCCCCCAAGGCCCATTGGGCCAAACCCATCAATCCAAACCCAACAAGGCCAATTGGGCCAAACCCACCAAGGGCCCACGGCCCAGACCCAACAAGGCCCATTGGCCAGACCCACCAAGGGCCCATGACCTAGGACCACCAAGGGGCCATGGCCCAGACCCACCAAGGCCCATTAGGCCAGACTCACCAAGGCCCATTAGGCCAGACCCACCAAGGCCCATTAGGCCAGACCCACTAAGGGCCCATGGCCCAAACCCATCAAGGTCCATTGGACCAGGCATACCCATGGCCCATGGCCCAAACCTACCAAGGGTCCATGGCCCAAACCCATCAGTGGCCCATAACCCGAAATGATCAAGGGTTCATGGCCCAAACCCAAATCCCACACCCATACCTTCCACAATACCCCCAACTTCTAACCCAACCTCCACACTCGGGCCAAACCCAAGTTTCCCATGGCCCCACACCCCAAGGCCATTTCCAAACCTTCCCCCATAACCAATGGCTCCATCAGGCCCCACCTCAAAACCAAATCCCCATCAGCCAACAGATCTTTCCTCACCCCCAATGGGCTCACCCAACCCCCACTCATATCATTCCCATCCAGCCCATGCAACAACAACAGGAGAATTCCGCCCTCGCTGCACATTATGCCGACCAGCAGTATGAAGAGGACGAGATTAGAAATAACGGGGCCTATGCTGGGGCATTGACCAGCCTCCACCCTCCTCTCATAATTGCCCATCCCCTAATAGCCCAGAGTGAAGTCCAGCCAACTGTCGAGAAAGCAGCTCCCGTGTCCAAAGAGTCAGAACAACTGAAAGAACAGTTGGATAAAATACAGAAGCAGCTAATGAAAATGGGTGGTGCTGAGATCCACACCATAGACTTCACATACCTATGCCTGTTCGCTGAGGTCCCCCTGCCCCCCAAATTTAAAATGCCCGCCTTCGACAAATATAATGGCACGGGCAATCCTATTGCACACCTCAAGTCCTATTGTGGGGACATGTGCTAGTATGGGGAGGACGAAAGACTACTAATAAAAGTCTTTCAGAAGAGTTTGACTGGGTCGGCTTTGAGATGGTTCACATCCTTAGAACCATCTATGATGAAAACATGGAGGGACTTAACGCACCTCTTCCAAGAACAGTATGTCTACAACATAGACATTAAGCCGCGTAAGTCCGACTTGGCTCGTTTAAAGCGTAGAATCGTAAGCAGACCTTCGACTACTTGGGGGCGATGGAGAGCATCCGACTGCATCAGAATAGAATACCTGATGAGGAACAAATTGAGATGATTTTGAAGAGCACTCTGCCAGTGATTTCGGACTTCTTGGTATACCAGCAGCAGTCCAGCTTTGCTGATCTGGTAAGAAATGAAAACCGATGCGAGGATGCCATCAGGGAGGGGCGTCTAAATAACAACATACTGAGCGGACCAAGTGGGGTTAGAAGATTTTCTGAGCAGAGGAATGAGAAGAAAATAGGGAGCGATGTCCAGAACATAGCCAACACCAGGCCCAATAATAATACTGCTCCATTTCAGTTTCAGGCAGCCCCACTAGCACCAGTCAGACCCAAGCAGATACAGAGGCAGGGAATGGGCAAGAAATGCAGATGAACCCCGAAATAGAGGAGAGCCCGCTACGACCGAGTCTTCACACCTCTGGGGCAATCTTTGAGTGTACTTTCGCCCCTGTTAGTAGAAAGGGATTAGTGGCTATCCACCAACCGCAACCTCCCCCTCACCTGATCCCAAAGAACTATGACCCGAATACCCACTGCAATTTTCATCAGGGTCCGGGTCACCCTACTGATCGCTGCTTCCCCTTGAAGCACGCAATCTAGGACTTGATTGATGCCAGGAAAATCATCCCCCCTGCACCTTCTCAGGACGCTAATATTCATCAGGTGCCACTACCCCCACATCCCACCGGAGGAGCAGGTCCCAGACCCACCCTAGGGATGGTAGAGGAATTTGAAGAAGAATTGGAGTTTGATCCGTCAGACTTCATTTGTAATCCAAAAATGTTTGTGGCACCAAGGCAGAGAAATCTAGGAGAAGGAACTGTTGGGGTGATTGAACCCCTGAATCTGGCAAATTATTTTCCTACCTTTACACCAACAGTTGAGCCCCTAGATCTTAGGGCCTATTTCCCACCATCCACTCCCATTAACTACGTACAAATGAATGCGTATCAACCATATTCCACCACCCCCATCAATTACCCCATAAACCACCAAGCCCCCAATCCAACACCCGCACCCCTCAGTTATCAAAGGTCTGTGCCCATCCCATCATCGCCCCATCACCCGTCAACTACGGTCAACTACCCCGGACCCCATCACTCATATGCCGTTAGCACCCACCGGCTATCAATGGCCTACTTTTACCTCATTCCCTCCGGTGCCACCACACCCAAGCCTCACAACCCCCATTTGGCCTGATCTTTCCACCCAACCCACTACCACCGAGGTGAATCAAGTATTTCCCCCACCCCTGAGCTGACAATACAAGTGCCTCAAGTACCAACGGTCATACTTTTTCAGCTCTCGGGACCAACCTATGATCCTCATTGGGTCCCACTGAGCTACGAACAAACAAAAGTCAATGCCAGCAGCAGCAGCAAAGAAGGGGCAGTAGATTTTGTTACTAGGTCTGGGAGGATATCAAAGCAGTCAGAAGTACCAACAGCAGCGCAAGCCCAACCCGAAGGAAAGAAAGACAGCGCAGTGAACCCCTTCGAGAAGATGAGTCGAGAACACATATTGGAGACTCAGCTGAGAAGAATGCTGGCCCATATCACGGTATGGGATCTACTGATGACGTCCCCACTCCATTTCCAAGCATTAATGGGGGCGTTAAAGAATGCTCATGTATCGCTCCAGGTCAGCCCAGATGAAGTTGGGCAGATAATTGGGCAAGTGATGGCTCCGAATGTCATTTCATTTTCTGATGCGGATTTGCCAGAAGAAGGGTGTAGCCATTCCAAGTCGTTGAATATAACTGTTGAATCCGGAAACATGGTCATTCCCTTAGTACTAATTGATAATGTGTCAGCATTAAATATTTGCCCGCTGAGAACCACCACCAAGATAGGTGTCGATCCTTGCATGTTAAGGCCCACCAGAACCAGCAAAAGAGGGTTTGACAATACCAGGAGAGAAATAATGAGAGAAATTGATCTTGAGTTGTTGATAGGACCAATGACCTTCTCCATCTTGTTTCAAGTCATGGATATCAAATCTTCATTTAACTTACTATTGGGGTGCCCGTGGCTGCACGAGGTTGGCGCCATACCTTCCACCTTACACCAGAAACTTAAGTTTGTGTCTGGGCACAAAATTGTTACAATTATCGGGGAGGGGCACAGTGAAAAGGAAAAGACTGCCAATAGTATTGAAAAACCCAATGTGCTGGATATACAACACACCGCTGAGGACGTCGACCTCCACAGTTTCGAATACGAGGTGTCGGCAATACTCCCATAGCCCATGGAGGGCATCATGTCTAAAACAGGAGGCTGTATGGTAGCAGCAGTGGCAATGCTCCAAAAGTGGGGCTATCAGAAAGGAAAGGGTTTGGGACCCAAATTACAAGGTAGAAGAGAGCCAGTTGTGGCTAAGGGACAAAAAGTAAGATTCGGGCTGGGATACAAGCCCACAGAAGAAGAGGTTCGAGAGGCCAAAGAGAAAGCCAGGGTTGCCGCAGCTGCAAGAGCTCGAGGAATCAACATAGAAGAGAAACCTCGCCCTAGGCCACACATTAGGGATTCCTTTGTCAGCACAGGGGTCGTGAAAATTGGTCAGAATGGAGTCACCCAGTTGACCCCACATAAACCCAAAGCCCCAGTTCATCCCACCAATCCCCAGATCTCCCTTCCCAGCTTGGAGATAGATTTGGCTGCATTATCCCGTTTTGAGGAACGATGGTCGGTACCTGAACAAGCTCCCCCTGTGGTGAATCACCACAAAGCCGTGTTAACATTTGAGGATATCATCTCAGATGAAATGGGGATTACATGATGGAGGCTGATTCCAATGAGCCATTGCAGCCAGCACCCTCCATCCCAACAGGTAAGGAAGCCTCCCCTCAGGTACGCAACTGGGCATCTTTGCCCCAAACCCTGGAAGCAGGAAGTGGCCTAAAGTTTGGCGTCTGTTTCCCAAAAAAAAATAACCTATAAAAAGTGAGATAAGCCCTTAGCAGGCAATACCTTGTGTATATAGCAACCCGCCTTGCCAAGGGCCCGTCTCCGAAGAAAATGAATATTTCAAAAACATAGAAGAGAACAAAAATCTCAAAAACATGGAAAAAACACAAAATCCCAAAAACATTGAAAAAATCCAAAGTCCAAAAACATTATCATTTAAAATTTTAGAAAATACCCCACAAAAGGACGCCTTAATCAAAATACCCGTCCCACGTGAAATCGACCCCTTCCCTATAGAAATATAAGAAGAGGTAGGCGTTACTAGTCTGGATGAGGATATCACTTTAGAGGAGCTCCCCAATGAGCTCCTTGGCCGATTTGCCGACTTTGAGCATGGCCCTACCCCCATTGTCGAAGAGACCGAGGATGTCAACCTAGGAACTAAGGAGGTTCCCAGGATAACCAAAATTGGAATGTCACTATCTCCTGAGGAAAGAAAAAGCATGATCGACTTCCTTCGATCATACGAAGACATTTTTGCGTGGTCATACGAGGGCATGCCTGGTTTGGATACTGATTTGGTCGAGCATGAGTTGCCCCTCTACCCTGATATGAAGCTAGTCAAACAGAAGCTGAGACGTCTCCGACCCGAGTGGATGTTGAAAGTCAAAGACGAAGTCATCAAGTAGTATGATGCGGGGTTTCTCATGGTATCCAAGTACCCACAGTGGCTAGCCAATATCGTACCTGTGCCGAAGAAGGATGGAAAGGTCCGTATGTGTATCGATTTTTGCAATTTGAATAGAGCAAGCCCGAAGTATGATTTCCCACTGCCATACATCGACATCTTGGTTGATAACACAGCTAAGCACAGGATGCTCTCTTTTATGGATGGATTCTCAGGATATAATCAGATAAAAATGGCAGAGGTTGATCGCGAGAAGACAACGTTCATTACCCCCTAGGGAACCTTTTGCTATCGAGTCATGCCATTCGGGCTAAAGAATGCCGGTGCGACATACCAGAGAGCTATGACTGCACTATTTCATGACATGATGCATCGAGAGATTGAAGTATATGTCGACGACATGATAGCCAAATCACCGGAGCGAAGCGACCATCTGGTAAACCTCTAGAAACTATTTGAAAGGCTGAGGAAGTATCGACTACGACTGAATCCACAAAAGTGCGCATTTGGCGCCATGTCAGGGAAATTGTTAGGATTCATCGTCTGCAGGAGAGGGATCAAGGTCGACCCAATCAAAGTCAAGGCCATCACTGAAATGCCGCCACCGTCTACTGAGAAGGAAGTTAGAGGGTTTTTGGGCAAAATACAGTATATTAGTCGGTTCATTGCACAGCTAACACCTATCTGCACGCCGATCTTCAAGCTGTTAAGGAAGAATTCTCTCGTTGAATGGAATGATGATTGTCAGGCAGCGTTCAATAAAATCAAAAGCTACCTCCTGAGTCCACCTATTTTGGTACCACCTAAGCCGGGGAGACCACTCTTGATGTATTTCTCCACGACGGAAGTTTCTATGGGATGTGTCTTAGGTCAGCATGACGAGACGGGAAGAAGAGAGCAGGCCATCTACTATCTGAGCAAGAAATTTACTGATTACGAGACGCGCTATTCTCATCTGGAGAAAGCATGCCTAGCTCTTGTATGGGCTACTCAAAGGCTCTGCCACTACTTGCTATCTCAGGCCGTTCTGCTCTGGGCCCGAATGGACCCATTGAAGTACCTATTTGAAAAGCCAGCTCTCAGTGGACGAACCGCACGATGGCAATTTTTATTATCTGAATTCAACATCACGTACGTCACTCAGAAATCGATCAAGGGGCAGGCACTTGCTGATCATCTCGCCGACAATCCTTTACCCGACTATGAGCCGTTAAGGACCGAGTTCCCAGATGAAGATATCTTGTTCATGACGGAGGACGATACTGAAGAAGCAGAAGAATCATGGGTAATGCACTTTGACGGGGCTGCCAATGCCGAGGGTTAAGGAGTTGGCGCCATTCTGATTTCGCCGAAAGGATCCCACATACCCGTCTCTATCAAGCTCAACTTCCCTTGAACTAATAACATGGCTGAATACGAAGCTTGCACCGCTGGTCTGTAGGCAACTCTCGATCTGAATGTAACTCACCTCCGAGTATTTGGCGATTCACAGTTAATCATATGCCAGACGAATGGTGACTGTAAGACGAAAGATGAGAAACTGATCCCCTATCATGAACACCTTGAGGATCTGATAGCTTGCTTCCAAGACGTGACCTTCTCATATGTCCCCCAGATAACGAATCACTTTGCTGATGCATTAGCAACCTTGGCGTCAATGATTGAAATCCCCTATGGTGTTGAGATGAAGCCGATAATGATCAAGCAAAGGAATGAGCCGGATCTCTGCCTCCAGATTGAGGAACCTACAAAGCCTGATGATGAGCCACCTTGGTTCTCAGATATCAAGAATTTCCTCGAGACCCTAACTTTCCCAGAGGGTACATCCAAGACTGATCGAAGAACCATTCAACGTTTAGCGGCAGGTTACGTCATTTGTGGGGAATGCCTCTATAACCGATCATACAATAGTATTTTGCTCAGAGGTCTTACAGAAAGTGAAGCGGCCATATTATGAAAGAAATCCATGACGAAGTATGCGGAGCCCACGTTAGCGATCACATGCTCGCTAAGAAAATTTTACGGCAGGGATACTTTTGGACCACCATGGAATCAGATTACTGTAAACATGTTCAAAAATGCTACAAGTGTTAAGAACACTCCAGTCTGATACACGCTCCTGCCATTGATCTTCACTGCATGACCACTCCTTGGCCATTTGCTACTTGGGGCCTTGACGTTGTCGGAATGATTAATCCAAAAGCATCAAACGGACATCGGTTCATCCTCGTCGCCATTGAATACTTCACGAAGTGGGTAGAAGCGGCGTCATATGCCAACATCACGGCCAGTCACGTCGAGAAGTTTCTCAAGAAAAATATTATGTGCCGATTTGGAGTACCCAAAGATATCATGGACAACGGCACAAACTTTGCGAATAAGCACATCCGAGACTTTTGTGAGCAATACAAGATCAAGCACCATCGCTCATCCCATTATCGGCCTCAAACTAATGGAGCCGTGGAAACCGCGAACAAGACATTCTTCCGCATCCTTGAGAAAATGGTCGTCACTTACCGAGATTGGAGCGAAATGCTGCCATTTGCTTTGTGGGCCTATCGAACGTCGATCCGTACCGCTACAGGGGCAACACCATTCTCCCTTGTGTATGGAACCGAGGCCGTCCTCCCTGTGGAGGTTGAAGTACCCTCGCTCCGAATCCTCATGGAATCAGGCTTACCCGAAGCAGAAAGAGAGAGATCACGCTTTGATCAGCTGAACTTACTGGACGAAAAGAGACTCCTAGCCTTATGCCACACTCAAGTTTACCAAGGGCGAATCGCACGCACTTACAATAAATGTGTCCGCGGTCGAGATCTAAAGGTAGGAGACACTATGCTAAAGAAGATCTTCCCATCCCTCCACGCGGATCCAAGAGGAAAGTTTAAGCCGAACTGGGAAGGACCATATGTCATTCGAGAAGTGCTGCCGGGATTTGCCATCCGCCTCACCACCATGGACGGAGATCATTTTCCTGAGCCCATCAACGCTGGATACGTCCGACGGTTCTACCCTTAGTCCATCATGACAAGGTAAGTATTGATGAAACAAATACGCGACTGCTTAAGAACCACCCAAAAGAGGCCATCATTCCAAATACAGTAGCCAAAAAAAAGCATCCCTAAAAATGATGATATCCTTTGCTATCCCATTTGAGCCTGGGCCTTTCTTTCAATAAACCCATCCCCCCAAAAAAAAAAAAAAATATATATATATATATATATATACGTGTCCATATACCAAAAAAAGAGAGAAAAGATGAAGTAGAGTTACCATCAAAATCCAAAAAAATTGAAAAAAGAAAAAAATCAAAAAGAGATTGCCTGAAATGAAGCAAAAAGAATAAAAAAAATCTAGAAGAATCACTGGGCATGTACAGTAAAACCCCCAAGGAAGAAAGTATGTTGAGAAACTGTCAGATTAAGGAAATCCTTTTAACCCAGCGTACCTTCAAATCCTAACCTAACCCATCGCTAAGCTACACCCTGAAGGAAGCCCTCTTTGTAGGTTCTCAAGCAGTCATAATATCTGTTAAGTCAATATGAGCCGAGTCGTGAGACAACACCAGAACCCCATCCAGCCGGCTATGACGGAATCAAGGTCTATGTCGTGGCTGTTGGAAAAAGAAAAGAAAATAAAAAGAAAAAATAAAATAAAATAAAAATACAAGCTCAAAGCAAGATGGACGTGGTGAAAACCTGAAAGGGCATTACGGGTAAAAACAGCGAGCTTGTGCGGACCAGGTGAAAACCCGAAAGGGCACTTGGGGTAAGAGAGCTAAACCCACGAACGTGGTGAAAACCAGAAAGGGCGCCATGGGTAAAAAGAGGGAGATAAAAAAAAAAGAAGAAAAAAAGAGGAAAAGAGGAAAAAATTAAAAAGGAAAGGTTTGGACTAATTGGGAAGATTGGTGCTTGAGGAAACCTTTTGTTACTCTTCCTGTACCCTCTTATCTGACTGGGCCGCCCATGGTAGTTCAAATCGGGTCCCGACCAGAATTGTCTTTGTGAAACCACATTGTCAAATGCATGACCCGAGGCAAGGAGAAAGGTTTGACTCAATCCAAAGGGATCAACGTTCTGGCCTTGGTAAAATCTAGAAACTCACTCAGGTCCAACTGCATGAAAGAGTTCGACTATGCTCAAAATGGGACCCGTTACTCCGTCTCACTATCAAGGCATCAAAAAAAAAAAGAAAAAAAGGAGAAAAAAAGCCAAAAATAAAAAAAATAAGAAAAATTCAAACACCAAAAATTGTGTATATATTTCTACTCAGTTTCATGTACATATTTTCAGCATCATATTTCAATCTCAAAAATGAAGAAAAATAACAAAAAAATCTCCAAAAACAAAAATCCAAAAAAATATCTTGAAAATGAAAAAGTGTAGGTAGAAATCTATTTTTTCTTTTATTGTTTAGGATGCATTTTCTTTATAGGGACTGACATTTTCTCGAGAATATGCAGGAACATCACACGGTCCAAAGCTTCGAAGCAGGCAACTTCTCAGCGATGGACAAATCAGATAAAGCATCTCACCACCGACGTTAAGTTTAACAAAAAAAATCAAAATCATTTTGAAAAGAAAAAGAAATCTATATTTTCATGCTACGCATAGAGATGCACATGCGTGTTTCGATGCAGTAAAATGTCAATATTTTATCGATAACGCAGATGTGCAAAATTAATGTCCTAGGTCAAAGGTTCACCTTGGATCCATGGATCCTACTTCAAAGTAGGAGCAACGGTGTCAGTCCCGGTCAAACCATCAATGTTTCGATTGGGTCAACTCCACTGCTAAATCTTTTGAGCGATGAGCGATCTGTTTTAGATTCGTGTGAGCTTGAGTTGTCTTAAGCTTCGGATTCTCCGTTGAAAAAGGTCAATCGTTGGTTGAGACCAACCTGTTGAGAATGAGATTATGTGTCAATCAAACTATGTGCAACCATGCATTCAGAAGGGTTCATTTCCCTTTTATTTTTTGTAGGCTTAAAACTTGTATGGGCAGTGGTATCCCTATAAAGTATACGCCATGCGTCTGGGTATCCGTATGATGGTTGTTTGTCCCCGTAAATTATACTCGGGCGGGTCCGGGTCGGGGCTTCCATCACCTTTGTTGTTGCTTATTGCCCCTGATGGGTGTATGATTATGCATAGTTAATTGATGATTATGATCATTGTCAACAGAGGTCAGAATTGGATGCCCCCTTTTTGGGATGTACCCAATGTTTGGCTGGATCTGTTCAAGGAAGTCAAAATTGGATACTCTGGGTCATGTGGATCTGGGGCACGTTTTGAAAAATGGCACGCACTCTTAAAAAGCATTGTGACATCCATTCACTTCGCTCAGGTGGTCACGCTAAATAAACTTTGGGATCGATGGGTTCGCCCAAAGATCTCGATCCCTGCTTTCTGCAGGGGCACCCACGAATAATCCAATGAGGTCACCAAATGCCTTGTAGGATTGGACGCAAACTGTGGAGCCTTGCGTATGTTTACTTCGCACCTATCTTTGAATGTGGGTCGATCACCCCTCTTACTTACGAAGATGTTGCTTTCAGAATAAATCTCGAACATCAATCACCTTCAAATCATCTCAAGAAGCGGACATTTTTCCCGACTAACGGGCTTTCGCAACTCAAGAAGCAAACATTTTTCCCAGCTATTAGGCTTTCATAACTCATTCCACCTCGGTTATGGCCAGTAATGTCGCTAAGCGCTTGGGAACCGATGACCTCGAGAAATGAATGATTAGCCTGCACTCCAGGGCTTTCGTTTTCTCACCATGTTACTCACCTGATGTTTGAAGTTTGTTCTGAATATAGCGGACCTGTCAGTAATGCCTTGGGCCTCTTCATATGTCTCTTTTCTTTGGCATACGATCACTAGTGATCGGATACCGAAGAGGGGCATTTGTAGACACCTAAATTTGGCCCAAGGCCCGATCGAAACACCTTTTAAGAGAGGTGCAATTCTGAGCTTTTGATGGCATGAATGGAACCCTTAGGAATCACCTTATATCCCTTAGGAACCTATCCCAAACCTTTAGAAACCAATTCCGACCCTTAGAACCCATTCCGAACCCTAAACCTAACCTTCCCCGGCAATGGATGAAGAGTGGTGTACCAGGACTAGCTGAGGTCTTTTACTAATATCAAATCATATACTATTGGAAAGAGGACTTCTCCAGCTTTCCAACGAGCCAAGAATAACCCCAATCAGAGTTGTATATCAAAAGTTATGGCCGTTTGAAAATCGAGCTTTTTTGGAGGGATTTTTGCCTGGCGCAACTATTTAGTTGCGCCAGGCTTTTGTCCCCCAGAAATGGCCTAACGCAACTAATAGTTGCGTCAGGCATAAAAGGGTCCCCCAACCCCTCACGAGGCTAACTTCCGTGCCATCTTTCACATTATTTTATTTGTGCTTTGCCTTATGAACTAATAGTTGCGCATATGAACAAGAATCACTGGTTTTGCTCCGAATTTTATGATTGGGGTTTGACTTGTTGACCACCTCAGTCCTTGGGGTGTATTTTGATAACTTTGTTGCACCCTTTTAATGCCTATTTGCAACCCTTAAGTGATTTGAAACACTAACCTATCATCCACCATTAAATCCACCTTCACACCTTTCCAAACCCTTAAAATCCTAGGAAACCTTAGATGGCCCATTACCTAATACTTAAACTTGTTTAGCCTCTAAGTAGCCTCCTAACCTACCCTTTTCCTATAAATAGAGCCCCCCTCCCCTTGGTTTAAGGGTTGAGAAATTTGCTTAAGAGAGAAAGAGCTCAAAGTGAGAAGTTCTTCCTCCCTTTTGTGCACTATTTTCATCCAAATTCCAGAATTCCAAAACATCATTTCAAACTTGTTCTTGCATCCAAAACCCTTAGCCTAGGTGTGTGTGATCAGCCTCCATCCCCTACCTCTTAGCTTTAAGTCCTAAGAGTTAGAACCCTGTTTTCCACCATACAAAGCCTTCAAGAGCTCATCAAAGCAAGCCACGCAAGGCTCCTCTACGGTGCTACAAGGGCCCGAGGGTTCCGGCTCTCCCCTTTCTCCTCCTATCTCTTTCTAGCTCCCTCCATCCTCTCATTTGTGCCGTTACGCCACCGAATTTTCGGTAGGAACGGAGGGGCACAAATAGGATTGGAGGCCCATTTGGGCAAGAGGAATCCATTTTCTTGTCTTTTACATCATTTTATTTTTGGCCATTAGTAGAGACCGCGTTAAGCGGGTTGATCGGGTGCCTAACACCTTCCCGATCGATAACCGAATCCCCTACCCAAGAGCCTTTGGTGTGGACCAGATTCAGAGTCATATTTTTAGCACTTTGGTGCCCATAAAAATGAACTAGGTATCCCGGGGCACCGAAAGCTCCGGGTGGCGACTCTATATTTTTATTAGAGAGCGCATCGTCACGACGGGATCGTCACGGATCCCACGGTTGCACAAGTGGTGATCCGCCAACCACAACCTCCTCCGCACCCGATCCCAAGGAACTATGACCCAAATACCCACTACAATTTTCATTAGGGTTTGGGTCACCCTACTGATCGCTGCTTCCCATTGAAGCACGTCATCCAGGATTTGATCAATGCCAGGAAAATCATCCCCCCTGCACCCTCTCAGCATGCTAATAGTCACCAAGTACCACTACCCCCACAGCCAATCGAAGGAGCAGGTCCCAGACCCACCGTCGGAATGATAGAAGATGAGGAAGAGTTTAAATTTGACCCATCCGATTATATCAGTGATCAAGAGAATTATATGGCACCATGGCCGAGGAATGATGAAGAAAGGAATGTTGGGGTAATTGAACCCCTAAATTTGTCTGAATATTTCCCCAACCCAACCCCACAATTTGAACCCTTGGATCTCAGGGCATACTTTCCATCGCCCACACCCGTCAATTATGTAAATATCAATGCATACCAACCATACACCCCAACCCCCATCAATTACTCTATAAGCCCCCATGCCCCCAATCCTTCTCCCGCACCCGCTAGTTATCAATGGCCTACGCCCGCCCCACTTCAACTACCACCATGCAACACAACCCCCACCGATTACCCTTTAAGCCACCAGGCCCCCAATCCAACACCCGCACCCATCAGTTATCAATGGCCTGCGCCCACCCCATCACCTCCAGTTCAGCCACCGACAAACTCCTCCGCCCCGGTCAATTACCTAACGGCCCATCAGACCCCCCATCTACCGCCAGCACCCACTGGCTATTAATGGCTTACTTTTACCTCCTTCCCTCCAATACCACCACCCTCAAGCTTTACCACCCCCATTTGGCCTAATCTTTCCACCCAACCCACTGCCACCGAGGTGAATCAAGTATTGCCCACACCTCCTGAGCCGACAGTACAAGTGCCTCAAGTACCAGCAGCCATACCTTTCTAGCTCTCGTGACCCACATACAATCCTCACCAGGTCCTGCTAAGCTACGAACAAACAAATATCAATACCGACAGCAGCAGTAGAGAAGGGGCAGTAGATTTTATTACTAGGTCAGGATATCAAAGCAGCAAGAAGCACCAGCAGCAGCACAGGCCCAACCCGAAGGAAAGAAAGATAGCGCGGCGAACCCCTTCGAGAAGATGAGTTGAGAACATATATTGGAGACTCAGCTGAGAAGAATGCCTGCCCATATCACTGTATAGGATCTGTTGATGACGTCTCCACTCCATTTCCAAGCATTAATGGGGGCATTAAAAAATGCGCATGTATCACTCCAAGTTAGCCCAGATGAAGTAAGGCAGATAATTAGTCAAGTGATGGCTCCTAATGCCATTTCATTTTCTGATGCCGATTTACCTGAGGAAGGAGGTAGTCACTCAAAATATTTAACTATAACCATTGAGTCCGAAAATATGATTATCCCCTTAGTACTAATTGATAATGGGTTTGCATTGAATATATGCCCGTTAAGAACCGCCACCAAGATCGGGGTTGATCCGTGCATCCTAAGGCCCACCAGAACCAGCACTAGAGGGTTTGACATTACCAGGAGAGAAATAATAGGAGAAGTTGATCTTTAGCTGTTGATAGGGCCAATGACCTTTTCCATCTTGTTTCAAGTCATGGATATCAAATCCTCATTTAATCTGTTATTGGGGCGCCCATAGTTGCACGAGGTCGAAGCCATAGCTT
The DNA here is from genome assembly GCA_021018995.1 of Chloranthus sessilifolius. Lineage (NCBI taxonomy): Eukaryota > Viridiplantae > Streptophyta > Magnoliopsida > Chloranthales > Chloranthaceae > Chloranthus > Chloranthus sessilifolius. Next base: position 29,198,407 of record CM037592.1, on the reverse strand, counting down.
CCACATTGCACCAGAAACTCAAATTTACATCTGGGCATAAGATTATCGCAATGATCAGAGAGGGGCACTGTGAGAAAGAAAAGGCCGCCAATAGCGTTGAAAAACCCAATATGCTGGATATACCGCACATCACTGATGACGTCGACCTCCACACTTTCGAGTATGAGGTATCGGCAATACTCCCAAAGCTCATAGAGGGCATCATGCCTAAAATAGGAGGTGGTATGGTAGCAGCGGTTGCTATGCTCCAAAGGTGGGGCTACCAGAAAGGTTGAGGACTTGGGCCCAGATTACAAGGAAGAAAAGAGCCAGTTATCGCCAAGGGACAGAAGGTCCAATTCGATTTAAGATACAAGCCCATAGAAGAAGAGTTTCGAGAGGCCAAAGAGAGAGCCAGGGTTGCTGCGGCTGTAAGAGCTCGAGAAATCAACATATAAGAGAAACCTCGCCCTAGGCCGCACATCAGGGATTCCTTTGTCAGCGCAGGGGTCGTAAAGATCGATCGAAATGGGGTAACCCGTTTGACCCCACACAAACCCACAGTCCAAATCCATCCCTCCAATCCCCAGATCTCCCTTCCTAGCTTGGAGATAGATTTGGTCGCATTATCCCTTTTCGAGGAACGACGGTCGGTACTTGAACAAACCCTCCCTATGGTAAATCACCACAAAACCGAGTTATTGTTTGAGGGCATGATCTCAGACAAAATGGGGATCAATATGATGGAGGCTGACTCCAATGAGCCATATCAGTCAGCACCCTCCATCTCAACAGGTAAAGAAGCGGCCCCTCAGGTACGCAACTGGGCATCTTTGCCCCAAACCCTAGAAGCGGGGAGTGGCCTAACATTTGGCACCCATTTCCCAAAAAAAAACAACCTATAAAAAGTGAGAGATGCCCTTGACAGGCAATACCTTGTATATACACAGACTCGTACTGCCAAGGGTCCGTCTCTGACGAAAAAAAAAATCTCAAAAACACGAAAAAAATATAAAATTCCAAAAACATCGAAAAAATCCAAAGCCCAAAAATATTGTCATTTAAAATTTCAGAAAATGTCCCACAAAAGGATGACTTAATGAAAATGCCCGTCTGACATGAAATCGACCCCTTCCTTGTAGAAATACAAGAAGAGGTAGAGATCACGAGTCAAGATGAGGATGTCCCCTTCGAGGAGCTCCCCAATGAGCTCCTTGACCAATTTGCTGACTTTGAGTATGGCCCTACCCCCATTGTCGAAGAGACCGAAGACGTCAATCTAGGAACTGAGGAGGTTCCTAGGATAACCAAAATCAGAATGTCACTCTCCTGAGGAAAGAAAAAGCATGATCGACTTCCTTCGGTCATACCAAGACGTTTTTGCCTGGTCATACGAGGACATGCCTGGTCTGGATACTAATTTGGTCGAGAATGAGTTGCCTCTCTACCCTGATATGAAGCCAGTCAAGCAGAAGCTGAGATGTCTCACACCCGAGTGGATGTTAAAAGTCAAAGACGAGGTCATCAAGCAGTATGACGCGGGGTTTCTCATGGTATCCAAATACCCGCAATGGCTAGCCAATATCGTACCTGTGTCGAAGAAAGATGGAAAGGTCCGCATGTGTATCGATTTTCACAATTTGAACAGAGCGATCCCAAAGGACGATTTCCCATTACCACACATCGACATCTTGGTTGATAACACAGCTAAGCATGGAATGCTCTCATTTATGGATGGATTCTCAGGATACAATCAGATCAAAATGGTTGAGGTTGATTGAGAGAAGACAGTGTTCATTACCCCCTGGGGAACCTTTTGCTATCGAGTCATGCCATTCGGGCTGAAGAATGCCGGTGCAACGTACCAGAGAGCTATGACTGCACTATTTCATGACATGGTGCACCGAGAGATTGAAGTGTATGTCAATGACATGATAGCCAAGTCACCGGAGTGAAGTGACCATCTGGTAAACCTTCAGAAGTTGTTTGAAAGACTGAGAAAGTATCGACTATGTTTGAATCCACAGAAGTGCACATTTGGCGCCATTCGGGGAAACTTCTAGGGTTCATCGTCAGTAGGAGGGGGATCGAGGTCGACCCAATCAAAGTCAAAGCCATCACTGAAATGCCACCGCCGTCAACCGAGAAAGAGGTTAGAGGGTATATTAGTCGTTCATTGCACAACTAACTCCAATCTGCACATCGATCTTCAAGTTACTAAGGAAGAATTCGCCTGTTGAATGGAAGATGATTGCCAAGCAGCGTTCGAAAAAATCAAAAGCTACCTCCTTAATCCACCTGTTTTGGTACCACTAGAGCCAGGGAGACCACTTTTGATGTATCTCTCCACGACAGAAGTCTCGATGACATTTGTCTTGGGGCAGCACGATGAAACAGGAAGAAGAGAGCAGGCCATTTACTATCTGAGTAAGAAGTTTACTGATTATGAAGCGCGCTACTCTCATCTGGAGAAAGCATGCCTGGCTCTTGTATGGGCTACTCAAAGGCTCCGCCACTACTTACTATCTCAGGCGGTTCTGCTCTTGGCCCGAATGGACCCGTTAAAATACCTATTTGAAAAGCCAGCTCTCACTGGGCGAACCGCACGATGACAACTTTTATTATCTGAATTCGACATCCCGTACGTCACTCAGAAGTTAATCAAGGGGCAGGCGCTTGCTGATCATCTTGCCGACAATCCTTTACCTGATTATGAGCCTTTAAGAACTGAGTTCCCCGATGAGGACATCCTATTCATAACAGAAGATGATACAGAAGAAGCAGAGGAATCATGGGTAATGCACTTTGACGGGGCAGCAAATGTTGAGGGCCAAGGAGTTGGCGCCATCCTGATTTCACCAAAAGGATCCCATGTATCGGTCATTATCAAGCTCAACTTCCCTTATACTAACAATATGGCTGAGTACAAAGCTTGTGCTGCTGGTCTGCAGGTAGATCTTGATCTGAATGTAACTCACCTTCGAGTATTTGGCGACTCACAGTTAATCATATGCCAGACGAATGGTGACTGGAAGACGAAAGATGAAAAACTGATCCCCTATCATGAACACCTCGAGGATCTTATAGCTTGCTTCCAAGATGTGACTTTTTCATACGTCCCTTGAATAAGGAATCGCTTTGCCGATGCATTAGCAACTTTGGCGTCAATGATTGAAATCCCCTATGGTGTTGAGATCAAGCTGATCAGGATCGAGCAAAGGAATGAGCCGGCCTTCTGCCTCCAGATTGAGAAACCCACAAAGCTTGATGATGAGCCACCTTGGTTCTCATATATCAAGAATTTCCTCGAGACCCTGACTTTCCCAGAGGGTACATCTAAGACAGACCAATGAACCATTCAACATTTAGTGGCAGGTTACATCGTTTGCGGGGAATGCCTCTTCAAGCGATCATACAATAACATCTTACTTAAATGCCTCACTGAAAGTGAAGCGGTCAATATTATGAAGGAAATCCATGAGGAAGTATGCGGAGCCCATGTCAGCGGTCACATGCTCGCTAAGAAAATCCTACGGCAGGGATACTTTTGGACCACCATGGAATCAGATTGTTGCAAACATGTTAAAAATGCTACAAGTGTCAAGAACACTCCAGTCTGATACACGCACCTACCATTGATCTTCACTGCATGGCCACTCCTTGGCCATTTGCTACCTGGGGCCTTGACGTTGTGGAATGATTAATTTGAAAGCATCAAACGGACATCGGTTCATCCTCGTCACCATTGAATACTTCACCAAGTGGGTAGAAGCGGCGTCATATGCCAACATCACAGCCAGTCACGTTGAGAAGTTTCTCAAGAATAATATTGTCTGCCGATTTGGATTACCCAAAGATATCATCACGGACAACGGCACAAGCTTTGCGAATAAGCGCATCCGAGACTTCTGCGAGCAATACAAGATCAAGCACCATCGCTCATCCCCTTATCGGCCTCAAACTAATGGAGTCGTGGAAGCCGCGAACAGGACAGTCGTCCCCATCCTTGAGAAAATGGTCGTCACTTATTGAGATTGGAGCGAAATGCTGCCATTTGCTTTGTGGGCCTACCGAATGTCGATCCGTACCGCTACAGGGGCAACACCATTCTCCCTTGTGTATGGAACCGAGACCGTCCTCCCGGTAGAGGTTGAAGTACTCTCACTCCGAATCCTCATAGAATCAGGCTTACCTGAAGCAGAAAGAGAGAGATCCCACTTTGAACAATTAAACTTATTGGATGAGAAGAGACTCCTAGCCTTGTGTCACACTCAAGTTTACCAGGGGCGAATCGCACGTGCTTACAATAAACGTGTCCGCGGTCGAGATCTAAAGGTAGGAGACACTATGCTGAAGAAGATCTTCCCATCCCTCCATGCCGATCCAAGAGGAAAGTTCAAGTCAAACTGGGAAGGACCTTACGTCATCCGAGAAGTGCTGCCAAGATACGCCATCTGCCTTGCCACCATGGTCGGAGATCATCTTTCTGAGCCCATCAACGCTGGATATGTCCGACGGTTCTATTCTTAGTCCATCACGACCAGGTAAGTGTTGGTGAAATAGATACGTGACTGCTTAAAAACCACCCGAAAGAGGCCATCATTCCAAGCACAGCAGCCCAGAAGCATCCCTAAAAATGATGATATCCTTTGCTATCCCATTTGAGCCTGGGCCTTTCTTTCAATAAACCCCTTCCCAAAAAAAATACGTGTACATATATGAAAAAAAAAAGAGAGAAAAAAAGCATGTGTGTAAAGTTACTATCAAATCCAAATAAAAAAAATCAAAAAAGCAAAACCTCAAAAAGAGATTGCCTGAAATGGAGCAAAAAGAATAATAAAAAATGTGTATAGAAGAATCACGGGGCATGTACAGCAAAACCCTCAAAGAAGAGAGTATGCTGAGGAAACTAAAGTCGTATCAAGGAAACCTTTTTAGCCCAGCATACCTTCAAATCCTAACTTGACCCATGGCCAAGCTACACCCTGAAGAAATCCCTCTTTGTAGGTTCACAACCAATCATAATATCTGTTAAGTCAACATGTCAAGTCGTGAAACGACACTAGAGCCCCATCTAGTCGGCTATGACGAAATTGACATCTATGTCGTGGTTTTAAAAAAAAAAGAGAAGAAAGAGAAAAAAAAAAAATAAGAATAAAATAAAAATACAAGCTCAAAGCAAGATGGACGTGGTGAAATCCCGAAAGGGCATTACGGGTAAAAATAGCGAGCTTGTACGGACCAGGTGAAAACCCGAAAGGGCGCTTGGGGTAAGAGAGCTAAACCCATGAACGTGGTGAAAACTCGAAAGGGCGCCACGGGTAAAAAAAGAAGATAAATATTAAAAAAAAAAGGAGAAAAAAATTGAAAAAGAAAGGATTGAAATGATTGATTAAATGTTTAAGGAGCCCTCTTGGTTACTCTCCCTGATCCCTTTTTAGGTGTTGCTCATGCTAGTTCGAATCGAGTCCTGACAAGAATTGTCTTTGTGAAATCGCACCGCCAAACGTATGACCCGAGGCAAGGAGAAAGGTTCAACCCAATCCAAAGGGATCGATGTGCCGGCCTCGGCAAAAAAAAAAAAAAAAAAACCAGAAACCCGCCCAGGTCCGACTTCAAAAAAAGGGTTTGACCATGCTCAAAGGTGGACCCAAGGTTTCCCAAAGTTTCACCCATTGATTAAGGCACCAAAAAAATATATATATAAACCAAAAATAGATCGGTATAGATGTATATAATAAACTGCCTGTTGCACAACTTACACCACGTCCAAAAAAAATATATAGTTGGTGTGATGACTAATGTGTTTTCCTTTTTACAAGTATAAACCAAAAATAGCCAAAACATAAAGAAAATATGTATACCAAAAAACAATGTATGTGTGTATCTGTAAAGGGGTTTTTTACGCCCCTATTCTGTATATCTGATCTATGCAAAACGTTCTATGTGCAAGAAGGAGTTAGCGACCCAGCTCATGCTTCAAAGCGCTAATCTCAACATGAAGGTCATCCTCCCGGACATTCCGTTCAGTCAGCCAACGACCATGCAGGCTCTTGAACCTCTTCCGAGAAGAATCAGCGGCTCCAAAAGTGACGCTCACTGATCCCTTCAAGCGGAGGACCTCATTTTCTGCTGTTTCTGCTCTAACCTTTTCATATGCCAAAAGTTCTTACAGGATCCTCTTCTCATCAACCAGTAACTCAATGCGTGCTCGGAGGGCCGTCTCTTTCTTTGATCAGGGGCCTCCAGTGTCAATAATCTCTAACAAATCTGGACCATCGGCAGCAGGCTGCTCAGTCAACAACCAGGCCTTGTACTTAGGAGAAGTCCTAACCGAGCCTCCCTGCTCAATATCACACATCAGCGTCGACTGACATGTCTCCCAAATAGCAGCAATTTGATCTATGTCCCCAGAGGACCCCCTAGAAAAGATCAAATCACATAAAGGGGGTCTGGCCTCACAAGGCACCTACTTAGGGCAGCCGAACTAATGCAACACTTGGAATGGGAAGTAAAAGGTGCTGCCCGTCAGTCCTAGGAGGGTGATGCCCTTGTGATCTCTACTACGAATTATCGGGAAGGTCCGATCCAACCAAGGGAGCTTCCATGCCAGCTCGACATCGATCAACCAATGTTTCAGAGCTAACATATCGCCTTGGGGGAGCAGGTGGCATCGACCCATAAAACATTGGACTACTTCGCCTCGGGCAATATAAAAGCGGGGCACGGGCCCCAAAACAGCAAAATGCTCACCCAACCAGACCTGAAGCAACAAGGGTCATCCCCGAAGGCCCTCCACCTTACCCAAAGCAAAGGAATCAAGGCATCGGTACAGCTCGGCAAGCACTAAATGCATCATGGACCGGCCCGTCTCCAGCTCCGCCAAAATATCACAAACTGCCAATGAGAAGCTCTCTCCCCCGGTGAAGAAAAGAATTTCAGAAATGAGACAGAGTGCTAGAGCTTTCACTTTAAAAACATTCATAACTGGCAATTTCCGGAGGCTTTCATCACCAAAAAGTTCTTTGAGGAATTTTAGCAAACACCTTGTGGGCCCCCCAATGAGACTTTCTCATACTTGGATTTCTTCAAACCGAGAGTAAGGTGAACGGATTTGGAATAGCCCGGCCGAGGCATGACTCTTGCAAGGCCCCTGTGAAGCTTCAGGCCAGATAGATTAGATAGCTCCTCAAGGGTTGGGGTTAGCTCCCGCTTCCCAAAATGAAATATGTGGAAGTTCACATCCCAGAATGAAGCGGCGGCATGAAGAAGTTCCCACCGAAGGGGAACCTCTAGGAAGGAAGGCGAGATAGCCCATGGCGCTCCAAGTCGGCGAGCTCACTCCCATTCAAGCTCCCAAACCAGGCCGTTAAAAATTTGGGCCCCAAGCCCAACAAGAGGGGAAAATTGGCTCCGAGCCCTCCGTGTAAGGGAGGGCTGGAAAGCGGGTCCATGAACATACAGGGATCTTTTGAGAAGATAAAAATTGATGTATGATGATGGACCTGTCTTGAAAAGCAAGGGCAAAAAGAACCAGTCAAAGAGATCAAGTCAAAACAAAAAAGAACTAACTGTTGGACCAACTCGGGTATATAAGGACTCACTGATCCCCAGGTTAAACCTGGCGCAACTAATAGTTGCACCAGTGCATTTCGGCCCCCTGTCTTGCCTAGCGCAACTATTAATTGCGCTAGCACAAATTGGCCCCCTTTCTTGCTTGTCGCAACTATTAGTTGCGCCAGCACAAATTAGACAAGAGTTTGACCTGGCGCAACTAATAGTTGCGCCACACTCCAAGCTCCCCCCCCTCAGCCGTTTCAGGACCTAACTTAGGGGACTTACACCCTTTTTTTTGTTTGTTTCACATACCCTGTTCATTTAACAGCTAGGCATTTGTTTTGTTTGTTTATGTGCAGGACCGATCTTACATCAAGGCATGCAACCCAGGGGGTCACTTTCCAATTTTCGTTTGAGCCAACACATCCTGCAGAGAAATAGATCCGATACTAAGAAATCGGGGCATAAAATCAAAGCAAAACTATCGCCCAAATAAATAAAATAAAGTTTTGTTCCCAAAGTATGACATCGACCATCCCCCAAATTGTTTTAATAGATCCAAATCAAATTCCAAAAAGTACTGAGTTTTTCAAAAGCTAAAGGCCTATCCCTGGTTTGCGCCCTTTGACTTCTTGCGGCGGCAAGAAGAACTCTGAAAAGTCCGCATGTCCCCAACCCTAGGCCACGCCTGCGAGATCCTGCTGAGCAAGGAGCGCGATTCCTTAGCACGAGCACGCTGCGAAGCACAAACTAAAGTCAGAAGTCAGGATCAGTTAAAGGGCACATGATGATAAAAGGAATAAAGAGGAATAGAACATCAAGGCACTCACCGTCTCAACCTCCCTAAGCTCCGCCAGGTTACAATGGTATGACGCATACTCCATGGCTGAGTTGAAGTCCTATATTTAGAACAATGCAATATCAAAGGTCAGGACAACCCTGAAAGTATGTGCAGAAAGAAACCGAAATGAAAGGAGATTGGGCCATCAAAGGACCTACCCTTGGGACCACCTCAGGAGGGGGAACGTGAGCCGCTTCAGCAGAGAGTCGTGCCTGTCGATCTACTTCACCACAGAGGCTCGAAAGGAAGCTATCATCAAGGCACCGGAAGGTCCCATAAACTACGGATGGATCACCATTAGGGATACCACTGTGAGAAGTCCGCGACGGACCAGCACCCGACGAGCCCTCGCCCGAGGGACCCGCAGCAAAGGGACCAGCACCAGAGGGATCCACCCCCGACATATCAGCCGCACTGGGTTTGCCTTCACCATCCGAATCATCCCCTGGGGCAAACTGTGAACAAGATAAAGATCCACTTAGAGGGGGGCAAAAGCCAAATAAAAGCAAAAAAAGGAACTAACCCAAACCAAGACAAATTACCTGACCAAGCGGGCCGCCAAATGCCAGAAAATTGGCACTGGAAACAAAGCGTTGTAAGATGAACCGATGGGGCAGGCACTCATACCAAAGGTGATAGTCCCCGGGCACGTGAAGAGCATGGATAGGGATCCCATTATTGATGAAGGCCACTATGAGCTCCTCAATACTGCCAACAGGATATCAAACATCTGTCGGAGGGTTCACGGGTATGGCATAATAGCCCTGAAACTGGTGCACCACTCGCTCTCCCAAATAATAGAATTTATCCCACGCTCTGTAGAAGAACACGGCGCAGCGATTACTGAATAAACAGGAGGCACCTACAACTGCTCAGTCCCAGAAGGGGGATGCAAGGTACGGATCTAGGAGGGTCTACTCAAGTCAAAAAAAAAAAAAGAGGAGAGAAACCAAGCAAGCAACACCTCAGTCAAAGAAAATTTCCAAGCTAAAAATGAACAAAGGCTGAGAAAAGAGAGGAGTGTTGTCACCTGCCGGGGACCATCAAATCAAGTTGGGACCGTAGGCCCATTTCCAGGTGCTTTTGGCTCATGTCACGGCGTCGGGCCTGATGTCAGTTGCTGAGAAGAGGATAGGTGAGGGCCTTCGAGAAAAGGAGCGGGTGCTCGGGGTGGAAGTGGTGGTATCCCCATACCTAAAGAGATAAGAGCAGGTCGATAGCACATAAAGGTCATACAAATTTATTAATTTTTTTTTACAAGGGCAAGGGGATGCAGAATTACCTCCAGGGCAGCCCAAAAACCCATGGCAGACTTCGAATCACTGGTGGTAACCCGAGACAAATTGTACATCAACCACGCATACCCTGCTCCTCCCCAGTCATGTCTGGGGACGTCACCCCAATTGTCCATCACACTCAATAGGGCCAGACTGACTCGGCCCCCACTAGCATTTGTGAAAAGGGTCTTGCCCAACAGAAGTAGGTGCGTGATGCAAGCTAGGACAATCGCCTGCTCTGGCGCGATGTAGAGCACCCTATCTGGCTGACCCAAGTCCACCAACTCATCAGCAGAAAAAAGGGAGGTCAGCGAAGACATCTTGACCTCTGTGCCATGGGTCTGCCCGCGAGGAGGATAGGCCCCAATCAGTCGAATAATGTCCTCCTGGCTTGATACCGCGAGATCGGATATCAGGATCCCCCCTACCCTGATATCGGTAATCATGGCCCAATCGACGGGCGTCAACATCATCTCGGCGTACGGCATGTGGAATGTCATGGTCTCAGGACAAAACCTCTCAATCAGGGCCTTTAAATAGGCAGCATCAGCCCTAATGGTGGGACAGGACAGGAACTCCCCAAAGCCCACCTACTCCAACAAGACCTTCACTACGGGGGGGACGTAGAGGTAGAACTCGTGAAAGTCGAGCCACCCCCGCGAAACACAATATTGGGCAGGTCCTGCACCCAAAGAAAATGCACACCAGATCAAAGAAAAAAAAAAAGAGAGTGCATAATGGAAATAAATTGAACCTTTCGTTTACCTTGCCCGCTATCCCAAAGTTAGAAATATGAGTGTGCTGCTGGTGAAGGAGGCCGACCCGGGCGGCCTCACTCTACATCTCGAGCCATCGGCCCGCTCTCCATTCCACCTAGACAAACTCCTCCCCCCGCAGGCCACAAACCATCTCGGGTCCCTCCTCGGGAATGTGCTCATCACCGCCTGACATACTGGGGCAATAAGGCAATCACAGCTGGTCAAGTATAGAGATACACGTACAACTTTGTTCTTTCAAAAACAACAAAAAGAAACCTTTTTACTTTGCTTTATTCTTTCAAAAAAAAAACCCCTTTACTTTGCTTTGTTCTTTAAAAAAAAAACAAAAAAAAAAACCCCTTTAGTTTGCTTTGATCTTTCAAAAAAAAAACAACAAAAACAAAACAAAAAAAAAAAAACCTTTTACTTTGTTTAAACAAAAAAGGGGAAGAAGAAATAAGAAAAAGATAAAAAAAAAACCCTTTATGTTTCAAAACAAAAAAAATCCCTTTCTTCTACGCTCCTTAAAATCGAAAACGAAAAAAAAAAGAGAAGCCTTTCATTTATAAACAAAACCACAAAAAAAAAAAAAAAAATCCTTACTATTAGAAAAGAAAAAAACAACCACAAAAATAAGAAAAATGCCTTAGTTGTTTTCCCAAAATCTCTTAATTTCAAGAGAAGTCAAAAATCATTTCCTTAATTTTCAAAAAAAGAGACCGAAAATCCCTTCTTCTTTCTAATTTAGTGTTCAAAAAAAAAGAAAAGACCAAATATCTAATATATGCAAAATAAAAACATACAAAAAAAAGAAGAGAAAAAAAATAACAAAAATAAAGTCCATTCTATATACACAAATAAAAACAAACAAAAAAAAATATATATATATACATTACACTACATCAAATTAAGGGAAAAACCACTCTAAGAGCATAAAATAAACCACGACAAATCTCATGCAAAACTATCCGGCCGACCTGAAGAAGCCCTAATTTGAAAACTACTTCTCTTTCTCTCTTTTATATCTCTAACAAACCCGCCGCCCTCTTCATCTCCCTTATTCTTCGTTCTCTTTGAAATCCTAACTCTTCATCTCCCTCTCTCATCTCTTTTCGCCCCCTCCCCTCTCTCTTGGTTTCTCACCCTCTTCGAAACCCTAACTATCTCTCATCTTCCCTCCCTCGCCATTGCAGATCGACGAACTATCGCCGATCACCCATTGCAGATCGATGAACTGATTCTCTATCTCAGATCAGTGAACTCCGAGCTCCAATCTCTAGATCTTCTTCTTCTCCTTCAAAGCTCTGCATGACGACTCCATGGAAACCCTAGCTCGCCGAAAATCAAGGTTGCTCGATCTTTTCTCCTTCTTCAAATCTCCGCAAACGCACCATTCCACCCCTCAAACCTTTCTCATTTTTCATCTTTCTCTATGTTTATCTGTGAACAGATCTTCCATAAGTTTTTGTTCTAAATCGATGTTCTGAGATCTGATCTGATCTAATTTTATCCTCAAATGCTTATTATTCTCTCCCTCTCCCCCTCCCTCTCTTCAAAACCCTAACTCGTAATGGAAACCCTAGCTGCCACTACAAAATAATAAGGTTTTATCGACGTTCTATTACTTGCGGGTCTATAATCACCGCCCTATTTCATAAACTCTCAAATATCTACTTATGAGTTTCGTTTGCGATCTCTGATTGTGTAGGTTTTTCTATTTGATCATTGTATCTCTCTATGATCTTTGCAGGGTTTTGAAGCCGAAGATGATCATCGTGTAAGCGGCAATGGCATGATGAAGACTCCGAGGAGCAGTCTTTGTGAATCGCCTAGAATACCTTGGTAATGATACTTTTGTGGCTTGACTTTTAAAGGTTTTGTAAAACTCTAATGTTTGATCATCGATTCCAAATGGAAATGGAATCAACAGGTACTTACTGGTTAATCTTGTTATGCTACTTTCTGCTGAGATTTCGTAATATTTGAAAGGTTCGCCTTGATCACCCTGTTATCAATTGTTTGATTGATTGTGTATAGTGATTATTGTTCCTGTATTTTCAATTTTAAGTCCCAATCTTTCACCATTTAAATCTTGTGATCATAGGCCACATATCAGACACTCAGATGTTGCTTACACGTGGTACACATCCCCAAAGTTACCGTGAACAAGGAGTACCATGGTACACTAAGTTGAAAGATGTGTGCAAATTGGATCACTATGTTGAAGGATGTGTGCAAGGTGGAATCAACATCTAACTGTATATGTGTGAGTAATGATCTCAAGATCAAAGTGTGAAAAAGGGGCAATGACCAGATTTCCTTTCCATTCTGATCTCCTAATTTCATTGCCAAACTAGAGATTACAGAATATTTCTTTTCATTTCCCTCAATTACCTTTCCTTTTCCCTTTACAAAAGAAAATTTAATAAAAGGAGATTTTAGAAATTCTCCCAAAATTTGTTATACCCCTTTTCAGAAAAGAGACAAGTTTTCATCATCTGCTGCATGAGACTTGCCATTTGGAGATCTTACTTCTAAAAGAAATAAAGATAGCATCAATAAATAAAAGTGGTCCTGCGTATAGAGTTGACCACCCAAAATAACAATCAACTTGGTATGGGCCTCCTCGGGCCAGGCCTCAGCCCGCTCCAACCTGGCCCGATCTGTAATAGGCCAGGTATGGCTAGGATAAGTAGGCTGATATATAAATGGGCTAGCCCGGCATGATTAGTAAGCCGGGTCGGCTATGTGCTACTTCCAAATGCCCGCCAAGAAATTTGCCCTTTTAATCTTGGCCCGATTAGATCAATTGAATTCTTTTATATAGAAACACCATGGGCCAGGTATGGGCTAAGGAGGCCCGACTATAAACGAGTTGCCTCGGCCTGACCAGATTAGTAATTTGGTAGGGTATATATGGCCTAGCTTCTATAAGCCCAATTATAATAGACCCATTCACGGCCCGACCGAAACTTGGAAGGACCCAGCCCATTAAGACCACTAAAGTTGACTTGTAGTCTGGCATGGAATGTGCAAAAGCTATGATCTTCAAATATTCAAAATTTCTCTCTCACCCACAAAATCAGCAGTTAAAATCAAATATTCAATTCTATAATTGATATGTAACTTGTAATTGTAATTGACCCTTGATTGTTGTAGCATAACTCTATAAATTAAGGTTGATGAAGGAAAGAATATACAATAGAAAAATCAATCAAATATTGTTTGAATCTTTTGTTAATTAACATATCCATCTCTACTATAAATTAGCAAATTTGAAAGTGCATTGCCCATAAGTACTTCTATCTCTTTTTCTCAGTGCTTTGAGTACATAGAAAACCAAAGAGAAGAGAAGTGGCCACATACCATTGATGGGTTCAATGGTGAAGATGTCTCCTCCTTTTGAAGGAAGGAAGATTGTTAGAGCAGCACTAAAACTACTACTTGGGTTAGTGTTTCTTGGGTGGTTGATGCTCTGGATCATGCTTCCAACTAACACTTATTGGCAGATATGGTTGCTGGAGCTCCGTGCCAAGGCTAATTCAGCGTACTTCGGTGCACAAGGTTCAAATTTCTCCATCTATGTTACAATCCATATTTCTTGCCTCCAATCTGTATCATCCTATATGAGTTTGTGTCGGTCATTACAGTGTTCAAATGGACTCGTATCGGTATGTATCATACAAACTGGTAACCATTTGTCTTGCCAAGAAACAATATGAAGACTAATCATATTATACACATCTTGATTACATTTGAGATTTAATCTACATAAAAAAAAACCGCCCGACATCAATGTCCGTTTCAAATTCTGTTATATTTATATCAAGTTGTTTTTCACCGGAGATACGATTTTCCTTTTGTTGTGTTGTTGTTGCAGGCTCAACCCTTTTGATATTCACATTCCCCATTCTTTTCATTGCGGTGTTGAGTTGTTTGTACCTTCATTTGGGAAAGAACAGCGGTGTAAGTGGTTACATTGACTTGTAAGTGGTGTATCCTAGTGATTTTTCCATCGCATAAGTATACAATGGGAGCTCGGGGCTCAGCGAGGACTAGTGATTATGCTCACTTACATTCCAGATTTTACCAAATTCTTTTCAACTTGGTCTTCTAGCTTAAGGTATTTATCCCTTCCTTTCCCATCTAAAAAATATGTTATAATGTTATGCAGCAAAAGGAAAAAAGGAAATGTTGTAGTGTTAAAGTTTTATTTTCCACATGCTTGTTGGTTGGTTTATATTTGTCATATCAAGAGTCCCTTGAGAGAGATCATTCTATTTCAGCATTCATGGGTTGGATTTATTTATATATTTACGGTAGGGACACAAAGGCACCTAGTATTGTGTTTAATTTGCAGCATTGAAGTTAGATTTAGCTCCTCATAGTGTGAATTGCTTTTGTCCCCAAGTTTTCAATAACTAATTATCACAAAGTGTAGTAGCTAATTCTTGATGAATGATTGAAATACTAACTTGAGAGCAGTCATCCTATATTTGGTTCAGTGGGTTTCATTCCAATATCTTATAGCTTTATGGCCTCTAGGTTCTCCCATTCTTATCTTGGATGCTAATATCTCCTTCACACATTAGAGAATTATTGGCAGCTTTATTTGGTGATTTCCACTTTCTAAAATTTACACCTCTTTCCTCAGCTTTTTCTAGATCTTTGCAAATAACTGATAATTAGCATTTATCTTTTACAACTACCAAGTCATTAAAAAATTGACACTTTTCCTTTGTCACTTATGTGATGCTTTCAGGTTTCTTTGCTACTTAAAGACCGTTTTATTGATTTGTTACCCAGTAGGGACCGGCTTTTTATTAAGGTATTTTATATTTGTTAGTTTGTCTTCCTTGGATGTTTCTATATCATTTTTCTTCTTGACTAGTTCGCGATGGTCTTCCA
Organism: Chloranthus sessilifolius; assembly: GCA_021018995.1. NCBI lineage: Eukaryota > Viridiplantae > Streptophyta > Magnoliopsida > Chloranthales > Chloranthaceae > Chloranthus > Chloranthus sessilifolius. The sequence goes on along the minus strand of CM037592.1, from coordinate 29,183,087 downwards.
CTACGTAAATAACTGCATGACTTGATAATTTATTAACCACTTGTTTTCTTTGCATATATGCTTATGTAATATTATGTTTCTGTTACTGTGAGGATATCAACATCCTTAGACTATTTCACCCCTAGATATGGCATTGATGTAAATAAATGGGGGAAAATAGATTTTTAAGTCATTTTGGAAATTTTTGCTTTTTAAAAAGTTAGTGGAAAGGTGGCAAACTTGTAAATAAATGAATAGGATGAGGTTATATGAGGCCAGGGACACTACCTTCAAAGGTAGCGTCCAATGGTACCTTGGAAGGTAGCATCCAGCCCTTTGAAACCCTATTATCTAGAGGGTGGCCTCCAGTATACCATGTGTAAATTAATGTTGATGAAGTTGCATATTATGTGTAAATATAGTCTTCAAAGGGGAGAAAAATATCCCAATACATGTGTATGATAAGGTCCCTTAATTAGGACTTTATTCGTAGGAATAATGGCTCTTGACCGACATTTAAACACAAAAGTGATATTTGCACCGTCAAAATTATTATCTTTTTAGCTCAAACCATTGAAGTGGCGTACTAATTTATCATTATTTCATGTGGCGCACATTTATGACCATTCTAAAATGTCCAAGTGGCAATCAATTATTGGAATATATCTCAGCCCAAAGAAACAGACCTATAAGTGGATGGGAACCATCAGCTTGATGAACTTTAATATCAGCCATTAAAATTAAAAACAACGATTCTTATTACAGTCTATAGATTGGATGATTAATTAATTAACTCTCCCTAAAACACCATTTCTTGTAGAAACAAGAAAGATATGCAAATAAATTTTGAGGTGGCCTGGCATGGAGAACGTCTTCTGGTGGGTAATCTTATGGGCAGTTTGGTAGCTCATTTGGCTGGAGAGGAATGAAAGAATTTTTAGACATAACAAGAGTGTCCATCTATCAGGTTATGAAGGTGTGAGTGGTAAATTGCAGTTGAATGGATGATTTTATCATGTACTGAACTGGCTGTTTTCTCTATTTTCCAAATACTACTCATTATGTGTTCTAGCTTTACTCAGATTGCTGTTCCTACATGACACACACATAATGATCTAATTACCCCAGCTACATACATTAACAATAATCCCCAATGAACATCCTCTCACCTAATGCAATAATAGTCCTGTATTTATTGGAATAAGAAATGGTCAAAATAAAATTTGCCCTTGGTTGGTTGTGGTAGATGTTGATGAATTTATCAAAATCAAATGTTATTTAACGCATGCTATTTTTCTTGGTATAGGTATGCACTGCTAAGATGAACTTAAGTGACGAGGTTGACTTGGAAGATTATGTTTCTCGACCAGATAAAATCAGCGCTGCCGAGGTTAGTGAGTCTTTATTTTAAATATATAGCTTTAAATAAGAAAGACCAGGAGACCCTGATTCTCCTGTAAGCATGCATGTAATTATTTTCCATTGTCGATGTTTGCCACATATGTTTTTATTTTATTTAATTTTTAAAAATTTCTTTTGTATCTGCATTACTGCTCTGACCTACTAATGTGCTCCAATACTTCTTGAAGACTCTAAAATGCAAGTTTGGTTTCAGATGCAAGTTCAACCATCCAAAAAATAATGCAGAGGCAAGTCGTTGGGCTCCTTTAAGTTTTCACTGATGGACATTTAAGTAATTCCTCTCTCCCATTATGATTATTTTGGGACTGCAGGTTGCTGAAATTGATGATGTTCTATATTACCTGAGAGGCCATCTGAGCCAATATGTACGGTAAGATTTTCATCTAATCTCCAGTGGTAATCATATTATATTTTCATTTATTTTTCTTCATGCTGACTTGATATCTTCATATGCTATAACCTTTAAACGACCCTTTAGTTTTATCTAAAGACTTGAAAATGTAAGTTTGGTGCAAACTGCAAGTATCATCACCCAAGAGATCTCCAAATTCCATTAGCTAGTCTTGGTTTCTGATTACTCTATAAATAGTGAATGCTAGTCTTGTTTTCTGATTTTCTTCATAGTCTTCTGTTAAATATTTGAAGGTTCCTTCCTTATACAGGGTCGCTTAGCTCGATTCACAACTAAATGCAAAGGGAGCAGAGGAGGTACCTTCTAGAGGCATTTTTCATGGTTACCAGTCTTCTGTATCTGGTTCCTTTTGACAGATCAGCTGCCCTTTCAAACAGAAGTGCTGCCCAAAGAGGGTAATGTATCCCGAGTTTTAGTTTGTTATTCAATTTGATACTCTGCCATCTTACAAATTACAGTCAATAATTAATTATGCATATTTATATGATTTTGGAGGGAATTAGAGGCTTTCGGTTTGGATCAGCATGACATGGCCAACCCGACCTGACCCGGTTTGGGTCGTGACTCAAGCAACTTTAGAGGCATCTGTCATTTGACCAGAGGTGAGCTTTAATTTACCTCGCCTATGTTTTAACCTGTAAATATTCTTATGTGAAAGTAAAATTAAAAAGCAGCCCTGTCAAAAAAAAAAATGAAAAAGCAGCCTCTTATAGAAAAACAAACAACCCAAATCACAGTTTAGTTAAAGTAAAACCTCCTCCAAAAGTTAAAGTAGTGTTATCTACTTATCTGTCTTTTGATCTTATAGGTTACTTTGAGATTTTTCAAAAGCTGGAGAGCAAAGAGTTTAGTCTGTATCGCTATAAAAATAAATCATAGGGTGCCTCTATAAGCCCACAAAAAGTTGTATAACCCACATCACCCTACACTGCCCACTCAAAAAACCAACATGGATCTGGCTAACCACAAGAAAAAAAAAAAAAAAAGGAAACCAAGTGGCATTTTGTCCTTATATGTTTAGATTTTTCTTCAGTGATCTGATCTGCTTCTCAAAAAGTAATTTACAGAACTAATTCACAGAATCTTCTCAATTGTAGTTGCATGTTTTTTTCAAGTTTGCTGCCAGTTCATATAAGTTTTTACCTATATCAAATAAAAATTAGAAGAGGTTGGCTTACTTCTGGAGTTCACTGTCAAGATTACTGAAGGTCACTGTGGCCACTCCCTCCATCTTGATTTGAACCAAATCCTGCATGAACAATGGCAACTGAAACTGAGATATCAGAAACTTTTACAGAAAAAGTAAGCTATACCACTCACCTCGTTTTCAGTTAATAGTTTCTGCTTTATGTTTCTTTATCACTGCCTAAATGGAAACATGATCAGATGAAGTGACGTGAGGCAAATTCGAGACTATAATCTAACATAACGATGATCTTATCCAAACATATTCGAAAATTCAGCTTCTGGGTTTTCAAGATTTGTGTAGAATTATCAGAGTACCAACCACTAATTTTTCAAGATCATATAAGTCTAGAGAGATTGTATTGAGTTTCAGTTCTTTTTAACTTCAATCTACAGAAGCACGGATTAGCTCATATGTATGCAATAGATCAGGTTATAATTTTCTATCTCGTTAAGATATTGAAGTTTCAAGGACAGAGAAGTTCTAGAAGAGATTCAACTTGTTTTATATAGTATTCTTTACCACAAAATAATTTTTGTATTTGTAGTCTGAAAATTAGGGACCATCTTTTCTTTCATTTTTCTGATTGGTCTGGAATCTGGTTTTCTTTCTTTGTTTACTTTTACGGATCAAAGTGAAAATTGAAACAATAAAAAATAAAAATCAACTAGTTTGATCCAGCTTTATTTGCAGCTGAAATATTTTCAATTACTATTATTTAAATGATTTTTGAAAATCAAATCTTAAGTTATCTTCCTATATTTCAGGTCATAAGAGGGCCATTTATGCCTGTAGTTTTTCAGACCCCACTATAATCTCTTAAACTACTATGATCAAACATGCAACCATGAGCTTCATCAACCATGATTGCTAAATCAGATCCTCAATGATTTTTTGGTTCTAACTTTAATTTTGAAGAAAAACTTGATAGAAAGTTCTGAACTTCTTTGATTTGATCTGCAATAATGATTTAATCCATAGTTGAAGATCTGAGCCAGTATCATTATGCATCAATAAATCATAATTGTGGTATATCAGTTCAAATCGTTCCTATTACAATGAAATTAGGCATTATATTACAATTAGTTCCATTTTTTTATGATGGCTACAACACCCTTTTACTTTAAAAATCTGAAATGAATGAGTTAATGGAAAATATAGTTATTTCATGTTACTAGGGGGTCAAGGTATCATAAAATAAGGCTGGTGTTACTACTACACCACTTTATGTCATCACCACCTCACTTAAACAAAGGAAAAATTTGTTGACTGTTTTGAAACAGACGATGGAGATCGTTTTTCATCCCAATCTTCACACAAGAGATCTTGAGATCATAGACCTACCACCAGATGCTCAGCTGTTGATTCCACATGGTATATATGGGAACCAAGGCGGTATTAACCCTACCTAAAGGGTTAATACTGTCAAGTATTAACCCTTCATACAGGTTGGTATCACCTTACCTCATATGTTTCTCTGTGGTGTCTCTTTTTTCGGTCGAAAGTGCTGGCGAAAAAAAGGAATAAACTAAATGCTTATCCTGTTCTTACCAAGTTTGTAATAACTTATTAGATTTGATGCATTTCTAAATTTCTAGGTGATGGAGTTGCATCAAGCAAGCAAACTGGACACATCCGGAACAGCCAAAGCGGTCATCTCGTGCTTCCAAAAGTTGGGTGTCTCATTTGAATTGGATCAGGTGTGTTGGATATACTACAGATTAATTAATTATTTTTGGTATTAGATTCCATTGTACTTTTTCTATGGCTCCGGTGGGTTCCTTTAACCATGCCACTGCCTATGAAGAGAGCTGAAATTTGGGTAATTCTCAAAAGTAGGAGTTACCTTTGGGCAATTCTCAAAAGTAGGAGTTACCCTTGTATCTGTTTTGCATGGTGTAATGGCTGCATCAAAGGTTGAAGCTCTAATGCTGATAAGATTCCGGTGTGATTCATATCCAAGCATTTTGGTAGATATGATGTGGACCTATTTTAAAGAGTTCGGTAGAAGTTAGAATAGATATAATTACATGGTTTGTGTTGTATCACTAACATTTTAAAGATTACATTATTCTTATTGAATATTTGTATTCATTACTGATTAGAGCATTGATTTTCAGTTTCTCTAGGCTGGACCAAACAAGACTTAAGTGGTGTGCGTAGGGTCTCCATACATGTAGATACCTTCACCAAATATTTCCACTACTTAAAATAAAAGAAAGTAAAAATCCATCCCCTGCATTATCATCTCACATCATAGAGATTTCCTAGCAGCTTGCAATTGGAAGCTGGTTAGTTGTAGATTTTTAATGGCATAATTGTATTTTAATCCTGTTAAATTTTATAACAGTAGTTAAAATTGTTCTCTTTTGACTTATAGTGTTAATTGATTAAAAAACTTTGATGCAAAAAAAAAAGTGTGCTTTTTATTTTATATAACATGATATGTGTTTCATTTTAGAAATGGACTTATAAATTGGTCTAGACTTGCATAACTGGACTTTTATAGCTGATTTAAGTCTGTGATCTGATTCCGTGAACTGAACTTGTATAACTGGGTTACCTTGTATAGTCGTATTATTGTATAACTGAACTTGTATGTCTGTGATTTGATTCAGTTCACTGTAACTTGTTTAACTGGGTTATTCTATAACTAAGCTAGATAAAGGGTTGAAAAAACAGAAGTTTCTTTCAATTTGGTTTCATTTGATTGAGGTGGCCGTCGCTATCCATTTGAGAAGTCAAGTTGGATGCTTTTTCGGTAAGATTGGGCATACTAGGTGTCATGCTATCGCAGAAGATTTACAACAATAGAAATCTTCTGCAATTTTTTATGGTTTAAAGGCATGGAAGGCACTGAAGGACAAACCCAATAGTATGGACCTTGTTTTGTCAGAAGTAGAATTACCCTCGATCTCTGACTTCAACCTTCTTGCCATGATAATGGGGCATGAGACCTGCAAAAAAATTCATGTTAAAAGTATGATATATTAATAATCTTTTGTTTATAGGCAAGTGTTTGGAACAACTTAAACCAAAAATGATATACCTATATATTGTGTAGCAAACAGGATCAGGTTGGGTTCAGGTCGGGTTTGGGCTAACTTGAATACAACTTATTTATATAACAGGTTAATATTTTCAACCTGGCCTATTAGATGGGGATTCCTTATATGGAAGTCATCAATATCTCAATTTAATGATGTTCTCTTTTTATTTCAAGCGAAGCTTTCCAATTTGAAGCTCACCGCAAACGGATCACTAGGGGATGGGGACACTTGGCATGAGAGGCGAAGCAAATTAAATTTATTTTTTTTCTTTTATTTTGAAAATGGGCCATGGGGTCCTTAGATTGTTAACTCTATTTCTTTTCTTCTTTTTGGTTGAATAAAAGGATTGAGCATGTAGAGATTAAAATGTTTGGCTGATTTGAAAGGTTGGATCATAGGTTGAGATGCAACATTTTGTGTGAATAAAAGAATTGAGCATCTATTTTTTTTATTAATGGCATTGAATGATTTGCATTTGAGTTGAATGGATGTGCTGAAATATGAGATTAATAGCTTTTTTTCTTTATATGATTTTTTTTAAAACATTAAAAAAAATTCATTAAAAAAATTACATTAAAAAAAGCATTAAAAAATTGCATTAAAAAATAGGCATAAAAAAAATTGCATAAAAAATCGTCGGCGTAATTTTTTTTATTTTTTAAATAATAATATATTTTTTTTAAATTGCATAAAAAAATCACTGCCAAAAGCAGTGGTTTTTTCTATGACTGTTAAGAGCAGTTGTTGTTGAAGTTCATAAACCACTGTCTTGTATAGTGGTAAAAAAAAACCACTCCTTTTTTTACAACTGTTTAGGGCAGTGGTTTTTTGAAAAAAAACTATTGTCAAAGACAGTGATTTTTTTGAAAAAATCACTGTTTAAGGTAGTGGTTTTTTTGGCTTTTTCACGTAGTGTTAGGCACGAACAAATTCCACAAAATAACAAAAATGGGGCACCATTCATGAAAAATTGCCAACATATCATCAATAAACAAGCATACAATGAAGATAAACCATTATTCATCAAAGAATGCAAGATCATAGCAATATTTACAAGAAAAAGAAAGAGAAATCAAAGGAAGTAAGTTTTAATAGTTACCTTTTGAAAGAAGATGGGTCTCTGATCTAGCATAAGCCGACACTCGATCCACACAAGCAGGGGAACAACAATGAGGCACGCAAAGAGACAATGAAAGAAAACCCTAGGAAGAGGCGGTTTTCGATTTCAAAGGAGGAGGGAGAGAAAGATTTGAAACAAAGCCTCCCAGCCCAAACTCGGGCTGTTTAAATTCCCCCAGCCAAGCCTGGCGCAACTATTAGTTGCGGTGCCAGGCAAATTTTTGCCCTCCTTTGGCTTGGCACAACTAATGGTTGCGCCAGGCTATTTTGAGGCCCCTAGTGTCCTGGCATAACTATTAGTTACGCCAGGTACTTAGGCCGGGTCTTGGGCTTGGTACGGGCCAGATAGGAGGGTCGGTTCCCCACTTCCTCCTTATTTGTTTGATTTATCACCCCCGACAGATGCACATGCTCTCGGAACGACGTTTGCTGAGGAAGCCATGCTAAAATAAACGAGGACCGAGGTCGATGAGCACCTCGGTCCTACACCAGAAATATAAAAAGTCCAAAAAAAAAAGAGAGAGAATCCCCATAGAGAAGCCAAAATCCTAAAAAATTCACATAAAATAAGAGCTTCAAAATCCCAAAAAAATTCACATAAAATAATTGCTTCAAAATTCCAAAAAATCATCACATAAAATAGTTTGAAAATTTCAAAAATAGGTCGGAAATTGATCTGTGTCCCCCGCAGAGACGCACAAGTAAAAGGCGGTAAAATGTCAATATTTTATCCGCAGTACAACTGTGCCATACTAAAGTCCTGAGTCAGAGGTTCACCTCAGATTTTTGGATCCTGCTTTAAGGAAGGAGCAACGGTGTCGATCCCGCTCAAATAGTCAATGTTTTGATCAGGTCAACTCCACTGCTAAATTTTAGCATTGAGCGCTCTGTTTTAGATTCATATGAACTTTAGTGTCGTAAAGCTTCAGATTCTCCATTGCAAAAGGTCAATCGTTGGTTGAGACCAACCTGTTAAGGATAAGATTACATATCAATCAAACTATGTACAACCATGCATTCGGAAGGGTTCATTTCCCTTTTATTTTCTGCTAGCTTAAAACCTATATGGGCAGCGGTATCCCTATAAAGTGTACGCCATGTGTCTGGGTATCCGTATGATGATTGTTTGTCCCTGTAAATTATACCCGGACGGGCTCGGGTTGGGGCTTCCATCGCCTTTGTTGTTGTTTATTGCCCCTGATGGACGCATGATTATGCATAGTTAATTGATGTTTATGATCATTGTTGGCGGAAGTCAGGAGTGGATGCCCCCTTTTGGGAGACACCCAATGTTTGGTTGGATCTGTTCAAGGTAGTTGAAGCTGGATGCTCTAGCTCATGTTGATCCAGGGCACATTTTTGAAAAATGGCACGTACTCCCAAAAAGCGTTGTAACATCTATTCACTTCGCTCGGGTGGTCATGCTAAATAAACTTTTGGATCGATGGGTTCGCCCAAAGATCTCGAACCCTGCTTTCAGCAGGGGCACCCGCGAATAGTCCGATGGGGCCATCGAATGCCTCGTAGGATTGGATGCAAACTGTGGAGCCTTGCGTGTGTTTACTTCGCGCCTATCTTTGAATGTGGGTCGATCACCCCTCTTACTTACGAAGCTGTTGCATTCAAAATGAATCTCAAACATCAATCACCTTCAAATCATCTCGAAAAGCGGATGTTTTTCTCGGCTAACGGGCTTTCGCAACTAATTCCACCTCGGTTATGCCTAGTAATGTCGCTAAGCGCTTGGGAACCGATAACCTCGAGAAACAAATGATTAGCCTGGCACCCCAGGGCTTTCATTTTCTCACCGTGTTACTCACTTGATGTTTGAAGTTCGTTCTGAATACAACTGACCCGTCAGTAAGTCCTTGGGCCTCTTCGGATGTCTCTTTCCTTTGGCATACGATCATTAGTGATTGGATACCAAAGAGGGGCATCTGTAAACACCCAAATTTGGCCTAAGGCCCGATCAAAACACCTTTCGAGAGAGGTGCGATTTTGAGCTTTTGATGGCATGAATGGAACCCTTAGGAATCACCCTAGATCCCTTAGGAACCAATCCCGAACCTCAAAACCCATTTCGAACCCTAAACCTAACCTTACCTTGCTATGTATAAAGAGTTGTGCATTAGAATTGGCTATGACCCTCTACTGATCGAGTCTCATACCATTGAGGAGTAGAGATCGTTAGCTTTCCAACGGTCCAAGGATCGCCCCAATCAGAGGTATACGTTAAAAGATATGGCAAACCGAGCCCGGAGGGCATGAATGTAAAATGATGTGGGCCCCTTAGGGACTTGGCGCAACTAATAGTTGTGCCAGTAATAAACTTTGCCTGGTGCAACTAATAGTTGCACCAAGCCAATTCTCCCTCATTTTAAGCTTGGTGTAACTAATAGTTACACCAGATTCAAAAGTGGGCCCCATCCTCGTGAGTTGACTTTCAGGCTACTGTTCATTACTGTTTTACTGTACATTTGCCTGGCGCAACTATTAGTTGCACCAGGCATATGAACAGTAACTGTTGGTTTTTACCCCGAAATTCGTGACTAGGGTTTTACTTGTTGACCATCTCGACCTTTGGGGTGTGTTTAGCTAGTTTTATTGCACCCTTTTAAAGCCTATTTGCACCACTTCAAGTGACTTAAGGCCTCACTCCATCATCCACCATTGGAGGACCTTCCCACACATGTCAAGGCTCCAAAAACCCTAGGAAACCTTAGATTGCCCATCACCTAATTGCTAATCCAATTAGGACTTTAACCCCTCACTAATCCTCCCTTCCTCTATAAATAGAAAGCCACCCCTCTTGCTTAAGGGTTGAGAATTTTACTTAAGAGAGAAAGAGCTCCAAGTGAGAAGTTCTTCCTCCCTTTGGTGCACTATTTTCACATAAAATCCAAAACTCAAAAACCCCTTCCCAAGCTTGCTCTTACACCCAAAACCCTTAGCCTAGGTGTCTGCAATCCTCTAACCTCTCTTCTCCATCTCCTAGCTAGTAGGCCTTAGTGGTTAGAACCCCTTTTCCCACCATTCAAGCCTCCAAAAGCTCATCAAAAGCAAGTCAAGCAAGGCTCCTCTACAGTGCTACAAGAGCCCGACGGCTCTGGTTCTCCACTTTCTTCTCCTATCTCTTTCTAGCTCCCTCCATCCTCCCATTTGTGCCATTACACCGCCAACTTTTCGGTAGGAATGGAGGGTCACAAATAGGATTCTAAGCCCTTTTGGGCAAGAGGAAGCTATTTTCTTTTCTTTTACTTCATTTTATTTTTGGCCATTAGTAGAGGCCGTGTTAAGCGGGTTGATCGGATGCCTAACACCCTCCCGATCGATAACCGAAGCCCCTACCCAAGAGCCTTTGGTGTGGACCGGATTTAGAGTCATATTTTTAGCACTTCAGTGCTCATAAAAATGAACTAGGTATCCCGAGACACTGAAAGCTCTGGGTGGCGACTCTATATTTTTGTTAGAGAGCGCATCATCGCGACGGGATCGTCTCGATTCCTACGGTTGCACAACGGGTTATAGGTTTTCCCATAATCTCACCTCTGAAAAGCCATTACTTGTTCATTTTCCATTACCTCCTGATTTGGTGGCGCAACTCGGTTTTAAGTAAAATTGTGAGTTTGGCTATTAGAGTAGCCTGGTATAGTGCCGTCTGGAGTGCTAGATTTAGCTGTCATTAATATCGTGATTTGCTGTTCCAGAGCTAAAATTTTTGTACTCATGTCCTCCTCCTTCTTTACTTTATCGTTGGAGATATCGTAAAGTGCACCCCTCGCGAGCGGGGTGTGGCAAGTAATATCAGGATCAGATCTAACCAGAGCCTGTTTCTATTTTGATTTGTTAGCCAGATTTTTGAATAAATTCTAGGACTGCTAGCCATTCTGAGCCATAAAGGCTCCTCCACTTACGGCATCAAGTATAGACTAGTTGGTCTCAATCAATCCATGATAGAAACTTTGCGCTATCGACCAATTTGGTACCTTCTGATGAGGACACTTCCGTAATAGATCCTTCATCTGTGCCCAACTCTCATGAAATAATTCTCCTGGCAATTGCCTGAAGTCTTGAATTGCCTGGCGAATTTGGTTAATTTTACCAATTGGAAAGTACTCACCCAAGAACTTGGACTGCAATTCTGCCCAGGTGGTAATACTTCCGGTAGGTAACGAAATTAACCATGCTTTCGCCCTGTCCTTGAGAGAGAAAGGAAACAGACGTAGTTTTATGGCTTCTTTATTAGCATTCGATGTTTGCAACACTGTGTAATGTTTTATGAAGTCCCTTAGATGCTGGTAGGGATCTTCTCGATCAAGCCTACGAAAGGTCGGTACAGATTGAAGTGTATGGAGCTTGACTTCGTAATTTTGACCCGCAGGCACCTCTAGTGGAACTATACAAGAGGGCTCGGCCAATGCTATGGGGCTAAAATACTCCTGGATGGACAAATTGTCAGCCATTATTGAGGATTCTCTTGTAGAAATTTGGCTTGCCGCCAAATTACGTCGGAGAGTCCTTTCAATTTCTGGATCACACTCAAAGAAATCTAGACTTCGAGATCAGGAGTGATGAAGAAAAGAAAACTCTATGTTTTTTATATTTTTAATTTTATCTATTTTTATTCTAGAAAGCAGGGAGAGAGCAAATCTAAGCCTCGAGCTTCGCTGATCAAGGGAAGTTGAGACTCTGAGTCGTCGCTTCGAATAAACCTGTGAAAGATTAAGAAGTGATCAAGAAAGTTAAAAATTTAAAGAAATATAAAAAATAGAAAGATAAATATTTATTTTTAAAACAAAAATATAAACAAAAAGATAAATCACTTCCCCGACAATGGCGCCAAAACCTTGATCGCTACTTATGGGTGTATCTAATTAAGTCTTAACCTATTGCAAGCGCACAATGAAAATTCTAGAGCTAGTATAGGATCATTCCCACGAAGAAGTTATTATCTTATCTATATTTCTATTTCAAAGTTTATATTTATCTTTTAAGGTTCTAAACTACTGGAGAAATATGAATAAAGAATGAGTTTCTTAATTGAAAGTGCATAAAATAACTCCTAATCCTCCTTCTTCAGATTGAGGTCGTCAATCCCAATCTTCAGCTATTGGATATTTATAAAAATAAAAAGTACCGTTACACCATATTGCAATCTTCTAGAATTTTGTCGTCAATCAAAAACTAAAATTCCTTAACATAGATTTAATTTAATCAACAATCTCCTAAAATCTGGGCATCAATTAAATTCTAGAAAATTGAAGATGGAAAGGTAAAAATCGATACACTAATCTGTAAATTCCAACCTAAGTCGTCAATTCAAATCAAAATTTGAAGATGTTTATAAAGCATGTAAATAAAGCAAATAAAATATAAGCTAGAAAGCAAAGTAAATATATCTTTCACCCCTCAGTTGCAGTCATCAATTGCTTATGAGAAACTACACTAATCTTCAGCACCCAATAGCAGTCGTTAATTGGTCTTGAGAAGCCTCTGATATCTAATCTACAAAGTAATAAAAATCTACTCTAATTTTGATCAAAAGAAAACCCAACCTCAATCGTCAATTGATGCTGAGAATTTCTTTGATGATTTATTCCTACACCGGGCCCTCTTATTTATAAAACATAAGGGGTCGGTTTACAAGAATTCTAATTCTAATAAAAGAAACTACTAAAAATAAAAGTATCCTAATATAACTCTAATTCCTAATTTTATTCTTCCTTGCTTTCAAACTGCAGATGTGCTTCAGCTTTATTTCCTTGATAATAGCAACAAAGATCTTCGAAGTTTATCTTCATCAATCTTCTCAGAATCGTAATTCACCAAACTTGTAATTCTGTGCATGGCGGTGGTAGTTTTCACTTGATCAGCAGTAGCAGTTCAATAGTAGGGAAACTTTCCTTTTGCACAATCGTAAATTACGATTGTCTGTTTTCTTCTCTTTTTTGGAAAATCGTAAATCACGATTTTCTCATTTTCACATAGCTTTTTTACTGGACAATTTTCTATACTGAACGATCACTTTTTACTCCTTTGTCGCTTTCTAAAGAATCGTCTTTTGAAGAATCGTAAATTACGATTGCTTAGCTTTCTCTTTCTTCCGTCTTTAGCTTTAGCGCACAATCGTAAATTATGATTTCTTGGCTTTCAGCAGCGAAGAATCGTCTTTTTCGCTCAATCGTCTTTTTACTACTTTTGAGTTCATTTTGATGAATATTAAAACTATCTCTCTTTTACTATTTTTCCTTAATATCTTCACATCGTTAACTTGTTAGTAGCAAACAAAGTCCTAGCATCACTAAGTTAAGGGTGATAAAATGATAAATTATGTGACTGATCAACGATCCTATACTAGCTCTACAATTTCCATTGTGCACTTTTAATAGGTTAAGACTTAATTAGATATACACATAAGTAGCGATCAACCACTCCATGGCTATTTGCCACATGGGGCCTCAACATCATCGGGAAGGTCAATCCAAAAGCCTCTAACATACATCAGTTCATCCTTGTTGCCATCAAGTACTTCACCAAATGGGTAGAGGTTGTACCGTACATGAACATCATGGCCAGTCATGTCGAGAAGTTTATAAAAAACAATATCATTTGTTGATTCGACATGCCCAGAGATATCATCACGGACAACGACACCAACTTTGTGAACAAGTGCATTAGAGCCTTTTATGAGCTATACAAGATCAAACATCATCGTTCGCCACCATATAGATTGCAAACCGATGGAGTCGTAGAGGCTGCTAACAAGACAGTTGTCCACATCCTTGAGAAGATGATCGTTACATACCAAGATTAGAGTGAAATGCTACCTTTCGCACTATGGGCCTATCAAACGTTGATCCATACCACTACAGGGGCAATACAATTCTCCCTTGTGTATGGAACTGAGGTCGTGCTACCAGTTGAGGTCGATGTACCCTCACTTCATATTCTCATCGAGTCCAATCTACCGGAGGCCAAAATAGAAAGATCCAATTTTGAACAGCTGAATCTGATTGATGAGAAAATGCTTTAGGCTTTGTTTCACACCCAGGCCCATCAAAGGAAGATCGCATGTGCGTACAATAAGCAGGTTCACGTTCGAGTTTGAGATTTAAAGGAGGGTGACACGCTACTCAAAAAAATCTTCCCATCCCTCCACTCTGACCCGAGGGGGAAATTCAAGCTCAACTGGGAAGGACCCTACACCATCAGAGAAGTGCTCCTGAATACGCACTTTGTCTCACCACCATGGACGGGGATCATGTTCCTGAGCCGATCAATGCTGGATACGTACGATGATTCTACTCCTAGTCTCCCGCGGAAAAGTAAGTATTGCTAATATGGATACGTGATTGCTTAAGGACCCCTTAAAAGAGGCTATCATTTCAAAAGCCAAGTAGCCAGAAAGCATCCCTGAATGCTGATACCCTTTCCTACCCAATTTGAGCCTATAGATTTTCTTTCATAAACCCCTCCCAGAAAATAAGAAAACATAGATACAAACGAAGAAAAGAGAGTTATCACCAAAATCCAAAAAAATAATGTAACATCCTAAAAAATTTCTGAAACTATAGGTCCTGATTAGGTGCGTGTCTATTAAAAAATGCATCACCGTTTCAAATTTTTTAAATGAGATCGTTTCAGGTCCATTTGGGCTCGTGTAAGATTGTTGGACCAAGTTCATACACCGTGGTGGTGTGTATTGGCTCAACACCAAATCCGATTGATAAGTGATTTGGGTGTGCAGGCCCCACACTGGACCAAAATATTATTTGTATAATGGATAACACCTTAATTAGGTGTACCCGTTTCACCCGAAATCTAACTCTTTGGATAAGATTAACACCCAAATGGGTGTATGTGTTTTGTACTAGAACCAACCCCCATTAACTAATAAAAGGCAAAGCTTCTTAAAGAAGCTTCACCGGTTGGCAAATTTGCTAGGGGCTTTGGCTTTTAGAGAGAGAGAGAGAACATCAGCTCCCATCCACCAAAACCCTTCGTGTGAGATTTCAACCGTGTGATCGCGCGGCAAACTCCACACTCTTCGCTAAGCATGTGACTCTGACATCGCTAGAGTTCCATCGTTTGTAGATTCCAAGCCATTCAAACCCTCTTTTGGTCATAATATTCGAAGTCCCGAGGTCGGTGAATGTCGCGAGGATTTGTTGCATGTTGTGAGAAGAATTTAGCATGGAAGAATTGACGCTCGATTTTTGCCCGAATTACGCGATGAACGTGTGATTTAAAAGGTGAGCGATCTTTTATTTTGAAGATAAATTAGTGTTGAAATATTTTTTTATGTGCTCTATGCTGAGATTGAGTGAAAAGATTGGAGTTTATTGATGAAATTTGAAGAAAAATAGGCCAAGGAAGATGCCCAAAGGGTTCTGAACCTGTCGAAATCAAACCGTTCGAATTCGAAATCAAATCGTTTGAATTGGAAACCGATCAATCAAATTGTATGGAATAGAGAATACAAGTTTCTAAAGAAAGAATCGAACGGTTCAAATTGGTAAATTGACCGTTCGAATTTGACTGAATGTGCCAACATAGCTTCGGTATTTTGATTGTAACTTTTTAATCGAAACTTTGATTGATGCGATTCTTACGGTGTTGGAAAGAGGACAACGATCTCTACAACCTTTTTGAATTAACCAACTCATGAATCAAATATTTGAGGGTAAAAATTAAGAGAAAAGTTGGGTCAAGTTCTGAATCAGCACGAACTTGCCCATTTCTACCTTGGTTTTGAGAGAACACTTAAATACGTCAAAATTATTAGTAATTAGTATTAAGTCCTTAATACATCATCGTATGTGTGATGTAGATTGGGAATGGGGAGCCATGGATTTGGACCATTTGATTGGTTTGAACGGCTCAGAGATTTGATGTAGGGGAATCTCAATGAAAAATTACATTTTATGAATTGGAGTCATAGTTTCTTTGATTTATAATTTCCTTGATATTCGATCTGATTCTTTGTTTTTGTTATGATATGTTAAATTATATTTCCATCCTATCTCCGCATATGATCTGACTGTTGTGTTTCCCACTTTTGATCTGATTCGTTTCGTCCAGTTATGCTTTGATTTGATTCACTCTATTGGCCTGCTCGTTATGTTTTGCTTGTGATTCGATTTGCTCTATTTCCATACATGACATGATTAGTTGAACGTGTATATAAACTTGGAATTCGAAATAGAAACTAAGGGAAGTTAAACTAAAATTTCAGTAATGGAATCTGATTGTATTTGCATCTTTGAAGATTTTGACCAGGAGTCTTGGAATTTGATTAAAAATTAAAAGATAAATCATTAGTCATAGTAAAATAAAAGAGTATGGATGATTGGACTTTGAACTATAGAAACAAGATAGACTAAGTGTTGAGTTGTTAAATTAAGTATGAACCTTGAACCCTGTATCTGAGTGTGAATGTGAGTATTGAGAACGTATCCAAAAATTAACTGTGAGTAGGCATTGACAAGTGGACCGGTACGGCGGTTATCTGTACACAGTGTACAATGCATAGCATACATAAGTTGGCCGGTACAGCGTCGGTCCGTATGCATTGCATAGCATATATAAGTGGGCCAGTACGACAGCGGCCCGTACACATTGCATAGCGTACATAAGTGGGCCGGTACGACGACAGTCTGTATGCATTGCATAGCATACATAAGTGAACACAGTGAGTGAAGTGAACACAGTGAGTGAAGTGAACACAGCGAGTGAAGTGAACATAGTGAGTGATGTGAAACAATGTGAATAAGGAGATTTAAATCATCAAATAGTGAATGATGAATTATGGGGATTGAATTAATGAATTGAGTATAGTGAATGAAAAATACGAGCTTTTATTTTCATTATCAAATATCTGCCCTGTTATCGCTTTTATTTTGTCTTGAATATCTGATCTGCATCTGCTTTAAACCCTGTCATTAATAAGATGTAACTACTATTGATTTTCTTCTACTGAGCTTAGACTATTAGCTCACCCCGACTATACGTCATAGGTATAGCTTCAGATTAGGACCCTAGACTTGAGGAGAATCTGAAGTTGCCTACTGGAGGGAGAAGCTCACTTGAATTGGCACAGTGGCTTCTGAGATCTGAATTTTTGTACATATTTGCACATCATTGTTTAAGTGATGGTTAGTCATCACCGGTGGTTTAGTTTGTCTCTTTTAGACTATGTGTTCTCGATATAGAATTGGATATTTGGTTTTAGTTCTGCCATATGTTGATGTCTGTTTTAAATTCTGATGATTTGTGTATACCAAGTTAATTCTGTATTAGATTGTGATCTACGATTTCGCGATCCGAGTTTTCCCAAAGATTTGGGTTAAAGTTTTTTAAAAAAAATACATCTCTGAAAATTAGGTTGGGAAAATCTGGGTTGTCATTGTTGGTATCAAAGCTATGGTATTAGATCCTGAAGAGCACCATATGGGTAGGTCATCTGTGACACCATGTGTCACAGTTAATGTTAGAGCTTAGGCTTTAGGTCTTATGGGAGACCTAAGGATATGATGATAGTATCAAGGATATGAGTTTAGGTTTTGGCAGAACGTAAGGAGCATAGAGAAGCTTAGATTATGTTCGATTAAGATTAAGGCTTTGGATCTTCACGATCACTTCTGATGAAAATTTTGTTTGATCATCACAGATTAGAATGGCCCCGCGTGTCAGAGGAGGTAGAGACAGACTGAGGACGGTCCACATGACAGATGTTCCTGAAGGCGAGGGTACGTCATGTGGAATGATAATGGTAGTGATAGACAGGTGCTGAAAGCCTTGGCTAGCAATATGGCTCAACAGACGGCTTCAATAGCTCAACAGACAGCCTCAATGGCCCAACAAGCATAATTACTTGCAGCTAAAGACCACCCATCAGGATTTACAAAATTTAGAAAGATGCATCCTCCAAGCTTTTCGGCTCAAGTCGATCCACTTGAGGCTAAGAAGTGGTTGAATGAAATGGAGAAAATCTTCGAGGTGCTTCAATGCACTGAAGTCGAGCAAGTTCGTTGGGAAACCTTCCAGTTGGACGGAGAAGCTGACCCATGGTGGAAGTTAGTGTCCAGATTTAGAGTGCTGGAATTTCCCAATACGCCATGAACCTGGGTCGAATTTGTAGAGACATTTAATGATAAATACTTTCTCAGGATCATTCGGCATCAATGGGAGGTACAGTTTATAAAATTGGAGCAGAATAAGATGACTATCTGAGAGTACGGGGTTGAGTTTAATAGCCTATCGAGATTTGCACCGCCGCACGTGGCCACCGAATTGATGATGGCTAGGAAATTTCAGCTTGGCTTACGACCTAACATCCAGGAGAGAATTTCAATATTTGAGTTAGAAATGTAGGCGAGAGTTATGGCCAAGGCCCTTATCGTCGAGGAAGCCATCGAGAAGATGTATCTGCGGAGCAACCAAAAGAAGAAGTGCAAATCCCGTTGAGTGCAATCTTATGCTTCCGAATAGACAGGCATGGAAGCAAGACTACTGATGCCCGCATCTATCTAGCCTGCTCAGACTACGTACTCGAGACCATCCTTGCCTGCGTCTTTGAGACCTTTCTGCCTTTCAAACCTTACTATGGTTGCAGTATCACTGGTGCCTCAGCTGTCACGCACCACTTCATCGACATTGGTTGAATCATGTGCACAGTGTGGAAAAGACCATAAGTCAAACAACTGTTGGTGGACTAAGGGAGCATGCCTTAAATGTGGATAGGTTGGACATCGGACAAGAGATTGTCCCCACATAAGGAATGAGACAACAACGCTTGTGATTGGGTCACAAACTCAAGAGTCGGGTTTACACCTTGTAGGTACTCAATGTCTTCGGTATTTTGTATGAACTCCATGAGAAAACGGACATATTTGTTGTAAGTGAATGGTTTAGATTTTTGGTAAATAAATAGTTTCGATTTCTTGTGATACTGGATTAAATGTTGGGATGATCATTAACAGGTGGTTGGTAACAACCAATTACTACGATATACACCAAAAGTAATAGGTTACATTTTCGATGACGAAAATTTCTATTAAGTGGGGTGAATGTAATAACCCTAAATTCGAGCATGTTGAATTATGCTCATACCTTTTTTAATATGGCACGTTGATTTTCGAGGACGAAAATTCTTTAAGGTGAGAAGAATGTAACATCCCAAATTTTTTTCGAAACTATAGGTCTTGATTAGGTGCGTGTCCATTAGAAAATGCGTCACCATTTTGGATTTTTTAAATGAGATCATTTCAGGTCCATTTGGGCTTCTGTAAGATTGTTGAACCAAATTCATACACCGTGGTGGTATGTATTGGCTCAACACCGAATCCGATTGATAAGTGGTTTGGGTGTGCAGGCCCCACACCGAACCAAAAGATTATTTGTATAATGGATAACACCTTAATTAGGTGTACCTGTTTCACGCGGAATCTAACTCTTTGGATAAGACTAAACCCAAATGGGTGTATGTGTTTTGTACTAGAACCAACCCCCTTTAACTAATAAAAGGCAAAGCTTTTCAAAGAAGCTTCACCGGTTTGAAAATTTGCTAGGGGCTTTGGCTTTTAGAGAGAGAGAGAGAGAGAGAGAACGTGAGCTCCCATCCGCCGAAGCCCTTCGTGTGAGATTTCAATCATGAGATCACGCCGTAAACTCCGTACTCTTCGCTAATCATGTGACGCCGACATCGCTAGAGTTCCGTCGTTTGTAGATTTCAAGCCATTCAAACCCTCTTTTGGTCGTAATATTCGAAGTCCCAAGGTTGGTGAATCTCGCGAAGATTTGTTGCATGTTGTGAGAAGACTTTAGGCTTTAATCGAGTCCGATACAAGCGCGAGAGGTTGGGCTCTCAAGCTGTTTTAGTGTGGAAGAACCGATGCTCGATTTGCACCCAAATTACGATATGAATGTGTGATCTAAAAGGTGAGCGATCAGTTATTTTTGAAGAAAAATTAGTGTTTAAATGTTCTTTTATGTGTTCTATGCTGAGATTGAGTGAAAAGATTGGAGTTTATTAATGAAATTTGGGGAAAAATAGACCAAGGAAGATGCCAAAAGGGTTCTGAACTCGTCAAAATTGAACCATTCGAGTTGGAAATCGAATCATTTGAATTGGATAGAACCGTTCGAATTGGAAATCGAACCATTCAAATTGGAAACCGATCGATTGAATTGTATGGAACAGAGAATACAAGTTTCTGAAGAAAGAATCGAATGGTTCGAATTGGTAAATTGACCATTCGAATTTGACTGAATGTGCCGACACAGCTTCGGTATTTTGATAGTAACATTTTACTTCAAACTCCGATTGATGTGATTCTTACGGCATTGGAAAGAGGACAACGAGCTCTACAACTTTTATGAATTAACCAACTCATGAATCAAACTTTTTTAGGGTAAAAATTAAGAGGAAAGTTGGGTGAAGTTCTGAATCAGCACGAACTTGCCCATTTCCGCCTTGGTTTTGAGAGAACACTTTAATACGTCAAAATTATTAGTAATTAGAATTAAGTCCTTAATACATCATCGTATGTGTGATATAGATTGGGAACGGGGAACCGTGGATTTGAACCATTGGATTGCTTTGAATGGCTTCGAGATTTGAGGTAGTGGAATCTCAATGACAAATTACATTTTATGAATTGGAGTCATAGTTTCTTTGATTCATAATTTCCTTGATATTCGATCCGATTCTTTATTTATGTTATGATATGTTATGTTTCCATCCTATCTCTGCATATGATCTAATTGTTGTGTTTCCCGCTTTTGATCCAATTCGTTTCGTCTAGTTATGCTTTGATTTGATTCACTCTGATGACCTGTTCGTTCTGTTTTGCTTATGATTCGATTTACTCTGTTTCAATACATGACATGATTAGTTGAACGTGTATATAAACTTGGAATTCAAAATAGAAACTAAGGGAAGTGAAACTCGAATTTTAGTAATGGAATCTGATTGTATTTACATCTTTGAATATTTTGACCAGGAGTCTTGGAATTTGATTAAATATTGAAAGATGAATCATTAGTCATAGTAAAATAAAAGAGTATGGATGATTGGACTCTGAACTATAGAAACAAGATAGCCTAAGTGTTGAGTTATTAAGAATGAACCTTGAACCCCGTATCTGAGTGTGAATGTGAGTATTGAGAATGCATTCAAAAATTGACTGTGAGTAGACATTGACAAGTGAACCGATACGAAGGTTATTCATACATAGTGTATAGTGCCTAGCATACATAAGTGGGCCGATACGGCGGCGATCCGTATGTATTGCATAGCATACATAAGTGAACACAGTGAGTGAAGTGAATATAGTGAGTGAAGTGAATACAGTGAGTGATGTGAAACAATGTGAATAAGGACATTTAAATCATTGAATAGTGAATGATGAATTATAGGGATTGAATTAATGAATTGAGTATAGTGAATGAAAAGTACGAGCTTTAGTTTCTGTTATTAAATATTTGCCCTGTTATCGCTTTTTTTTTGCCTTGAATATCTGATCTGCATCTGCTTTGAACCCTGTCATTAGTAAGATGTAACTGCTATTGATATTCTTCTACTGAGCTTATACTATTAGCTCACCCCTACTATACGTCACAGGTATAACTTCAGATCAGGACCCTGGGCTTGAGGAGAATTGGAAGTTGCCTACTAGAGGGAGAAGTTCACTTGGATTGATACAGTGACTTTTGAGATCTGAGTTTTTGTACGTATTTGCATATCACTGTTTAGGTGATGGTTAGTCATCACCGGTGGTTTAGTTTGTATCTTTTGGATTATGTGTTCTCGATATAGAATTGGATATTTGGTTTTAATTCTGCCATATGTTTATGTCTGCTTTGAATTCCGCTGATGTGTGTATACCAAGTAACTTCTGTATCAGATTGTGATCTACGATCTGGCTGTCCAAATTTTCCCAAAGATTTGGGTTAAAGTTTTTAAAAAAAGTACATCTCTGAAAATTAGGTTGGGAAAATTTGGGTCGTCACTGCTAAGAAAAACAAAATCCCAAAAGGAAGATGGTTGAAGGGAGAAAATAGAAAAAAAATAGAAAAACAGTAGAAAAAAAAAAAGAACAAATCATGGGGCATGTATAGCAAAAATCTCCAAGGAAGAAGTATATCACAATAGCACGAGGCCAAGCAAGAAAACCTTTTAACCTGAGGATACCTTCAAATTCCTAACCCATCCCTCTCAACCTATTGCCACGATTCATCCCTGGAGAAAACCATCTTTAAGGTCTACAAGCATGCACAGTATCCGTTAAGTTAGCACGAGCCAAGTTGAGAGACAACAAAAAACTCCATCTAGTCGGCTATGACAGAATCAGCGTCCATGTCGTGGTCTTTGAAAAATGAATAAAAAGGAAAAAAAGAATGTTATGAGCTCAAAGTAAAAAGGACGTGGTGAAAACCCGCAAGGGTACCATGGGTAAAAAGAGCGAGCTTGTGTATACCAGGTAAAAACTTGAAAAAGTGCCTGGAGTAAGAAAGTAAAAATCCATGGATGTAGTGAACCCAAAAGGGCGCTACGGGTAAAAAAGAGGGTGTTAGTAGGCATGGCGAAAACTCATCTTGGGCGCTGTGAGTAAAAAGGTTGTTAAAAAAAACAGAGAGAAAAATCATCAGTTACTCCTTGGGTTACACTTCCAGGTTATCTAGTCATTACTTGGGTCACTCATGTTAGCTCAAATCAGATCCAGATCAAGTAGATCCTCAGACTGCATCGTTAAACACATGACATTAGGTAAGGATAAAAGGCTGATTCAATCCAAAGGGATGGACATTCGAACCTTAGAGAAATTCTAGGCCCAATTACCTCCTCTCGCGATTAAGGCATCATACAATAAAAAATGAAGAAAAGAAAAATGTGTATACCAAAAAAAGAGTTCTCCTTTTGTCATTTTCATTTCTGTACTTTGCTTGTGCCACTTCTCAAAAAAATAATGAGGGTGAAGTCGTGCTTTCCGCCTTTATATTAAAAAAAAGGAAACAAAAACAACAAAAAATGTATATGAATAAAAAAAATATGTTAGGAGTTTTATACCCCTTTCCTTTTATATTTGATCTATTTTGAAGTATGTGCAGGTCAAGTTAATAGCTCAACTTGCATTTTAAGTCACAAATCCTGTGGAAAAGTGTGCCTTCATGAGCATTGCGGCCACTCATCAGTCGACTGAGAAACCCCTCATAGCATTTTCGAGTAGCAACTTCACTCAAAACTCTTTCTAGATGAAGGTTCTCGCGTTCTAAGGCCACAACTCATTCTTATTCCTTCTCAAGGCGCTCCTGCAAAAAATGCAAAAACAAAAAAAAATAGAAGAAAAAAAAAAAGAAAAACAAAAAATGGCTCTTCAAATGGCACATACTCCCAAAAAGTGGTTCTACATCAATATTCGCTCCTCTCGGGTAGTTATGCAAAATTAACTTCGGGGTCAATGAGTACACTCAAAAAACCTCGAACCCTATCTCGCGTAGGGGCACCTATGACCAATCAAAGTGGGGCAATCAATGTCTCATAAGATTGGGCACAAACCATTGGATCTTTGCGTCATTGCTTTATGCCAATCTTTAAGAATGTGTCGATCACCCTCCTGCTCGTAGGGCTGCTAAGTTCAATACGAAACTCAAGCATCATGCATATCATCAATCATTTCATTATTTGGTTACACCCAGTAATGTCACTAAGAACTTAGGGATTGCTAATTTCGAGTGGCGGATGGTTTCCCAATGATATGGGCTTCCGTCACTGTACATATTTTCATCAATTGATGTTTGAGTTTCACATTGAATACAGAAGATCCGAGAGCATTCACCTTGGGCCTCTTCAGATGTCTCTTTCTTTCGAATATGATCATTAGTGATCGGATACCAAAGAAGGGTATCTGTAGAGACCCAAATTTGGCACAAGGCTCGATTGACCCATACTTCAAGAAAGGCATACTGTTGAGCATCCAAAATCATTTTCTAAACCCTTACAGCTCATCCTGGACACATAGAAAACCTCCTAGACCCTTAGAAAGCCCCAATCGAACCCATAGAACCCAATTTGAACTAACCAAAATGGCGGATAGCAAGAATATTACCAAATTTTATATAGAAATCTCTAGGAATTAAGACTTATACTATTGGAAAGTAGAGGTTCCCATCTTTCCAACAAGCCAAGAATCGCCTAATTCCAAGTTGTACATCAAAAGTTATGGAGAAATGAAAACTGTTGAGAAGTGCAGGAATATGCACACCTAGCCAAATGGCTTTTTCCAACAAGTACCACCCCCCCCCCTCCCCCCCTCAAGTCTTCAACTTCAAGCCTTTAGGCCTAGCTCTTAAAGCAAGCGGGCATATTATGCCCGCCTACCTTAAAAACTGGGTTTTTTGCAAAAATCATCGAATTGGGAAATCTTGGTTTGACTTGAGGACCACCCCAAAGTTTGGGGTGGGTTTCTTTAAGACCCTAGTACCCTTAGTAGCCTAAAATATAACCCTTTTGAGAATTCAATCCTCACTGTAAACACCCAAATTTGGCCCAAGGCCCAATCGAAA
This sequence comes from Chloranthus sessilifolius, assembly GCA_021018995.1. Classification (NCBI taxonomy): domain Eukaryota; kingdom Viridiplantae; phylum Streptophyta; class Magnoliopsida; order Chloranthales; family Chloranthaceae; genus Chloranthus; species Chloranthus sessilifolius. The sequence continues at coordinate 29,158,354 of CM037592.1, read as the reverse complement.
CACATTTCGAGAGAGGCGCATTTTCGAGCTTTTGATGGCATGTATGGAACCCTTAAGAATCACCCCAAACTCTTAGGAATCACCCTAGATCCCTTAGGAACCTATCCCAAACCTTTAGAAACCAGTCCCGACACTTAGAACCCATTCTAAACCCTAAACCTAACCTTCCCGAGTAATGGATAAAGAGTGGTGCATCAGGAGTAGCTGAGGTCTTCTACTGATATCAAATCATATACTATTGGAAAGAGGACTTCTCCAGCTTTCCAACGAGCTAAAAATCACCTCAATCAGAGTTGTATATCAAAAGTTATGACTATTTGAAAATCGAGCTTTTTTGAAGGGATTTTTGCCTGGTGCAACTAATAGTTGCCCCAAGCCACCATTGGAAAGAGGACTTCTCCAGCTTTCCAACGAGCTAAGAATCACCTCAATTGGAGTTATATATCAAAAGTTATGACTATTTGAAAATCGGGCTTTTTTGGAGGGATTTTTGCCTGGCGCAACTAATAGTTGCGCCAAGCCATTTTCCCCCTGGATTTGCCTGGCACAACTAATAGTTGTGCCAGGCCTTTTTTTCTCAGAAATGGCTTGGCGCAACTAATAGTTGTGCCAGGCATATGAATAGTAGTGACTATTAGATTTTGCCCCGAAAATCATGATTGGGGTTTGATTTGTTGACCACCTCAGTCCTTGGGATATGTTTTGATAACTTTGTTGCACCCTTTTAATGCCTATTTGCAACCCTTAAGTGATTTGAAACATTAACCCATCATCCACCATTAAAACCATTCCCCCACATCTCCAAGCTCTCAAAATCCTAGGAAACCTTAGATTAGAGATTACCTAATTGTTAACCCTAATTAGCATCTAAGTAGCCTCCTAACCTATCCTTTTACTATAAATAGAGCCCCCCTCCCCTTGGTTTAAGGGTTGAGAATTTCTACCTAAGAGAGAAAGAGCTTAAAGTGAGAAGATCTTTCTCCCTTTAGTGCACCCCTCCCACACAAAAACCAGAATTCCAAAACCTCTTCCCACCCTTAGCATTTCATAAAAAACCCTTAGGTTAGGTGTGTGTGACCCCGTTGCCTTCCTTCCCTACCTATTAGCTTCAAGCCTTAAAAGCTAGAACCCCATTTTTCCCCAAACAAAGCCTTCAAGAGCTCATCAAAGCAAGCCACGCAAGGCTCTCCTATGGTGTTACAAGGACCCGAGGGCTCCGGCTCTCCCCTTTCTTCTCCTATCTCCTTTTGCTCTCCCTACCCTCTCATTTTGTGCCGTTACGCCGCCTAATTTTCGATAGGAATGGAGGGGTACTAATAGGATTGGAGGCCCATTTGGGCAAGAGGGAACCATTTCCTTTTCTTTTACTTCATTTTAATTTTAGCCATTAGTAGATACCGCATTAAGCAGGTTGATCGGGTGCCTAAGACCTTCCCGATCGATAACCGAAGCCCCTACTGAAGAGCCTTTGGTGTGGACCAGATTTAGAGTCATATTTTTAGCACTTCGGTGCTCATAAAAATGAACTAGGTTTCCTGGGACATCGAAAGTTCCGGGTGGCGACTCTATATTTTTCGTTAGAGAGCGCCTCGTCGCGAAGGGATCATCCCAATTCCCACAGTTGCACAGATGGCGACTCTGCTGGGGATAGCTTGTAGAGCTTCCCCTTAAACTTGGCCTTGTTATTTTTTATTTTTACTAACATGTTATTATTGTTTTTTTAGTTTATTTTTGCTATTTTTTTACTCACCCTTCCAATTAAGTCGTTTTACATACCCCTACTTTTCTATCATTTACGAGCCCTAGCCGATTGGCGGGCCTACATGCGTATTGTCTTTTAAAATTCCTTACTTTTCCATCATTTTAGTGCCTTAGCCGATTGGTAGGCCTACTTGAGCATTGTCTTTTAATTCCCTTACTTTTCCATCATTTAAAGTGCCTTAGCCGATTGGCAGGCCTACTTGTGCACTCATATTCCATTAGTGGACGCTGGCTTGTAGTGACGGCACGGGATAATCACCCTCGGTCTTTGAACTAAAGAAAACTTTCAAAAGAAAAGAGAAAAGCTTTGAAAAAAAATAAAATTGAACTAAGTTAGGGAGCTAAATCAATCTGTTTTTTTACGGGGTAGATTTTCAAAGGGTTGGGTTTAGGCACACATACAAACACTCGGGTCTTAGTATGGCGGCAGCCCCTAGTGGTGATGATCCAGAAAAGTCTCAGCCCACCTAGTATTTGAGAAGGCGCTCGCGCCAGAGTATATCGGGTGGGTTCCCATTCCAAAAGCTTAAAACCCTTGGGGAGCGCGCTAGCGAGTTATACCGGACTCAAACCCTTTAGGTGCAGTGAGGAGAGAATCGATCACCAAAAAATAGCTCAGTTCCTGGAAGCCTAGCTTCCACAAAAAAATCAAAAAGAAGAGACTAATTTCGGGTGTTGGTGGTTGCTGTCATCAGTTCTGGGGCATCAATTTTTGCCTGGCGCAAGTATTAGTTGCGCCAGTGCAAAAAACTGAAATTTATAACTAGCGCAACTAATAGTTGCGCTAGCTTTAAAATCCACATTTTTACCTTGGCGCAACTATTAGTTGCGCCAGTGTAAAAATAGTGCCCTGCAACCTGGGCGCATGTATTAGTTGCGCCAAGTTTGTTTTGCACCACACCAGCCCGAATCTGTGGCCTTCTTCACCTCCCAAATCCCCCAATCAGTGTGCTTAGTGCCTTGTTCAGGCCCCGCCATCTCCGACACCCAATACGCCCCCGCCGGTCAAAAGAGGGCAACTTCTTTTTGGCTCATTCCGGGGGATCAAGTTGTTTGCCTCAATTTTTATGCCTTCAATAGATCGAAGGTTCTCCTTCGATTCTTCTGAAGTGCATCGGAATCGTCGCCGCGAGTCTTAAATTAAGGTACTAGAGCCACCTGAGAAGGGAATTTTAAGGCCTCAGAACCTTTGTTTTTCAAAACTTTTTCAAAAAAAATTTAAAAAGTATATATAATCAAAACCCAAAAAATATATATAGTTTGTGGTGCCGGCACAACAGTATTATCTTTCCCTCTGCCGTCCCGTAGGGGAAGAAGGTGGAGGATTTTTGGGCCTTATCCAAGGCACCCTTACCCAACCCGTTCCCGTAGAATGTCGTGGGTAGTGGACCCGGCTTATGCCGATCCTGACTCATCCCCGCAACATTCTCCAACCCACTCCCATTCGGGAGAAGTTTTTTCCACCATTCCCCTCACCCAACCCCCGTTTCTGGCCCATTTGGCGCCCCCATATTCCCAACCATTACCCCCCAAAATATCCAAAGTCCTACCCCCCATTCTCCATCTTTTGCTCAACCATGCCCATGCCAAACCCATACCCATTTTCCCAATCCACATCTATGCCCCAATTCCCATCATCCCCCAATAGAACCCATCCACCCACATTCACATACACTACTTCCGCCCTATCCGCCCCTCGCAAAATCCTCCATCCATCCGGGTCATGCCCATTTTTACCGGGGCCATGCCCAACTTTCCTCATCCCTCCTCATCATGCCCCCCATCATTCCAAAACATACCCAATACATCCCCTCATCCACCCCATACCTCCCCACCTACCATGGTCATGCCCTATTATATTGGGGCCATGCCCAATTTTTCCACCACCTCCATCCCATCTATACCCCATCATCCCTTAAATCCCCCATCTCCATCCAACCCTCCCTCCACGACCATGATGGAGGAGATGTTCCAAGCCTATTCCATGTGGAAGGCTTCTCCAAACACCCCCCCTCTTCCTTCACACCCCATGTCCCTAAACCCGTCTCATACCCTAGCCAATCTCCATGCCTCACTCCCCCATGACCCCCATCAACCCCCCATAATCCACACCACCCAAACCCCCATTACCCACTTACCCCAAGGCCCATTGGCCCAAACCCCCTTTTCTCACATATCCCAGGGGCCCATGGCCCAATACCCCACCACCCAAACCTACCCAGGGCCCATGGCCCAGACCCATCAAGGTCCATTAGGCCAGACCCACCAAGGGCCCATGGCCCAGACCCACCAGGGACCCATGGGCCATACCCACCAAGGGCCAAGGCCTAAACCCACCAAGGGCCCATGACCCAGATCCATCAAGGCCCATTGGGCTAGACCCACTACGAGCCCATGGCCCAGACCCACTAAGAGCCCATGGCCCAGATCCACCAAGGGCTCATGGCCCAAACCCACCAAGGGCCCATGGCCCAAACCCATCAAGGCCCATTGGGCCAAACCCCTCAAGGGCCCTTGGCCCATACCTACCCAGGCCCACTGGCCCACACCCACCAAGGGCTCGTGACTCAAACCTACCAAGGGCCTATGGCCCAAACCTATCAATGGCCTGTGGCCCAAAATGGCCAAGGGTTCATGGCCCAAAATGGCCAAACCCAAACCCCACACTCATACCTTCCACAATACCCCCAACATTTAACCCAATGGGCCTATGGCATGGGCCCACACCCATGCCATACCTCAAACCCAATTCTCCCATGGGCCCACACCCCAAGGCCATCTCCAAACCTTCCCCCATACCCAATGGCCCCATCAGGCCCCACCTCAAAACCAAATTCCCATCACCTAGCAAATCTTTCCTCACTCCCAATGGGCTCACCCAACCCCCGCTCATGTCATTCCCATCCAACCCATGCAACAACAACAGGAGAATCCCGCCTTCGCTGCACACTATGCCGACCAGCAGTATGAAGAGGAAGAGATTAGGAATAGCGGGGCCTACGCTAGGGCATTGACCAGTCTTTACCCTCCTCCCATAATTGCCCACCCCCTGGTGGCCCAGAGTGAAGTCCAACTGACGGCCGAGAAAGTGACCCCTGTATCAAAAGAGTCAGAACAGTTGAAAGAACAGTTAGACAAAATACAAAAGCAGCTGATGAAAATGGGTGGTGCTGAAATCCACGCCACGGACTTCATAGACTTATGTCTGTTCACTGAGGTCCCCCTGCCCCCCAAATTTAAAATGCCAGCCTTCGACAAATATAATGGCACTGGCAATCCTATTGCGCACCGGTAGTCCTACTGTGGGGACATGTGCCAATACGGGGAGGACGAAAGACTACTAATAAAAGTCTTAAGATGGTTCACAGCTTTAGAACCATCTATGATGAAAACGTGGAGGGACTTGACGCATCTCTTTCAAGAGCAGTATGTCTATAATATAGACATCGAGCCGCGTAAGTCCGACTTAGCCCGTTTAAAGCAAAACCATAATGAGACCTTCAGCGACTACTGGGGGCGATGGAGAGCATTGGCAGCTCAAGTCAGGAATAGAATACCTGATGATGAACAGATAAAGATGATTTCAAAGAACACTCTGCCAGTGATTTCGAACTTTTTAGTATATCAGCAGCAGACCAGCTTTGTTGATCTGGTGAGAAATGCTAACTGATGCGAGGACACCATCAGGGAGGGGCGTCTGAATAAGAATATGCCGAGTGGACCCAGTGGGGTTAGAAGATTTTCAGAGCAAAGGAACGAGAAGAGAACAGGGGGCGATGTCCAGAACATAGTCAATACTCGGCCTAATAAGATTACAACCTCGTTTCAATTTCAGGCTGCCCCATCAGCACCTGTTAGGCCTGAGTAGATGCAAAGAATGGGCAATGGGCAAGGAATGCAAATGACCCTGGAACAGAGGAGAGCCCGCTACGACCGAGTCTTCACACCTCTGGGGAAATCATTGAGTGTACTTTTACCCCTTTTAGTAGAAAAGGGATTAGTGGTTATCCGCCAACCACAACCTCCTCCTCACCCGATCCCAAGGAACTATGACCCAAATACCCACTGCAATTTTCATCAGGGTCCAGGTCACCCTACTGATCGCTGCTTCCCATTGAAGCACGCCATCCAAGATTTGATCAATGCTGGGAAAATCATTCCCCCTGCACCCTCTTAGCATGCTAATATTCACCAAGTGCCACTACCCCCACATCCCACCGGAGAAGCAGGTCCCAGACCCACCGTCGGAATGATAGAAGATGAGGAGTTTGAACTTGACCCATCCGATTATATCAATGATTGGGAGAATTATGTGGTACCATTGTAAAAGAATGATGAAGAAAGGAATGTTGGGGTAATTGAACCCCTAAATTTGTCTGAATATTTCCCCAACCCAACCCCGTAATTTTAACCCTTGGATCTCTGGGCATACTTTCCGTCCACCATGCACCACAATCCCCATCAATTACCCTATAATCCCCCAGGCCCCCAATCCTGCACCCGCACCCGCCAGTTATCAATGGCCTGCGCCCGCCCCATTTGAATTATCACTATACACCACAACCCCCATCGATTACCCTTTAAGCCACTAGGCCCCTAATCCAACACCCGCACCCATCAGTTATCAATGACCTGTGCCCACCCCATCACCCCCAGTTCATCCACTGGCAAACCCCACCACCTCGATCAATTACCTAACGGCCCATCAGACCCCCCATCTGCCGCCAACACCCACTAGCTATCAATGGCCTACTTTTACCTCCTTCCCTCCAATGCCACCACCGTCAAGCTTCACCACCCCATTTGGCCCAATCTTTCCACCCAACCCGCTACCACCGAGGTGAATCAAGTATTGCCCACACCTCTTGAGCCGACAGTACAAGTTCCTCAAGTATCGGCAGCCATACCTTTCCAGCTCTCTGTACCATAATATGATCCTCATCAGGTCCTGCTAAGCTACGAACAAACAGATGTCCATGCCGGCAGTAGCAGTAGAGAAGGGGTAGTAGATTTTGTTACCAAGTCAGGGAGGATATCAAAGCAACCAGAAGCACCAGCAGCAACATAGGCCTAACCCGAAGGAAAGAAAGACAGTGCGGTGAACCTCTTCGAGAAGATGAGACGAGAACATATATTGGAGACTCAGCTGAGAAGAATGCCTGCCCATGTCACTGTATGGGATCTGTTGATGACATCCCCACTCCATTTCCAAGCATTAATGGGGGCGTTAAAAAATGTACAAGTATCACTTCAAGTTAGCTCGGATGAAGTCGGGCAGATAATTGGTCAAGTGATGGCTCCAAATGCCATTTCATTTTCTGCTGCCGATTTACCTGAGGAAGGAGGAAGTCACTCAAAATCTTTGAATATAATCGTTGAGTCCGGAAATATGATTATCCCCTTAGTTCTAATCGATAGTGGGTCTTCATTGAATATATGCCCATTAAGAACCGCCACCAAGATTGGGGTAGATCCGTGCATGCTGAGACCCACAAGAACCAGTGCCCAAGGTTTTGATAACACACGAAGAGAGATAATGGGAGAAGTTGACCTTGAGTTGTTAATTGGGCCAATGACCTTCTCCATACTATTTCAGGTAATGGACATCAAATCCTCATTTAATCTGCTGTTAGGGTGCCCGTGGCTACATGAAGTTAGAGCCATACCTTCCACATTGCACCAAAAACTCAAATTTGTGTCTAGGCATAAGATTATCACAATCATCGGAGAGGGGCATAGTGAGAAAGAAAAGGCCGCCAATAGTGTTGAAAAACCCAATATGTTGGATATACCACACACCGCTGAGAACGTCAACCTCCATAGTTTTGAGTACGAGGTGTCTGCAATACTTCTGGAGCCCATCGAGGGCATCATTCCAAGAACCGGAGGTGGCAAGGTAGCAGCAGTAGCCATGCTCTAAAAGTGGGGCTATAAAAAAGGAAGGGGCCTAGGACCTAGATTACAAGGAAGAAAAGAGCCAGTTGTCACCAAGGGGCAGAAGGTCCGATTTGGGTTAGGATACAAGCCCATAGAAGAAGAGGTTCGAGAGGCCAAAGAGAAAGTCAGGGTCGCCGCGGCTGTAAGAGCTCGAGGAATCAACATAGAAGAGAAACCGGATTCCTTTAGTCGTCAGGGTCATAAAGATCGATCGAAATGGGGTAACCCATTTGACCCCACACAAACCCACATCCCCAATCCATCCCACCAATCCCCAGATCTCCCTTCCCAGCTTGGAGATAGATTTGGCCGCATTGTCCCTTTTCGAGGAACGACGGTCAGTATCTGAACAAACCCCCCCTATGGTGAATTACCACAAAACTAAGTTATTGTTTGAGGACATGATCTCAGACGAAATGGGGATCAATATGATGGAGGTTGACTCCAATGAGCCATATCAATCAGCACCCTCCATCTCAACAGGTAAAGAAGCGGCCCCTCAGGTACGCAACTGGGCATCTTTGCCCTAAATCTTGAAAGCGGGGAGTGGCCTAACATTTGGCACCTATTTCCCAAAAAAAAACAACCTATAAAAAGTGAGAGAAGCCCTTGGCAAACAATACCGTGTGTATATAGCAACCCGCCTTGCCAAGGGTCCGTCTCCGAAGAAAACAAAAATCTCAAAAACATGGAAAAAATACAAAATCTCAAAAACATAAAAAAAACACAAAATCCCAAAAACATTGAAAAAATCCAAAGTTCAAAAATATTGTCATTTAAAATTCTAGAAATTTCTCACAAAAGGATGCCTTAATCAAAATGCCCGTCCCACATGAAATCGACTCCTTCCCTGTAGAAATACAAGAAGAGGTAGGGATCACGAGTCTGGACGCGGATGTCCCCTTCGAGGAGCTCCCCAATGAGCTCCTTGACCAATTTGCCGACTCTGAGTATGGCCCTACCCCCATTGTTGAAGAGACCAAAGACGTCAATCAAGTAACTAAGGAGGGTCCCAGGATAACCAAAATCGGAACGTCCCTGTCTCCTAAGGAAAGAAAAAGCATGATCAACTTCTTTCGGTCATACCAAGACATTTTTGCCTGGTCGTACGAGGACATGCCTGGTCTGGATATCGATTTGGTCGAGCATGAGTTGCCTCTCTACCCTGATATGAAGCCAGTCAAGCAGAAGTTGAGACGTCTCCGACCCGAATGGATGCTGAAAGTCAAAGACAAGGTCAACAAGCAGTATGACGCAGGGTTTCTCATGGTATCCAAATACCCGCAATGGCTAGCCAATATCGTGCCTGTGCCGAAGAAGGATGGAAAGGTCCGCATGTGTATCAATTTTCGTAATTTGAACAAAGCGAGCCCAAAGGATGATTTCCCATTGCCACACATCGACATCTTGGTCGATAACACAGCTAAGCACGGGATGCTTTCTTTTATGGATGGATTCTCAGGATACAATCAGATCAAAATAGCAGAGGTTGATCGCGAGAAGACAACGTTCATTACCCCCTGGGGAACCTTTTGCTATCGAGTTATGCCATTCGGGCTGAAGAATATCGGTGCAACATACCAGAGAGCTATGACTGCACTATTTCATGATATGATGCACCGAGAGATTGAAGTGTATGTCAACGACATGATAGCCAAATCACCAAAGCGAAGCGGCCATCTGGTGAACCTTCAGAAGCTGTTTGAAAGGCTGAGGAAGTATCAACTACGTCTGAATCCATAGAAGTGCACATTTGGCGCCATGTCAGGGAAACTATTAGGATTCATCGTCAGCAGGAGGGGGATCGAGGTCGACCCAATCAAAGTCAAAGACATCACTGAAATGCCACTGCCGTCCACCGAGAAATAGGTTAGAGGGTTTCTGGGTAGAATATAGTATATTAGTCGATCTTCAAGTTATTAAGGAAGAATTCGCCCGTTGAATGGAACGACGATTGTCAGGCAGTGTTCGAAAAAATCAAAAGCTACCTCCTTAATCCACTTATTTTGGTACCACCTGAGCCAGGGAGACCACTCTTGATGTATCTCTCTATGATAAAAGTTTCGATGGGATGTGTCTTAGGGCAGCACGATGAAACGGGAAGAAGGGAGCAGTCCATTTACTACCAGAGCAAGAAGTTTACTGATTATGGAGCGCGCTACTCTCATCTAGAGAAAGCATGCCTGGTTCTTGTATGGGCTACTCAAAGGCTCCGCCACTACTTGCTATCTCAGGCGGTTCTGCTCTTGGCCTGAATGAACTCATTGAAATACCTATTTGAAAAGTCAGCTCTCACTGGACGAACCGCACGATGGCAACTTTTATTATCTGAATTCGACATCACGTACGTCACTCAGAAGTCGATCAAGGGGCAGGCGCTTGCTGATCATCTTATCGATAATCCTTTACCTGATTATGAGCCTTTGAGAACTGAGTTCCCGATGAGGACATCCTGTTCATGACAGAAGATGATACAGAAGAAGCAGAAGAATCATGGGTAATGCACTTTGACGAGGCAGGAAATGTTGAGGGCCAAGGAGTTGGCGCCATCCTAATTTAACCGAAAGGATCCCATGTATCGGTCTCTATCAAGCTCAACTTCCCTCGCACTAATAATATGGCTGAGTACGAAGCTTGCGCCACTGGTCTACAGGCGGCTCTCGATCTGAATGTAACTCACCTTTGAGTATTTGGCGATTCATAGTTAATCATATGCCATACGAATGGTGACTAGAAGATGAAAGATGAGAAACTGATCTCCTATCATGAACACCTCGAGGATCTGATAGCTTGCTTCCAAGATGTGACTTTCTCATGCGTCTCTTGGATAAGGAATCGCTTTGCCGACGCATTAGCAACTTTGGCGCAATGATTGAAATCCCCTATGGTGTTGAGATAAAGCCAATCATGATCGAGCAGAGGAATGAGTCGGCCTTCTGCCTCGAGATTGAGGAACCTACAAAGCCTGATGATGAGCCACCTTGGTTCTCAGATATCAAGAATTTTCTTGAGACACTAACCTTCCCTGAGGGTACATCCAAGACAGACCAACGAACCATTCAACGTTTAGCGACAGGTTACGTCATTTGCGGGAAATGTCTCTATAAGCGATCATACAATAACATCTTACTTAGGTGCCTCACTGAAAGTGAAGCGGTCAATATTATGAAAGAAATTCATGAGGGAGTATGCAGAGCCCACACCAGCAATCACATGCTTGTTAAGAAAATCCTACGGCAAGGATACTTTTGGACAACCATAGAATCGGATTGTTGCAAACATATTCAAAAATGCTACAAGTGTCAAGAACACTCCAGTCTGATACACGCTCCTGCCATTGATCTTCACTGCATGACCACTCCTTGGCCATTTGCTACCTGGGGCCTTGACGTTGTCGGAATGATTAATCTGAAAGCATCAAACGGACATCGGTTCATCCTCATCTCCATTGAATACTTCACCAAGTGGGTAGAAGTGGCGTCATATGCCAACATCACGGCCAGTCACATTGAGAAATTTGTCAAGAATAATATTGTGTGCCGATTTGGAGTACCCAAAGATATCATCACGGACAACGGCACAAACTTTGCGAATAAGCACATCTGAGACTTCTGCGAGCAATACAAGATCAAGCACCATCACTCATCCCCTTATCGACTTCAAACTAATGGAACCGTGGAAGTCGCGAACAAGACAATCTTCCGCATCCTTGAGAAAATGGTCGTCACTTATCGAGATTGGAGCGAAATGCTGTCATTTGCTTTGTGGGCCTACCGAATGTCGATCCGTACCACTACAGGGGCAACACCATTCTCCCTTGTGTATGGAACCGAGGACGTCCTCCCGGTAAAGGTTGAAGTACCCTCGCTCTGAATCCTCATAGAATCAAGCTTACCCGAAGCAGAAAGAGAGAGATCCCGCTTTGAACAATTAAACTTATTGGATGAGAAGAGACTCCTAGCCTTGTGTCACACTCAAGTTTACCAGAGGCGAATCACATGCGCTTATAATAAACGTTTCCACGGTCGAGATCTAAAGGTAGGAGACACTGTGCTGAAGAAGATCTTTTCATCCCTCCATGCCGATCCGAGAGGAAAGTTCAAGCCAAACTGGGAAGGACCTTACGTCATCCGAGAAGTGCTACCGGGATACGCCATCCGCCTCACCACCATGGACGGAGATCATCTTCCTGAGCCCATCAACACTGGATACGTCCGACGGTTCTACTCTTAGTCTATCGCGATAAGGTAAGTATTGATGAAACAGATACGTGACTGCTTAAGAACCACCCAAAAGAGGCCATCATTCCAAGCACAGTAGCCAAAAAAAAAAGCATCCCCTAAAAAATGATGATATCCTTTGCTACCCCATTTGAGCCCGGGCCTTTTTTCTTTCAATAACTCCTTTCCCAAAAAAATGTGTGTATGTACACTCAAAAAAGAGAAGTGAAATTACCATCAAGCAAAACCCCCAAAAAAAATAGAAGAGGATTGCCTGAAATAAAATAAAAAGAACAAAAATCATGGGGCATGTACAGTAAGATCCCCAAGGAAGAAAGTATGTTGAAAAAACTGAAGCCGTATCAAGGAAACACTTTTTTAGCCCAGCATACCTTCAAATCCTAACTTGACCCATGGCCAAACTACACCCTGAAGAAATCCCTCTTTTTTGGTTCACAAGTAGTCATAGCATCTGTTAAAGTCAACACAACCCGAGTTGTGAGACGACACCTGAACCCCATCTAGTCGGCTATGATGGAATCAATGTCTATGTCGTGGCTGTTGAAAAAAAAAAAAAAGGAATAAAAAGAATAAAATAAAAATACAAGCTCAAAGCAAGATGGACGTGGTGAAAACCCGAAAGGACATTACGGGTAAAAACAACGAGCTTGTGCAGACCAGGTGAAAACTCAAAAGGGCGCTTGGGGTTAGAGAGCTAAACCCATGGACATGGTGAAAACCCCGAAAGGGTGCCACGGGTAAAAAAAGGGAGATAAATAAATAAATAAAAAGAAAAAAAATTGAAAAAGAAAGGTTAGGACTGATTGAGAAGATTGATGTTTGAGGAACCCTTTTATTACTCTTCCTGTACCCTCTTGTCCGACTGGGCCGCTCATGCTAGTTCTAATCGGGTCCCGACCAAAATTGTCTTTGTGAAACCCGCACCGTCAAACGTATGACCCGAGGCAAGGAGAAAGGTTTAACTCAATCCAAAGGGATCAACGTTCTGGCCTTAGTAAAATCTGGAAACTCACTTAGGTCCGACTGCATGAAAGAGTTCGACTATGCTCAAAATGGGATCCAGTACTCCATCTCACTATCAAGGCATAAAAAAAAAAAAAAAAAGAAGAAAAGCCAAAAAAAAAAATCAAGAAAAATCCAAACACCAAAAAATGTGTATATATTTCTACTCACTTTCATGTACATATTTCCAGCATCATATTTCAATCTCAAAAATGAAGAAAAATAACAAAAAATCTCCAAAAATAAAAATCCAAAAAATATCTTGAAAATGAAGAAGTGTAGGTAGAAATTTACTTTTTCTTCTATTGTTTAGGATGTATTTTCTTTATATGATGTATAAACAAAAAAGGGACTGACGTTTTCTCGAGAATGTACAGGAACATCACACGGTCCAAAGCCTCGAAGTGGGCAACTTCTCAGCGATGGACAAATCAGAGAAAGCATCTCACCACCAACGTCAGGTCTAACAAAAAAATGATGAAAATCATTTTGAAAAGAAAAAGAAATCTATGTTTTCATGCTACGCATAGCTACGCACTCGCATATTTTCGATGCGATAAAACGTCAATATTTTACCGCCAACGCAGCTGTGCAAAATTAATGTCTTAGGTCTAAGGTTCGCCTTAGATCCATGGATCCTATTTCAAAATAGGAGCGACGGTGCCAATTTCAGTCAAACAGTCAATGCTTGGATCGGATTGATTCCACCGCTAAATCTTCGCCCTGATCGCTCCATATTTTGGTTTCAGGTGAACATAAGTGCCTTGTACTTCAAGTTCGCCACATGATATTTTTGGAGGTGTAAACTCTTGGTCCTCGCAGTCTGGGCGTGCACCCTATGGGGTTCGAGGTCCAGATAATGCTTGTTTTAAAAAAAAATGATGATGAAAAAAAGTAATCTTTGAAAAAAGAAAAAAGAGAAAAAGAATAAATCTGTGCTTCCCCACAGAGCTACGCACATGCGTGTTCTGATGCGATAAAATGTCAATATTTTATCAGCAAAACCACTATGCTATAATAACGTCCTAAGTCTAAGGCACGCCTTGGATTCTGGATCCTACTTCAAGGAAGGAGCAACGGTGTCGGTCCCGGTCAAACAGTCAATGTTTCTATCAAGTCGACTCCACTGCTAAATCTTTGTGATGAGCACTCTGTTTTGGATTCATGTGAACTTAAGTGTCTTAAGCTTCAGATTCTCCGCTGGCAAAGGTCAATTGTTGGTTCAGACCAACCTGTTGAGAATGAGATTATGTGTCAATCAAACTATATGCAACCATGCATTCAGAAGGGATCATTTTCCTTTTTATTTTCTATAGGCTTAAAACCAGTATGGGCAGCGGTATCCCTGTAAAGTGTACGCCATGCGTCTGGGTATCCATATGATGGTCGTTTGTCCCCGTAAATTATACCCGAGCTGGTCCGGGTCGGGGTTTCTATCGCCTTTGTTATTGCTTATTGCCCCTGATGGTTGTATGATTATGCATTGTTAATTGATGTTTACGATCATTATCGGCGGAAGCAAGGATTGGATGCCCCTTTTTGGGAGACACCCAATGTTTGATTGGATTTGTTCAAGGTAGTTGAAGCTGGATGCTCTAGCTCATGTTGATCCAGGGCACATTTTCAAAAAAATAGCATGTACTCTAAAAAAGTGCTGTGACATCTATTTTACTTCGCTCAAGCAGTCATGCTAAATTAACTTTGAGATCGATGGGTTCGCTCAAAGATCTCAAACCCTGCTTTCAACAGGGGCACCCGCGAATAGTCCGATAAGGAGGTCAAATGCCTCATAGGATTGCACGCAAAATGAGGAGCCTTGCGTATGTTTACTTTTCACCTATCTTTGAATGTGGGTCGATCACCCCTCTTACTTATGAAGCTGTTCATTCAGAATGAATCTCGAACATCAATCACATCATCTTAAGAAGCGGACGTTTTTCCCGACTAACGGACTTTCGCAACTCGAGAGGCGAATGTTTTTCCCAACTATTGGGCTTTCACAACTCATTCCACCTCGGTTATGCCCAGTAATGTCGCTAAGCGCTTGGGAACCGATTACCTCAAGAAACGAATGATTAGCCTGGCACCCCAGGGCTTTCATTTTCTCACTGTGTTACTCACTTGATGTTTGAAGTTCGTTTTGAATACAGCGGACCCGTCAGTAATGCCTTGGGCCTCTTCAGATGTCTCTTTTTTTTGGCATACGATCACTAGTGATCGGATACCAAAGAGGGGCATCTGTAGACACCCAAATTTGGCCCAAGGCCCGATTGAAACAGATTTCGAGAGAGGTGCATTTTTGAGCTTTTGATAGCATGTATGGAACCCTTAGGAATCACCCCAAACCCTTAGGAATCACCTTAGATCTCTTAGGAACCTATCCCGAACCTTTAGAAACCAGTCCCGACCCTTAGAACCCATTCCAAACCCTAAACGTAACCTTCCCGGGAAATGGATAAAGAGTGGTGTACTAGGACTAGATGAGGTCTTCTACTGATATCAAATCATATACCATTGGTAAGAGGACTTCTCCAACTTTCCACTGAGCTAAGAATCACCTCAATCGGAGTTGTATATCAAAATTTATGACTATTTGAAAATCGGGCTTTTTTGAAGGGATTTTTGCCTGGCGCAACTAATAGTTGCACCAGGTATAAATGGGTCCCCCCACCCCTCACGAAGCCAACTTCCAAGCTACTATTCATTACTGTTTTACTGTACATTTGCCTAGCGCAACTATTAGTTGCGCCAGGCATATGAGGAGTGACTATTGGATTTTGCCCCAAAAATCGTGATTGAGGATTGACTTGTTGACCACCTCAGTCCATGGGGTATGTTTTGATAACTTTGTTGCACCCTTTTAATGCTTATTTGCAACCCTTAACTGATTTGAAACACTAACCCATCATCCACCATTAAAACCATTCCCCCACATCTCTAAGCTCTCAAAATCCTAGTAAACCTTAGATTAGAGATTACCTAATTGTTAACCCTAATTAGCATCTAAGTAGCCTCCTAACCTATCCTTTTCTTATAAATAGAGCCCCCCTCCCCTTGGTTTAAGGGTGAGAATTTCTACCTAAGAGAGAAAGAGCTTAAAGTGAGAAGATTTTTCTCCCATTAGTGCACCCCTCCCCCACAAAAATCAGAATTCAAAAACCTCTTCCCACCCTTAGCATTTCATAAAAAACCCTTAAGTTAGGTGTGTGTGACCCCCTTGCCTTCCTTCCCTACTTATTAGCTTCAAGCCTTAAGAGCTAGAACCCCATTTTCTCCGATGCAAAGCCTTTAAGAGCTCTTCAAAGCAAGCCACACAAGGCTCTCCTACGGAGCTACAAGGGCCCGAGGGCTCCGGCTCTCCCCTTTCTTCTCCTATCTCCTTTTGCTCTCCCTACCCTCTCATTTTGTGCCGTTACACCGCCGAATTTTCGGTAGGAACGGAGGGGCACAAATAGGATTGGAGGCCCATTTGGGCAAGAGGGAACCATTTCCTTTTCTTTTACTTCATTTTAATTTTGGCCATTAGTAGAGACCACGTTAAGCGGGTTGATCGGGTGCCTAATACCTTCCCGATCGATAACCGAAGCCCCTACCGAAGAGCCTTTGGTGTGGACCAGATTCAGAGTCATATTTTTAGCACTTCGGTGCTCATAAAAATGAACTAGGTTTCTCGGGACACCGAAAGCTCTAGGTGGCAACTCTATATTTTTCGTTAGAGAGCGCCTCGTCGCGACGGGATTGCCCCGATTCCCACGGTTGCACACTCACCCTATCAATTACCATTAAAACCCAATTCCCACCTATCTAAGCCCTAAAAAACCTTAGATTGTGTATTACTAATTCCTAAACCTATTTAGCAACCTAAACCCTAACTAATCACCACCAACTCTATAAATAGAGGCCCCCCTCCTTGTTTAGGACACACTTTTCCAAATTCCTAAGCCAAAACCATACAAAAATACTCTCCCATTTCCAAGCTTTAAACCCTTTGAGCTTTAGAAGTTTGGTTCTTCCCTCAAACCCTTGGCCTAGATCATCATCATTCCTAACCTTCCAAGCTCATACCTCCCTAGCCATAGTGTGACAGCCCATATTTCACTAACCCGAAATTCGTGCCGTCAGATCACAGTTTAGGCGATTTACGAGTTATCGTACGCTTGGTACATCCACACAAGTAGAACACAAAGCCGATATTTCTAATTAAGCAGATAGAGTCATCATAATCAGCAGAAGAAAGTTTGACATCTATCATTTAAAATAGATCAAAATAACAATTCTAATTCCCTGCCAAGATACAAGGATAAGGAACTGAAATGAACCACCGATGATGGACAACCATCACCTAAACAATGGTTCACAAAATAATATCCAAAAATAATTACATGATTCACATTTCTAATTCAAATGGCTTGACGTACCAAGCCCTTAGCACAAAACAATACTTAATTCTGACACAATCCCTTTCTAGGGAAAAATTCCTCATGCAGGGGATCAATCTCCTCCTCAGGAATGTATTCTAGTTCGCTTTTCGGATCCAATTCTTTCTCTAAATTCGCACCTGTGACGTATAGTCAAAGGGTGAGCTAACAGTCTAAGCTCAATAGGGGCAAATCAAAAGCATTTACATTATATTAAAAGTATTGACTTCTATGACTGAGTTGTTTAACTTACATAATTCAAAGATGCATGAATCGAAGTAAAGCGAAAATTTAACACAGTTTCGTAAGCATCGTTTGATTTCTAAATTCTTTTTCACAAATCAGAGTGTCTGACATTCTCATTTCACATCTTATCGTACTTAAACAATTAACT
Organism: Chloranthus sessilifolius; assembly: GCA_021018995.1. Classification (NCBI taxonomy): domain Eukaryota; kingdom Viridiplantae; phylum Streptophyta; class Magnoliopsida; order Chloranthales; family Chloranthaceae; genus Chloranthus; species Chloranthus sessilifolius. Next base: position 29,140,601 of record CM037592.1, on the reverse strand, counting down.
TAAATACAATCCCAAGTATATATAGCATTGGGAGCCTCACATATACCGATGGGAATTCCAACCATCGTTGTTCGATGAACCATTTTTCACATATTGCATAAGCCCCTGCGTTATGAGGGATGCTTATGCCGAACACAAAATTTTACCGTTGGCCAGTAAAAAAATGAACGGATATCTCGCCGTATCGGAGCACAATTTGGGATTTGTTTCACATGAACCTTAAATCAAAGTGCTGATTTTAACTTATAGTTTAACACCATGTAAATTGATTTACTTATAGCTAGATTTGATGTTTCACAAGATGTCTTGCTCAGACATACTTATCACACACACGTACTTATCATTTCACATTTAAATCATATGAATGAATCCGTGTACAAAACTCAAAGAACACAATTCACATTCTTACTTACTTATCACATCACAATTTTCATGTATTTAGTATTAATATTAATGGTTTAGGATGTTTCCCCTACCTCAATCATGCTTCACGCAAATCATGCTAACTCAAGACTCCTCACGATAAATCACGCTTAACCTACATCCCAATTCACCTAAGATTCCTTAGAAGTGCTTAAGAAAGCCTTAAAATCTATATTTTCGAAGAATTCACACAAAATGGCTTAAAGTAAGCCTAATTCCTAATCTCCCACACGCGAGATACAAGGTCAGGCACGCGAGTGAAAAGAAGCTTAATGAAGCTTCTTTTCCTCTACTGCCTCAGGCACATGAGGCTCACATGGGCCTTTCGGAATGTATCTCGCGCGACCGAGAAACATAGCTCGTGCGAGTGAGTCCAATGGCACCTATCAGCTTGTGTGAGCGAAGCATCAGAGGCTCACTGGAGCCTCTTCTCTCCTTTGTGCGAGGCACGATTGAGCCTTTCTGAAGGCTCCTCACATGCGCAAGAACCCTAGCTTACGCGAGCGAGTTTCAGAAACTCTTCAGATCTGAGTTTTTTTAACTCGATCTTCTCACGATTTCTTTGCTATTCACACCCACACTTTCCTCACATTATTCAAGGCATCTAGTTCTTCAAATTAAACATCTTTGGAAGTCAATCTCTTACCTTTTAAAGTAGAAAAATCTCTGAGTAATCCGAGTGAAAAATTGAATCCGAAGAGAGGGTTCAAAACAGATCCAAAAGAATAGGATTACCACCTCTCGTTCACGCATTTATTCCACATTGCAACACGACGGTGACAATTCCTTTGAGATCACTTGGTAGAAACTTCATGTAGATTTAGAGCTTCGAAGTACTCGGATTTGGCGAATCCTCCTTCCTCTTCACACCCTTTCTCACTCTCTCTCTAAACAAGCAAAGCAAATGAAATAAATGCAAAGAAAAGAGGTTTTGCACATGAGGTCATACCCACATATCCTAACCAAGTCTTTGCTTCCTTGTGAAGCACAAACACACGCTTGTGTTTGCTTCCTTGTGCTTGCTTCTTATCCAAAAGCCTATCCAAAGTTTTCCCTTGGTGTGAGGACTAAACACCAAACCTATACGTTAAGTTCTCACAAAAATGTGCAATTGGCATGGTGTATGGCTAGCACATCCTAACCACTTGTTGTGCAACCTACCTTACAATTATTATATGATTAAAACAACAGATTAACTGCACAAACTACAGCAAGGTGGAACTAACGTAAGCTACCAGTCCTGCAGGAACTAGGGCTGTTGTAGCAAGTTTTAAGAGGTAAGTAAGGGTATGCCCACAAGGAGCTGTGGTTTAACTATAGTAAATCTCCAGATCTATGGTAGATCTGACACTCTATCCTAGTTTAAACTAAACTAAAGTAGGAAAGAGGAGAGGTTCTAAGTTTTTATCACTTTTACTACAAACTACAAAAGATAAATGCAATTGATCCAGATTTAATCGAACAAAGAGATAAGGGGAGATAAAAACGATGAAAATTCAAAAGGATAAGAACAACAACTAGGGGTCTTGGACTCTTACTGAAAATCAAAGGGATTAAAAATAATGCAGAGGACTGATTTGCAACAAATCCTCTTTTTTGGCTCTAAGCTACCCAGGTTTTTCTGGCAGAGGTGAGGTATAAGAATCCAATCTCCACCAATCGATCAAAGAAATCCTGAGGTTAGGATCTGCCCTTCTACTGGATACAGTTCATCCCCGAGATTGCTCTAATCAATTGATCTTAATTGGAATAGGTAAACTATTGCAGATGCTACAGATGCCAGGCTATCAGCTCCCCATTTCTGGCACAGGAGTATCCAATCCAGGGAAATAAAATATGAAGAAGTACAATGTAGAGTAGAATCACATTTAAAAACCATAATTATATTGTAAGCTTACAATACTATTGTGTCCAAATTTGTAATTTGTGCAATATACAATCTCTTACAAGCCTCTGAATCTCTCAATTTATAGCTCCAGACCTCACCCTAACTACTGAAAAGAGTTTAGCCACTCATGATTGGCTAAAGAGAGAAAGGGAGAAGAAGGAAGGAGGGAGAATTTGGAGGGAAAAATGGATCTCAAACTAAGCTCTGGTTCTCTCAAATTCTAAATGTCTTCAATGTAATTTCTTCAAGCTTTTATACTCTCCTCCTCTGTCCTCAGATCCGTTTCAGCCAATCAGAGCCCAAGAGGATAATTCTGTTATTTTGGGCTGCTAATGAGGCCGATTTCTCTTTTAAAAGCTCTTCTCCCATTGGTCCACAGTTAGCAAATGCACGCGAGGCCATTAGGGTTTCCAATCCTATGCAATTGAATACCAAAAATACCCCTAGGGGTCGCTGACAGGCTTTGGGATGTGTGCACAAGCTTATGAAATTGTAGTTGCCGAAGGAACACACTGAGAAGTTGCCAAAATGAGTGTCGAGAGGTTCAGGGAACCTCTCGATAGGTTCCATGCATACTTGCTCTTCATTTCGACAGGATCTCCGTGACTTTCGATAGGATTGGCTAGCTCTCGACAGAATCTGGAAACATCTTGAGATGTTGAACTGCACTTGTCGATAGGATTGATGACTCGTCGACAGCATCGAAAGCTCGTTGCATCGTTTTGCCAATTTCTTCATTCATCCTCTTGACAGGTTATACTAATCCTGTCGACTGGTTATACAACTTAACACTTAGCTCTCGACAGGTTGGATCAATCCTCGGGAGAATGAGTTATAGCATCAGGAAAGCTGTCGACAGGTTGGATTGGATTGCTCGACAGGTTCTGCTAAATCTCGCGATAAGTATCTGTTAAGACATGAAAAGTACCACTTTTCACCCCTTAACTTAACCTCTGTTAGACCCTTCGCCATCTAATAAATGTGTGTTAAGTCATTTCTATAGGTAATAAACAGCAGTTGCAATAAGGCCTGAACCTTGTTAAGGAGCCACTTTTGCCCCAGAAGTCCCTCAGAAGGATGAAAGCTGAACCTAGACAAGAATTGAACCTCGCGCAACTTTCACAAGCTTTAAAGGATTCAGAAATTAAGCCTCGCGCAGTCCTCGTGAGTCTCCCAAAACTTCAGTTCCAATTGCCTGCACTGTTCTCACGCAGTTGAGTGACAGAGGGGCTTCAGAATCATACTTCGCGCAGCTCTCACAAAACACAAATACAACTGCCCGCGCAGTCTCGTGCAGTCTCACGTAGCTCAAGAAAGTAGCTCTCAAACCTCGCACAGTTCACTCAGATCAACTGAGGAGAGAGAGCTCCAGGTAGTTCGACGCGCAGTGGCCGCGGGATGCAAAACTTCAGAAAAACCTCTCGTTCAATTCAGAGACCCATGCACATCACGTCCTCGCGAGGATCCTTGCAAAGATCCATTTAGAAATAAATTGCTCGCACGATTCCCACGCCTGCTTTAGCGCACGACTGCTTTAGCTGTAACTAAGACAACCCCGCGACGGCTAGAATTTCAAGCTAATCCAACCTCGTGAAGACCGTGCTACCACGCGATAGTCTTGGAAACCAGTGCTACCTGGCGAGGCTCTGAACTCTAACTCTCCTGCACCTCTGCAGAGGACATTCTGGGAACTTCTAGTAATTAGGGCACGCATTCCAATGCTCTAAGTTCTGTGCACGCGCCTCGAGGTATCCAAGGGATAATATTAGGCCATGTCGCATCATTAAAATTAGGGTTTCCTAACCCTAATGTGCTGCCAAACTAACTGCTATATAAACCTAATCTTGGTTTAGGTTTAGGGGACTCTCTGCTTAGAATAGAATTTAGTCTATTTTCTTCTTCTTCTGGTAGTAGATGCATATTTCTAGTAAGTTTTAGGTAGTTTTCTTTTTACTTTTTCTTCTCTCCATAGTCTAGAATTTGCTGGCTATGCCTTTGTATGACTATTTGGAATAGATTAATGGAGTTTCATGATAGGGTGTTTTACTTTTATGAGATTTTTGTGAGTTGTTCTGTACAAGGCTGTTATCTTGAGATCCTCCATTGCTAGGACATATTGCAAGTAATGGAGGACTGATTTTATGGTTTATTCAGATCCAAGTGACCTGTGTGTCTATGCTAACATACTCCCATACAGGCCTAGCCCCACCACAGGACCCACTAGATCTGAAGTCCCCATGGGAGCAATGAGCTTTTGTAGCCCTGTGAACATGGTGGTGGCAGCAATGCCTCTTCTTCTATCTTGAGCATTGTGAGGAGGATAGCCTCTGGGATAGTCTGTGACCATTTAAGTGGACAGGTTATAGCCTTAGGGTGAAGCCAACCCACAGACTCAAGACAGATTATTCTTCTCTGCACTTGTGCTTGTAGCCCTATGAGAGATTGTGATGAGACAAACTCCCCTGTATGTGTATAGACCCACCGTTAGATAGCAGATCTGGTTTGGTTATAGAGATTGTAGGCTTGCGACTGGATCACTGCAATCTCTCTAAAGCAGTGGACAGCTGGATCTAAGGCTGCACTCAACTTCTTGCTGGTTCTATGTGTCTGGGCTAACATGCTCCCATACAGGCCTAGCCCCACACATAGCACTTTAGAGGTTGAGGTTTCCTATGGATTCTTGTGCTTGTAGCTTGGATGAAGTAGTGCCTACAATGATAAACTTATTCTGACTCATCTCTGGACTGTGGTTCCCCAATTAGATAATCTGTGACCATTTAAGTGGACAGGTTATAGCCATAAAGGGATTGCATCATGGCACAGAGATGAGTTGGATTCTTTCTCCTCAGTGGTGATAATGTAGCCACTGGACAAGACTTCTATAGCAGCAGATCTGAATTTGAGTCATGAAGCCATCAAATCTGAACCTAATAGCATACTTCTCACCCTTTTGTATTTATTTTCTCACTCCATCTTCGTTCTTAAACCTTTCTATAGTTTAGACATTAGGATAACTTAGAATTTAGATTTTAGTGACCCTAAATCCCCTTCCATTTAGGATTGCCAGACCTGTAGTCAGATCTGGAGGGCCTACGAAATATGGCTCCCTTGGAGCTTAAGATCAATTTCCCTATGGGACAAACTCTTACTTATCAAAACTTACTACAATAGGCCCTGTATCTTGCAGGATTGTGCATATTTTAGGCTTGCTACTCTGTCATTTTCAATCCACCTTTCATTCATTTTCATTCACCCTATTCTTATCACTGTCTTCAATAAAGTTAGTAGCAAGCACTATGAAGAAGCCTAACAAGTTTTTGGCGCCGTTGCCGGGGACTTGATCTTTTAGTAGACTCTAGATTGTTTTGATTCTTTATTCTTTGGTAGCTGTACTTGTGAATAATTGATACTGCTGATTTACATTTGAAATTTTTCTTGCAGATTTCGACTGTAGCAGAGAAGGAGAGTAGAATTGCACTGGGAGTCTAGCTACCTCTGTTTGCACTTCTCTAACCCTCAAAATTCAGTCTATTTCTCATTTGAAGATTCCATAGCATAGCAGTTGATTAGGATAGTTGCATTTGTTTTTAAGTGCAATGTACCTGCAAATAGTCTTCCCTGCTATTGGTGTGTGTGCATGTTACGAAGGAGATCCCTCAGTCCTACATTAGAGCATGCTAACCCTGAGATAGAAAGGAGTAGAAGACCGAGAAGGCATAGACACACCACAGTTGAGCCCCCTATTGAAATTGAGATAGCAGTTATGGGTGAAGAACAACTTAGGAACATTGAAGGAATTGAATGCTCCGGATGATTACAACTCTCCATTTAGCATCCAGTTCCTTGATGTTCAAGGAAATTACGAAATCAAAACTTCCATCATCCAAATGCTTCCCTCTTTCCATGGGCTTAGCAAGGAAGACCCTTACAAGCACATTGACCAGTTCTTGGCCCTGTGCACGACATTCTCCATTGCTGGTTTGGGACCAGAAGCCACTAGGTTAAGGCTCTTTCCTTTCTCCCTAAAGGACAGGGCCATGACCTGGTTATGTACTCTCCCAAACAACAACATCACCTCCTGGAAAGACCTCCAGACAAGATTTTTGTCTAAATTTTTTCCCAGAGACCAAGACCAGCTAGTTGAGGAAAGGCACACTCTCTTTTGCCCAATCCCCAACTGAAGATTTTAACCAGTGCTGGGATAGATTTAAAGAGATGCTCAAACAATGTCCCCATCACAAGATCCCTGACTGGCAGCTTGTCCAAAGCTTCTACAATGGGATTGATGAGAAGAGCAGAGACATGGTAGAAGCCTCTTGCGGTGGAACGTACATGCATAAAATAACTGATGAGGCATGGGACTTGTTCGAGGTCATAAGTGAAAATGCTTTCCAGAAGATGTCCTCTTCTAGAATTGTTCAAGAACCATCTCCTAAGCTGGGGGTGGCTGAGACTTCCAAAGGAAAAATGTATGAAGTTAGGGGAAATGATGATCTAAGAATGCAGATGAGCAATCTTACTGAAAGATTTTATAAACTTTTGACTGTGGTGCAGCCCAGAATGGCTGCACAAGTTATGGAGGCATGTTTGATATGCCAATCTCCACAGCACACAGTAGAAGAATGTCCATCTGCAGGGTAATACCTTGAGTTTGTAATGGAACAGGCTGCTGCTGCCCAATCTTTTGGACAGGAACAATCTGGTGGCTACAATAAACAACCATATGGATACCAGCACCAAAATGCTGGTTACCAATGGAGAGACCACCCAAATTTGAGGTGGAGGTAAGACAATTATATGCAGCCACAGCAGATGTTGGCCTTACCTCAAAGGCCACAACAGTAGTTTAACCAGGGTTATGCTCAAAGATCAAATTTCCAACAACAGTTGCCCCAGCAACAAAATCAATTGATAGTTCTCCCACCTCAGCCCTGAAGTGCTTCTTTTGAGGATTAGGTTTTGGCCCAATTGCAAAGCCTTGGACCCTTAAATCAGACTGTGACTTCTCACGGTCAATGCATTAAGAAAATAGAAGAGTAGCTTGGCCAAATAGCCAATGCTCTGGCTAAAAGAGAGGAGGGCAGGTTGCCAAGCCAACCAATTGCCAACCCTAAGGGCAAGTATTCCATCGGAGAAGGTTCCTCCAATTTTGAGGGGGCCAATGCCATAACTGCCCTAAGGTCTGGTAGGATGGTAGACAACCAGGTGGGAAAGGAACAAGGAGAGGTCTATCCTAAGGAAATGTCATGTGAAAGTGATAAAGATTTTGTTAAGGCACAGAGTCAAGAACTGCCTGCTGCCCTTCACCAAGGGAAAAATAAAGAGGGTGTAGTTGAGCCTCAGCAAGAGATAAAAATAGAAAAAAGAAAAAAACAAAAGTTCAGCCATGGGCTTGCAGCTGAGGAACTAGCAGTACCTCAGCTGCCATTTCCTCAAGCTTTGAGTGGCCCTGCCCCTTTTGATAAGGGTCAAGCACAGATCGAGGAAATGATGGAGACCTTTAAGCAGGTCAAGATAAATTTACCCCTGCTTGATGCAATCCGACAGGTCCCAGCCTATGCAAAGTTTCTGAAAGACCTCTGTACTCAAAAAAGGAAAGCCAGAGGCCATTTGTCCAAGAAGGTCTTTGCGACGGATACAGTGAATTCTGTATTAACCATGACAATACCTGAGAAGTTGCAAAACCCAGGGATACCCACTATTCCCTGTATTATTGGTGACCACACGATTGGTAGGGCCCTTTTGGACCTTGGAGTTGTTAACTCACGCCATACAGTGTATATCAGCAGTTAGGTTTGGGGGAGCTAAAGCCCACCCCCATTGTTCTATTGATGGCTGATAGGTCCAAGAGGAAACCCAAGGGAGTGGTAGAGGATGTCCTAGTAGGGGTAGACAAGTTCTTCTCTCCTGCAGACTTCCTTGTCTTGGACATGGGCTGCAACAAGAGTACATCTCTGATACCTGTTATTCTAGGCAGACCATTCTTGGCCACTACCAATGCATGCATTCAATGCAGGTCTGAGATCATGGAGGTCACTTTCAGACATATGAAAGTTGAGCTTAATGTGTACAACAGTGCAAAGCACCCTCTGCTGGACAATGAGGAATGCTTTGCAATGGATGTACTAGAAGAAATTGTTGAAGAAGAACCGCACACTCTGTTTGAGTGGAGCAACATTGTCACTGATTTAATTGAAGTTTGGAACTTGGTGGAGGAAGGAAGCCTAGCTTTAATGCCAGGAGACACACCCCTAGTGAAGTCTTCTGTGGGCTTAGTACAGCATTTCAATTGGAAACCTACATTGCTGCCCCTTCCTCCATCCAACAATACACCAATCCTGCCATCCATACAACAAACCCCTAATCTGGAGCTCAAGAAGCTGCCAGAGACATTAAAATATGCTTTCCTCAAGAAAGAAGAGAAACTTCCTATGATTATCTCCTCTTCCCTTACTAGTGATCAAGAGGAGGAGTTGCTAACTGTTTTGAGGAAGCACAAGAAAGCAATAGGCTGGACCATTGCTGATCTAGGAGGAATTGATGCATCAATCTGTATGCATAGGATTCATCTAGAAGATGGCTCAACACCCTCCAGGGAAATGCAGAGGAAACTTAATCCTCACATGCAAGAGGTGGTTCTGAAAGAAATCGTTAAGTTGCTGGATGCTGGGGTAATTTACCCCATCTCTGATTCTGAATGGGTAGCACCAATCCAGGTGGTAACCAAGAAATCTGGCATAACAGTGATCAAAACCGACTCTAGAGAGTTGAGACCAGCCAGGGAGACCACTGGCTGGAGAGTTTGCATCGATTATCGAAAACTCAACTCCAAGACCAGAAAGGACCACTTCCCTCTCCCTTTTATTGATCATATTTTGGACAAGTTGGCTGGGAAGGCTTTTTATTGTTTTCTTGATGGGTACTCAGGGTACAATCAAATCCTTGTGCACCCCCTTGATCAAGAGAAAACTATATTTACTTGTCCATTTGGCACCTTTGCTTACAGAAGGATGCCTTTTAGACTGTGTAATGCCCCAGCCACTTTTCAGAGGTGTATGTATGTCATTTTTTTTGATATGATTGATAAATTCTTGGAAATTTTCATGGATGACTTTTCGGTCTATGGGGATAGCTTTGACCAATGTCTACAACACCTCCATCACGTCCTACAAAGATATGAAGAGACCAATTTGGTCTTAAGTTGGGAGAAGAGCCACTTCATGGTAACACAAGAAATTGTGTTGGGCCATGTAGTCTCTAAAGATGGAATTGAGGTAGACAAGGCCAAAGTTGACCTCATTAAAAATCTGCCCCCTCCAAGAGCAGTCAAGCAAATCAGATCCTTCCTTGGCCATGCTGGATTCTACAGGAGGTTTATCAAAGACTTTAGCAAAATTGCTAAGCCATTGTGCCACCTGCTCTGCCAGGATGTGCCCTTTGACTTCTCTGCTGAATGTCTGAAGGCTTTTGAAACTTTGAAAATTTGCCTCACCTCTGCCCCTGTACTCCAAACACCTGACTATACCCTGCCCTTTGAGTTGATGTGTGATGCATCTGACTTGGCAATAGGTGTTGTCTTGGGCCGGAGAAAGGATAAGCTGCCTGTGATCATTGCATATCTCAGCAAATCACTTGCTCAAGCTCAACTGAACTATACAACCACTGAGAAAGAGCTTCTGGCAGTGGTTTTTGCTGTGGACAAGTTTAGACCTTACCTACTTGGGTCTAAAACTGTCATCTTCACTGACCACTCAGCATTAAAGTACCTACTGTCCAAGAAGGATGCAAAGCCCAGATTGATTAGATGGATACTCCTGTTGCAGGAGTTTGACATCGAAATCAAAGACAAGAAAGGTGTAGAAAATGTGGTGGCTGACCACTTGTCCAGAATTATGTTAGAGAAAGGTGTTGATGACCTCACTACAAATGATGTATTCCCGGATGAGCAATTGTTTGCCATCCAATCTTTAGCTCCTTGGTATGCACATATTGTCAATTATCTAGTTATAGGCAAGATCCCTTCCCATTGGACAAAAATGGATAAAGACCTATTTTTCTCACAGGTCAAATTCTTTTTCTGGGAGGAACCTTGCTTGTACAAGTATTGTGCAGACCAAATTATTCAAAAATGTGTTCCCAAAAGTGATATCCCCAGTATTCTGGCCATGTGCCATGAAAATGCCTGTGGGGGTCACTTTAGTGGGAGAAAAATAACTGACAAAGTGTTACAATGTGGTTTCTATTGGCCTTCTCTTTTCAGAGATGCCCATACACACTGCAAGGCCTGTGATAGACGTCAGAAACTTGGAGGACTGTCTAAATGAAATTCAATGCCTTTACAGCTCTATTTGCTGTGTGGGGTATTGATTTTATGGGCCCCTTTCCTCCTTCAAATGGTTTTCATTTTATCTTAGAGGCAGTGGACTATGTTTCCAAATGGGTCGAAGCCATTGCCATAAGAACTAATGATAATCAGGTGGTCCTCAAGTTCATAAAGCAAAATATCTTCTCTAGATTTGGTACCCCTAGAGCCATTATCAGTGATGGGGGGAGCCATTTCTGCAATAGAAATTTCGAGAGCCTGCTCAAGAAATATTCTGTCACCCATAGGATTGCTACTCCCTACCACCCACAAACCAGTGGGCAAGTTGAAATTTCAAATAGGGAGATCAAGCATATCCTTGAGAAGACTATGAGGACTGATAGGAAGGATTGGGCTGATAAGCTTAATGACGCACTGTGGGCTTATAGGACTGCCTATAAGACCCCCATCGGTATGGCCCCTTTCAGACTGATCTATTGCAAGGCCCGTCATCTCCCAGTGGAGTTAGAACACAAGGCCTATTGGGCCATCAAACATTTAAATTTAGATCTAAGTTTTGTTGGTCATCACAGGTTGCTGCAGCTGTCAGAATTGGAAGAACTAAGGATGGATGCTTATGCCAATGTCAGGATCTACACAGAAAGGTCCAAAGCTTTCTTTGACAAAGGACGGTTGAGAAAGAGTTTCAATGTTGGTGATAAGGTTTGGTTGTTTAACTCCAAACTTAAATTTTTTCCAGGCAAATTGAAATCCAGATGGGAAGGTCCTTATATTGTCATGTAAGTTTCCCCATCTGGTGCTGTAGAAATCAAGGACCCTAAGTCTGGAAGACTCTTGAAGGTGAATGGTCAGAGGCTTAAGCCTTGTTTTGAAAAACTTGCCGACCTTTTCGACACCATTCACTGTCAAGGGGATCCTTCTTCAAACTAATTCCACAAGTGTGTCATTACTGTAACATATGTACTTAGTTTTTGGTTGATTTATTTTGCTTTCTTTAGTTTCTCTTTTCTAGGAGTTGCTAGTGGCCTTATCAGAATTTTGCCCTATCTGTGCTGAAATCAGAATTTTGCCCTATCTGTGGTGAACTTTTGATGCTTGGCTTGATTATTACTGCTTTTGAATTGATAGCTTCTCTTGAATGCCTAATGTGGGAGGTCATTTTTCTTGTCCTTGAGTGTATGATTGAGTTTACATGTGTCTAAAGATAGTCATAGGAGAGAGTCATGCCCAGGATTCAACCACAGCAAAAATACAAAAGGGCAGAATAGAGAGCACATGCTCTAAGTTTTATACCTTACTGTCATTGGGCCCAAAATGGAAGCCTGGGAGACTATCGCGAGATTCAAAAAGCTCTCGCGAGGTTAAAGGAGACTGGAAACCTATCGCACGATTCAAAAGGAATCCTAGATGGATGTCGCGCAGTTCGCATAGAAACATACATTAACTATCGTGAGCTTATCAGGCTGTCGCGAGGTTCACAAGATAAACTAGGAGAATCTCGCGCAATTCAACAGAAACATTCTATTCGCTGTCGCGAGATTCTAAGTCTGTCGCGAGATTCAAGATGAACCTCAGAGCTTCTCGCACAATCCAAATAGAGCCTTAGGAATTGCTCGCGCAATTCACATGCATTGATCTCACTCTGTCGCACGCTCCAAGGTCGACTTTAGAGATTGTCGCGCAATCCAGATGTAATTAACACCCTCGCTAGGTTTATTTCCAACCCCACGACCAGATGTTCCAAAGCGCGCCGAGCTTCGCGATAAGAATTTCAACCCCGCTCTGTCCCTTTTTCATTATCTACTTCCTTCTTCCCTCTGCGAAACCCTAGCTTCTGCCACTCTCCCTTCTCTCATCCAGCATCACTCCTACAGCTCATCATTCACTTCACAACTCTACAAAGTTGTTCCTCTCATCATCCTCTTCCATTGCCCTCTGCTCTGAGATCTTAAGGTGTCCTGTGTGTCAAATTAAACCTAACCCTAGATCTTAATCTCCATTTGCTCACACCCAAAGCCAGAGTTAGCTATGGCCCCAAAATCTGCACAGAAGAGAAAAGGGAAGGACATGGACCCTATAGAGACCGCCCCTAAAAAGATCAAAACTTCAAAGTCCCCCCAAAAAGGAAAGGAAGTGGTTGAGGAAGCAGCGGTACCAACCACAAAGTTCTCTACTCCTTCTGAGCTCATGGAGTCAATTCCATTGGAGCCTGAAACAACATTTGATGTCCCATTCTTTGAAAAAGAACCTCTCTCTGCCCCTGCAATACTATTTCTAAGCAAAGCGGGCCTGATGCCAGTGATGAGAGATTTTCCAGCACTAACCTACCCAAGGCTAGTGCAGCTGTTTTACCAGCATATCAAGGTCAAGAAGGGCAACGATGGACAAGAGTTCCAGCACTAACCTACCCAAGGCTAGTGCAGCTGTTTTACCAGCATATCAAGGTCAAGAAGGGCAACGATGGACAAGAGTGCTTGCTAGTAATGATTGACGATTTTGATTTGTTAGTAAGCCCTAAGATTATTGCTGAAGTATTGGGAATCCCAGCAGCATTCAATCATAGCTGTGGATATGGCCCCCCTCTGTGTGCATCAATTGACACAATTGCAAGGGCCATAACAAGAGGATTAAAAGCCACCGGGGACTCAATCAAAAGGAGGGAACTTGAGCCTGAGCTGCTGTTCATTGACCAAGTCCTGCGGAAGAACATATATTGCTCAGGACATCAGCAGGAGAGAAGAACTCCCATTGAGGATGCTGTCTACTCCTACGACATGGGCCATGGCTTCCATGCAGCCTGGCTGATTTTTAAAGCTATGAAAGACATAGTGGCGAAATTAGGGTCAAACAAGAAGCCTCACACCCTACCCTATGCCAGAATCATCACCTTGCTGTTGATCAAGGGGGGCTACAAGATAGGAAGAACCGAGCAAACCACCACCCTTGCCCCTACTACCTTTGCCAAGAGGCAATGGGGAATCAGCAGAAGCTTGATGGGGGGTCAGAAAAAGAAGAAAGTCAAGCTCAGTGCCCCGCCAAGCAAGGTATAGCCGCAGAGAGTCCACCTGCTACAACAGTAGTGCCTCCAGAGCTCCTCACTTCCATCCTTGCAGCAGCATCCACACCCCTCCACCTTTTATTCCTGCATCCTCTACTCCTCTTGCATCCATCTCTTCCCCCCCTCTGATTCCATTCTCCATACCCACTCCCCCTTCACCTGTGCTTGGTCCATGGGAGGACTCCCCATCCCCTACCTTACCACAGTACATTGCCACAATTCCCCCCTCCATTCCACCTTCCATTCCAACCAAGCCTACCAGCCCCCAACTCCTCTCCTACAAGAAAGAAAAACCTACTTAGACCATTCCAACCATCTCCCTGACCCCACCCTCAATACCTTCCATCCCCATTGACCCACCCTACCTTGAAGAAACCACCACCCCAGCCATATCTACTATATCTCCTCTCCCCGACATTGACCTACCCCTAAACACATCCATAGGCTTCCAAGCCTTCATCTCTACATTCCTTGACACCATGCCTAGCTACTACACCCCTCTGCCAGACTCCCCAACTACCTCACAGCACCTTTCCCCAGAACAACACTCTTCCCCTCCCTCCACTTTCCATCATGCTCCTTCCTCCCCTTTCCAACTAGTACCTCTTCTTTCCAAACCCCACCTCCTCACTTTGACACACTAACCCTCATCCTACCCCTGATCCAAGACATCCAAGCCCAGTTATCCACCAATAACCACAAACAGGACCAGCTGTAGGCTGAACTCACCTCCATCCAATCCACCCTCTACACCTTAACCACTCCACCCATCCCTACCCCATCCACTTCAACCCCCCTGGTCCTGTTAACTGACAATACCACCCAAACAGACTTCCCTCTTGAATCATTACCCCTCCCACCATCACCATCACCTCTTCCCCACCCTTTTCCTTTACCCCTTTTCACCATTCCAATTTTCCATCCCCCATCACCCCCAACTCAGGTTGAGCCTACACCCTTCACTTTTCCCCCCTACCCTCCATTCCCTCTTATCCTACCCCTCCCACCTTCTCCGCCAAATCTACCCAAATGACTGAACCCCATTCCCCATTCCCCCACCACTTGACTTCCCTACTCTCATTCCCCATTCCCCCCCAGGACCAAGCACACTTCGCTCCTTCCACCTCCTATCTGCCAATTGCACCCAAACATCATTTCTACAGCCCTCCTTACCTCACCATCCTACATCACATGCGGGATAATGCTTACCTGAGGAAGGATGTCCTGAGGGGTATGGCGAAGCTACGCTAATCAATTGAGACCCCCCTGCTAGAAAAGATTGATGAGATGACAGAGGCCCATAGCGAGCAACTACTAGGAATCTCCTTGGGGTGGAAAAATATGGTGGAGGAATATCTGAAGACGAAAGCTTATGCTACTTATTATCAGATTAATTGGGAGAATGAAAAATCCAATGCTGCTGCAGTGACTGCCCAGGCAAGAATGTTTGAAAAATGACTTAACAATGCCTAGGAAATCTAAAAAATTTAAAAGGAGATCCATGAGATTGACGCCCTAAAATTTAATGTCCAGATAGCCACATTGGAAAAGGCGTTGGCCGCTGCCAGAAATGAACCTTACCACCCAACCCCAATCTCTGTTAAAGTGCCTCAGCTTACGCCAACTACCACTCCAGCTCCACCTGCCCAGTCTGAGGAGGCAGCACCTAAGCCCCAAAAAGATAAAGGAACAACTCCTGCTTCACCTCCAACGGCGCAGCCAACAACTACGGAGCAGCCTCCACCTCCCAAGGCCTCTGCTGCACCTCCCCAAGAACAAACTTATCCGTAGCGGAGGAAAGTCATAGCCAAGAGGTCTGCTCCCAAAGCTGTCCCCTTAAAAATTGGCAAAGAGCCTGCTGCCCAGTCTGAAGAGGCCCAGTCCCCTGCCAAACCTGAGTCCACTGGAAAAGGAAAAGCCCCAGTGGTCTCCCCTGCAGAAGCTGAAGCTAAAGGCAAAGGCAAAGGAAAATCCCCTGCCACCCCCCCTGCTAAGCATAAAGGCAAAGCCCCTCAAGAACCCAAGGAACCAAAGGCTCCCAAAGCACCAAAAATGAGAGTGAGGGCTCCAAAAGCTCCATCTACAGTGAAAACACCCGCGAAAAAGAAAAAGGAGAGGGAGGAAAAGAAGAAACAAGATAGAGCAGCCCTTAAGGCCAAGGTTAAAAAGATGGGCTGGGATTTCCTTATCGATTCTGATTCTGATTAGGTCCTAGCTTCTAGATTGTATCTTAGGTTTTTCTTTTTGAAATGCCACCTGTAACAATTTTTCCTTCCACTTTAATAGAATTTCTAATTTTGTCTATTGCTCTGTTCTATCTGTTTATTTCTGATTGTTTGGTATTTTTACTTTTATTCTTTTTTGCCATTCTTGAGAGACCAGTTTTTGGGAAGATCTTTTTCTTTGATAAAGTACTCCATGAAGTGGATGGATGTTGTTGGTGGTTGAATCTAATTCGTACAATACCTGCATCAGGAAATTCAATGCCTTCCTCTTCACATTGATGTGCCATTTTAAGTGTACCTCGCGAAGATCCCCAGCTCAGCTGTGCGAGAAATGTCCTTTCATCACCACTTATTGCTCCTCGCGAGGATCCCCGCACGCTACACTTACCTCTTTAAATTCCATGCCTCTCTTTAGACATGCATTTAATGCTACTTCTCTTTTCCAAAGAGTCCGTTGTGTATTTTCTTCTTTCCCCACACAGCCCTCATTTATTACCAAGTGTGAAAACGGGCGCAATTTCAATTTCGCCGATTCATGTTCCCTCGTCCTTCTCTTTTTAAATTGGCCCTCAGTCCCTTTTCATCTCATCCCTCCTCTTCTAACCCTAGAAGTCCACACCTCCTCACACAAATGGCGGATGACAGCCCCTTTGGCTTCCCAATCAAATTTTATCCCGTCTGGGTAGATCCCCCACTGCCTAAGGAGCCGGACCCTCTGCAATTTCTCTGGGATGAGTATGATGAGGTCATGCGGATCCTGGCCAAGGAGGAAAAGAAAAAGAAAAATAAAGAGAAGTTAGAGGAGAAGAAAAAGAAAAAAAGGGAGAAGCGGGAGAAGAAGAAAAATAAAAATATGGCACCACCTCCATCTCCCCCTCCATCAACCTCCAACCCTCCCTCGGCTTCCTCTTAACCCCCCCATTTTCTCTTTTATTTTTATTTTTATTTTTTCTCTCTTTTTGTCATATTTTCTTTTTTTTAATGAAAGTTTTCTTTTAGTTCCATACTGTTCAGTTTTGCATTTTTCTTTCTCTCTTCTTCTATGTGTTTCTGCCTGTTTCCTTGGACTATACCGTTTATTCTCACCTCTGAACCAGTGAGGACACTGCTCCTCCTAGGTTTGGGGGTGTGGTAGGTAGGTCTGCCAATAACATAGTTAACTTAAAGTGCAGCAAAATCATCTGAGTAACATAGAAATGGAGCTGTGTTCACTTAAGAATTATGAAAATTAAGGAATTTAAAATTTTTTGCAGATCTGTAGACAGTATAAATTTCTAAATTTTCACATTTCCATGATGAGAACACCAAGAAAACTCACTAGTATAAGCACTTAGTGAACCATTGAAGAGAGAAAAAGGTAAGGGCATGCTTAAAAGTTCAAAGAAAGACCATCACCAATGAGAATTGAGCCTACAAAATATATTTTTTTTATTATTTGAGGAGTGATTGAGGCAAATTTCTTCTAGCTTTAAGGACTGACTGAGTCAATATGTTCACTAAAAGTTAGGTAACTCCAAGTTGAAACAACTGACATCACTCATGACACTTAGGAAAGGATCAAGGCCTTCTCTTGGACAGTTTGAGCCTAAACAGACCAAACCCTGAAGCAACTGCCCTTGTTCATATACTTTTTGAGCTTCAAAGTCCAATTTTCTTCAAAACACACCTGAGTACTTGTACCTGAACCTATGGATCTGATTTAACCTTACCCTCACTCTGAGAATTCAGAAGGTAAAGGAGAAAGAGTTAAAGATGGACTAGCTAGGGTCCAAACATTGGATGAGTAGAGAAGAATTATCTGAAGTTCTAGCAGTGTAACAACTGAGAAAAAAGGTGTCAATTCATCAAATAAAATAATAATAATAAAATACAATAAAAAATAAAATAAAAAGAAGAAAACTGCATCAGAAAGAAAAGAATACAATAATGAAGAGGAGTAAGAGAGGAGTCAAGAGGAAACACTCATCGGAAAAAAATCAAACAAGAAGAGAAACTGATCACTTCAAATTTGAAGATTTCAAAGAAGATGAAAGGAGCTGAATTAAAGAAGGTGAAGTCATGAATCACCCGCACCTACCCATTTTCTCAATTTCCCCTTTTCAACCTTCCAATTCTTTTATAACCCAATACCATAAGCCACATTACTGACCTAAAGCCCTTGTGATCCAAAGTTGAATGAGTGTCATGTGGAGATAATGAGTTGTCCAATCTATGGTGAAAATCGCCAATGATGCGTAACTTGAATGCTATGCCTATGCTCATGCTTACAGACCCATTTAGGGGATGTAACTGCTCTTGAGTTTGAGAGACAATAAAACCCTCAAAAGTTCTTTGTGAGAGTATGCCCTAGAGAGTTTTGGGTCTGATATTGAATGTATTGGGCATGACCTACAACCTAATTTTTAATTTAATGATGAGCTCAGTGCTAACACACATGTGTAGTTTCCCTGTTGTGAACTGATTGGAAATGCTGTGCTATCATGGGAAGTTTATATTGCTTAAACATCTGTGCAGACAATGTATTTAAATTTCTTATATTTTTACTGATTCAAGGGTGAACTGATACTCTGTTTCTTGACTGCTAACTTGATAATCTTGCACTACTGTTAACCGTTTTATTGAGAAGTTTGTGGGTATCTTCACTGAAAACCCTCAGGAGACTTCACTCCTCCACTAGGGAACACCTAGGGGTTTAAAAGGCTTGGTACATATGCTAAATGTATCCGTGCTCCCTACGAAAGTGGCATTTAATTTCTATAGATTTTTAGTGTAGCTTTGCTAAGGGACTAGCAAAGATTAGGTTTGGGGGTGTGTGTTAAGACATGAAAAGTACCACTTTTCACCCCTTAACTTAGCCTTTGTTAGACCCATAGCCATCTAATAAATATGTGTTAAGTCATTTCTATAGGTAATAAACAGCAGCTACAATAAGGCCTGAACCCTGTTAAAGAGCCCACTTTTACCCCAAAAGTCCCTAAGAAGGATGAAAGCTGAACCCAGACAAGAATTGAACCTTGCGCAACTTTCACAAGCTTTAAAGGAATCAGAAATTAAGCCTCGCGCAGTCCTCGCTAGTCTCCCAAAACTTCAGTTCCAATTACCCGCACTGTTCTCACACAGTTGAGTGACAAAGGGGCTTTAGAATCATACTTCGCGTAGCTCTCGCGAAGCTAAAATACAACTGCCCGGGCAGTCTCGCGCAGCTCAAGAAAGTAGCTCTCAAACCTTACGCAGTTCACTTAGATCAACTGAGGAGAGAGAGCTCCAGGTAGTTTGGCGCGCAGTTGTCGCGTAGTGGCCGCGGGATGCAAAACTTCAGAAAAACCTCTCGCGCAATTCCAAGAGCAATGCACACCACGTCCTCGCGAGGATCCTCGTGAAGATCCATTTACAAACAAATTGCTTGTGCGATTCTCGCGCCATTCAGAAGGAAAGTGTATTCCCATGAAGACCAGAGCAATCCAGCAAGGATCCAATGCTCTATCGTGCGACTACTTTAGCTGCAACTAAGACAACCCTGCGACGGCTAGAATTCAAGCTAATCCAACCTCGCGAAGACCGTGCTACCACGCGACAGTCTTGGAAACCAGTGCTACCTGGCGAGGCTCTGAACTCTAACTCTCCCACACCTCTGCAGAGGACATTCTAGGAACTTCCAGCAATTAGGGCATGCATTCCAACACTCCAAGTTCCGTGCACGCGCCCTGAGGCATCCAAGGGACAATATTAGGCCATGTGGCATCATTAAAATAAGGGTTTCCTAACCCTAATGCACCGCCAAACTAACTGCTATATAAACCTAAGCCTGGTTTAGGTTTAGGGGACTCTCTGCTTAGAATAGAATTTAGTCTATTTTCTTCTTCTTCTGGTAGTAGCTGCATATTTCTAGTAAGTTTTAGGTAGTTTTCTTTTTACTTTTTCTTCTCTCCATAGTCCAGCATTTGCTGGCTATGCCTTTGTATGACTATTTGGAATAGATTAATGGAGTTTCATGATAGGGTGTTTTACTTTTATGGAATTTTTGTGAGTTGTTCTGTACAAGGCTGTTATCTTTAGATCCTCCATTTCTAGGACATATTGCAAGCAATGGAGGACTGATTTCATGGTTTATTCATATCCAAGTGACCTGTATGTCTGAGCTAACATGCTCCCATACAGGCCTAGCCCCACCACAGGACCCACTAGATTTGATGTCCCCATGGGAGCAATGAGCTTTTGTAGCCTTGTGAACATGGTGGTGGCAGCAATGTCTCTTGTTCTATCTTGAGCTTTGTGAGGAGGATAACCTCTGGGATAGTCTGTGACCATTTAAGTGGACAGGTTATAGCCTTAGGGTGAAGCCAACCCACTGACTCAAGATGGATTATTCTTCTCTGCACTTGTGCTTGTAGCCCTGTGAGAGATTGTGCTGAGACAAACTCCCCTGTATGTGTATAGACCCGCCATCGGATAGCAGATCTGGTTTGGTTATAGAGATTGTAGGCTTGTGACTGGATCACTGCAGTCTCTCTAAAGCAGTGGATAGCTGGATCTAAGGCTGCACTCAACTTCTTGCTGGTTTTATGTGTCTGGGCTAACATGCTCCCATACAGGCCTAGCCCCACACATAGCACTTTAGAGGTTGAGGTTCCCTATAGATTCTTGTACTTGTAGCCTGGATGAAGTAGTGCCTACAATGATAAACTTGTTCTGACTCATCTCTGGACTGTGGTTCCCCAATTGGATAATATGTGACCATTTAAGTGGACAGGTTATAGCCATAAAGGGATTGGATCATGGCACAGAGATGAGTTGGATTCTTTCTCCTCAGTGGTGATAATGTAGCCACTGGACATGACTTCTATAGCAGCAGATCTGAATTTGAGTCATGAAGCCATCAGATCTGAACCTAATAGCATACTTCTCACCCTTTTATATTTATTTTCTCACTCCATCTTCGTTCTTAAACCTTTCTATAGTTTAGACATTAGGATACCTTAGAATTTAGATTTTAGTGACCCTAAATCCCCTTCCACTTAGGATTGCCAGATCTGTAGTCAGATCTGGAGGGCCTACTAAAGATGGCTCCCTTGGAGCTTAAGATCAATTTCCTTTGGGACAAACTCTTACTTATCAAAACTTGCTACAACAGGCCCTGTATCTTGCAGGATTGTGCATATTTTAGGCTTGCTACTCTGTCATTTTCAATCCACCTTTCATTTATTTTCATTCACCCCATTCTTATCACTGTCATCAATAAAGTCAGTAGCAAGCACTATAAATAAGCCTAACAGTATCCGAAACCTCTCGACAGGTTCCTATTTCCAACTTCATTCCTCGCGATAGGTTTGCTTACAGAACCTATCGACAACTGTTTTAGAACCTCGCGACTACTTAGCTCCTGTGTACTGCAACCTCTCGACACAACTGCCATCCTCTCGAACACTTTAGTATTTCTCCTCAGGACCTCTCGACTTGTTATAATTGCCCTTCAAAACTTCTTGACAGCTTCTGGATCTTCTCGAAACCTTAGCTATTTGGGCATTAGATCCTCTCGACAACTCAGGCAAACCTCTCGACAGGTTTGTCCTTATGCTTCCACAGCTGGCACACATCTCACTTGTGTTCTTCATTTGTTCAACATCTAGCAACCTCATGGTGAATTCAATCTTCATTCTCTGCAATTGCACTTAGTCCCAGGCATTTTCAGTTGAGTAGCAAATTGCTTCTTTGGCTCTTTTAAATGAATATTTGCACTAAGCTTGCAATTCATTGCTTATTTACAAAATACACTTAAAACACATTATTAGTCAGTTTAAGGGTTCACCAAAGGGCAGGTTAGGAGATAAAAACTGGTATTTTTCGCTACTTAACACACCCTTAAACCTAAACTTTGCTAGTCCCTGAGCAAAGGAGAAAGTAAAAACAATTATTAGAAATAAAAAATGCCACTTTCATAGGGAACACAGATGCATTTAGCATAGCATCAAGCCTTTTCAACCCCTAGGTGATCCCTAGTGGAGGAGTAAGTCTCCTAAGGGTTTACAGTGAAGTTACCCACAAACTTCTCCAATGAGTCAGTTAACATTAGTGCATCATGTTTAAAACAGAGTTTAAGCAGTATAAAATTTATTCCACACCTTGTCCATTCAGTTTTAAAGGATTCTCAGCGAAAACATGATAGTTTAAAACTAAAATTCTGCTGTAATTCCTGCACAATCAATCAGCTCATGTCAAGGTATTTTGTATGAAAATTAATGCAAAGATTACCCTCAAATTAAGAATCCTGTTCTGATAATGCCCCCATCAACCCTAATTTCATACCCAAAGCTCACCAGGGCTGTCACTCTCAACAAAAATAGAAGGGTGTATTAATTCACATAGCTCAAGAGTAGTTACAGCCCTCAAATAGGACTGCAAGCATGAGCATAGGCATTGCTCCAATTTTTGAAATTTTCTAACTCTTTTCACCATAGATTAAACAGATTCTCATCTCCACATGACAACTCAATCAATTTTAGATCAGTAAAGACTTTTTATTGGGTTGTAATGTGGCTTATGGGTGAAGTTTACAAAGAATAAAAGGGTGGAATATGATTCAAGATTGAGAAATCAATAAAGTAAGGAGGTGATTTGCAACTCAATCTTCTTCATTTTAGCACAGTCTTCATCTTCTTTGAATTTTCAGATTTGAAGTGATCAATTTCCAATCCTCATTTCAATGTATCCAATGAAGTGACTTCTCTCTTATTTTTGTTTTACTTTTCTATTTTTTTTTTTTGTATGCTTTTCTCATCATTTTTTTTTAATTTTTTTTATATATGGGCTGGAATGCCACAGTTGCACAACTGACACACAACTATCATCAAATGTGCTTTCTTCTTCTTCCACCAAATGTTAAACCAGCTCCACCTTCTTCAACTTCTTCTCCTTTACCTTCTGAAATTTCAAAGTGAGGGTCAGGCCGAATCAAGTCACTGAGGTTTGGGTTCAAATTCTCCGATTTTTATCAAAGAAAGCTTAAATTTTTAAGGCTCAAATGGTGTGTATCAAAGGCAGTTTAAAGGTGGGAAATTTAAGCTCAAACTATCCAAGGGATGGCCTTACTTCATGTCCTCAATGTCATGAGTATTGTCAAGCTGTTTCAACTTGGATTTGTCTAACTTCTAGTGAGCAAAGGTAGATTCAATCAGTCCTTAAAGCAGAAGAAATTGCCAAACACTCTTCAAAGAAGAATTTTTCAAGCCCAAATCTCACTGGGTATGGTCTTCCATCAGATTTCTGGGGCATAACCTCACAATTCTCTCTTCTCAAGTTCACTAAGCACTATTTTATGAAAAATTCCTGACATTTGCTTCATGAGAGTGTTAGAGCTATAGCATGTCTCAATTTTAAAAAGTTTTTAATTTCCTCTATATATAAAATATCAAGTGTGAAATTAATTTATTTATTTGATTTCTGTTAAAACCTTGCTGTACTACCATTAACTATCCATTGGCAAACCTTGCCACACCCCCAAACCTATGAGGAGCAGTGTCTTCATTGCTGGAAAGATAAAGAGATATACAGCATGATAAAAACATATACAGAGTAGCAAGGAAAGAAAAATAAACACCTAAACTGCAGCTAAACAAAGAACATCAATACACAAACAAAATAAGAACCACTAGGAAACAAAACACAAAACTAATAACAAGAAAGCAGACAAGAAAACAGCAAGAAAGCAAGAAAAGCACAGTAAATAGACTAAAGAGAAATTCCTTTATGAACACCAAAATAAGCACAATGTAAAGGAAAGTGTTCTACAAGAGATTATGCAAAAATATCCTAGTTGTACAACTCTAATCATTTGACTCCTCTGCAACCTCAGGTGGATCTTTGAGTCCTTTACCCTTTTCTATCTTTCGAGCAGCAGTAGTGGACTGGGACCTTGTGGAAGAAGGTTTTCTAGTCCTGGATGTGGTTTTCTTTTGAGGGGGTGGCTTTGGCTTGGAAGGGGGCTCCTTGAATTTGATGTCAGGCTTGACTTTACTAGGCTCCTTTGGTTGAGGAGCTATTTCCAAGGAAGGTGCATCAGGGTTTAATTCTTTGGGAAAATGGGGTCAAAATCAAAGGGAATGGATGGAGGGGAAGAAGTGGCTAGGCCATCTGATGAAGCTGGTGTAGGGCTCAAAGGTGGAGTGGCTAATATGGATGGGTAAATGGATATCTGGCTTTTGGGGTGGTTGGGTTAAAATTTGCAAAGTGGAATTGATGGCTAGCACAGTGGAAGGAATGGAGGCTTGGTTTAGGAGTGTGGAGTTCATGGCTTGAAGTGTGGCCTCAATTGATGATTGGGTTTGATTGTTGGCCATCACTTGGGATTGAAGGAAAAGTAAAAGGTTGAGGATATGGGGTAAAGGGTCAGGTGTGATAGGGGCTGTGGGTTGGATTGGTGGAATTGGTTGGAATGGGGGAGTGTAGATATGGGTAAAAGGTGGGGTGGGTGAGTGGGTAGGTTGTGGAGAGGTGGGATGTGGAGAATCTGGTAGTGGGGTGTACACATGTCCAATATTGCCCACGATGGACTTTATTAGAGATGAATAGCCTTCACTAGTGATCTGGTCTTGGGTATGTGGAGGTGAGATGGAGAAAATGGGGTCAAATTCAAAGGGAATGGATGGAGGGAAAGAAGTGGCTGGGCCAGCTGATGAAGCTGGTGTAGGGCTCAAAGGTGGAGTGGCTCATATGGATGGGCTGACTAGAATGGTGATTGAAGGTAAGGTAGGGATTGGGTCAATGGTAAAAGGAATGGATAGGGGTGTTGATGGAAAAAGAGGCAAAGGTACTGGAAGGTATAGAGACTGGAATGGAAGGTAGGGAAACTGAGATGAATGGTGTGATAGAAGGGGGGATGGTGAGGCTGGCCCTCTCAAAGCTAATAGAGGATACAACTAGGAGAAATGGAGGCACAAATGGAGGAGTAGCAGATATGAGCAAAGGCTCATAGGAGATTGTTGCTGAGGTTTCAGGTGTAGGTGTGGAGGTAGTGACAGCTGTACGGTGAGGCTCCGAGCTCACCGAAGCAAATGGGGCTGCATGTGGAGCTTGTACCTCAGTATCATCACTGGACTTGTTTTTACTCTTGCCAATGAGGGTCCTACTGGCAGACCAGGCCCTCTTCCCAAAAACTTTAGGGGTCACCTTTACCACTAGCTCATCTACTTTGATCACAAAATCCTTTCTCTTTAGCAAGGTAGTGATGAGCCTGTTGTAAGAGAGCCCAAGTAGGGCTTGCACTCTCCTGATTTTCTCATGTACATCCACCATAGTGTGAATTTGGTGATGGGGATATTGCTTCAAGAGTTCTTTAAATCTCTCCCAGGCTTGGTGAAAGTCTTCAGTTGGGGCTTGAGCAAATGAAATAATGCTCTTCCTCAGCTGACTTGTTTTGGGCATGGGGAAAAACTTTGCCAAAAATTGATATTGAAGGTCATTCTAGGACTGAATACGGTTGGTTGAGAGCATTGAACACCAAGTTCTGGCTCTATCCTTTAGTGAAAAAGGAAAGAGTCTCAACCTGGTTGCTTCCTCCCCCAAACCTATAATATTGAAGTAGTGCACAGTCCTAGAAATTCATCAAGATTCTTGTATGGGTCTTCTTTGCTCAGGCCATGGTATGAGGGTAGCATTTGTATGATAGAAGACTTGATCTCATAGTTCCCTTGGACAACAGGGAATTGAATGCAGAAGGGAGAATTATAAACCCCTGGTGCATTGAATTCCTTTAAAGTCCTAGGTTGCTCTCCCATTTCAAAACTATTACAAGCAACCACAGGTGTATGTAAGGGGTGCTTGGATCTAAGAAGTCTTTCAACCCCAAGGTCCAAATGTGCAATCTCAAGGTTAAGAGATCTCCTCCCAAGCATACACACAACAACAACCAAGTATAACATAGATAATCACAGCAGAAAGATCAACAAAACAATCACAAAACACAACTAAATGCTGTAGATCTATAAAGCTACAGATCTAGAAATGTAAATAGAGTTAGGAAATGCAAACTTAAGCAAAGCTTGCTCCTCCAACTGGTATGAAGGTCCTCTTAGCACCACAGCTCCAGATCGGAAATAAAAATTAACTATAAAAATATTGCAGAAGCAATTAGTCAAACACTTAATAAGCAATTAAAACTATATATCTAGAAATGAGAAAAACTTAGATCTACAATGTTAAAAACACAAGTCCCCGGCAGTGGCGCCTAAAACTTGTTCTACAGCCTACCTTGTAATTATTATATGATTTAAACATCAGATTAACTATACAAATTACAACAAGGTTGAACTAAGGTAAGCTGCTAGTCCTGCAAGAATTAGGGTTGTTGTAGTAAGTTTTAAGAGGTAAGTAAGGGTATGTCCACAGGGAGCTATGGTTCAACTATAGTAAATCTCCAGATCTATGGTAGATCTGACACTCTATCCTAATTTAAACTAAACTAAAAAAGGAAAGAGGAGATGTTCTAGGTTTTTGTCACTTTTACTACAAACTACAAAAGATAAATGCAATTGATCCAGATCTAATCGAACACAGAGATAAGGGGAGATATAGAAAAGATGAAAATCCAAAAGGGTGAGAACAGTAGCTAGGGTTCTTGGTCTCTTACTGAAAATCAAGGGAATCAAAAGCAATGCAGAGGACTGATTTGTTACAACCCTCTTTTCTAGCTCCAAGCTACTCAAGTTTTCCCGGCAAAGGTGAGGTATAAGAATCCAATCTCCATCAATGGATCAAAGCAACCGTGAGGTTAGGATCTTTCCTTCTACTAGATACAGTTCATTCCCGAGATTGCTCCAATCTATTGATCTTAATTGGAACAAGTAAACTATTATAGATGCTGCAGATGTCAGGCAACTAGCTCCCCATTTCTGGCTGGCATCCACAGGAGTATCCAATCCAGAGAAATCAAATATGAAAAAGTGAAATGTAGATTAGAATCACCTTTAAAAACCATAATTATATTGTAAGCTTATAATACTATTGTGCCCAGATCAACAATCTGTGTAATATATAATCGCTTACAAGCCTTTGAATCTCTCAATTTATAGTTCAAGACCTCACCTTAACTACTAAAAAGAGTTTAGCCACTCATGATTGGCTAAAGAGAGAAAGGGAGAAGAAGGAAGAAGGAGGGAGAATTTGGAGGGAAAAATGGATCTCGCACTAAGCTCTGGTTCTGTCAAATTTTGAATGTCTTCAATATAATTTCTTCAAGCTTTTATACTCTCCTCCTCTGTCCTCAAATCCATTTCAGCCAATCAGAGCCCAAGAGAATAATTCTGTTATTCTGGGCTACTGATGTGGCCGATTTCTCTTCTAGAAGCTCTTCTCCCATTGGTTCACAATTAGCAAATGCACGCGAGGCCATTAGGGTTTCCAATCGTGCACAGTTGAATACCGAAAATATCCCAGGGGTGGCTGAAAGGCTTTGGGATGTGTGCACAAGCTTCTGAAATTGGCAATTGCTGAAGGAACACGCTGAGAAGTTGCCAAAATGAGTGTCGAGAGGTTCAGGGAACCTCTCGACAGGTTCTAAGTGTACTTGCTCTTCATTTTGACAGGATCTCCATGGCTTTCAACAGGATTGGCTAGCTCTCGACAGGATCTGAAGCTCGTTGCATCATTCTGCCCATTTCTTCATTCATCCTCTTGACAGGTTATACTAATCATGGCAACTGGTTATACAACTTAACACCGAGCTCTCAACAGGTTAGCTCAATCCTTGCGAGAATGAGTTATAGCATCAGGCAAGCTATCGACAGGTTGGATTGGATTGCTTGACAGGTTCTGCTGAACCTCGCGATAAGTATCTGGAACCTCTCGACAGGTTCCTATTTCCAACTCCATTCCTCTAGATAGATTTGCTTACGGAACCTGTCGACAAGTGTTTAAGAACCTCGTGACTGCTTAGCTCCTGTGTACAACCTCTCGACAACTACTGCCATCCTCTCGAACACTTTAATATTTCTCCTCAGGACCTCTCGACATGGTATAACTGCCCTTCAGAACTTCTCGACAACTTCTGGATCTTCTCAAAATCTTAGCTATTTGGGCATCAGATCCTCTCGGCAGCTCAGGCCAACCTCTCAACAGGTTTATCCTTATGCTTCCACAGCTGGCACATATCTCACTTGTGTTGTTCTTCATTTGTTCAACATCCAACAACCTCTTGGTGGATTCAATCTTCATTCTTTGCAACTGCACTTTGTCATAGGCATTTCCAATTGAGCAGCAAATTGCTTCTTTGGCTCTTTTAAGTGAATATCTGCACTAAGCTTGCAATTCATTGCTTATCTATAAAATACACTTAAAACACATTATTAGTCAGCTAAGGGTCCACCAAAGGTCAGGTTAGGAGGTGAAAATTGATATTTTTCATTGCTTAACATCACTTGTTGGGCAGGTACAATGTTGAGCCATAACACCACAACCGCGTGTTAGTCATTCATATCTCCAAACGAAACTCTAATAGTTTCAACTGACACGTGCTGAAATTTGAGGATATTACATCCTCCCCAACTTATAAAAATTTTTGTCCTCGAAAATTGACCCAAATCACTTGGTCATTCACATGCTATTCAACATACACATCTAAGCCTAAGGACACATACATATGCACACAGATACATACCCATTATATGTGGAAATAGCCACAACTAATCCACATACCTTCCTATGTAAAAATCCCCATACGAACACCACACACACAACAACCTGCATAAAATCCATCCAAAATCTATGTGCACACATATCCATAGTCCACCCACCTACTCAAGCCATATTTTTCACAATCACACACGTACCTGTATGGAAAATTTATACTTTCTACCACTATACGTCCACAACCATATTCACAACCCGCACATTCACAATTGACATATGTGTCACCAAATACAAATCTATATAAATGCAAAAATTAAATAGAACAAAATCGGATCACACATCCAATTCAACGGTTGGTCAAAAGTGACCCACAATTGTACTTGCACTAAGATCCACACTTTACTCATCTACACAAATTCTCATATATCAACACATCCCACACATTCACAACCATATACACCACCTGCATGAAAAGCTATTAACAATCCAACTAAAGGTGTATAATGCATCTCATATCACACAACCATAACAACCATTGAAATACATTTGGATTACAAATCCAATGCAACAATTGGTCAAATTTGATCAAACCATTGTACCTACACAAAAGTCCACAATTGACATATGCATTTAAGAAATTTCGAAACCGAAAGATCCACACCACAATCATCCACTAGCATAAGCACACAAAATAAAAAAGAAACTAACAGCTTATAGCATGCGACATCCAAAACCATGCACATTCATAGTCAAAACTATCCACACATTCACATTCTAAATTTAATAATCCACATAGGTAAGTGCAAAATTCATAACCAAAACCATTTACATCCAAAATTTACAATTTGCCCATGTCACAATTATCCAAAAGTTACCATGATCCAAAATGAACAACTATCCAAATTACAAAATGTTGTAAGTGTTAAAAGAACAAAAGCTGTAGGCCGAAGCCATCGGCTAGCTCTCGACACCACCCACGTGCGTATCATCATCATCATCACCCACACCACCAATTTCGGATCCAGAAGCACCTGATGTAGAAGCTCGAGCCATCGTCATACGTTGCATGCAGTCGGCAGGGTACATGTAATGTATAGCCTTAGCTGCAGGGCTTCATGGTAATTGAACTGGCTCCTCAGATCGTCATTTCGCCGCATGATGTTGGCAAGTGCTTGGTCTTGTAGTCTCATCCTATGTAGCAACTCTATGTAGAAATGCTCGTCGGGCTATGGAGGGGCCTGCTGTGGTGGTATCGGAGGCTGAGCTGCCTGGTCGGGTTCTGGGTGAGGGGGCTATTGTTGTTCTTGTTGCGCACGTTGTGCAATATCTCTTTCCCTTTTTCATCTAACACTAGCCTGGAGACTAGTGTAGCTATGGTTTAAATCTTGAATCCGATAAGATTTAACATTATCGGTGGATAGGAGTTCATCCTGGGAAACCTCATAGTTATCAGCTTCGAATGAGTGCTCGTACTCATCAATCATCCTTGAGATTAACCGAGCATAGGGTAATCGGTTCAACACTATAGGAACTGCGCCTGGCTTGGTACAGTCACGGGCGTACTTCCTTCCTTCTTCCACCAAGATAGGTGCGTTAAACCACCTATTTTGGTGAGCTGTAAACAGAGCTTGAAGGAACGAATCCTGCCATTCTTGCTCAGGCACAAGGGATAAAGGTTCTTCCTAAAAATTATATCCAAAGGCCATAGGCGCTCTGGCAATTGGGCCCTTGTAACAGACTTCCCGGTTCTAGTCTCCCCATTGGTCATTTGAGTTGCAATGTGATGAAAATTCACTATCTCATGGATCGGGGTAGTAGCTATCATAAAATGGTCATAAAATTGATAGCATCTCGGTCGAGGTGAGATAACTGTGGGTCCACTTCGTGAATGGTTGATCCTTGAAAAGATCTTTGTGAAAAGACCATTTCGTTTCAAACTATTTAGCCTCCCACCATTCGACGGGTTGAACACGAGGGTTCGGTAGAGGATCCACCTTGGCTCGTTTAGAACTTGAAGGACTCAAGGCCAATTACTTTTTAGGCTTTGGGGATTTTGTTGCCATTCTAGGGTTTTTACAACAAAACAAAAAATGGAATTATAAAAACTTTAAATCTAACCTTTGGCGCGTAAAATACCCAAGGAATGTCGCCAAGAGATCGTTGGCTCGTGCAATTTGAAACAAATCCAAATGAGTCCCACAAAAAAGGCACAAACCTAAGCTCCCCCTCTTTCTTCTCACGAAAATGACAAGAAAAAGGGTGAAAATTCTCATATAGTCCGATTCTCGCGCGCGCGACTTTGAAGCTCAAGCGTGGGAGGTCTCAGTCGCTCACTAGAAATCGAATCCTCTTTCTTTTTTTTTTCTTTTTTTTCTTTCTGAGTGACTCGCGCGAGTGAGCTTGGAACCTCGGGCGCGCAAGTCTCAATAACTCACAGGGAATCGAATTCCCTTCCTATTCTTCCCTTCCTGACAAGCACTAATGGAATCCTTTTAGTGCATAGTACCTATTCCTTTCATTAAGAATTTGCACCGGCTCTTCCTGAATTGTCAAGTCTTCCTGAATTTCAATCAGTTGGTAATCTAGGATGTGAGTTGGATCTTTCACGTACCGTCTCAGCATTGGCATATGAAACACATCATGCATGCTTGAGAGTTGCGGTGGTAGAGCAACTAGATAAGCAACCTCTCCAACGCGTCTCAAAACTTCAAAAGGTTCCACATAATGTCGACTCAACTTTCTACACTTCCCGAAATACATCACACCTCTAGTATGCAAAATCTTGATGAAGACATTGTCTCCAGCCTGAAAGTAATGTACAACATTAATACTGCAACTACATGTACATATACATCGGAGTTTGCATCATAACCAAAGCATTATGTTTACCTGAAACTCAATGCATGTTCTCTTAAGGTCAACATAGCTCTTTTGTCAGTTCTATGAGACCTTTAACCATTTACAAATCGAACGTACCACTTCAGTGGTACTTTCAATAATTTATGGACCAAAAATAAACTTTTCTCTCATTTCTTCTCAATTGATTGGAGGTTTACATCGTCTCCCATATAAAGCCTCATATGGTGCCATATCGATACTTGTCTAATAGCTGTTGTTGTATGCGAACTTGATCAAGGGTAGATGTTGATCCCATGATCTTTGAAAATCAAGCATACAAGCTCTAAGAATGTCTTCTATGATTTGATTTACCCTCTCTGTCTGACCATCTGTCTGTGGATAGAATGCAGAACTAAAGTCTAGTCTCGTATCCATCCCTTCTTAAAACTTTTGCCAAAACTGAGAGGTATATAATGGATCTCGATCTGAGGCAATGCTCATAGGAATACCGTGTAATCGGACGATCTCTCTCATGTACATTTCTGCAAGCCTACTCGCCGTATATGTCGTATTGTATGGCAAGAAATGGGCAGACTTAGTCAGTCTATTGATGACCACCCAAATGGTATTGTGCTTCCTCACTGTTCGTGGTAATCCCAAAATAAAATCCATGGAAATGGATTACCACGTCCACTCTGGTATCGGTAATGGTTGTAATAAACCTGATGGATGCCTATGATCCTCCTTTACTTACTGACACACCAAACACCTTGAGACATATTCAACTACATCTTTTTTCAAACCTCTCCACCAAAAATTTTTCTTTAGATCTTGGTACATCTTAGTACCACCAGGATGGATTACATTGCGACTGATGGGCTTCTTCTAAGATGGTATGTCGCAGATCGACATCGGTTGGCACACACAGATGCCCTCTAAACAGTAATGATCCATCACTCTTGATAGAGAAGTCCTGACTAGTGCCGTCTATCACCCCTTATCGGATCTTCAATAATTCGGCATCTTTCATCTAAAGCTCATAAATATGATCAAAGATCATTGGTCTGATTGTGAAATTTGTTAGGAAAGCTTCTGAGGCTTTCACCTCAATCCTTGTGTCATATAATGATATGCTTTCTAACAGTTTTCATGTATGGAGTCCTAGAATGAGACTCGATAACTGAGCCAAAGTCTTCCGACTCTAAGCATCTGCGACCACATTTTCCTTGTCTGGATGATATTGAATGGAGCAATCATAGTTTTTAAGAAACTCCATCCACCATCTCTGTCTCATATTTAGGTCCTTCTGTATAAACAGATACTTGAGACTCTTGTGGTCCGTGAAGATCTCAAAGGTTTCTCCATATAGATAATGTCTCCATATCTTCAAGGCAAATATTTCCGCTGCTAACTCAAGATCATGTGTTGGATAGTTCTTTTCATGATCCTTAAGATGTCTCGACCCGTAGGCAATAACTTTTCGATTTTGGTTAAGCATACAACCTAAGCCGTTGTGTGATGCATCACTATAAACAACAAAACCTCCACTCCCTGATGGAATGGCTAACACTAGTATGGAGGTCAATCTCCTCTTGAGTTCTTGAAAACTCTTTTCACATGCTTCAGTCCACTCAAGCTTAACATCTTTCCTTGTAAGTGGCATGAGTGGCCTCGAAATCTTGGAGATACCCTTCCACAAATCTCCTGTAATACTCAGCCAGACCGAGAAAACTGCGAATCTCAGTCACTATCTTTGGTTGTTCTCATTTTACTACAGCCTCGATCTTTGCTGGATCTACCATAACACCTACTTCTGAAATAATGTGGCCTAAAAAGCTCACTTGCTCCAGTCAAAACTCACACTTGTCGAGTTTTGCATATAACTGGTGTTCACACAATGTTTGCAGAGAGATTCTTAGATGCTGCTCATGCTCCTTTTTAGACTTTGAGTAGATGAGTATGTCATCTACAAATACAATCACACATGCATCAAGATGTGGTTTGAATACCCTGTTCATGAGGTCCATGAATGAAGTTGGTGCATTGGTCAAGTTGAAAGGCATCACAAGAAACTCATAATGCCCATATCTAGTTCGGAAAGCCATCTTCTGAATATCTTCAACTTTTACCTCCAGCTGACGGTAACCGAATCTCAAGTCTATCTTAGAAAATAACCTTGCCCCTTATAATTGATCAAAGAGATCATCGATTTTGGGTAAAGGATATCAGTTCTTGATAATCAACTTGTTCAACTGATGATAGTCGATGCACAATCTCATTGACCCATCCTTCTTAATAAATAAGACCAGTGCTCCTCATGGAGAAACACTTGGTCTTATAAACCCCTTGTCTAAGAGCTCTTGTAATTGATCTTTCAATTCTTTCAACTCAGCTAGAGCCATCGTATAAGGTGTTTTAGATAATGGCTCCGTACCTAGGCCGAAGTTAATCTCAAACTCAACCTCTCGATCAGGTGACAATTCCGATAACTCTTCATGAAAAACATCTTGAAACTCGCAAGCCACCTGAATTTCTGCTATGACGTTCTTCTCTTCTCGTTGATCCTGTAAAAATGCTAAATATCCACTACATTCGTTTCTCATCATCCGTTCTGTGCAAATCACGGAGATGAACAGTACAAAGGTTGATCGCATGCTGAGAAACCTGAATGATCTACCCACATTTAGGTGAAAAGTAACCATTTTTCTTCGGCAATCGACATGAGTGGATAATCAGTCCATGCCAAGGATTACATCGAATCCTTGCATATCCAACAGGATCAAATCAGCCACTAATTCATGATCTTCATAATCCTTGTTAGTGACTATAATCGATCGACACACTGTGTCGATAGTAACTGAACTTCCCGTTGGAACTGATACTGCCAAAATAAAATCTAAGGTCTCGAGAACGACCTTCACTCTCACAGCAAACTGAGGTAGGAGTCACAAACGAGTGAGTAGACCCTAGGTCTATTAAAACTCATGCTTCATAACAACAATAATCGCTTTTACTATACAATAATAATTGCTTTTACTATACATTTGTAAAGTGCCTACGTTGCATACATACTACAAATCAGATATGTACCAAAGAAAAATCTAACATTCAAACGTCAAAATTTAAAAGGCTGCTTTTAAATTTATGCACCTTCTTCATCTATTTTTTTTTTCAAATAATAACATACTGAAATTAAGTAGGTAATTATACCTTGGATTATGTCATTGTTGGTCTAGGCATCCTTGGCAGTAACTGCATAAGCACGACCTTGAATAGGAGGTCGTAGCTATTGTGTAGGCCGCTGTGCTGCAGTTGATACCTTACCCACATTTTTTAACTCTAGGCAGTCTCTTATTATATGCCCCATCTTACCGCATTTAAAACATACCCCTGTACCACGTCTACAATCCGTAGTCTTGTGCGATTTTCCAAAATGTGCACAAGTCTCTTGCGGAGTAGATGATGCACCCTCAAAATTCCCTGAGCAACTGACACTTCTATAGTCGTAGCAGGGCCAAACGGGTGAAAATATTGAACTGGTGTAGATATAGATGGCCTGGAATAAGTGGCCTGACTAAACTGTCTTAGAGTTGGTGCCACAAACCTTCACTTTTTATTCACCGAGGAGTAGTTACTAAACCTCCCTTGGTTTGCCTTTCCTTTACTCTGTTGATCCCTTCTTTAATACATTTCCTCTATGTCTTTCTCGACAACCGAGAACTAAAATTCTATCATGGATATTTGGTCTCAACCCATGCTGAAACTTCTTGGCTTTCAACCGATCAGAGGCCACATGCTATAATGCAAACCTTGATAACCTTGTAAACTCTATTCCATACTCATACGAACATCTTCCCTTGTTCCAGATTTATGAATTTCACTTCCATCTGATCTCTCACTTGTTTGGGGAAATACTCTCTATTGAATTCCTCAATGAACTCTTCCTAAGTCTATAACATACCTAGAGCAACCTGCTCCCTTGTCCTTGATACCGACTTCCACCATGGGCCTACTTCCCCATATAACTTGAATGCAACCCATCCTCCTCTCTCATCTTCAGTGTTAGGAAGCATGCAGAAGATCTTCTCCATCTCATTAAGCCAATTTTTTGCCTCTAGTGGGTCAGCTTGTCCTGAAAAACATGGTGGACGCATTCTTCTAAATTTTATGAATGCAGAAGGTTGAGGTGGTGGCGTATATCTATTCGCATTATTTTCTGCCATTAGCTGAGTTTGCTGTGCCATGGCATTAGCCACCGTTTCCATGGCCTGTGCCATCCTTTCTCTTTCCACCCTTCCCTGATCTCCTTGCTCAGGAGGATTTCTTTCTCTAATTGGAGGATTTTTTTTTCTAACTGGAGTCCTATTCCGACCCGTAGTAACATTCTCACCCAAAAACACATTATCTATTCCGTTGTCAACTCTTTCAGCACTCCTTGAGGTTCGGGCTCGACCACCTCTCGACAGTCCTCTACCTCTAGGAGGCATACTGTTCTGTTAACATGAAATAAAAGTGTCATAACAAACGGTCCCTATACATTGACAAAATCATAAACACATAGCATAAGTCTAAGATCTATCCAAAATTTCTAAAGCTGAAGCTTTGATACCAACTGTGGCAGCTCAGATTTTACTAACCCAAAATTCGTGCCATCAAATCACCGTGAAGGCGATCTACGGGTTACAGTACACTTGGTACATCCACACAAGCAGAACACAAAATCGATATCTCTAATTAAGCAGATAGAGTCATTATAATCAGCAAAAGAAAGTTCTACATCTATCATTTAAAACATATCAAAATAACGATTCTAATTCCATGCCAAGATACATGGAAAAAGAACTGAAACAAATCACCGATGATGGATAACCATCACCTAAACAATGGTTCACAAAATAATATCCAAAAATAATTACATGATTCACATTTCTAATTCAAATGGCTGGACGTACCAAGCCCTTAGCACAAAACAATACTTAATTCTAACCTAATCCCTATCTAGGGAAAAACTCCTCAGGCAGGGGCTCAATCTCCTCCTCAAGAACGTATTCCGAATCCCTTTTTGAGTCTAATTCTTTCTCTAAATCCGCACCTGTGACGTATAGTTAAAGGGTGAGACAACAGTCTAAGCTCAATAGGAGCACATCAAAAGCATTTACATTATATTAAAAGCATGGATTTCTATGACTGAGTTGTTTAACTGACATGTTTCAAATAATTCGTATTCAAAGACGCATGAATCTAAGTAACAAAAATTTAACAAAGTTTCGTAACCATCATTGGATTTCTAAATTCTTTTTCACAAATCAAAGTGTCTCACATTCTTATTTCACATCTTATCGTACTTAAACAATTAATTTAAATATAATCCCAAGCATATATAGCTTTGGGAGCCACATATATACCGATTGGAATTCCAACCATCGTCGTTCAATGAACCATTTTTCACATATTGCATAAGCCCCTGTATTATGAGGGATGCTTGTGCCGAACATGAAATTTTAGCGTTGGCCAGTAAGAAAATGAACAGATATCCCGCCGTACCGGAGTATAATTTGGGATTCGTTTCACATAAACCTTAAATTAAAGTGCTAATTTTAAATTATAGTTTAACACCATGCAAAGTAATTTACTTATACCTAGATTTGAAGTTTCACAAGATGTCTTGCTCACACATACTTATCACACACACATGGACTTATCACAGGCACATACTTGTCACACACACGTACTTATTATTTTCACATTTAAATCGTATGATTGAATCCGTGTACAAAACTCACAGAACATAATTCACATTCTTACTTACTTCTCACATCACAATTTCTATGTATTTAGTTTTAATATAAATGGTTAGGATGTTTCCCCTACCTCAATCATGCTTCATGCAAATCAAGATAACTCAAGAGTCCTTTCAATAAATTACGCTTGAACCTACATCCCAATTCACCAAAGATTCCTTAGAAGTGCTGAAGAAAGCCTTAAAATCTATATTTATGAAGAATTTACACAAAAAGGCTTAAAATAAGTCTAACTCTGAATCTCACGCGTGCGAGATACAAGGTCCGGCGTGCGAGTCCATAGGCACACAACTATCTCGAGCGCACGAGTGAAAAGAAGCTTACTAAAGCTTCTTTTCCTCTGCTGCCTCGGGCACACGAGGCTCACATGGGCCTTTCAAAAGGTATCTCGCGTGAGCGAGAAACATAGCTCGCGCGAGCGAGTCTAATGGCACCTATCAGCTCGCGCAAGCGAAGCATCAAAGGTTCACTCGAGCCTCTTCTCTCATTTGCGCGAGGCACGATTGAGCCTTTCTGAAGGCTCCTCGCGCGCGAGAACCATAACTCGGGTGAGCGAGTTTCAGAAACTCTTCATATCTGAGTTTTTTTAACTCGATCTTCTTGCGATTTCTTTGCCATTCACACCCACATTTTCCTCACAATATTCAAGGCATCTAGTTCTTCAAATTAAACATCTTTGGAAGTTGATCTCTTACCTTTTAAATTAGCAAAATCTCCAAGTAATCCAAGTGAAAAATAGAATCCGAAGAGAGGGTTTCAAAATGGATCCAAAGGAATTGGATCACCACCTCTCGTTCACGAATTTCTTCCACCTTGCAACGCGACGGTGACAATTCCTTTGAGATCACTTGGTAGAAACTTTACGTAGATTTGGGGCTTCGAAGTACCCAGATTTGGTGAATCCTTCTTCATCTTCACACCCTTTCTCACTCTCTCTCTCTCTAAACAAGCAAAGCAAATGAAATAAATGCAAAAAAAAAGGTTTTGCACGTGTGGTCATACCCACATATCCTAACCAATTCTTTACTTCCTTGTGAAGCACAAACACACTCTTGTGTGTTTACTTCTTATCCAAAAGCCTATCCAAAGTTTTCCCTTGGTGTGAGGCCTAAACACCTAACCTATATGTTAAGTTCTTACATAAACGTGCAATTGACACGGTGTGTGGCTAGCACATCCTAACCACTTGTCGGGTAGGTACAATGCTAAGCCATAACACCGCAACCACATGTTAGTCATTCACATCTCCAAATGAAACTCAAACAGTCTCAACTGACAAGTGCCAAAATTTGGGGATATTATACATAGCAAGCTAGAACCCTTCCCTAACCCCTATTGCAATCAGAAGCTCATCGGTGTTGCACTCATACGAAGATCCAACAATGGTTCTTCAAGGGGCCGAGAGCTCCGATTCTCCCCTCTATTCCTCTACCTTATTTTTGCTTCTCCCTTATCCAAGGATTTGAGTCGTTACGCCACTGAAACTTTAGTGTTTGCGGACAGCTCAATAGGATCGGAGTGCCTTCAGGCAAGAGTAAGTGCCGCTCACTTTTTTCTTTTTTTGTATACATATATATATATATATAGACTTGGCCATAGCAGAGACCCCTTACGAGCAGGTCGATCAGTTGCCTAGCACCTTTTCGATTGATAACTGAAGTTCTTACCGAAGAGGCTTTTGTGTTGACTAGTGATTCGGAGTCATATATCACCCTTTGGTGCTCATGATATTGATTTTGGGTATCCCGGGACACCAAAAGCTTCGGGGGGCGACTCCATATTTTGAGCGCATCGTCGCAATGGATCGATGAGATCCATGGTTGCACATTCACCTTCAACACAACTATCTTTTGAGGCCCTTTTCTGATCTCCTTCGATAACATTTTTGAGCAACCATGTTTAGAAGTTGACTGACTATCTTCCTATAATTTTGAATTAATTTTCACTTCATAGTTTCTTAAGTCAATCTATAATACCACACTTCAGTATTATTATTTTGTATTTTTAATATCATTAATAAATTGGATTGCAAAGTCACAGAGTTTAGCGTTGATTAGAAACGAGTGGAGAAACAGGACTTGCAAAACTGATCCCAAATAGATGGGATAAGGCTGTGATCATGATGATTATCATTAATAATTTTTTCACACAAAATAATAAAACAATGCACGTGAACAAAACAAGGTGTAGGGTGTAGGGTGTAGGGTCTTACACCCTACACCTTCGTAAGAGAATCATTCACCAAGAAAATTTTGTTAGTCACCCATTTTGGCAAAAGCCATCACGACATCAATGCTGCCCTTAGATGTGTGGAGCTGTTATTGATGACCTAGGGCTAAGAGCAAATTGTATGGCTATATGCCCTGTACACTATTAAGATAATTAAGAAAACATTATTTTTAAAATTGGCAACTGCCTCTGGGGTAAAATAGTGTCTAAAATTATCATGGACTTGTGATGGCATGCCTTTGACCGATATCCACTTTATTTACGCACAATTAAACTAGTGACTCATTTGAGATCATGAATTCAACATTAAACCATAACTTCTGAATAATTTCCATTGAAGTGGTTATTGAACAAACACAAAAACCTTGATATTAAATCATATGGAGGTTTTTATGTACGAGCATGACTGCATGAGTATGGTGAATATTTAATGTAGTTTATTTGTTAGTTGAGGTATCAAATTATTATGTCCACTTAAAAATTCATATTTTCAGGTGGAAATTCGTCATGCTCGTTCAGTTGATGAAGCTTTTGATGTGATAAGCTATGAAAAAGGAGTTCTATTATTCGAATGCTCCAAATTTATCTTGGCGATGCAATATTTCAGGTGAGGATGTATAATTTATGTAGGAAATTCCATAGCATTCCAGTTGGTCAGAATCACATTGGGTTCATAGGTAGCTAGATCACATAATACATTCTTGAAAATTAATTGGTAGTTCTTATTTGGTCGATTAAGGTAGTTTTGGTTACAAGCCTACCAATAAGGTTGTTTCCTTAGATGTTAGGGCTTGGTTGGGTGGAGGGGTTGAAGGGGTTTAGGAGTCAGTTTTACCTCATATGTATGTCACTACGTCAAAATGGGGAAAAAACCACTACAACAGTATTAAAATAAACCACTGCTTAAAATAGTGGTGCAATATACCACTACCTAAAATAGTTTTTTTTAAAATGAAATCAGTGGTTTAAATAAATCCTCCTCCTATCACGTGCTATCATCACGTGTTCACGTGCCATATCGTCGAGCCCAACCCCCGCCCTCTCTCTTTTCACTCTTTATTCAGTAAACACACCTCTCTCAACCCGTCTTTTTCTCATCGAAACCCTAGCCTCTCTCTCTCTCTCAATCTCGACAAACCCTAACCTCTCTCTCGATCGATCGACAACTGTAGCCTCTCTCTCTCTTTCTCGATCTCGACAAACCATAACCTCTCTCTCTCGATCGACAAACACTAACCTCTCTCTCTTGATCGACAAACCCTAGGCTCTCTCTCATATTTTTTTGCTTATATTCTCAACTCAGAAAAGAGCATTCAGCACTTTTCACCTTGATCCGTGCTCTGACAGAGATTTCAGCCTTTCCTATGCATTTTCTTAGGCCTCATTCGGGAGTTGCAGGAAACATAGATTCTAAGTTTTAACCCTTAGGGTTTTGTAAATTTTTGGAGCTTTTTTGGTGTTGAGAACTCAAGGAGTGGTTTGGAATTTGTTTGATCTGTCATGGTCTTATTTTGGGAATGCGGTATGGAATTTGAGCAAACTATGCACAATGGAGCTTCAGAGTAATTGAATCAACCGTAGATTTGGTTAAAAATCTAGGAATCGTACATTTTGTTTCGATTCGATTTTGGCTTCGAAATCTGACCGTCCTTATTTGGATCTTCAATCAAAGCGAATCGGTGGCCCTAATTTTTCCACCATAAGGTCAGTTTTCTTTGGCAATCTGTTTTTATCTAATTTTTTCCCCTTTTTTATTTATTGATAGATTTTACATCTGATTCAACGGAATTTGTGTTTCTCATGCTTGATTTCACAGAATTTGACGATAATTGAACGATCATAGCAATTTTCAAAGCTCAAAATAAACTTCCCAAGGTAACGAATGCGTTCTTCTTTCCTTCTTTCTCAAATGTTTTGAGTTCGAGTTTCTAATGATTTGAGGTTGTTTAGATCTGTGGATTTTTCTGTGATTTTTTCTGTGATTTTTAGTCCCGAGTAATCGAGCAAATGTGACATTTTAGAGGAAACTCTAGTAAGTACATCACCATCTTTGACGGCATAAACATGTAAGAATTTGAGTAAGAATGACGTGTCAACGACCATGATCCATGCAATCAATATAGCGGTGGTAACACGCCCGAATTTCAGGTTCGAGGTTAAGGAATCGGCTTACGATGTCTTTGAATTTTATGGTTTGGAGTTGTTTTTGGGTTATTTTTGCTGAAGAGAGCTTGTATCTCTCCATGTCATAGAGCTCTGGGCGCCAGTGGTGATAAAGGCCCAAAGACACTTGTTGAGGAGTAAAGGCTTCTGGGTTGATTGAAATTAGGGTTTTGGGAACGCTAAATTTTTTCTTTAAAACTCAAACCAATTAAATGATTTATGGGAAAAACATGGAGTTAGCTGTGAAATATCAGGTACTCAGTCGATTTTTTAAACGGAATTCCAAGTAGGAACTTTATACATTACCTTCTCCAGGTATGAATAAATTTATGAAATGCCCTAACAAAGAATGGTCTTTCCATTGAGAATTAATTGAAGGGAGAAGACCATAGGATTTTGTATAGGATATAATAGCAGGTTGAAGACAAGAAAGTACAGTTGCATTCATTTAGACTTTCTTTCATCAGATAAACAGAGAAGGTTTCAATAATTATACTACTGTCCTTCATGTTTTGCAATCTCTGCAATGAAAAATAAATGATTTTCAACACCAACTTTATGCTTAGCAGGGGCCAGAATATTGGATATTCGCTACATATGGTCCAGGCGTCCTGGATGATACGTATCGGCCAATACATTCAACGTATCACTGATACATTGATCAATGTGTCGCTTGTACAATTTTTTTTAATGCGCTATTTGCTTCTTCAGTACAAGAATCAAGGAAGCAATGATCTTCCCTTGTTGATATTTTCGTTGTAGTTCACTAATCATTGTGATTTATGAGCGTGAAAATTCATGTGATGGATGAGCAAACACTTTCTTAAATGCATAGGTCCCTGCATTTGTCTCACTAGCTCAGCCGAATAAGTGAGCTGTTTGAATTGTCGAACTTGAGCCAATTGAGCAGAGGAACTTGGAGTTCTTTGAGCAGATTAAGCTGATGAACAGAGATCCGATGGAGCCAAGGAACTAGGAGTTGTTCAAGATGGAGAATTTGGTACTGATAGGAACTAGCAGCCATTCAGGCAGAATAATCAAGAGCTGATTAAGCCGAAGAATTTGGTGCTGTTGAAAATCTAAAATCTTATTTAGCTAAGAAACTGGGAGCTAAAAAAATGGAAGTTGATGAAGTAGGAGGAAATTTGCTATCATGGGTGTCCACCTATCATGGGTCGCCAATATATACATTGATCAATGGTCTATAATGGCTGTCCACCTATCATGGGTGGACAAGGCATGAATTATCTATGGAAGTCTGTGCACATCATGGAGTCACACAGACCCATGATGGGTGTACCCATTGTAGACTCAATCAAAAAAGGATGGTTCCCCTTGTAGTACTTGAACTTTTTTCTGTATTTCAATTAGCAATCAAACTTGATTTTATTAATGAAAAGAGCAAAAAAAACTACTATAGAATAGGCATGGACAAAGCACCACGAGTTATTGCTCAGAGATTTGCTATTGGACCTAAACAAATGGTGCCGAAATCCCTAGGCCAGTGGCCTCTTTTTTATTTTTATTTTTTTGCTTTGGGAAGTAATGGCCTGTTCACAGCCAACGGAAGGTTGGTGCAGTGGTCAGGACCACGCCTCAAGACGTTGAGGTTCTGAATCCAAGTGTTGGCCACTTGCAGGGATTTATCCTTACTCACATTGCACGTACCCGGGGACGACTTAGTCGGGTTGTCTAAGAGGCCGGATACCCCGTTATCATAAAAAAGTAATGGCTGTTTTTCTCTGTGTGGAACTGATCCCTGCAACAACTCCCCCCAAATGAGCTTCTGTTCTGTTGGAATAGAACTCGGTGGGGGGAGGGGGTGTCTATTTAGCTGCCCTCATTGATGTTGCAGAATGTTTGCCATCTTCAATTTTCTTTATTTTCCTTTTTGTTCTCCTTGGTCAATGGCTAGCTAGAATCTCGCTCAGCTTTGAATTAGACAGATGAAATTGTTTTCCATCTCAATCTTTTACAAACGAAAAAAACCTTTAGATCATGGCACACCCATCAAATAGGTTACATGATGCCTCCAGAAGCACACATCCCAAATAGTTACGCAGAGTATAAGTCACCTGGCACTCTAGCCGCTTACTAAATAATAATTCTTTTTCCAAGTGCCCATAATACTTTCTTTTTCCGATGTGCCCAAGGTAACACAGAACAAGTCTTTTTCAAAAAGTGGCATGCATGTCAATTGAATCTTAGAACTTGTTCTTGATGAAAACCTTGGTCTATGAACAAAAAATATTAGAGTTAGAGAAAGTATACTTCTGTAGGGGAACAAAAGTTCTGGTTCCCAATACAAATGTGATAATAATGACAGTGAACAAAGAAACACAAGAATGTAAAAAAGGGTAGAACTTGGCTCATTGGCATAACATAAAGTGCAAATCTTCCTTAAAACCATCCGCTGTGTTACTCTCACTGAAGCAAAAACTGTTTAACTTGTAGCTATTCTGAGGTATTGAATCCCCTATTTATCAAGTGGAGAATTCACCTGCTGCCTTACTATGTGAGTATAATTCGAAAATGTTTTCATGAGGTGCAAGCATTTTAGAGGGTCCTTGGCATGTTCCTTGTAACACTTCAAGCAAGCGTCTTTTTTGGCTGAACAGGGCATGGGCTTCTGGTAGGGCAACTTGAACTCCTTATCATGGAGCTCCTTAGCCTTATTTGTTACTTCCTCCACCATATGAGCCTCCTGCTTCTACATCCTCTCCAAAACCCTTTCACTCTCTTGAAGGACAGATCGAATTGCCTCTAACTCTACAATTGCAGCTGGAGGTGGAGGGATAGGTACTGGAAAGAACAAGGGAGACTGGAGTGGCCATCGGCCACTAGAGGTACAATTGGTGGACCTGCTGCAATTTTAAGTTATCTTTATATGCATGAAAAGGGGTGTCTTTTTTCACAACTGGTGGACCTGCTGCAATTTTATGAAGGGTTTGAGATTGATGATCATGTTGGGACACGGCTCACTGATGACAATATGCTCCTTTCTCATTATTCTCGCATGCAAGCTTTTCAGTTATTAGCATTCAAGAAAGTTCCTAAGGTCTGCTCATAAATTTGTTTTCTTAATAAATTAGCACATTACAAATAAAAATTAGGTTTGTTCATGGGTGCATATTTATGAAATGATATTTAAGACAGCCATTGCTGAAAAGATGGAGAAATTGTTTATTTATATATATTTTTTGAATCCATCATGACCACAACTATAATCTTTTTGTCAATTGTAGTTGCGAGAGCTTGCATTGTCTAGCATTGGTTCAATTCACAAACGTGCTGATCTGTGAAAGAAATTGTCTGT
Organism: Chloranthus sessilifolius; assembly: GCA_021018995.1. Classification (NCBI taxonomy): domain Eukaryota; kingdom Viridiplantae; phylum Streptophyta; class Magnoliopsida; order Chloranthales; family Chloranthaceae; genus Chloranthus; species Chloranthus sessilifolius. Next base: position 29,095,719 of record CM037592.1, on the reverse strand, counting down.
ATTATCTACTGAGGAGCTACGAGACTTGATCTGCAATAAGGTTTGTAATATTAAGCTTTGTACTACATTTAATGTTGTTGTTCTGTTGGGATGATTCGATATTTTTTGGTATTTTCGTGGGGCTTTTATTCTTTGTTGTTGTCTTCGAATTATGTAGGCTTGATAAATTGTGTTAAATTATGATTTCAAATTGACAATTTTTTGGCAGTTAGCAAGTCAAAAAATCGACAAGCAGGGCTATCCTTTGTAATTTATAGTGAATCCAATTGTCCACATTGTGATCACTATGTTATTTATCTAATACAATTTGATTTTCTGTCCAAACACTTTCTTAATTGCATAGGTCCCTGCATTTGTCTCACTAGCTCAGCCGAATAAATGAGCTGATTGAACTGTGGAACTTGAGCCAATTGAGGAGAGGAACTTGGAGTTCTTTGTGCAGATTAAGCTGATGAACAGAGATCCGATGGAGAAAAGATTGTATAAAAGACTTAGAAGCAAAATTTAAACTATATATGATAAAAAGACTAAGAAGCAAAATTTTCAAACAGTTTCCAAAAACAATATTGAAAATGCCTAGTTACCTATTGTGCATATTTTACGGTTAGTATTATGTGTTGAAGCTTCGAATAATCCATCATGTTCATCTGTATTGCAAACGTGGCATTTAGACTATGCAATTGTTTTGTAAAATAGGAAGAGATCCTTGCAATGGACTCAATTAAAAAATCAAATAGATTGGATGACTCTAATCATACCGGTCAAAATGAATGGTCTATATTTAATTTGCAGTAGTTTAAGGATCATATGGTTGGAGTCCTAAAGTCAAAACTATTTGGGAAGTAATTTACATCCGTCAATACACTTACCTTTGGATGTTTAGATTGATGCCATAGTAACATGTGCTTATGAAGGGCTACTGGTGCACAAGGAACATTGGGTCTCTCCAACAAAAATATTGTATATTCAAGGAGAAATGTAAGGTATTTCGGGCAGAGTGCCAACTATAATACCCATCATACTGTTGGCTGATCTCCACCGGCCAAGTGCTTATATAAGGCAAATGAACTGCTAAACCATGCATCTGATGGTCGATATGGGATGAAGAGCAGGATCACTAACCGGACAATTAGGATCCTTCAATCGATGAAATTTTGTAGTTAAATCAACGTCATTGCCTTGTCTCATCTGTTTGAGTTTGTCATTTCTAGTCTTGTGTATCTACTTATTTCTGTTGGAAGCTAAATTTTTTGTTAGGGGTAGCAAATTTAAACTATTAAAAATGCCTAGTGCTCCCATTAGCTTTGCGGGAATGCCTCACGAACATTAAAGAGGCTACCATGGTTCTCAGATATAACACCTGATTCACAATTCAATTGTTTTATCACAGTTCACAGTTTAAATGCGGTGGAGCCAAGCTCAGTGATCCTTATAGTCAGCTCAGCCTACTGACCCCCCCTACAAAAAATTGCACATATTAGATCACCCTAACCATCCGATCTAGAGCACAAAAATGAATGCAAGCCTATTCAAGTCAAGTATTATTCCAAATCAATGCAGCCCTATGGACATGAACAAACCCAAAAACAAGAATTATTCCAAATCAAATCAAACATATAACAGTAGAAATGACAACATATTCAAAAAATATGTGCCCTGTATTGAGAAAAAATAGAACAATGCATAAGAACAGGGAGAATACCATATATACTCGTTACGAAAAAATACTACCATACATAACACAAAAAAAAACTACGACATGTTAAAAAAAACAGCTATTTGATTCTTACCTAGAAATCATACCAAATCAGCTCTAATTTATACTTTAAACCTTAAAGTCATCGGACTTTTGTTTGGGGTTTTAATGAATAATTGATGCCAAAACCCAGAGAATTTCTTAATTAGAACTGAATTCTGTTTATGGTGACAAGACAGAGTCAAAACAGTCCCGACATATAGTATTTCTAGTGTAGGAATTTTTATACAAATCCCACACTTATAATCATCCTCTTCACAACCATAAAATATGTCAACATTATTATTATAAATTCTGCCCAAGTTTCTGCGCTAGTATTTTAATTTCAATGATATAAAACTGCCTTTCGATGACTATCTAAAGGCCATTACCCAGTGCCATTACCTAACCTCTCACTTTTTATACACAAAATCGCTACTTTCTGGACTGGAACACCCGTCGTCACGATGGCAGCTCAAGCCTTTTTTAATTGGACCAAGCAATGGCCCTTTTTCGATGAATATCAAACAGATATAATTTTAAACACATTTATTCGCACATGCCAAACTGGGGGTTGCCTCCATGCACCTGTTCATTCACAAGAAAGTAAGAGAAAAGAAGATCAGTGAAAAAAAAGACTCTTAGTCGGGTGCTCTAAGAGGCCCATATACCCCGTCATCGAAAAAAAAAGAATAGAAAAAAGAAAGACCAGCGAAGACTTGGAGAGAAGTAAAGGGATTGTGGAATTAATAAGAGCTTAGTGATATACAGAAACGAAAGGAGAAATAGTACTCACAAAGTTAATGTCTGTTTGAACCACCCATTTTTAATGCAAAAATCAAATGGTAGAGATATTTCTTATTTTTTTTTTCCAGCATGATCTATGGCACAAGGGTTTTCTATCACAAAATCAGGATTTATTTGCTTGGACATACCACCTAATTGCTTGCTTGGGTCCTAAGGTGGCTTCCGACAAACTTATAGTAAACCCAGATATGAAGCCTATCAAACTAGCAGAAGGGTGGCTTCCCTCTGAATTAACTAATAACAAATGTTGAAGTAGAAGTGGAACGACTGATCAAAGTTGGCTTCATCCGAGGGTCAAGTACCCAATTTGGATCACCAACATTGGACTAATGAAGAAGAGTGGATAGATACATGTATGCAAGGTATCAATATCGGATTTGGGTATTGGTCCATGCCGATATGGATATCGGTCTATATATATATATATATATATATATATATATATATATATATATATATATATATATAGATAGATAGATAGATAGATAGATAGATAGTGCACAAGTCAATCTTTTAGAAGTTGCCAGTGAAAACAGTGCACAAGTCTTTCTTCACCAAAATGTCAAGCAGGGATTTCACAGATCTATGAGCACCGTAACAGTGAGAGAGATTGGCCTTGTACTGCTTTTTATAATGGAACTCCTTATCGATTCTACTGTAGGGTATGAAGCTAAGCCTGAAGGGTGTGATTTAATCCATCTCTGATCTCCCTATATCTCGAGATTTGAATTAGAGCATCGGTAAGAGAGGTAGAACAGCTGCCCCTGTGCCCCACATGACACACAACCCACATTTTGGTGGCACGTGTCACTGTTTTGGAGCCCAATGCAACTCCAACTGCATTTCATAGTAACCTGTTGCTCACAAGAATTGTTTTAATCCTTTTTTATTATTATTGTAAATACTAGTATTGCATGAATTTGTAACATTTGAGCTAAAACTCATCTTATCCCGAGGGAATCGAGTTCAATGGAGAGTGGTGAACCGCGAACCATGAACTTGAATCCAAACCGAGTGAACCAGGTAACATAGATGTAAACTTTAAGCGAACTTTCTAAGATTTTCCAAATTTGCAGTCTTGTACCTATATGTTCTCTAACAGCTAGTCCAAAACACAAATTCACTGTCTTATGAGTTTAATGGAACTATTCACACCATACCAATTTACCTTTTTAGACCTCTTTTTTTGGAGAATACTTCTTTATCTCATGCTAATCTAAGAAAGCTTAGGTATGTTTTATAGTATCATTCAGCATGCCATCAGTTGAGCTATTTTCTCTCTCCTTATCTTGCACTCATAGAAACCACTTCAATGTGGTTCATAATATTATTTTCTGTGTCATCAAAATAATTTGGTTGAACTGTATTTTTTTTTTCTTTTCACTGTGGTCATGCTTTGCATTGTTTTTTTCATCACTTCAACTTCTTAGAATTCCTTCCATGTTGGTGCTTGATGTTGTGTGTTTATTTCTGAATGTGAGCTGCCCTAACAATTATGACTCACCATTCACTTATATTGTCCTCGGTCTTTTGTGTACAACTATACTGCAAGTGAGCTAGACATAAGTTCGGATAAAATTCTTGAACAACGTGCCCTTCTGGTAGAATCTAGAAGGTGATCTATTTTTTTTACTCACATGTATACTATTTTGACTTACGTGTATACTATTTTGATATAATTTTAGGTTGTATTCAATCTTTATAATGACCCCATGAGTGGTTAACATGCTTCATCTAAATTTGTGCACTCTAGTATCTACCATTGTTTTTAGTTTTTAATGGCTAATATTGTTGATACTTGTGTTTTCCCTCAATTCTCCTACTACAGATTTTTTTTTTTTTTTTTTTTTTTTTTTTTTTGTAGAAGATGCCTCTAGCAATCCCAAACAAAAAATGGATGAAAATAGTAGAACGTCTGTCTTCCAAATATCTCGATGGCGTTGCATCATTTATTTTGTTTGCAAAATAAAATGTAGAGGATGCTAATTGGTGTTGTTGTCCGTGTGTTAAATGTCGAAAATTTCAAAAGCATACTTTATTATTATTATTATTATATATATATATATAATAAAGCAGAAGTTGAAGTTCTCACTTTTCTTGTTGCAACCCAAGCCCTAAAAGGCAAAGGAGGAACAATAAAGATCAAATGAAGAACTACGATCAAATGAGATGATTTAAGAACATCTGCGAATGGTCGGCTTTTGATATGCCATAGCTTTTCAGAGGATATTAAAATATTAGTTTAATGAGATGACCCATTGATAAGATTTGATCTTTTTTTTTGTATTTGGAGAAAATTGAGAAGAAAAAATCAGAACTCTACACTTTCGTTTCTTTTTTCAGACTTTTAAATAACGAAGCAATACATGAAATGAACTAGCCATCAATATTTTTTTTTGAATATCTTGTTCATCTCCTAATTTAGGGCTGAAAAATTGGCCGCTGAAAAGGTATGCATGGCTTTATTCCCTAATCCAATATTGACTTTTCTTGTATTGAGTCGGAGATAATTCTATCTATTTGAACACTATTCTTGAAATTGATTCCCCATGCATGTGTTTTTTATCAGAACCACAATGACAGAAGCAGAGATGATACAATTGCAGAATAAGGTTTAATTGGAATGCATCCATCTTCAGTTCTTCCCACCAACTCCTCGGGTTGGCAAAGTCCTCAGTTGCACCAGGGTTCATGGGCAAATAGTTTCGAAACGCTCCCTGCCTGCGCCAAAGAGGAGCCCGCGTTTAGTAACATGCTTTGGCGCTGGTGGGGAGCTGCAGTGCACTGGGTAGCAAGTCTTGGGGGGAAGCGGATGGGATGTGGGAACCTCCATCTTTCTCATTCCCAAACACAGCCTAGATGTCCCCAATACCATTGCAGGTGCTTGGATCTTCCGGTTTCTACTTCTACTTGAATTGTTTATACATTGATTATATAATTTGAATGTGTCTCTGAATTAATCTTGCAAATTATATGATAGTGATGAGCATGATGATGGTGCATCCATTCCTCTCTTGTAAAGTGGTGGATCCTGCTACCTACCTACAATAGTTGCATTGGTGGATGGTGGGGCCGCACCTTGCAAGATGGAAATGGGCACTCTCTCATCACGCTCGTCTGCTGCTCACAAATTGTATGTATTTTGTACTCTTTTTTTTTTTCAGAACACACCTATTATTGATTCTTGTACTGCCGTTAGTCCATACATAATTCAGCTTCTTTCTCTTGTTTTTTGGAAATTGTTTTTCTTCATATTTTATGAAAACTACCCCGTGGGCTTTCTCATAAATTCCTCATTAGGTGAAGTAGCTGTAAAACGTTTGGCTCCATTGATTAATTCTAAATTTCTATTGTGTGGTGATATCTGATAGCTATTTCATTCCCTTTCCTATTGAAAAAAATAGATGTTTGTATGTGTTGCTTTGGAATCAAGACTTGGATTTAACCTTGTTTAGTCAAACCCAAACTTAACCTTCTCATTCATGTTGCCTCAGCTTCCTGCCACAATCAGTTTGCTTGTTTAATTGGATTAGATTATTTTTGTTGATGCCAAAAATATTTGGTGATTACAACTTACAAGTTGACAAGACCAAGTAAGTTGTTCCAATTTGTGGTATAGCTGGCCTTGATGCCGATGGCCTGCCATTGGTTGCTTCCTGCTATCTATTCAATTGATATGAATATAATAGCTTCATTTTATAGCTGTTTAATATCTTTGTATTTACATAATACAAAATTTCCCATATCTTTGTTCTCTAACAAGTTCTAATGGATCTCATTACTACAACCTTCTCAAGCGCATGGTTTTAAAATTCATGTATTGCAGCACAAAGGGAGTTGGTACTACAGCTCCAAACCCTTCAGAGTTTCAGGCACTTGAAGATGGAATTGTAGTACCCCTTGGCCTAATATGAATGCAACGGGGAGGTGATCTTGGATTTCGCCATTATGGCCTACGTCTTATGCAGGGATTCCTTCCTTGTCCACACTTATGGGGCAATCGAAGCTATACACATATGGTTTGCAGGGGGAATTCCTGGAAAGCAATTGTAATCTTATGGGAAAAAGATACTCTGGTGATGAAAAACTTTTGCAACTGGACAACCTGCCTGTGGTTTCACTAAATGTATAAATTTTATATGCCTATTCTGAAATCTCCTCTAATCCTTGCATAAATTTCGTCTGAGATTTCTTAGGCTTTTATGAAATTGCAGGAGAAAGGGGAGTTGCATGGTTCTAATGTCACAACCCAGAATCCTTACCCGATATCGAGGGCCTAGAATTTCGTATTATAACACCACACGCTGGTTAAGGCGATAAGCGAACATACACATAATCTATAAATTGACTTAGCATATGGATTGAGGCATTTATGATAGCATTAAACGAAATGACTCATAATTAATAGCGGAAAACATAGACTTAATAATGAAGTACTAAATTCTAACCATGCATTTAGGATATATAATTAAACCAGTTTCACGTAAGGTAAAATGATCCCAAACGTAAACTCACAAAAATGTATCAAGGATAAAATATGCCTCTCAAGAATTAAAAGAAAAACTAGAGTAAAAGGTTCTCAATGTTGGTAAAAGTCTGCTAGGTCTACGTTCTCATCAAGGTGGTAGCCGACATCCTCGTTTATAGCATTAAACGAAATGACTCATAATTAATAGCGGAAAACATAGACTTAATAATGAAGTACTAAATTCTAACCATGCATTTAGGATATACAATTAAACCAGTTTCACGTAAGGTAAAATGATCCCAAACGTAAACTCACAAAAATGTATCAAGGATAAAATATGCCTCTCAAGAATTAAAAGAAAAACTAGAGTAAAAGGTTCTCAATGTTGGTAAAAGTCTGCTAGGTCTACGTTCTCATCAAGGTGGTAGCCGACATCCTCGTTTATATGAGCCGTCTCCGGATCATAATATAAACCACGCAAGGTCTACGTGCAGATAACTACCTAACCTCCATATCATAATATAAACCACCATCCAGCCAGATGAGGTTGCCGACATAGTAACCACGATGTCCCCTTAGTTCGAGACAAGGCTATAATGTCCTTAAGACCTGTCTTGGCTGCAGACGTTAGACCCTTACGGTGGCTCGTAAGGTATGGCATGTGTAGAAACTTAATTCATATTTAGCTGACCTTTACAGCGTATCTTAATATATCATAATATTATTCAGTTCTGGGCTTAGGTCCCCGCCCCGATTTCATATTTGCGTGGGATTAAGTCTCCACTTTCTTAACATACATGTGTCTTAACATATTATTTTCTCATTTTTTCTTAAAACTTAGTTAGAATGGGCCACGGTACGATAGGCTTCACTAAACCACGTTTTCCAAGGGATAGGTTCCGTAGTAACCTGGATGTACTTCGTGTGGTATCCCATGCTACCATAGAGGGGTTACATCCGTACATGGATGCCTACATTCCAAGTTTCATGTGACCGTGAAAGAAATCTCACCGTGACGAAGGCTTATGTCATGTGTCATATCTTATTCTTAACTTATATGTGTATGCCCTATCGTGATTTTTTATATGATGAATGTCATATGATAATGGTGAACATATATAAGAATGAACTATAACATAAACCTTAAGCATTTTATATTTTTGAAAAAAATTAATAAAGAGCATAACACATGAAATATTAAAGTAAAACAGAAAATAAGAAATACTTTACTATATTTATTTTACAATAGAGTTGAAAACATACTTCATTAGGGTTAATTGTATTAATAAAATTTGTGATTGACTGGTATAGCGATCCGACATATTTTAAAATTCTAAAGGAGCACATGTGTCAATTCAAGGATTATATGAGGTTTAAAGGAGGTAATAGAATAGTAAGTATTGAAAAATGTTAATATTTGATCCCTTAAACTTATTGATTGTTATTCGATGCAAGCTATTTAATATATTTTATTTAATTTTAGCGATTTATAAGTCAGGAGATAAGTTTAGCATAAAGTAGCCCAAGAGTTTAAAAAAATAATGTCAAACCCATACACCTTGGATCATCTAAAATGTACCCCGACTTGCAGCTCCGTTTTGACCCTAAAAACATTAAATTCGTAAAATTACTATGTTTGACAAAGTTATATATCTCGTTGTCTTCTTTCCAATGCCATAAGAATCACATTAATCCGAGTTCTGAGTCAAAAGTTATGGCTAAAATACCGAGGCTATGCATGTTGAAGAGTTTGGCCGAATTTCACGAAAATCTGGAAAAAACGATTATATCGATTTTGGGCTAAATTTTTATGTTTTTAAGACTCGAAATTTACAAAATTTAGGAAAAATTTAGGGTTTTCTTTTTAAGAAATAGCTGAATAATTTAAGATGGATTTAGAGGCACCCACCTGTTGAAGCGTGATTCGAATCCTACGATAATTTGGATTTATGGAGATCGGATTCGAGAGACGATATGCCCAAGTCTTTTTGCGAGAATTCCTTTCTTACGATAGATCGGTCGCGGCGATGAGAAACTTTGATGGTGTAAAATTCTCTGATAAGATCAAAAATCGATGGAGATCCGACGAGGAATTGTGAAAGATGACACTGTCGAAGCTTTTACAGAGAAGAGAGAATAGAGAGAGACAACTGAGAAAAGAAGTAAATATATATCTAATTCCCATTCTAGGTTAACTCTAATTAAGACTTTCCGTATAAGATTTAATAAAATAGTAGTTTTTCCACACAAGTAGAACTCATGCGTGACTTGAAAAGCTTGAAAAGAGGTTTTGTTCCAGCGCTTTGTGTAAGCACCAAGGTAAATGGTGATTCTCTCCTGAAATTATAATTGTGCCCTTTAACCTGCTTCACTCTTCAAACGGGCGTAACTTTTTATATTATTGTAGAAAATCAACAAATTATATATCGTTGGAATCGTATCGACGAGTACTTCGCAATGAGTCTAATATTGATATATGAAAAAATCAAACTATTTCTAAAGTGGGTAGATTCCGGTGTGGAGCGTTATCACCACGCACTATGTGGCACATCATCTAATACCGTTAAATAATGTCAAAAAAATCTGGGTTGTTACATCTAACCTACCTTCTTTTACTATTGGGCCATAGATAACACTGACAAAAGTTGCTGGATTGCATCCTCATCAGCAAGTACAATGTTTACTTTGATTATTTACCACTTACAGTTATGACTGTATCGGGTGGTCTTTTTCTAATTACTTGTTGGCCAATGTATAGCACCAAAGCGCTAGATATAACCTTATTATTCTGTCTCTAAATGCCTAATTAGGTGATTTGAAGAACTTTTAGAGTGTAAATTATAGCACCATGCTGGGGATTGATTAGTGTGTTTCTAACAAACAACAAAGGTTCCCATTTTTGTGGAAGGAATAAGCAGTAATAAAATAGTTATAAAACACATCTTTATGAGAAAGTTGGGGTTTTGGTATTTTTCCCTAGTAGGTCATATGTGACACTTTCTGTGACAGCCTAGATTTCGGCACCCCGAAACCCGTGCCATTAGCACGATTTTCCAGACCGTGCCCCAAAACTATACACAGAACATTGGTATAACAAGCAATCATAAATGAATAAAGCAATTAGTCACATAACGCGGAAAAGTAACATGCCCATCTGGCACAAACAAAAGATAGTTCTACTTTTATGTCACTGCATGAACAAAGAACCGATCCAAATCATCGGTGATAAATAGATCACCCCAGATGGTTTGCCAAAAGAAATAAATCAATTTAATTACATTGTTTACCAAAATAAAGGCTTGACATACCAAGCCGTACATTCTGCTCTAAAAAACTACTCTCTGTGAAAGTACACAGCAGAGTCTCCTAGAAGAAGTCCTCGGGAGGAGGCTCCAACTCGTCTTCAGGCACATAATCCAAATCACCCGGATCTACGTCTCCCGAAGCCTCGGCTGCTGCTAACAAAGGACCTGCGACGTATAGTCTAAAGGGTGAGCTACATCCTAGCCCAATAGGGAACAACACAATGAACATATAAATCAAAACTCACATATATTCCATGATATTCTAAGCATGATGTGTCTATGCATTAGCTAGAAAATTGTTCAACAGATGGTAATTGCATTCGAGAATTACTGGTAATTTGTATGTCTTACTTTACTATTGATTTATCATGAATGACACTGAACATGCATAAAGCAAAACTTAAATCTTTAACTTAAGTAATCCCTGAGCAATATAGCATCGAGCCCCGATGGAATACCCACCATCACCACCTAAATAGATAGTTGTTATATATGTATTCCCTTAGAATACTATCCAAGCCCCTTTCTCACTAGGCAACGGGGTTAAATCTCAACTCAACATCCCTGGGATGTGCTCACTGTGTACGGATAGACCTCCGCACAGGTGTACGGATTGACCGCCATACGGGTCACGGATATCCTGCCACGTCGGCGGGGTATTCTAAACAATCCTCAAATAATAAAAATAATATGTGCTTTACATATAGTTATTCACCGTGTAAAGTGCTATCTTATATTAGTTAGGCCTCAACAGTAATTATTCAATCATATATACATCCCTGGGATGTATAACTTACTCGCATCACACTGATGCCTTTATTACTTTCTCATCCCCTAGGGGTATCTCATTCTCATTAAATTATTTGATCTTAGTTACTCACATTACACAAATCCCTTTATCGCATTCTTGGTGTCACATACGCACCCTTTTTTACAAAGATTTACATAGATAAAACATTTTCAGTTTGAGTTCTATATCACTACATACATGCTTTTGCAATTAAAGTACATGTTCAAGGTGTTCCCTACCTCAAGTATCTGAAGGTCCGAGTATCAAGGTCCCACGCGGCTCCTTGTGCTCGCTTTCACACGTACCACCTATGGTACATCACAACACCTGCAATACATCACTAAAGATGTAATAAAGAAGGTCCTAGACCCTCTATCAATCTCAAAGTAAAACTAGAAAGTTTAGTAAAACTGCCAAAGTCGATTAATCGATTCCCAAAATCATTTAATCGAAATCCAAATTGATTAATCGATTCCCAAAATCGATTAATCGAAATCCAAATCGATTAATCAAGATTCAAATTCGATTAATCGATCATAAATCGATTAATCGAAATCTCCAACCTAGTAAGGTCGATTCTCAAATCGAGTGGTCGAAAGTCTGAAATCGATTAGTCGATCCCAAATTGATTAATCGAAATCCAAAGTCGATTAATCGATTTCTCAACTCGATTAATCGATTTCCCCAGGTCATGTTTCTCCAACCACTGGAGGTACCCAGTCGATTAGTCGATTTCTAAATCGATTAATCGACCTTCCAAATCGATTAATCGAAATCGGGCATCCTTGACTTTTCAACTTCCAGACCAAAATCGATTAATCGAATCCCAATTTTGATTAATCGATTTAGCCAGATTCAGCCCCCTTTCGGGCTGCTCTTCCAAAACTCATTCCTTTTCTTTTTCCCTCTTTTTCTAAGTCTTTAATCTATCATATTAACTATGCTACACTGAATTTAACTCATCAATTCTCTAGGTATTGAAATCTAATACAACTTACCTCAATCAATCTCAAATTGATCAAGATCCAGCTTTTGCTTCAACGGTGCCTCATGCGTTGAAATCTGACATTAAATGTTCAATCTTCCTTCCAAACCAACCACAATAACTCCCTAGTAATTAATCTCCTTCTCTTTCTCTCTCTCTTCTTAACTCTCTCTTTAGTAGCCAAAACAAAAGGGATATAGGGTTATTAACCCTTCTATCCTCTCTTCAATTTCGATGTTAAGCGCATACACCAGAGATAGGTGTATGTAGCTCAAAACTAACACCATTTACTACACTCAAGTCACATATGTACCACGTCGGTTCATCACTCCATGAATTAAAAGTTTGACCATCACTTGGTCAAATCTATGATCAATCGGGCACGGATCCTGAGGTCAAAGTTAAACGCTCAATTTCTTCGGGATATTACATTCTCCTCACCTTAGGAATTTTTGTCCTCGAAAATAACTCAAAGGTGCTCGCTTGGGTACCCCACACACTGGGGTGGCACGTACCCACACACGCAAAAGATGACGGATACATTACACAGTGCGAGAAAACAAAAATAATGCAAGTACATCCACAAAAAGTTGTTCTGTATTTCATTGTCAAAATTTTCAACAATTACAAGTTTCTTTTCCATTTCTCGATAATTACACTTGAGGGTTTAAATACAACAGTACAAAAAGATCCAAAAAGTGATCACAAAATGAAACCATCGTGATCATGTGTTGTCCCTCTCTACGATCGTAGGTAGGCGCTCATGAACCTGCCGTGGTGGCTGGGTCATCATAGTAGGCTGCTCGGGCTGTTGGGGCGCCGAGCCAGATGCATCGACAGTAGATGTGCTCGCATGGAAAATGGCACCCGTGTGAAAAGCTGTCCGACCCACCATCCACTCCGCCTCCTGTGCGAGGCGCTGGTGGTAGTCCAACGGATAGATGTACCGTAGAGTGTGGAACATCAAAAAGTCCATCCGTCGGTTCATCCTTTCGTTGTTGGCCTCCATTCGAGCCAACACATCCTCGATAGTAGGCACCGGGCGAGCTGCTCGCCGGTGGTAAGAAGGCGTCGGTGTGCAGATACCGTGGCATAGGTGAGGCGGTGGTATGGGAGGGTGCCCTCCACGGTGGATCAATGGTGTGCTCTACCGGGTGGGTCCCATGGCGGTGGGGGTGGTGGTGGTGCTATCAGCTCGGTGCTAGTGCCGGTCCCCGATGGTAGGGTTCGCTCAAAGAAATTGTACGGCCATGAAGAATTGGAGAAAGTCTTCACGCGGTCTGTGGCCCTCTCCTCATGGGGCGATATGGCATACTTTGGAGCATCTGAGTAACACTCCAACATGCTCGAAATGAGGCAAGCATACGACATCTTTTCTTTGGGCCTCAAGGTACCCTTCATCAACTTCCCCTTAATATATCTCATCCCCTCTAGGATGATCATAGTGGCGTCAAACCAACGGCCACAGAAGGCCGCGTAGAGTGCCCGCTACACTTTTTCCACCCGCTCAGTGTCGTGACGCAATGGGTATAGGTTGCACTTGATTATGGAATCAAGCATCCACATGTAATGGGGGAGATCGACCCTCCGTATGGACGATCCTGACCCCTTCTTCCCGTTGGTCATTCTAGTCATTATTTCTTCAAATCTCACCTCTTCCTCAAAGGGTGGGAAGAGGGTGGTCTCGGGCACGAAGTCTAGGTGGCATTCGAGGACCTCGTGGATGTGGTGACGAGTGAAGGTGTAGTCACGACCCTCTATCTTGGTCGTGACTATGTCGTCAGTAGGCCCCTCTGTCAGCCCCTCATAAAATAGTCAGACCAATCTAGGGTAGTAGGACCCACAGATTGGTTTCAAAATGTTGCCGAGGCCGGCCTTTATAAGATAATTTCAAGCCCATTGGGTCTCGCTCGCCACATCGGGATTTGTAAATAGTTCCACATCGATAACGTACTCGATTTCGAAGGTCTTTGCTGCCCACCATTCATTTGGTTGGAGTACATTGACGGACGGTGGTGGCATTGGCGAAGACTCGCGCAAAGACGCGCTCGTCGAACTGGATGTGGTATACGATTCCGACGGTGATGGAGTCCTCACCGGTGATGGGGTAGATGGTGGCGGTGCGGCATTCTTACGTCGAACCGGGAGTTTAGACGTTGCCTTCTTCGAAGACAAACGTGTTTTAGGCGGCATTTTGGTGAAAATTTATCAAAACTAGGGTTTAATAGCTTGAATGAAGAAAAACAACTCGAATCTAGGGTTTACCTTAGGTATTCAATTCGAATGCAACGATTTCGATCTGAAATCGCAAAACCCTAGGTGCTCGATGGTTGAAGGAAGAAGGAGAAGAAAAAGCGCGTAAGAACCAAAACCCCAAAAGTTTCAAATGGGGAGAAATCCCCTTTGATTCATATATATAGGCCTCGGTTCGATTAATCGATTTCTAACATAGATTAATCCAGTTTCAAAATTAAGTTTAGCCGTGTGAAATCGATTAATCGATTAGTCAAAATCATTTCGATTAATCGAAATCGTAGTCATTTAAATTTTTAAGTTTTCGAGCTCACTGGTGTGAGCCAATTAATTAATCGAAATCCCCAAATCGATTAATCGACTTTCATTTCGATTAATCGAAATCATGAAGTCCTTCAAAATTTTCCTAAAATTCTTATTTGACTCGATTAATCGAACCTTCAGATTGATTAATCGAAGTCCCAAATCGATTAATCAAATTTTTCTTCGATTAATCGAAATCGTAAAAATTCTTCAAGTTTTTTTCTTTTTTTTTCTAGAATTCTTAAGTTATTCGATTAATCGAATCTCCAGATCGACTAATCGAAATCTAAAATCGATTAATCGAAATTTCACTTCCTTCATTTCCTGAATCCTCATTAAATTTCCACTCACTGGCACATGCCAGTCGACTAATCAACCAAAATCGATTAATCGATTTGAAAATCGATTAATCGGTTTTGATCAGATTCTTCAGATTTTTAAAGTTTTTTGTCTCTTTTGGTTCCTTGGTAAAACATGACCAGTTGGTCTAATATACCACGGCCATATCATGGCTATGTTGAATTCTAAGTACGCCTTCGACCTTGTATTAGGAACATTGTGCGAATAAGAATTTGTCTCTATTGCATACATGGATCAAAAGATCGACATTGGATTACAACATATGGTTTAAATCCACCACTACGCTCGCGGTGATACGATTTTGACTCTCAAGTTGTCGCAAATAAAGTTGGATACTATTCTTTCACGTCGGCCTCTCATTCCCATGTAGCTTCCTCGGCCGGATGATGCTTCCATCTAACAAGTACTAATGGAATAACTTTTGTTCGTAACACTTGTTCCTTTCGATCCAAAATCTCTGCCGGCTCTTCGATCATGGTCATATCCTCATGCATCTTGAATGATTGACCACTCAACACGTGATCAGGGTCGTTAAGGTACTTCCTGAGCATCGATACGTGGAACATATTGTGTATTTGATCGAATAACGGTGGCAATCCAATGCGGTAAGCAACTTCCCCTACTCGACCCAAAATTTCAAATGATCCAAGATAGCAGGGACTTAGCTGCCCTCTCTTTCCAAACCTCATTACCCCCTTCATAGGTGACACTTTCACGAACACGTGTCCACCCACCTTAAAGTCTACACTTGTCCGCTTGATATCAGCGTAGCTTTTCTGTTTGCTCTGAGCCTCTTTGAGTTTTGCCCTTATCATACGAACATAGGTGGCATTATCTTCAAGTATTTTGGGTCCTAAAATAAATTTCTCCCCGGTTTCTTCCCAATTGATGGGTGATCTACATCGCCGTCCATAAAGAGCTTCATATGGTGCCATCCCAATGCTCGTCTAAAAACTGTTGTTGTATGCAAACTCAATCAACGGTAGGTGCTGATCCCACGATCCTTGTAATTCTGACATACACGCCCTAAGCATGTCCTCGATGATCTGATTGACCCTCTCGGTCTGTCCATCAGTTTGCGGATGAAATGCCGTACTGAAATCTAGTCGCGTTCCCATTCCCTCTTGAAATTTCTTCCAAAACTTTGATGTATATAATGGGTCACGGTTAGAAACAATGCTACTCGGAATCCCATGCAAACGGACGATCTCCTTCATGTATAGTTCTACAAGTCTTCCCGCCGTGTACATCATATTGTAAGGCAAGAAGTGCGCTGACTTGGCCAATCGATCGACCACTACCTAAATGGCATTGTACTTCTTTGCAGTAAGCGAGAGCCCAACGATGAAGTCCATAGAGATCGATTCCCACTTCCATTCTGGTATAGGTAGAGGCTGCAATAGGCCTGCAGGGTGTCTATGATCGATCTTGACTTGCTGACACGTCAAACACCGTGACATGTACTCTGCCACATCTTGTTTCAAGCCTCTCCACTAGTAATTCTTTTTCAAATCTTGATACATCTTTGTGCTTCTCGGGTGGATAGCATAGCTTGATTTGTGTGATTCATCCAGAATTGTTCGCCGCAGATCGACATTGTCCGGAATGCAAAGACGACCCTTGAACAATAAGGAACCATCCTCCTTGATCGAAAACTCAGATCCAATGCCTTTAGTTACATCTAGACGAATCTTAGTTAGCGCTGGGTCTTTCATCTGTAGTTCATGGATATGCTCAAATATCATCGGTCTCACTGAGATATTATCCAAGAAGGCTCCTGTAGCTTGTAACTCAATGTTTGCATCATATAGTGCCAAATCTTCAAACAATTTCCATCTGTACATACCCAAAATTAAACTAGCCAATTGAGCTGAACTCTTCCGACTCAAGGCATCGGCCACTACATTAGCCTTGCCTGGATGGTACTGTATGGAACAGTCATAGTCTTTGAGAAACTCCATCCATCTTTGCTGCCTCATATTTAGTTCCTTCTGTGTAAACAGATATCTGAGACTCTTGTGGTCGGTGAAAATCTCAAATGTCTCACCGTACAAGTAATGTCTCCAAATCTTGAGCGCAAAATTGACCGCTACTAATTCCAGGTCATGTGTCGAATAATTCTTCTCATGCTCTTTCAACTGTCTTGACCCATACACTATTACCTTTTTGTGTTGATTAAGCACACAACCCAAACCAGTATACGAAGCATCGCTATACGCTGCAAACCCTCCACTACCTGAAGGAATAGCTAACACTGGAGCTGAAGTGAGTCTCTTCTTGAGTTCTTGAAAACTCTTCTCGTATGCCTCACTCCATTCAAACCTTGCATCTTTCCGTGTAAGTCTCGTGACTGGTCCTGATATTTTTGAAAAGCCCTCAATGAAACGTTGATAGTAGCCCGCTAATCCAAGGAAACTACAGACGTCAGTCACGGTCTTTGGTTGCTCCCAATTCACCTCTGCTTCAATTTTTGCTGGATCTAGAGTGACACCATGATTTGAGACAACGTGTCCCAAAAAGCTAACTTCTTCTAACAAAAACTCGCACTTGCTGAGCTTGGCGTATAACTGGTGTTCACGTAGAGTCTATAGGGCTATTCTTAAGTGCTTCTCATGCTCTTCTTCTGATTTTGAATAGATTAGGATGTCGTCAACAAACACTACGACACAAGAGTCTAGGTGTGGTTTAAACACCCTATTCATCAAATCCATGAATGACGCCGAGGCATATGTCAACCCAAACGGCATCACTAGGAACTCATAGTGTCCGTATCGAGTCCTGAATGCAGTCTTCTGAATATCCTCTGCCTTGACTCTCAACTGATGGTATCCAGATCTCAGATCGATCTTGGAAAAGTACCTTGCTCCTTACAGTTGATCAAATAGGTCATCTATCCTAGGCAAAGGGTATCGATTCTTAATGGTAAGTTTGTTCAATTGTCAATAGTCAATGCACAGACGCATTGACCCATCTTTCTTCTTTAAAAACAAAATCGGTGCTCCCCATGGAGACACGCTCGGTTTAACAAACCCCTTGTCTATTAGTTCTTGTAACTGCTCCTTCAATTCCTTCAACTCAACAGGAGCCATTCTATATGGTGCTTTAAAAACAAGCTCCGTTCTTGTTGCTAAGTCGATGGCGAATTCTACTTCTCTCTATGGAGGTAATCCGAGTAATTCCTCTGGAAATACATCGACGAAGTCTCACACAACTGCTATCTCAGAGATAACATTCTTCTCCTCTTTATGCTCCTTCAAAAATGCCAAGTATCCACTGCACCCCTTTCTGATCAAGCGCTCGGCCCTGACTGCCAAGATAAGTGGTATGTGTGTCGACCTCTCTCCTCAAAATCTAAATGATCTCCTCGTGTTGGGTCTGAAGACGACGACCTTGTTCTTGCAATCTACCATCGCACAGTGAGTCGATAACCAATCCATGCCAAGGATCACGTCGAATCCTTGCATGTCTAATAGAATTAGGTTCGCCGGTAGCTCAAAGACGTCTCCATCCATGACCCTCACGATCACGGAGTTACAACCCTTTTCGGTATCAACCGATTTCCCAGTAGGAACAGTCACGGTTAGAATGAAGTCTAACTCCTCTGGGTCGACTTTCATCCTCTTTGCGAAGCGAGGGATAACACATGAGTGGGTAGACCCTCGGTCTATCAACACTCAAGCTTTGTATGTCACGTCACTTCCCTTCTTATAAATTTGTAACGTACCTAATCATACATACACATATATATAGTGTTTATCATCAATACTAGAATTTATCACATGCAAGTTTTTCTTATATTTTCTATATATGGATGCACCTTCTGTATTTAAAATTTTCAAGAATTGAAATTTTTTATTTAAAAGAAAGCTCACCTTGAATAACATCATTTGTATTCTGAGCCTCTTGAGCTGTGACTACATAGGCTCTTCCTTGGACGATTGGCTTCCTTGCTTGTATCGGTCGTGGAATAGGAGCTGAAGCCGTCTTCCCTTTGTTCATCTCAGGGCACTCCTAGATCAAGTGGCCCACCTTGCCACATCTAAAACAGCCCCGAGTTCCCTGCCTACAGTCAGCTATTCTATGAGACTTACCACACTTGGCACAAGTCTCACGAGGTGTGGAAGAAGCTGCTCGCAAGAACCCCTGTGTAACTGTCGCTCCGGTAGTAATAGCAGGGCTCTCGTAGTGTATTGGTCTCCCCGACTCGAGCAATGGAAATCTCTGATGGTTGCTCTGTTGCGTCGGTCTCCCATAACCTCCCTAGAATGGTAGTTTCTGATTGTTTGGTATGAACCTCAGCTTTTTGTTCACCGGTTTATAATTCCCCGTTCTACTCTAGTCTGTGTTCCACCTTCCTTGTTGCTCCCTCTGGCGGTACTTGTTATTTTCTTCCTCTACCACCAAGGCCTTACTCATGACCTCCCCATAGGTCCTCAACTGGAATGGTGTTACTCCTCCCCTCATGTCCGACTTCAAACCTTGCTAAAACCTCTTTACTTTCATCATCTCAGTGATGACGTAGTCGGGCGCAAAGCGAGCGAGTCGCATGAACTCCACTCTGTATTCTCTCACAATCATCTTCCCTTGTACTAACTGTAAAAATTGAACTTCCATCTGGTTCCTCACCACTTTCGGAAAATACTGCTTGCTAAATTACTCGACGAACTTGTCCCATGTCCAAGGCATGTCTAGGGTCTCCTGGGCCCTAGTCCTAGAAACAGACTTCCACCAAGGCTCAGCCTCCCTGTCTAACATGTAGGCTGCCCAACGGACGCTCTCGTCCTCTGTACAAGTGAGCACAATGAACACCTTCTCTATCTCACTTAACCAGTTTTCAGCTGCCATAGAGTCTGCCTATCCTTAAAAGCTAGGAGGTCTCATCCTCCTGAACTCAGTAAAAGCAGAAGACACTGGCAGTGTCGGAGCCACTGGTGGTGTCGGTGGCTGATGCTGCTCATGAGCTGTATGAGCTGCCAAAGATGCTGCCTGTTGAGCCATAGCAGCCGCCATGGTCTCCATGGTGTGCATCATCCTCTGACGCTCCTCTCTATCCTCATTCCTTTCTCTAACTCTTTCCTATTCTCTTGGATCTTGATCCTGACGATCTCGATCTCGGTTCTCTCCCTGATCTTGGCTCCCTTGGCCACCACTGTCAAAAGCCCCTCCATGTCCTATAGGCTCTCTATTCGCATCTGATATAAAATCATCTCGACTATGCAAGCTTCTACTATGGCCGCCCCTAGGTCGGCCCCTTCCTCTAGAAGACATAACGGTCTGCACGTGAAAATAAAGTTTTCATTAGCAGAAGTCCCTATGCTCTGACAAAAGAATGATTGTAAGAATTTCTAAAAGAAAAGGCTCTGATACCAACTGTGACAACCCAGATTTTAGCACTCCGAAACCCGTGCCATCAGCACGATCCTCCAGACCGTGCCCCAAAACTATGCAAAGAACATTGGTATAACAAGCAATGATAAATGAATAAAGCAATTAATTGCATAACGTGGAAAAGTAACATGCCCATCTGGCACAAACAAAAGACAGTTCTACTTTCATGCCACTGCATGAACAGAGAACCGATCCGAACCATCGGTGATAAACAGATCACCCCAGATGGTTCGCCAAAAGAAATAAATCAATTTAATTACATTGTTTACCAAAATAAAGGCTTGACATACCAAGCCATATAATCTGCTCTCAAAAACTACTCTCTGTCAAAGTACATAGCAGAGTCTCCTAGAAGAAGTCCTCAGGAGGAGGCTCCAACTCGTCTCCAGGCACGTAATCCGAATCACAAGGATCTACATCTCCTGAAGCCTCGACTACTGCTAACAAAGGACCTGCGACGTATAGTCTAAAGGGTGAGCTACATCCTAGCTCAATAGGGAACAACACAATGAACATATAAATCAAAACTCACATATATTCCATGATATTCTAAGCATGATGTATCTATGCATTAGCTAGAAAATTATTCAAAAGATGGTAATTGCATTTGTGATTTACGGGTAATTTGTATGTCTTACTTTACTGTTGATTTATCATGAATGACACTGAATAGGCCTATAGCAAAACTTAAATCTTCAACTTAAGTAATCCCCGAGCAATATAGCATCGAGCCCCGATGGAATACCCACCATCCTCGCCTAAATAGACAGTTGTTATATATGTATTCCCTGGGAATACTACCCAAACCCCTTTCTCACTAGGCGGCGGGGTTAAATCTCAACTCAACATCCCTGGGATGTGCTTACTGTGTACGGATAGACCTCCGCACAGGTGTACGGATTGGCCGCCGTACCGGTCACGGATATCCTGCCGCATCAGTCGTGGGTATCCCGCCACGTCAGTGGGGTATTCTAAACAAACCTTAAATAATAAAAATAACATGTGCTTTACATATAGTTATTCACTGTGTAAAGTGCTATCTTATATCAGTTAGGCCTCAACAGTAATTATTCAATCATATATACATCCCTGGGATGTATAACTTACTCGCATCACACTGATGCCTTTATTACGTTCTCATCCCCTGGGGGTGTCTCATTCTCATTAAATTATTTGATCTCAGTTACTCGCATTACACAGATGCCTTTATTACATTCTTGGTGTCACACACGCACCCTTTTTAACAAAGATTTATATAGATAAAACATTTTCAGTTTGAGTTCTATATCACTACATACATGCTCTTGCAATTAAAGTATATGTTCAAGGTGTTCCCTACCTCAAGTATCTAAAGGTCCAAGCATCAAGGTCCCACATGGCTCCTTGTGCTCGCTTTCACATGTACCACCTATGGTACATCACAACACATGCAATACATCACTAAAGATGTAATAAAGAAGGTCCTAGACCCTCTATCATTCTCAAAGTAAAACTAGAAAGTTTAGTAAAACTGCCAAAGTTGATTAATCGATTCCAAAAATCGATTAATCGAAACCCAAATCGATTAATCGATTCCCAAAATTGATTAATCGAAATCCAAATTGATTAATCGATTCTCAAAATCGATTAATCGAGATTCAAATTCGATTAATCGATCCTAAATCGATTAATCGAAATCTCCAACATAGTAAGGTCGATTCTCAAATCGAGTGGTCGAAAGTCTGAAATCGATTAGTCGATCCCAAATCGATTAATCAAAATCTAAAGTCGATTAATCGACTTCTCAACTCGATTAGTCGATTTTTACAGGTCATGTTTCTCCAGCCACTGGAGGTACCCAGTCGATTAGTCGATTTCTAAATCGATTAATCGACCTTCCAAATCAATTAATCAAAATCCAATTCGATTAATCGAAATCAAGCATCCTTGACTTTTCAACTTTCAGACAAAAATTGATTAATCGAATCCCAATTTTGATTAATCGATTTAACCAGATTCAGCCCCCTTTCGGGCTGCTCTTCCAAAACTCATTCATTTTCTTTTTCCCTCTTTTTCTAAGTCTTTAATCTATCATATTAACTATGCTAGACTGAATTTAACTCATCAATTCTCTAGGTATTGAAATCTAATATAACTTACCTCAATCAATCTCAAATTGATCAAGATCTAGGTTGGAATGGCTAGGGCTCCATCTTTTGCTTCAACGGCGCCTCATGCGTTGAAATCCGGCATTAAATGTTCAATCTTCCTTCCAAACCAACCACAATAACTCCCTGGTAATTAATCTCCTTCTCTTTCTCTCGCTCTTCTTAACTCTCTCTTCAATAGCCAAAACAAAAGGGATCTAGGGTTATTAACCCTTATATCCTCTCTTCGGTTTCAGTGTTAAGCGCATACACTAGAGATAGGTGTATGTAGCTCAAAACTAACACCATTTACTACACTCAGGTCACATATGCACCACGTCAGTTCATCACTCCATGAATTCAAAGTTTGACCATCACTTGGTCAAATCTACGATCAATCGGGCATGGATCCCGAGGTCAAAGTTAAACGCTCAATTTTTTCGGGATATTACACTTTCAGTTCTTATAGGATTTTTATCGAGCCTCTCTGAATACTGCCAAGTATTTCTGATTTTGCCTCTCTGAATACAGCCGATTATGATTGTACCTAATCTTTGTAGAGCTGAAAAAAATGAGTCTATTCTAAGAAATGACTTGGGTTCTAGTAAAATTGAATCTTGGCAGTATCAAGGTGACTCATCTAGTCTTAACTGTCAGTCCTTACATTCTACCAGACCATATCCATTGAAGAACTTTCCACATAAATATTGCTAAGATATAGAAGGCACAACAGAACCTTCTCAAGCAAGCCTAATTTTTAGACAATTCTTGGCTATGTACTCCTTTTCAAAACTGGAGTTGGAAACGCCATGTTACTTCTTGTTCTTCCATGCCCACCTAGAAATGTACAGTAACCCAAAGTAGACCTCCTATCACTCAATAAACCGGCCCAATCGGCATCAATAAAAACTTCAACAGCTAGATGCCCATGATTACTGTAAAGTAGGCCCCTTTTTGGGCTAGCTGCCTTTCAAATATTTCAGGATCTAGTATAAGAATACTAGAGAGTGGATTTGGATGCATATGTTGGCTCACCACTCACATGACATACGCAGTGTCTGAAATTGTCGTAGTTAAGTAGTTGAGTTTTCTTACGAACCATTGATACATAAGTGGATTCGTAAGGAGTTCACCTTCATCTCCATTAAGTCAATGATTCTGCTCAATGAAAAGTAACTACAGGAACTTACTAGTTTGTCTTAATACGTCAAGAGTGTATTTCCTTTGAGATAAAATTATATTCCTTGTTGATCTAACCACTGCAATCATAAAAAGTATTTCAGCGGACCCAAGTCTTTTATATCAAAGAATTTACTCAAATCATATTGTATCTTCAATATTTTCTCATTGTCATCACCGGTAACAATGATACATCCAAACATGCAACAAGTGTTGTAAGGTGAGTGCCTTCCTTCACAAACAACATGGTTATAATGACTTTCTTTATATATATATATATATATATATAATTGGTTTAGGAAACTGGTTGTGTAGGTTTAAAAAATGGACCCAAAATTGGAAAAAATCCAAAAATAGCAAACCTAAAAAATCGAAGAAACTTAAAAAAACAAAAAAAAAAATCAAAAAAATTGAAACTGAATTGATCCAAACCAATTTATTTTTATTTTCGATTCGGATTTTTTGAAAAATTGATTAATTGAAACCAAATAATTTTGGTTTAGTTTTAGTTTAGACTAAACTGAACCGAAAATCTTAAATTTCAGTTTCAATTCATTTCGATTAACCAAATTCTACCCCTATATTTGGGTTAGGGCTGAGACATCCGATCCATCCTTCGGGTTGGGTTGGCTAAGAGGTTGGGTTCGGTCAAGTTTAGCAAAATTGGTGGAGTCGAGTTGATCAGACCCGATCTATAATGTTATATATAAAAAACACACAAAAAGAGTGTTTGGGTCGGGTCGGGTTGAGTTTTTGGGCCTGACGTCGCACAGGGTGAGTGCACCATTTAGTCGGGTTGGGTGAAACATCAGGTCAGGTCGAGCATAAGCCATTTTCTAATTGGGGAATTAAAATTTTGGTCCGAGCTGAACTGGCCTGGCCCGTTGGCAACCTTTAATTCATTACTTGGCTAGGTATCAACGAGGTAAAGGAACCACAACCGTCATAGAATGATACGGCGTGTAATAAGCGATTTTAATAACTTATGTGGCTATAGTTAAAAGAGGTGTGGCATTAACACTTGCTATTTTCCTATTTTTATTATAATAAATATATGAATAGAATAGATAGATATATAAAAATAAATAATACCTCTTTCTGCTCTCTCAACTCTGCTATGCTTGCTTTCTTCTCAAGCTCCATTATCTAACTGCGAATCTTTCATAATCTAGGGTTTTGACCCTCATAGATTGGATTTTGCAGTCGATCTGAATCGAACCACAAACTTTCCATCACTTAATTTTCTGCAGAAGGTATGGAATCAATTCCTTACTTCTGAATTTGTTCAAAATTTGATCTTTTTGGTTACGCTAAGGATTTTTTCACTTTATTTTCGATTTGAATTTTCTGTTTTTTATCTAGTAGATTTTGATAGAAATTTAGGTTTAAAGGAGCATACTTGTTGGATTAATTTCATGTTTTAGAATTTTTGTTTGGATTAACTTGCTTATTTGAATTTTTTATATATCTATTTGATGGCTTTTATGATTGTTTTGCGTCTATGAGGTTAGTAGTTTTAGATAACTTCTCTGCATGATTACATATTGCTTTTACAATTTTTGTATGTAAATTTGATGAAGATTGTCTTTATTGCTCTTATTTGTATCTAAAGCAATTTCGTTTACAAAAAAATTCACCCAATTTAACTCTAGAGTTTCTCCTTCACATTAGATATAGTTGATTTCTTTTGCCTTTTTCTGCATTGGTGGAGAAGGCTGTTTCAGATAGAGAAGTAGGGAAACCGGAAAAGAGAGGGATCTGAGAAAGGGATGTTCACCATTCTTTACATGATAATGGTTGCTTCCCTAGTCAGTCTTTACCGATGTCTGTGAAAAACAGAACTGTGTACATGTTATAGTGGCAACGGAACTAACATTTAATGTCGAGTTCATAGGCTCAATCAAGGGCTGTCAACAGGTCGTGTCGAACTGACGAACTATCGATGCCCCACCCAACCGAGCTGGATTTTTTACTGGTATGATTTCTAATGAAGATTCATTGTTTAAATTGTTTATTTTCTTGTCAGCAGTTATTCTTAATCTTGTTTCTGTCTAACAACTCCAAGTGTTATGCATATATATGCATTTCATGTATTAGGTAACTTAAGGTAATTTGAGAAGTATGGTATAGAGCTTTTCTTATTTTTCTGTCGCTTTTCTTATTTCTCTGCATACAGGAATTACTGTAAAAGTCAAATGCAACATATGCATCTGGCAACGTGATGTTCGGAGATATTGGAGTTCATATCTATTTGCAGGTTAGGTTCTTACTAGCTCAGTTTGTCACTTATATTTTTGAGACTTTAGAAAAATGAATTGCATGAGTTAATGCACCATGGCCTAGACTTTAATGATATTCTTCTTTTGATTTTAGGTGATCGATTTCAAGCTCACTTCAAACGGATCACTAGGGGTCGGGGACACTTGGCAGGAGAGGCAAAGCAAATTTATTTATTTTTTCTTTTATTTTGAAAATGGGTCATGGGGTTCTCAGATTGTTAACTCTCTTTCCTTTCTTCTTTTTTTTGTTTGAATAAAAGGATTGGACATGTAGAGTTTAAAATATTTGGCAGATTTGAAAGGTTAGATCATAGGTTGAGATGCAACCTTTTGTTTGAATAAAATAATTGATCTTCTATTTTTTTTATTAATGGCATTGAATGATTTACATTTGAGTTGAATGAATGTGTTGAAATATGAGATTAATAGCTTTTTTTCTTTATATAATTTTTTTTAAAGCATTAAAAAAATAGCATTAAAAAAAAGTATTAAAAAAATAACATTAAAAAAAAGCATTAAAAAAATAGCATTAAAAAAATTACATTAAAAAAAAAAGTATAAAAAAATATTATTTTAAAAAAAATTGCATAAAAAATCGTCAACGTAATTTAAAATAAAAAAAAAAAAAGTTTTCTTTTAAAAAAATTTGCATAAAAAAACCACTGTTAAAAGCAGTGATTTTTTCTATGATTGTTAAGAGCAGTTGTTGTTGAAGTTCATAAACTACTGCCTTGTATAGTGGTAAAAACAAATCACTGTTTTTTTTACAACTGTTTAGGGCAGTGATTTTTTGAAAAAATCATTGTTTAAGGCAGTAGTATTTTTGACATTTTCACGTAGTGTGTAACATGGGGAATGACTAATGAGAAGAAGGCATTAAGAAATAAGCCCTCTAAGTCCATTTAGCTGGGGTCCACTCGATGGATCCCTTACGACAATTCTATTGTTGGCCAACTCAATTATTTGCAATTCCATTGTCTAGTTTACAGTCATGCCTACTACAGTATACAACATAGTTTGAGTTCAGAAATATTTTAGATCAAGTTATTTGCAAGGCACTATAGTAGGTATGTAAAACCACCAACTACATAGAACTGGACTACTATTTAAAGTGACTAACATGTCTACCATTTCTAAATCTATGATAGCCACAATAGCCCACCAACTTACTCCACTACATGCGTAGCCCAACCCCACCATAATCCAAGACATGTAGTTACAAACCATACACAACTAATACAAATTTAGTAACAAAATATGCATTCCACTCAGCCCAACAGTGCTTGTTAAGGTGAAGAGGAGTTCTGAGAATTGCATGGGTGACTGCTCAATTCCATTAAAAATGAAAAAATAGATTTATATCCCAGCCAAAACAAAAGCAGCGTTGGAAAAAATAGACTCAACTATTACATACATGTAGAAGGTAGACCATTAATACAGACTAAGGTCTCAGGACACTGTTAATTGCCAATGGACTCTGTTTAAGGCATGTTGAAGGCCTCTTTAAGGCGTGTAAAAGGCCTATTTAAGTCCTGTTAAGTACAAGTTTAAGACAGGTCGATTAAGCTGAGAATGAAGGCCTGTTTAAGACCTTCTATTATGACTAACCAATGTTGGACATAAACAGATTCATTTTTCTTTGGCATTTATTCGGACAAAACAGATATGCTACATACTTTGATAGCAGAAAAATTGGGTATTCAAAGAAGATTCTGTGGAGTATGTATGTTTGAGGAGCAGGCAGTTATGGAGACTGAACAAAAGACCCAACCAATAACTGCCTGCTCAAACATTTCTTTCTCAAGGTAATCGGACCCCAAGCGCTTAGCGACATTACTAGGCATAGCCAAGGTGGAACGAGTTGCGAAAACCTTGTATGCCAAGCCAAACATTTGCTTCTCAAGATGATTTAAAGGTATTTGATGTTTAAGATTCATTTTGAATGCAACAGATTCGTAAGTAAGAGGGGTGATCGACCGATATTCAAAGATCGGAGCGAACTGAACATACGCAAGACTCCACAGTTTGCGTCCAATCCTACGAGGCATTTGATTTGTCCCATCTGACTATTCGCAGGTGCCCCTACTAAAAGCAGGGATCGAGGTCTTTGGGCGAACCCATCGATCCCGAAGTTTATTTAGCATGACTGCCCAAGCAAAGTGAATAGATGTCATGCTTTTTGGGAGGACGTGCTATTTTCGAAGATGTGCCCCAGATCAACAAGACCTAGAGCATCCAGCTCAACTACCTTGAACAGATCCAACCAAACATTAGGCATCTCTCAAAAGGGACATCCAATTCTGGTTTCTACCAACAATGATCTTAAACATCATTTAACTATGTATAAACATGGACCCATTAGGGGCGATAAGCAATAAAGGCGATAGAAGCCCCGACCCGAACCTGCTCGGGTACAATTTACAAGAACAAATGACTATCATACGGATACCCAGACGCATGGCGTAAACTTTATAGGGATACTGTTGTCAATACAGGTTTTAAGCCTGCAAAAAATAAAGGGAAAATGAACCCTTCTGGATGCATGGTTGCACATAGTTTGATTGATACGGAATCTCATTCTCAATAGGTTGGTCTCAACCAACGATTGACCTTTTCCAACGGAGAATCTGAAACTTAAGACACTTAAGTTCATATGAATCCAAAAAAGAGGGCTCATCATAAAGATTTAGCAGTGGAGTCGACTCGATCGAAACATTGGCTGTTTGGCCGAGACTGACAGCATTGCTCCTACCTTAAAGCAGGATCCAAAGATCCGAGGCGAACCTTAGACTCAGGACTTTAATATGGCACAGCTACATTATTGATAAAATATTGACATTTTACCGCCTTATGCTTGTGCGTAGCTCTGTGGGAAAACATAAATTTATTCTTCTTTTTTTTCTTTTTTAAAGATTGCTTTTTCTATTTTTTTTTAAAACAAGCATTATTTGAACCTCAAACCTCGGGAGGCGCACGCCCAGACAACGCATACCAAGAGCCCGTGCCTCCACAATAGTTTGTGACGAAACTGAAGCTAACATACTCAAGTTCATGTGATATCGAAAAGATTGGGTCAGAATTGGGTGTCCACTGAAGGATACTCAATCTGGTGATGGAAGCCCCGACCTGGACCTGCTCAGGTACAATTTATAGGAATAAATGACCATCATACGGATACCCAGATGCATGGCGTACACTTTACAGGGATACCGCTGCCAATACAGGTTTTAAGCTTGTAGAAAAATAAAGAAAATGAGCCCTTTTGCATGCATGTTTGCACATAGTTGTCTGACGTAGTTTCATATCTGAAAGGTTGGAATCAATCCAACAATGAATCTTTTAGAGGACGAAGTTATCTGAATCTCAAACCCCATAGGGCGCTCGCCTGGATAGTGCAGACCAAGAGTCTACACCTCCGAAAATATCACGTGACGAACTTGAAGTACAAGCCACTCAAGTTCACTTGAAACCAAAATATGGAGCGATCAGGGCAAAGATATAGCAGTGAAATCAATCCGATCCAAGCATTGACTATTTGACCGAAATTGACACTGTTGCTCCTACTTTGAAATAAGATCCATGCATCCAAGGCAAACCTTAGACCTAGGACATTAATTTTGCACAGCTGTGTTGTCGGTAAAATATTGACATTTTACCGCATCAAAAATATGCGAGTGCGTAGCTGTGTGTAAAAAGTTTAAAGATTTATAATTTTATTTTTTTATTTTTTATTATTATTCTTTTACAATGATTTTCTCTTTTTTTTTTTTGAATAGACCTGACGTCGGTGGTGAGGTGCTTCATATGATTTGTCCATCGCCGAGTGGTTGCCTGCTTCGAGGCTTCGGACTGTTTTGATGTTCCTACACATTCTTAAGAAAACGTCAGTCTCTTTTTTTGTTTATACATATATAAAGAAAATGCATCCTAAATAACAGGAGGAGAAGTAAATTTTTTACCTACACTTTTTCAATTTCAAGATATTTTTTAGATTTTTGTTTTCGAATTTTTTTTTTTATTTTTCTTCATTTTTGAGATTGAAATATGATGCTGGCAATATGTACATGCAAATGAGTAGAAAAATATGCACATTTTTTGGTATTTGGATTTTTCTTGATTTTTTTGTTTTTGGCTTTTCTCTTTTTTTTTTTATGATGCCTTATCAGTGAGGTGAAGTCACAGGTTCCACTTTGGGCATAGTCGAACCTGAGTGAGTTTCCGAATTTTACCAAGGCCGGAGCGTTAATCCCTTTGGATTGAGACAAACCTTTCTCCTTACCTTGAGTCATACGTTTGACAAAGCAATTTCACAAAGACAATTCTGGTCGAGACCTGTCTTGAACTAACATGAGCGGCCTAGCCGAAAAAAGGGTATCAAAGAGAGTAACCAAGAGGGATCCTCAAGCATCAATCTTCTCAATCAGTGCAAACCTTTCTTTTCTTTTTTTTTTTCTTTTTTTATTGATCTCCTTTTTTACCCGTGGCGCCCTTTCGCGTTTTCACCACATCCATGGGTTTAGCTCTCTTACCCCAAGTGCCCTTTCAGGTTTTCACCTGGTCCGCACAAACTCACTGTTTTTACCCGTAGCGCCCTTTCAGATTTTTACTACGTCCATCTTGCTTTGAGCTTTTATTTTTCTTTCATTTCATTTTTTTTTCAAAAGCCACGATATCGATGTCGATTCCATCATAGCCGGACAGATGAGGTTCTGGTGTCGTCCCACAACTTGGCTTCTGTTGACTTAACATATACTATGACTGCTTGTGAACCTAAAAAGAGGGCTTCCTTCATGGTGTAGCTTGGCCATGGGTTAGGTTAGGATTTGAAGGTATGCTGGGCTAAAAGAGTTTCCTTGATACGGATTCAGTTTTCTCAACATACTTCTTTCCTTGGGGGTTTTACTGTACATTCCCCATGATTCTTCTATTTTTTTCGTTCTTTTTGCTCCATTTCAGGCAATCTCTTTTTTGGGGTTTTGCTTTTATGATTTTTTTAGATTTTGATGGTAACTTTACTTCCCCTTTTTGTATATATACACACTTCATTTTTTTGGGGGAAGGGGTTCATTGAAAGAAAGGCCTAGGCTCGAATGGGGTAGCAAAGGATATTATCATTTTTAGGGATGCTTTTTGGCTACTATGCTTGGATTGATGGCCTCTTTTTGGTAGTTCTTAAGCAGTTACGTATCTATTTCACCAATACTTACTTTATCGTGATAGACTAAGAGTAGACCCGTTGGACGTATCTAGCAGATGGCGTATTCTGGTAGCACTTCTCGAACAACGTAAGGTCTTTCCCAGTTCGGCTTGAACTTCCCTCTTTGATCGGCGTGGAGGGATGGGAAGATTTTCTTCAGTACAGTGTCTCCTACATTCAGATCTCGACCACGGACACGTTTATTATAAGCACGTGTGATTCGCCCCTGGTAGGCTTGAGTGTGACACAAGGCTAGGAGTCTCCTCTCATTTAGTAGATTCAATTGTTCGAAGAGGGATCTCTCTCTCTGCTTCGGGTAAGCCTGATTCCATAAGGATTCAGAGTGAGGGTACTTCAACCTCAACCGGTAGGACAGCCTTGGTTCCATACACAAGGGAGAATGGTGTTGCCCCTGTAGCGGTACGGATTGACGTTCTGTAGGCCCACAAAGCAAATGACAATATTTCACTCCAATCTTAGTAAGTGACGACCATTTTCTTAAGGATGTGGACAACCGTCTTGTTAGCAGCTTCTATGGCTCCATTAGTTTGAGGCCGATAAGGTGACGAGTGATGGTGCTTGATCTTGTATTGCTTGCAGAAAGCTCGGATGAACTTATTTACAAAGTTTGTTCCGTTGTCTGTGATGATATCCTTGGGTACTCTAAATCGGCACACAATATTATTTTTGAGAAACTTCTCGACGTGACTGGCCGTGATGTTGGCATATGATGCTGCTTCAACCCACTTGGTAAAGTATTCAATGGTGACGAGGATGAACCGATGTCCGTTCGATGCTTTTGGATTAATCATTCCGACGACGTCAAGGCCCTAGGTAGTAAATGACCAAGGAGTGGTCATGCAGTGTAGATCGATGGCAGGGGCGTGTATCAGACTGGAGTGTTCTTGACACTTGTAATGTTTCTGAATATGTTTGCAGCAATCTGATTCCTTAGTGGTCCAAAAGTATCCCTGCCATAGAATTTTCTTGGCGAGCATGTGACCGCTAACGTGGGCTCCGCATACTCCCTCATGGATCTCCTTCATAATATTGGTTGCTTCACTTTCAGTAAGGCACCTGAGTAAGATGTTATTGTAGGATCGCTTGTAAAGGCATTCCCCACAAATGACGTAGCCTGTCGTTAGACGTTGAATGGTTCGTCGGTCCGTCTTGGACGTACCCTCAGGGAAAGTTAGGGTCTCAAGGAAATTCTTGATATCTGAGAACCAAGGTGGCTCATCATCAGGCTTTGTAGGTTCCTCAATCCGGAGGTAGAAGGCCGGCTCATTTCTCTGCTCGATCATGATCGGCTTCATCTTAGCACCATACGGGATTTCTATCATTGATGCCAACGTCGCTAGTGCGTCGGCGAAGCGATTCCTTATTCAGGGGACATATGAGAATGTCACGTCTTGAAAGCAAGCTATCAGATCCTCGAGGTGCTCATGGTAAGGGATCAGTTTCTCATCTTCCATCTTCCAGTCACCATTCATTTGGCATATAATTAACTGCAAATCGCCAAACACTCGAAGGTAAGTTATATTCAGATCGAGAGTCGCCCGCAGACTAGCAGCACAAGCCTCGTACTCAGCCATGTTGTTAGTGCAAGGGAAGTTGAGTTTGATAGAGATGGGTACATCGAATCCTTTTGGCAAAATCAGAATGGCACCAACTCCCTGACCTTCTGCATTAGCTGCCCTGTCAAAGTACATTACCCAAGAATCCTTGGCTTCTTCAGTATCGTCCTCCGTCATGAATAGGATGTCCTCATCGAGGAACTCAGTTCTCAAAGGTTCATAATTTGCAAAGGATTGTCGGTAAGATGATTAGCAAGTGCCCACCCCTTGATCGATTTTTGAGTGACGTACGTGATGTCGAACTCGGATAATAAGAGTTGCCACCGTGCAGTCCGCCCACTGAGAGCTGGCTTTTTGAATAAGTATTTTAACGGGTCGGGCCAAAAGTAGAACGGCTTGGGAGAGCAAGTAATGGCAGAGCCTCTGAGTAGCCCATACAAGTTTCAGACATGCTTTCTCAGGATGAGAATAACGTGTTTCATAATCAGCAAACTTCTTGCTCAGATAGTAAATGGCATGTTCTCTTCTTCCTATCTCGTCATGCTAACCTAAGACACATCCCATCGAAACTTCCGTCGTGGAGAGATACATCAAGAGTAGTCTCCTTGGCTCAGGTGGTATCAACACAGGTGGGTTAAGGAGGTAGCATTTGATTTTATCAAATGCTACCTGACAATCATCGTTCCATTCAACAGGTGAGTTCTTTCAAAGTAGCTTGAAGATCGGTGTGCAGATAGGCGTTAGATGTGTAATGAACCAACTGATATATTGTATTCTGCCTAAGAACCCTCTAACCTCTTTCTCAGTAGATGGCGGCGGCATTTCAGTGATAGCTTTGACTTTGACTGGGTCGACCTCAATCCCTCTCCTACTGACGATGAATCTTAACATAGCATCGAAAGCGCACTTCTGTGGATTCAGACGTAACCTGTACTTTCTCAGCCGCTCAAACAGTTTTCAGAGGTTTACCAAGTGATCGCCTCGCTCCTGTGACTTGGCTATCATATCATCGACATACACTTCAATTTTCGATGCATCATGTCGTGGAACAGTGGGATCATGGCTCTCTGGTACATTGCCTCGGCATTCTTCAGCCCAAATGGCATGAACTCAATAGCAAAAGGTTCCCCAGGGGGTAATGAATGCTGTCTTCTCTCTATCTACCTCTGCCATCTTTATTTGATTGTATCTTAAGAGTCCATCCATAAAAGAAAGCATCCCATGCTTAGCAGTGTTATCGACCAAGATGTCGATGTGTAGCAGTGGGAAATCGTCCTTCGGGCTAGCCTTGTTCAGATTGCGGAAGTGGATACACATGCGGACCTTTCCATCCTTCTTCAACACAGGCACGATATTGGCTAGCCACTACGAGTGCTTGGATACCATGAGAAACCCTGCGTCATATTGTTTGATGACCTCGTCTTTGACTTTGAACATCCACTCGAGTCGGAGATGTCTCAGCTTCTGGTTAACCGGCTTCACATCAGGGTAGAGAGGCAACTCATGCTCGACCAAATCCATGTCTAGACCAAGCATGTCCTCGTACGATAAGGCAAAAACGTCTTGGTATGATCGAAGGAAATTAATCATGCTTTTTCTTTCCTCGGGAGATAGTGATGTTCCGATTTTGGTAATGCGGAGAATCTCCTCAGTCCCTAGATTAATGTCCTCAGTTTCTTCGACAATGGGGGTTGGGCCAGGCTCAAAGTCGGCAAATCGGTCAAGGAGCTCATTGGGGAGTTTTTCAAAAGGGGCATCCTCGTCCAGACTCGTAACTCCTACCTCTTCTTATATTTCTATAGGAAAGGGGTCGATTTTATGTGGGACGGGTATCTTGATTAAGGCATCTTTTTGTGGGATTTTATCTTAAATTGTAAATGACAATATTTTTAGACATCGTATTTTTTTAATGTTTTTGGGATTTTGTTTTTTTTCAATGTTTTTGAGATTTTATATTTTTCTAATGTTTTTGTGATTTTCGGAGACGGACCCTTGGCAACATGAGTCTGTGTATATACAAGGTATTGCCTGCCAAGGGCTTATCGCACTTTTTATTAGGTTATTTTTTTTTTGAAAAACAGGTGCCAAACTATAGGCCACTCCCTGCTTTCAGAGTTTGGGGCAAAGATGCTCAATTGCATACCTGACTTGCTGCCCCTTTACCTTTTTGGATGTAGAAGGCTGGCGAATGTGACTCTTCTGGACCGCCCTCCATCATATAGATCATAGGTTCGTCTGAGATTTCATCCTCAAATATCAGTGGAGTCCTGTGGTGGTTTACCACAGGAGGAGCTTGTTCAGGTATGGAATATTGCTCCAAAAATAGGGATAGGGCAGCCAAATCTAATTCGAGGTTGGGAAGGGAGATGTGGGGATTGGTGGGATGGACAGGAGCTATGGGTTTGTGTGGGGTCAAATGGGTTACCCCATTTCGATCGATCTTTACGACCCAAACATTGACAAAGGATTCCCTAATGTGCGGCCTAGGGCGAGGTTTTTCTTCTATGTTGATTCCTCCTGCCCTTGCAGCTGCAGTGACCCTGGCTTTCTCTTTAGCCTCTCGGACCTCTTCCTCTGTGGGCTTGTAAGCCCACCAATAATGGCTCGTTTTCTACCAAGTCTGCTTGGAATTCCATTAGAACTATGCATCAAGATGTGGATTGGTCCTTTTTTATATGGCATTCGAAAGATATTCCGAAGCATAGTTTCATCGTGGCCATTAACAAGAAACTATTAACGATTGAGAATCTCTGCAAGAGGGGCTTCTCCATTCCATCACGTTGTGTCCTCTCCTCTGTTGGACTGAGGCTGAAACGAATAGCTATTTATTCTTTGAGTGCAGCTACACCTGCAGGATCTGGCGTTCTATCTTATCCAGGCTTGGTTTGAGAAAACCGCATGTTGGGTCCTTTGAAGAAGAACTTCCATTTTTTCTATCTAAATCCCCCAATTCTTGACTCTCTCACCGATGATTAAGTTATGCTTCTCGGCTACCATCTACCATGTGTGGAAAGAAAGGGATTCCAGAATCTTCGAAGATTCCAACACTCACAAGTGACGGCTTCTAACGAACATTGTTTCTGATGTTATCTTCGTACTCGAGGGTCCCTCTATCTTAGACGATATTCTAGATGGCGAGGATCATCTTCTCTCCAGATGGAATATATCTTCAAGACCGTGTTCCTTCAATTCCCAAGATCTGAGATCGGCAATTTGGATCAAACCGCATGATGGTTATCACAAACTCAACATTGCGTCCGCATTAACAATTAAAGCTGGTTTTGGTGGGATAATTCGCGATAGTTAAGGTCACTTTCTTGCATCCTTTCACGGTTCTTCTACTTGAGGGGTTCTCTTGATATGCGATGTTAGCTATAAAAGCAGGATTTGAACTTGCATCATCTTCGTAATCATGAAGATGGAAGTTGAAACTACTTCATCCCTCACGGCATCTCCGGGTCACGTATAAAAGAATTTCAAGACCTTGGAGACTTATCTACCTTATAGAAGAGATTTCAGCTTTCATGGCGGATAAAGTGATTCGCCTATTAGTCTTATAAAGATGGAGGCCAACAGATGCCGAATTTATTAGCGATTATGCGGACTTGATGCCTCTACGTTATCCGATGGCTTGATCCTCTTTGTATTAGTCACGATTTTACTCTCTTGAGAGAAGAAATGAACTCATTGTAAATTATGTTTTCTTCTCTTAATAAAAGGGTAGGGGAAGATTCGCCTTTCATTGAGAAAAGGCCCAAAGATGGTTTTCCTTCCGATCTTACCTTCGGTCATTTTGTTTGAGCGCTTCTCATCCCACCGGGTTCTTCCATCAAGAAAGCTCAGCCTCCTGCCTCTTCGCAACAACTCCTCTCCCTTTCCTAATGTAAACCGGTCTCTTGGGCGGTTTAGGCTTAAGGGCTAGTGTCGCAGATAATCTTTCCTTTGCGTCTTTCGGTCAATGGAGTCAAAAGGACTGCATCGGATCCGCCATTACCGTGGATTTGCTATTGGTGGCACACGGTCCTCGGATATGGGCCGTCAGGAACGAATAGGCTGGAGGCGTGACCTTCAATGTACCGGAATGGATCTGCTCTCTAACGGACCGAGAAGGATATGCCGGGTCAAAATCAACCGGATCGGAACGAAGCGGAGCAGATCTCCGTTGGATTGATTGGGCGAGCTACCCAACAGAATGTGGTCGTTTAGGTCGCATGCGGAAAGATTAGGTGGACTATACATCGATTGACCGAAACCAATCGAAGCCATGCGATCGATCGAGCTACCCACATCCACTTTGACTCATATCAATTGAACGCATACCCATTCTAAACAAGCATTTCAAGGCGCTTATGCACCCTAGCCAACAAATCTGACCGGCCGAATCGTTGTTCACTTTCTATCCTCTGCTCACCATTTTGCCTACATATCCTCGGGTCACGTGGATCGGAACCGTATGAAATGTTGGACCGGAAAAGACCCAAA
Organism: Chloranthus sessilifolius; assembly: GCA_021018995.1. Taxonomy (NCBI): domain Eukaryota; kingdom Viridiplantae; phylum Streptophyta; class Magnoliopsida; order Chloranthales; family Chloranthaceae; genus Chloranthus; species Chloranthus sessilifolius. The sequence goes on along the minus strand of CM037592.1, from coordinate 29,058,485 downwards.
CTAGTTCGAACGAGCTTTACATATAGGGCTAGTCTCGCGACTTTGTTGTTACGGGGGGTCGCGAAGCTTTGGAATAAGAAAAAATGAATTCTTTGATTGAAGCCCAAATATTTGCACCATACAAGTAGTTTGGGTGGGTGTCATAGCAGCTCGCTCCAACTGAGCATGAGTGGGGAACTTCACTGAACTATATATAGATCTTCCTTCCGCTCCGACCCCTTCCATCCTTCCTTCCGAAGGAACGAATGCATATTCAAACTGGCATGGGTAAGGTGGGCTTACCAAAGTCGCTGTCGCTGTCTCCGGAGTGATGGAACTTAGAACCAGCTCCCAACATCGCGTAGTCATTCCATTCTATCAATAGAAGGGCCTTCCATCTTACCGTGGCTATCTAGTCATTGACCCCGCACGCAGTGGTTTGATCACAAGATGCGTGTGGGCGAGCAGTTTGATAGTGACTTCTTTCTTAGGGCGAAAAAGGCTACTTCAATCTAGGAAACATCCAAAAACTCGAGAGGGTCGCCTTTGGTTCGCCGGTAACCAAAGCGTCACGACATGTTGTTGATATTGATTGAGTTGGAGGGAGCAAGAAAACGAAGAAGCAAAGTCATACTTCATAATGGCGCCAATCAATACTTAGTATTACCATTCAATACTTAGTATTACTTAGTAATGGTAATACTAAGTATTGAATGGTCTTACTTAGTAATATGCGAAAGCCACTATAAGGGAAGGAACAAGCAACAATGAAAGAAGAAAACTCTGGCCGCTACATTACTAAGTAATACCATTACTAGTAATCAAGACTTAGTATTACCTAGTAATGTTATTGCTTGTATGGGCTTATGCTTCTTCGTTTTCTTGCTGCCCTACATTACTAAGTAATACTCAGATTGCATGTCTAAGTAATCAAGCCTTAGTATTACTTAGTAATGGTATTGCTTATGCCTCTTCCTTTTCTGGCTGCCCTACATGACCAAGTAAGACCAAGCCTTGTATGGGCTTTGCTTTCTTCGACCGAGACTTTATGAAAATCCCTAACCCTGGAGTGAAGTCGATCGAATCCATCCATAAACCGTCAAAGAAAGCGTCCTCGTTCCGCAACCACTTTGGTACTTTGCAACTAGGGGCTTATGGCGTGAATTGAAGTAGCGCCTTTTGAATATGAGTAGGGCTCCTAGGTGGCACGCTCAGGGAGCCAAATCGAAGGAAGAGCAAAAGGAAGGTTGGGTGCTTGTGGGCGAGGCCACCCGGCCTCGAATAGGAGGGGGCTTAGCTCTGGATCCCCCGCTTGCGAAATGAATGGATCAAGGGGGCTTGGTTCTATTTTTGGGCGGAGGTGAAGGCGAAGATAATATCGCCTCCGGTAAGGAAGAGGGAAAAGGTGTTGTCATCTATCTCGACATTTCGAGGCGTTGGAAATCCAGACCGGCTCAGAGAATCACTGGTGTGGTTTCCCCCCCCTTCATTTTGCCAACAAAGAAGTCATCCTTGACGATTTCCCATTCCTTCCCTTAGGCCCAGCAACTACCTCTCGACTTCAGTCCATTGATGCCTCTCTTCGCCATTCGAAGTACTACCTCTGCCTTCCCTTTCTATAACATACCCTGGCGCCCTCCTTTCCAATCACTAAGAAAAAAGAAATACCAAGGGGTTCGTCTGTGATTTTTCTGGCCCCAGGGGAGTTTACTCGACCCATTCCCAAGTCTCCCGCACTGCTCAAGTGTACGACTCAGTATGAGGACCTCCTTCCCTTCTGCCCACTCTCCGTTCACACGGTTCTCAAAGCGGAGGAAGGGTGGGCAGCTGGTACCATGAGCCCTCTGTCCCACACATCTATCCAGAAGCAAGTGTAGTTCACCGGTTCCACCGAATGCTCCTATCTCTCGGCAAAGATCGTGTGAGTGTGCAGTTATGCTTCGGATGCTTCGCCATAGAATAGATCAACCCAGTTCCCGTTCTTTTCCGGTGCACTCGCTTTGTATCTCCGACACACAAGGAAGGACGCGGTGGGAAGGAAGCAGCCCTAGCCTCTGTCCGGCCGATCATTCCATTGGCATCTCGCATTCACGCCCCCGTTTGATTGCCGCTCGGGGATGTAGTTGTAGATACTTGAGTCTTAGTGGGTCGTTGGCTCCACCTGTTATCTCCTTCTACGACATGCTGTTGTCGTCGCCATATTCCATATGTCACTTAGTCATCTCTGCCTGGGTCAGCACCTCCGAAAGAAACGGAGGACTTCATTCAGTGACTCCGCGATCGCCCTCTGAACGATCAGAATAAGGTAAAGCTTGAAGATACATTTTGTACTCTATTAATTTCTCAGTCCCTCTAGTTGGGTGGGCGCCGGCCGGTCTTTCGGCCAAATCCCCCTAAAAACCGTACGTGCGGGTCTCCCCGCATGCGGCTCACGCCATTCGGTGGCCGCCCGACATTCATTCGCAAATCCTGTAGTGAAATTTAGGCTCGACCTCGGAAGCAAATTCGGCGTGTAAGCGTATTGTCTATCTATTCATTGATCCATTGGCTCGCTCCCTCATTTTCCAAGAATTCATGAGCCGCTTGGAAAAAGCCTTCCATTTCCGTCAAATGACCCGGCCTCCCCTAGCTCTTCCACCGTCCGGGCTCCCTTTCCTCCCTATGCTATGCGCCGCCGGCAGCCTACCACGCTTCGCGCTTTTTGCAGACGGTCTTTGCCAAGAGTGTCATCCTCCCCATTGGGTATGGGTTGGTTGTCCCTCACGCTGCGTTAGGGCTATGAATTACGGAACAAGTGTAGTTGAATGGGACAAGAGGCATGTTACACGTTCCACGTGTGCCAAGATGTGAGGTGCGGTGGTGATGATCACCGGGGTATGCGCTAGCGCCGCCATGCACTCCAGACCCTGGAACGCCGTGAAAACCGGGTTGGTGGTCCTCCATTCATCCGACGGAGGTGTGGATAACGAGGCCACCTTCACAACCTTCTCCTTCGTCCCTATTAAGTAGCAAGGTAGGTTGGTTCGCTCGAGTTGCTCAACCGCCCGCATTTTGCATCGGTGCTCATGACGCGCTGGAACCTCCACCGTGCGTCGGGGACCAAGCGAGGCATAGCTAGCGGCATAGGAGCCGACTTCGGCGTCGGCCGGTCAGACCGAGTGATCCAATATGTGGTTCCGCCGTTCCACCACTTCTCCGTTCATTTCCAATCGATCGTGAAACACCATGAGCAGCGGGATGTTGAGGTCTGGAATTGGTGAAATTTTTATATTTGCCCGTTCCTAGTCGCTCATGGGAAAGAAAGGCGAAATCAGAAATAGATTATTCCACGAGAGCTTGTCCGATTACCACAGATTGCAATGCATCTGCTTCATTGTAGCGATAGCTCTACCTTAGAGCCTTGCATGCAAGCGATTTCTATTAAGCGGCAATAAATAGCTCACGCGATGATTGATGCAACAACGGTCGATGCCCTCGATTGTTCCGGAGAGAAGGATCATGGCGGAAAGTCATCTATAACAACTTAGTATTTATAGTCACTTAAGGAATGCGATGACCAAAACTCGGAATCTTAAGCGGCAGACCAAAAAAAAGAGTCGCTACAATAATCGTACCTATTAACAATGCCATTCTACTAGTGGATTTGTACTCGGAAACCAGAACACTTTTGAAAATCGAACGACTTTCTTCCCTCACCCTACTCTTTCATTTCCGCCGACGTTCTCACGCAACGGATTCGCCACTTATAATCTTTCCTAGGATAAAAAGCGTTGGTAGTGCTTTTTATTCCTATTAGGTCCCTATAGAAGAATCGTGTCCGCGTGTATTTAATTCCACAAGTCTCGCTTTCAAGGCCCGAGTAGTAAATTCATGCACCCATTTGCACGAAGAAGAGAATGGCCAAGGAGATTACTTTACGTTATTAGCACTAAAAAGGCTACTCCTAGTAGAAGTCTCTTCTATAGTTATAGTGGGGACCCTTCATTATTGTTTCAAGAATCAAAGAGTGGTGATCCATCGATTGAAGAAGGGAGAAAAGAATGTTCGATTTCCACCGTTATATTAAAGAAGAATAGAATGAATGACTCTAGAGAAGTTCAAGTGTCGGTTGTTGTTTGAATAAATCCTTGGTTGGTCTATCCCCTCGAGAAAGAGTTGTCATGGGTGCCGCTTTGAGGAAAAACAAGATTGGGTCCTCCGCCACAGAGCCCGTAGTGGACCGATCCTTCCCTCCGAGAAAATCGAGTTCGTGCCCTTATTCCCTATCCTACCCGATTCCCTAGGTCTTTGAGAGTGGTTGTGAGATAGCAACAAAAGTTGTGGTGATAACCCCCAGAGGAAGACGCCAATTCAAATGCGAATGGAGGAATACACGATCGCACTATTGATTCATTAATGTCCCATCCGCTAGTCGTCGGTTGATCCGCTCGATCACCACCCAACGATCCGGAAGCGATCCCTCCAATCCCTATTTGATAGTCCATTTCATCCCCTACTAGCGAGCTCGGTTGATCCAAAGGCCTACCCGTCATGGTTGGGCTTTTCTCGCATCGTGTTCCGTACCCATCCATCGCATGAACTACTCCAATCGGATAGCGGCACGACATTCATTTGCCTCTATTTCAAGATAATCCACTCCGGCCGCCGACCTCGCATCCTCCGAAAGAGTAGGCAAGTGATCAATCAAATCTTGGTCCATCCGCCCATCCCTATTCGATGACAGAAGACTATCCCCGGCGCTTTCCCCACCTCCTCTCTCTCGATTCTTCCTTCCCATCCGCACGGGTCGATTGAATGATCCACACTACCTCACCCATGCTAACCCATTTCCTACCTCTATTGTCCGATGACTAGTCCCATGCTTTTATGCCGTATCATCCACTCATCGATTGCCTTGCCCTACGGAATGGAAATGGTAGATGAATGAAGTCCTCGTTAGGTCGGTGTTCCGCCTCTCGCGTTGCCTTTCCTCAGTCATGAATGAAACCAAGCCTTTGAACTCCCCTTTATTCAAGTTTAGTAAAGACCCGCGAATGAACCCGAATCAGTGATCTTTCTGCGATGCACCACCTCCCACGTAAAGTGGTTAGGTCATAAAGAAGCTATTCGACCTGCCCCGCCTACCTCTCTTTCTCTAGTCGTAATTCCATTAGTGGTGGGATAGCCTGTTGGGTCGGCTGATGCAAACAAACCTCACCGCCGCTATAGACGGAATGGGAGGAATAGAGCTCGCCACTGATGGATGTCGATGCCTTCCCTCCCACCGGAAGTAAAGTCTTGAGTTGGCCAGCCATCCAGGCGATAGAAACGGAATTAGTAGTCAGAGAAGAAATCCGATCCCCTCTTCCCTCTCGCCCGCAGAGGTTGGTTGGGAAGTCGGGGAGTAAAGATATTTTCTCGATTAAAGCATAAATTCAACCGTCCCCGGGCAAGTCAGTCGTGATTGCCTCGCTATCCATCCCACCGACCCAATCTCTAATGCTGCTGCAGGCGCTGATGGAAGTGGATGAAAAAGAGATGGAATGCATCATAATTCAATTAGTGTTTGGACGGCTATACCATTCGTGGATGGTCGAGCTGATTCCATCTCCTACTAGCTAGCCCCCTTGTCATCGAGTGTATTATCCAGGCCACCCATGCGATCGCTCTCCACCCGTGACTCCCTCCCCACTTGACTCATTTGATTCAATACACAATGGAATCCCACCACCCGATTGATCCTTTCCACCTATGGGAGTGGGACCACGAAACAGCTATCCGCCGTCCAATGAAAGAGATTCCACAGCTGATGAACTCATACTATCATCTTGACTTCCTTTCTACGGGTAAAGAATGAGTCCTACCCGCATCCTACGTTTCCCACCAGCCCTTGAAGTGAAGCTGTGGTATCTCCACCCCTTATGGATGGATCAATCGATCTTTTATCCCCTTTTTTCCCACCCGACCTTTAGAATAAAGTTGGAGAGGAAGATACTGAAAGTGACTCCATTCTGATTCTCTTAAACGAAGGTATTCGTGCTTATGGATACGACTACTATTTAAATCATTTTTTTAGTGGAGTGGACCGAGCGTATCGTGCTAAGAGGGGCAAAGTAAAGACTTGACTTTGCCCCTCTTACGAGTACGCATTCACATTTTTCAGCAGTCTTTCGGGCTTGGCTTTCTGACTCGTAGCGTCGTCGATTACTCCTTTCCTAAGTCAGTGATTGTGATGAAGGAGTAGTGCCTTAATCTTTCTCCTATTTCAATTAGGATGTTTCAGGTGTCTCTGTCCTTGTCTGCTCAGCAAATGTACAAAGTGGACCGCTGTTTGGGGGTCGCATACCTGCTAGACGTAGCCGCCGGTTGGCTGACCCTCTTCTTCCCATTCGGGTTGGGTTGACCCAGAAGTCAGAAGGAATGGAACCACTGGAGAGTCGTCTGCAGTTCAAACTTGGAGACGACTTACTTTGGAGGCGGAACACGAACCGATTTCCGCTATTCCGGGTTATTATTGAGCGTAGCGAAATCAAGGTTTATGAGAAAGTAAGCGAAGTTTTGTTGGTGTTCTACCTTTGCTTTGCGTAGTCTCGGTCCACAGTGGAAGGCTCCGCACCTGAGCCTCGTTAGACTCAGCGGAAGTTTCAAGTGTAAGCGAAGAGAATAGATGAGATGAAGTCCGTCCCTTAGCCTAGTGTAGTCTCCACAGCTGACGCAACTCCGTACCTTAGTGTAGTCTCCACAGCTGGCGTGACTCCGTACCGACGCCTCACTACTACTTCATTTCATGAAATTCATTCATTAATTTCATTAACGGCTAAGCGATTTCATAACCTTTGCTTTCCTTAACCAGCTGACCTTACTTCGTAACCTTAACGTACTTTCTTCCGTACTTTCTCAGGTCTAACCTTCGCCACTTCAAACGGGCGCTTCGCCCCTCTTTTCTTTTTTTAATTAGAAAGAACGGGACGGGGGGATGAAAGACAAAGAAAGGGATCAGGGGGCTTGATGATCGGAGAAAGGGAAGGGGCGTGGTTGGTGTGTCACTGGGTCGGTGGGGGAACCCGTAGGAAGGGGGGACGACCGCCGAATTCACATCAGAAATCGCCAACATGAACACAAACGAAATCTGGAATTGCGTATAGAAAGAAAACGAACCACTTCTTTTCTCGGAGCTGAGGTATATGAAGAATGGCTCTTTGGTCCCTTTCGTCCAGTGGTTAGGACATCGTCTTTTCATGTCGAAGACACGGGTTCGATTCCCGTAAGGGATAGGTACTCATTCCCGGCCGCTTTCAGTTAGTGTTCATTGCTGAGTGATCGCTCACTATCTGGCTGGAAAAGGTGGTCTGGAAGCTTCCTCTCTCCCAACAAGCAAGACGAGATGAGATCACCACTTCTCAGTAATGGACTTCCTTGAATTCTTCCTTAGCCTTAGATGTCCTTTCATAGATTCTCGAACCTCCGACAGAAAGAACTCAATGCATGCGTTCTTTCTCTCCTCCCCTCAGCCACACATCTCTTTCGTTCGCCCCATTTTTGTTTTTGCTTTTGGCCATTTTTGTTAGGCATTGAACCCCACCTAGGTGCTGAGTGGTGTCCTCCCCTCCCTAATACCTAATACATAGTTCCCTCTATTGAGCCTAAAGCTTCAACCATGGCATGGCGATGGCGATAAGTTGGCCCATCTCTCGCCCACCTTCGCCTTCTTCGGTGGCCAAGTTGAAGCGTTCAACGCGCCTACCACCTTTCTTTTCAAGGTTGAGCTTGTTCAATTGAAGCTAATGCTATGCTGCCCTTCCCTTGTTCAAGAGAAAGTGAGGACTTTCTTTTAGCTCTTGGCCCAAACAAAAGAGATTAGCCTCTTGATCGATCGATTGATTGGATTGAAGTATCTGAAGGGTTGATTGAAGTGTGAGATCGCAGACCGAGCAACTAGTCACTGCAGGATTGGACGTCTATCTATCTCACCACGTCAATGACGGTGGAAGGAATGCCCTTCTTTCTTACGACTCGTTATCGCGACTCGTTCACTCCAAGTGTAGTGTCTTTTCAACCTCTTTGTAGTGTATCGGCTCGCATTATTGAACGAAAGAGATGTCGGTCGGTCAATTGCATTAGGTAGGAGATGCAGACCTGCCTTAACCGCAAGTGCATTCGCTATTCGATTCCATCCTCAATCCCACCTACCTTATGTATCTTCGTCGATATACTTTCTTCTCTATGTCGCCGTCTCATCAATGAGCGTGAGATTGATGGAGATGGCTTTTGTGCCGATCAATCAGATCAATTTATTCTCGCCATCGTTTTGTTGGATCAAAGATCGGCAGTGATCCGTCCTTTCTCCTCTCCGTGGTTCATGCATTCTTCCTTCCACTTACTTGAATCAAGTTCCAAGGCCGCCAAGAGCTTAAGGTTCCTAATAAAAGAATCTTATATATTAATTGAATGTATTTATCATCGAATTTTTCTTTATATATTCTATTTATGTGGTCAAGCACCACTACACCGTGGTAAATCAAGTGTATCGCTCGCAGCCTTCATTCCCGCCGCTTCCACACACGCCTTGCATTACAACGGTTGCCCTTCCTTCAATCGAACCTCGCCCCGCTTAGATGGAACAGAGCCTGCAGAACTAGAACAGAGGGCGTAATTTGATCGCTTATACAAACCTTGACGCATCAAATCCATTTTATACGCCACGCCCTATAGATGAGTAATAGGAGCACCACCTTTTGGTCGTCCATAGGAAGAGAGGGTCGAAAGGTGTGTTCCCCATCTTTACCAAAGGCAAAAGCCCCATGTTATGAAGCATGGGGAGCACGCATGACAAGCAGCAGGCATGGTGCATGGGACCAACCACTTCTTTTTCGCCACGCCACCACTTCATTCAATCATATGTTCTATTAGGGACACCGCCATTCATTCTTTATTCATGCTATCTGGTTCAATTGGGGACTTTCGACTTTCTTTCCGAAAAGGCCGGCTTATTACCGCTTACTTACCTAACGATACACTTTCTTTCAAGACAAAGAGGATAGCGCTTCTTACACCATCACTTCTAAGATAAGAGACCACTCTTCTACTTTGAAAGCGCAATGCTAATAACAACTTAAGTGCGATTAATCCGAGGCCCATCAATGGAGGCGGTCAACTGGAGGCCCGTAAAGGTCATAATAAATTCAGTCAATCTTGAGGCCCGTCAAGGTTGGCTAAGAATAAAGCAAAAGCAACTAAGCTTTAGATTTTAGTCAGCCGCTTTCTTTCATAATGAGCCGGAATAACAATAATGGGCTGCATAGAAGTCTCTCGCAATTAAGGGCGTTGGAGTTAGGAGTTCGGCGCCATGATCCTTCTCTCCGAACAATCGAGGGCCGGTCGATCGCATCAATCATCTCTCGGTGAGCTATTTATTACGCCAATAGAAATCGCTTGCATGCAAGGCTAAGCTAAGGTAGAGCTATACATGGCGAAGGAGATGCATTGCAAATGTGGTGTCGACAAGCTCTCGTGGAATAATCTATTTCGATTTCGCCTTTCTTTCCCATGACGACTAGGAACGGCAAATAAAAAATTTCACTTCAATTCGGACCTCAACATCCCTGCGCTCATGGTGTTTCACGATCAAGATTGGAAATGAACGGAGAAGTGGTGGAACGTGAACCACATATTGGATCACTCGTCTGAGAAGCGGCCGCCGAGTCAGCCTATGCCGCTTAGCTATGCCGCTTGGTCCCCGACGACGTGGAGGTTCCATAGCGCGTCATGAGCACCGCAAAAGGCGGGCGGTTGAGCAACTTGAGCGAACCACCTACCTTACTACTTAATAGGGATGAGAAGGAGAAGGTTGTGAAGGTGGCCTCGTTATCCACACCTCCGTCGGATGAATGGAGGACAAACCGACCCAGTTTTCACGAGCATTGGCGGGTCCCTGGAGTGCCCGTCAAGCGCTTAGCGCATACCGGTGATCATCACCACCACCGCACCTCACATCTCGCAAGGAACGTGTAACCGCTTCTTGTCCCATTCAACTACACTTGTTCCTATAATTCATAGCCTAACGAGCAGCGGGAGGGACAACCCACCCATACACCAATGGGAGGATGGCACTCGGCAAAGACCGTCAGCGAAAACACCACAGCGGAGCGTGGTAGGCTCTGTGACGGAGCATAGCATAGGGAGGAAAGGGAGCGACGGTGGAAGAGCCAGGGGACGCCGGGACACTTGACGGAAATGGAAGGCATTATCCGAGCGGCTCATGAATTCTTGGAAAAAGAGGGAGCGAGCCAATGGATCAATGAATAGATAGAGTCAGCAATTGTATGATGACGCCTACATGCGAATTTGCTTTCGAGGTTGAGCGGTCTAAATTTCACTGTGATTTGTGAATGAATGCCGGCTGGGCCACCTCGAATGGTATGAGCCGTGATGCGGGAGACCCGCATACTTTTTAGGGGATCTGCCGAAGATCGCCGGCGCCCACCCGACTAGAGGGACTGAGAAATTAATAGAGTACAAAACGTATCTTCAAGCTTTACCTCATTCTGATCGTTCAGAGGGCGATCGCGGAGTCACTGAATGAAGTCCTCCGTTTCTTTCGGAGGTGATGACCCAGGCAGAGATGACTAAGTGACATATGGAATATGGCGACGACAACAGCATGTCGTAGAAGGAGATAACAGGTGGAGCCAACGACCCGCTAAGACTCAAGTATCTACAACTACATCCCTGAGCGGCAGTCAAACGGGAGCGTGAATGTGAGATGCCAGCGGAATGATCGGTCAGACAGAGGCTAGGGCTGCTTCTTTCCCACCGCGTCCTTCCTTGTGTGTCAGAGATACAAAGCGAGTGCACCGGAAAAGAACGGGAACTGGGTCGATCTATTCTATGGCGAAGCATCCGAAGCATAACTGCACACTCACACAATATTTGCCGAGAGATAGGAGCATTCGGTGGAACCGGTGAACTACACTTGCTTCTGGATAGATGTGTGGGACAGAGGGCTCGTGGTACCAGCTGCCCACCCTTCTCCGCTTTGAGAACTGTGTGAACGGAGAGTGGGCAGAAGGGAAGGAGGTCCTCATACGTAGTCGCACACTTGAGCAGTGCGGGATGGAGTTTCCAGGAGTGACTGCTCCGTAAGGAATGCCCACTATAGTTACGCCGTCCGGGTGGGCATGACTTTCTGCCCCTTGGCTATGACTGGCTCTCTTCTGCCCTGCAATCTAGGCCATAGTCCTCTGCCTTTCTGATAGCCCCATTTCTGGAGCATGGCCACCGCTGCTTCCATTCTGCCGCTGGTTGTTGACTTGATATTTCTTGGGGGTTCCGAGCCTACTACTGACATCTCATACTTGAAACTATGGAGGTCGGTGTCTTTCTCAGTATGTGGCACATCCACTACCTTAGGATTTTCGATGTTGTGGGTGGCCTTGTCTTTCTCATCGTGCCCTTCACCAATGATGGTGATCACCTTCTACCCGGATATGAATTTAGTTTTTGATGGAGGGTAGAAGGTATCGCCCCAACCTCGTGCAACCACGGGCATCCTATCAGTAAATTAAAAGAAGATTTGATATCCATCACTTGAAAAGGTATAGAGAAGGTCATGAGCCCAATTACTAATTTCAGATCGACCCCTTCCATTATTTCTCTTCTTGTATTATCAAATCCCCGAGCGCTAGTCCTTGTCGGCCTTAGCATACATGGGTCCACGCCAATCTTGGTGGCAGTCCTCAATGGGCACACATTTAGAGCTGACCCATTATTAATTAGAACCAAGGGAATTATCATGTTCCCGGATTCGACAGTAATATTGGGGGATTTAGCATGACTGTTGCCCTCCTCCGGCAGATCCGCATCAGAAAATGAAATGGCATAGGATGCCATCACCTACCCGATTATTTTCTCGACCTCATCTGGACTTACCTGTTGAGACACATGTGCATTCTTTAACGCCCCCATTAGAGCTTGGAAATGGAGTGGGGACACTATCAGAAGATCTCAGACAGTGATATAGGCTGGCATCCTTCTTAACTGAGTCTCGAGAATGCGCTCCCGACTCATCTTCTCAAACGGGTGGACTACACTATCGTTCTTCCCCTCTAGCCGTGCTAGTTCTATTGTTGTTGTTGCCTCAGGATGTTTCGAGATTCTTCCCAATCTGGTAATGAAGTTCACTGCCTCCTCCCTGCTGCTGTTGTCGGCATTAGCATTGGTTTGCTCATAGCTCAATGGGACCTGATGTGGATCATAGGTTGGTCCTGAGAGCTGGAATGGTATGGCTGCTGGCACCTAAAGTGCATGCGCTGATGGCTTAGGAGGTGTGGGCAATACTTCGTGATAGCTGATTGGGTGGCAAAATTGGGCCAAACGGGGGCAGTGAAGCTCGAGGGTGGTGGTACTGGGGCAAAAGTAGGCCACTAGTAGCTAATAGGTGCGGGCGGAGGATCGGGGGTTTGATTGACCATTAGGTAATTGACGGGGGTGGTGGAGTTTGCAGGTGGTTGAACCGGGGGTAATGGGGTGGGCGCAGGCCATTGGTGGCTTATTGGTGGTGGAGGATTGGGGGCTTGTTGATTTATTGGGTAATTGATGGGGTTGGTAGAATATGGTTGATATGCATTTATTTGTACATAAGTTATGGGAGTGGATGATGAAAAATAGGCTCTAAGAACTAGGGGTTCGGTTTGTAGTGTAGGAGTGGGAAAGTAATCTGCCAGATTCAAGGGTTCAATCACCCCAATGGTTCTTTCTTCTCGGTCTTGCTGCCTTGGGACCACAAAATTCTCTGTTACTGATGTAATCAGAGAGGTTAAACTCATACTCTTCATCAATTTCCTCTACCATCCCTATGGTGGTCTGGGACCTGCTATTCCGATAAGGTGTGGTGGCAAAGGCACCTGGTGAATATTCGCATGCTGGTTTGCTTGGGTGGGTGCAGGGGAAATGATCTTCCCAGCATCGATTAAATCTTGGATAACGTGCTTCAAGGGGAAGCAGTGATCAGTCAGGTGACCCAGACCCTGGTAGAAATTACAATGAGTATTCGGATCAAAATTATATGGAATCAGATTGGGAGGAGGTCGTGGTTGGAGAACAATTATTAAACCCTTTTCAATTAATAATGGCAAAAGTACACTCAGGGATTGCCCCAAGGGCTTAAAGACTCGATCATAACGGGCTCTCCTCTCTGGGGTCATTTGCATTCCCTGCCCATTCCTGGCTCTCTGTACTGGCCCTATCCTAACGAGAGTTGGTTGCGCTGCTTTAAATTGGAAGGGGGTTACATTGTTATTGTTGGGCCAGGTGTTTGCAATATTCTGTACCTCTGCCCCTGTTCTTCTGTCATTTCTCTGCTCGGCAAACCTCCTAACCCTGCTCGGTCCCCCAAATGCATTCTTGTTCAACCACCCTTCTCTGATGGCGTCCTCACAACGGTTGGCATTCCTTACAAAGTCAGCAAAACTGGACTGCTGCTGGTATACAAGAAAATCTGAGATCACTGACAGGGCATTTTTTGAGATCATTTCTATCTACTCGTCATCAAGTATCTTGTTTCTGACTTGAGCTGCCAGTGCTCTCCAATGCCCTAAGTAATCACTGAAGGTTTCATTGGAGTTCTGCTTCAATCGGGCTAGATCTGACTTGCGGGGCTCAATGTCTATGTTGTAGACATATTGTTCTTGGAATAGGTGGGTCAGATCCTTCCACGTTTTAATCATGATGGTTCAAGAGTGTGAACCATCTTAAAGCTGAGCCGGTTAAACTTTTATGGAACACTTTGATGAGGAGTCATTCGTCTCCGCCGTATTGGTACATGTCCCCACAGTAGGACTTAAGGTGTGCAATAGGGTTGCTTGTGTCATGGTATTTGTCGAACGCTGGCATTTTTAATTTTGAGGGTAGGGGGACCTCAGCAAATAGGCATAAATCCATGAAGTCTGTGGCGTGGATTTTAGCACCACCCATCTTCTGTAATTGCTTCTGAATTTTATCCAACTATTTTTTCAGTTGTTCCGACTCCTTGGACATGGGGGCCGTCTTCTCAATTATTAGCCTGGACTCACTTTGGGTTGCCAGGGGTGGGGTAATTACAGGTGGAGGATTGGCATTCATCACTGCCCTAGCATAGGCCCCACTATTTTTGATCTCGTCCTCCTCATACTGCTGGTCTACATAGGGTGTAGTGAGGACGAGATTTTCATGTTGATGTATGGACTAGATGGGATTGGACTGGATGTGGGTTGGGTGAGCCCCTTGAATGTAAGGGAATTGTTGTGGGGTGACGGGATGAGTGGTAGTTTGGTTTAGGGGTGGGGCCTGATGGGGCCATTGGACATGGGGGAAGGTTTGGATATGGCCTTGGGGTGTGGGGCGATGGGAAAATTGGGTCTGAGGTATGGCATGGGTTTGACCCAATTGTGAAGGTTGGGGGTGGTGAAATTTTGGGGGTATTGTGGAGGGTATGGGTGTGGGGCCTCAAGGTTTGGGCCTTGTTGGGTTTGAATGAAGGGCTAGGGATTTGGAGGCTCTTGGCCCATTAGGCTTTGATGGGTATAGCCCATTGGGCTTTGGAGGGTTTGGGCCATGGGCCATTGGTGGGTCTGGGCCACAGGCTCTTGATGGATCTGGGTCATGGGCCCTTGATGAGTATGGCCCATTGGGCCTTGGTGAGTATGGCCCATGGGCCCTTGGTGGGTCTGGTCCATGGGCCCTTGGGTATGGGTGATTGGGTGTTGGGACATGTGGGGAATGGGGCCATGGGGCATATGGATAATGGGGGTTTGGGCCATGGGGCCTTGGGGCATGGGGGTTTGGATGGTATGGATGGGTCCATGGAGATTGGCTAGGGTATGGGATGGGTCCATGGATGTGGGGTATGGGATGGGTCCATGGATGTGGGGTGTGGAGGAGAGGAGGCATTTTGGGAAGCCTTCCATATGGAGTAGGCTTGGAACATCTCCTCCATCATGGTCAGGGAAGGAGGGTTGGATGGAGATGGTGGAGTTAAGGGGTGATGGGGTATAGACGGGATGGATGTGGAGCAAGGGTTAAAATATCGGATTTTCGATACGTATCGTCCTGAAGTTCAGGACAATACGTATTGCGTATCGTCTGATACATTCAATGTATCGGCGATACATCGAATGTATCGGTTCAATACATTTTTTTTTAGTATAGTCTAGAGAACAGGTGATATCTTAGGATATCGGCTATCTTAGGATAGCGGCCGATATTTTGAGATATCGACCGCTATCTTAAGATAGCTGCTGCTAACATATCGCTATCTTAAAAAAAAAAAATCTTTTATTTATTTTATTTTATTTTTATTTTTATTATTTTATTGTTTTTTATTTTTTTTAAGTTAGCGGCCATTAACTTAAGATAGCGGCCGATAACATACCGCTATCTTTAAAAAAAAAAAATTTATTTTTTATTTTTTATTTTTTTTAATATTTTCTAAAGTTAGCGGCCGCTAACATATCGCTATCTTAAAAAATTATATATATATATATATATATATATATATATATTTAAAGTTAGCGGCCGCTGCGGTATGTTAGCGGCCGCTAACTTAAGATAGCGATCGTTTTGATATATATATATTTTTTCAAAAAATTAAAAATCAAATTATCAGACGATAATTTAAAATTATCACCCGATAATTTCAAAGTATCGTCCGATTTGGGCGATATATTGCCCGTATCGGACGATAATTATCCTATTTTTTAGGGGGTACAATACATAGGCAATGTATCGTACTGCCCAGGTCCAAAACTGATACGTATCGAGCGATACGTATTGGTATCGGATGATTTTTTGACCCATGATGTGGAGGATAAATTGGGCATAGCCCCGATAAAATCGGGCATGACCCGGATAAGTGATGGAATATGGGGTGGATTGGAGGGATGAGGGGATGTCTTGGGTATGTTTTGGGATGATGGGGGGTATGGTGTGGAGGTGTGAAAAAAATCGGGCATGGCCCTGATAAAAATGGGCATAACCCCGATAGATGGGGGGTTGGATAAGGCGAAAGTGGTATATGTGAATGTTGGTGGATCGGGCCTATAGGGGAAAGATGAAAAATGGGGCATGGATGTGGATGTGGATGGGGAATGTATAGGATTTGGCATGGAAGTGGATGGAAAATGTGTTGAATTTGACATGGGCATGGTTTGGGCAAAAGATGGGGAGTTGGGGAACTTTGGATGTGTTGGGAGGTAGCGATTGGAAAAATGGGGTGCCAAATGGGCCGGTAACGTTAAAGGTTGATTGGGTGAGGGGGATGGATGTGGAAAGGTCTCCCGAATGGGAGTGGGTTGGAGAGTGTGGCGGGGATGAGTCAGGATCGGCATAAGCCTAGTTCACTACCCACGACATTCTACGGGAACGAGTTGGGTAAGGGTGCCTTGGATAAGGCCCAAAAATCCTCCTCCTTCTTCCCTTATGGGACGGTGGAGGGCAAGATGATGTCGTTGTGCCGACACCACAAAGATTCTATATATATATTTTTTAGTTTTGATTTTATATTATTTTTTTTTATTTTTAATTTTGGGAGAAAGTTTCGAAAAACAAAGATTTCGAGGCTTTGAAATTCCCTTCTCGGGTGGCTCTCGTACCCTAATTCAAGACCCCTTGCGACGATTCTGACGCACTTTGGAAGAATCGAAGGAGGACCTCTGATCTATTGAAGGCACGAAAATCAAGGCAAACAACTCGATCCCCCGTAATGAGTCAAAAAGAAGTTGCCTACTTTTAATCGGCGAAGGCGTATTGGGTGTTGGAGATGGCGGAGTCTAAACGGAGGTACTAAGCACACTAATCAGGGGACTCGAGAGGTGAAAAAAGCCTCAGATTTTGGGCTGCTGCTGTCCAGGTAGACTTGGCGCAACTAATACATGCGCCAAGGTAGCAAGACCTCTATTTTACACTGGCGCAACTATTAGTTGCGCTAAGGTAAAAGTGGAGGATTTTAAAGCTAGCGCAACTATTAGTTGCGCCAGTTATAAATTCCCAATTTTTGCACTGGCACAACTAATACTTGCGCCAGGTAAAAATGATGCTCCATATTCTAAAACAGCACGGAACAACAGCCTGAAGATGGGTCTATTTTGGGTTTCTGTGGAAGTTGGGCTTTCGGGAACTGCTTGACTTATATGATCGATTCTCTGCTCACCGAATCCTAAAGGTTTGAGTCCATTATAACTTGCTAGCGCACTCCCCAAGTGTTTTAAGCTTTGGAATGGGAACCCACCCGATATACCTTTGACGCAAGCGCCTTCTCAGATACTAGGTGGTCTGAGACTTTTCTGGATCATCACCACTAAGGGCTGCCGCCATACTAAGACTCAGGTGGTAGTATGTGTGCCTAAACCCAACCCTTTTAAAATCTATCTCGTAAAAGCAAATTAATTAAGCTCCCTATTCTTGATTCAATTTTAACTCTTTTTTTCAAAACATTTTTTTTATGGAAGTTTCCTTTAGTCCAAAAGGCGGGGGTGATGGCCCCGTGCCGCCACTATGGGCCGGCGTCCACTATCGGAATATTTTTGCGCAAGTAGACCCGCCAATCGGCTAAGGCACTTTAAATGACAGAAAGTTAAAGAAATCGAAAGACAATGCTCAAGTAGGCCCGCCAATCAGCTAAGGCACCTAAAATGACAGAAATATAAGGAAAAATAAAGACAATACACAAGTAAGCCCGCCAATCGGCTAAGGCATGTGAATGACGGAAAAGTAGGGGTGAGAAACTAAATAAAAAAAATAAAAAATAGCAAAAAGATTAGTAAAATAAAAAAGAAATTGCCAAATTTCAAGGAGAAGCTCTAAAAGCTATCCCCAGTAGAGTTGCCATCTGTGCAACCGTGGGATTTGTGACGATCCCGTCACGGCGATGCGCTCACTTGCAAAAGTATAGAGTCGCCACCTAGAGCTTTTGGTATCTCGGGATACCTATATTATTTTTATGAGCACCGAAGTGCTAAAAATATGACTCTGAATCCGGTCCACACCAAAGGCTCTTGGGTAGGGGCTTTAGTTATCAATCGGAAAGCTGTTAGGCACCCGATCAACCCGCTTACCGCGGTCTCTACTAATGGCCAAAATAAAAATAAAGTGAAAGAAAAGAAAATAATTTCCTCTTGCCCAAATGGGCCTTAAATCCTATTTGTGCCCCTCCGTTCCTACCCAAAATTCGACGGCGTAACGGCACAAATGGGAGGATGGGAAATGCTAAAAAGAGATAGGAGAAGGATGGGGAGAGCCGGGGCCCTCGAGCCCTTGTAGCACCGTAGGAGAGCCTTGTGTGGCTTGCTTTAATGAGCTTTTGAAAGCCTAGTATGGTATGGAATGGGATTCTAACTCCTAAGGCTTAAAGCTAAGAGTTAGAGTGAGGGGTCTAGGGGGTAGCACACACCTAGGCTAAGGGCTTTGGATGCAAGAATAAGCTTGGAATGAGGTTGAGGGATTCTTGAATTTATATGAAAATGGAGTACAAAAGGGAGGAATAGCTTCTCACTTTGAGCTCTTTCTCTCTTAAGCAAATTTCTTAACCTTTAATCCAAGGGGAGGGGGGTTCTATTTATAGGAAATGGGTGGATTAGGAGGCTATTTAGATGCTAATTGGGTTTAGTAATTAGGTAATCTCTAATCTAAGGTTTCCTAGGATTTTGAGAGCTTGGAAAGGTGTGAAGGTGGTTCTAATGGTGGATGATAGGTTAGTATTTCAAATCACTTAAGGGTTGCAAATAAGCACTAAAAGGGTGCAACAAAACTGGCAAAACATACCCCAAAAGATCAAGGTGGTCAACAAGTCAAACCCCAATCTTAATTTTCGAGGCAAAAACTAGAGGTCAATGTTCATATGCCTAGCGCAACTATTAGTTGTGCCAGGCAAATGTACAGTAAAATAGTTTTGTACAGTAGCCTAAAAGTTGACTTCGCGAGGGGTGGGGTCCACTTTAAAACTAGCGCAACTATTAGTTGCACCAAGCAAAAAAACTGAATTTCTGCCCGATTTTTGAAATGCTGTAACTTTTGATATACAACTCCGATTGAAGCGATTCTTAGCTCGTTGAAAAGCTGGAGAAGTCCCTTTTCTAATGGTATATGATTTGATATTAGTAGAAAACCTTATCTAGTATTGGTGCACCACTCTTCATCCATTGCCCGGGAAGGTTGGGTTTAGGGTTCGAAATAGGTTCTAAGGGTCGGGATTAGTTTCTAATGATTCGGGATAGGTTCCTAAGGGATCTAGGGTGATTCCTAAGGGTTTGGGGTGATTCCTAAGGGTTTCATACATGTCATCAAAAGGTCGAAAACACACCTCTCTCGAAATGTGTTTCGATCAGGCCTTGGGCCAAATTTGGGTGTCTATAGAGGTACATAGTTTATAAGTATGAAGATTGAAAAATCATAAATTTTACTTTATCTCTATGTGCCTGTAGCAAGTGGGGTAAGAAAATAACACTGTTAAATTGGAATTGAGCTTGGAACAAAGTTGTCTCGTCGAGAAGTATTGGAGTGACCAGAATGACAAGTTAGTTATCATGTATCTGCCTTATTTAACTATTTTTTAAACATTATGAATTATATTATGCTAAGCAAAAGTTGTATCTTTGATGTACAACCTCCTGATTAATCCACATGGAGTAAACTCGACTAAGGCCTCTCATTATCACAAGGGGCAAGTTCTACCACTATAAGAGCTTTGGACGGTACATTCTCCAACGTGGTTATCAGGAGAGGTATTGAAATAGCCTAATTTATTGATCTGAATATTTTAAATACTCACTTTGTGCTGTACTGAAATATAATACATCATTTTTTATATGGACTGCCTAGCAGGTTATGGACGCATATTTATTTCTATTGAAGAAACGAGAGGAGAAATTCAAGGATAAATTCGTCGAGTGTCATTTTTTCCCTACGTGGTATCTTGTAAGTGTTATCGTGATCCCCTTCAAAGTTCTACTCATGATGAAAATCACATTTAACACCAGTTTTGTTCTCACAGGATTTGTTGCATACTGCCAGAAAGGAATATGACAACTATTTGGCAATAAATAACACGACTATAGGATCAGATGGTTTGTTGCCAGCAACATTAAAACTAAGTACCAACTTAATGAAATTTTCAAACCTGAAATATGTCAGAGATCAGATTACTAGTGTCGAGAAGGTAATGTGCTTAGTTGGATTACATATGTACTATTGTCGAGAATGTAAATGTATCCGTTGAAAGTTATTTATAAGTACTTTTCATTTATGTAATTGACACATGTGATTGATCATAACAAGACATACATGCCGTTATGTTTAGGTATTTATGCCCATAGATAGGGAGGGACTCGGACATTGGGCCTTTTTTATTATCAATTTGAAAGATAAGAGGGTTGAGGTTCTCTACTTATTTCCATGTGACCCTCTTCTAAAGTATGAAGAAGAGATTACTGTATTGGTAAGTTTTGATATCATAAGATATTATGATGCGTTATATGGGGCTAACTATATTTCTTTCCTCTGAAATAGGACTTCCTGCCTTTTATATTGAGTCATCTAGGGAATGACATGTTGGAATTGCGATCATGGTCGTGGTTGGGTCCTGCAGACATTCCTAGGCAGACCAACGATTGGGACTGTGGGATGTTCGTCCTCAAATATGTCGATTATGCCTTTGGCGGTGCTACATATTCTTTCAATCAGGTTATTTTATAAGATTTTACTGTCCTTAGTGGTTTGTGTTTCTTCCCTAATTGACCCTCTCATTATTTGATGTATACAGGCCGATATGATGTACTTCAGGGGATGATTGGCATTTGAGATAATTGTGGGCCATTGAATTATAGGGAAAATGCTGATATAGGTATACATCTCTAACATTATATAGAAAGAACTTTTTATAGTTCAAATCGCTTAGGTCTTGGCTGAAACCATTGGAAGGTTGGAATGGTATACTGTGCAACCGTGGACTTTGTGGATCCGTCGTGACGATGCGCACTCTCTAAAAAATGATGGAGTCGCCACCGGAGCTTTTGGTGACCCGAGATATCTCAAAAATCAATATGTAAGCACCAAAGTACAAAAATATGGCTCAGATTTACCAGTCTTTCCCAAAGGCTCTTGGGTAGGGACTTCAGTTATCAATCGGGAAGGTGTTAGGCACCCGATTGACCCACTCGTAAGTGGTCTCTATTATGGCCAAAAGTAAAAGAAAAATAAAAAATTGAATGATACTTCCTCTTGCCCGAAGGCACTCTGATCCTATTTAAGCCCCCCCACAATCACCAATATTTTGGCGGCGTCACCACTCAAATTCTAGGATATAGGAAAAACAAAGTAGGTAGAGGAATAGAGGGGAGAGCCAGAGCTCTCGGGCCCTTGTAGCACTGCTGTGGACCTTCACTTTAATGGCGATTTTGATGAGATTCTGATAGCAAAAGGGTTAAGGCAAGGTTCTAACAAAGCTAAAGGCTTGGAGGAGGGTTGATGAGAGAGGTGAGCTAGGGCCTTTCTCTTGCTAAAGCTAAGGGATTGGTGATAGAAAATAGAGTTTAAAAAAGGAAACTCAATTTTGAAATTTGATGGATTATAGCATGAAAGTGGAGAGAGAAATTTTTAAAGGGGTTGGTTCTCTCTTTTAGAATTTTTTTCAAAACCTTAAGCAAGGAGTGGCACTCTATTTATAGAAAAGGAGAGGATTAGTGAAGGGTTAAAGGGGCTAATTGGGTTAGCAATTAGGTATTAGGGATCTAAGGTTTTCTAGATGTTTGGGAGCTTAGATAGGTGGGAAATGGGGTTAATGGTAGATGATAGGGTGGGGCTTTAAATGGCTAAAGGGTTGCAAATAGGCTTAATGGGGGTGCAATAGTCCTAAAGAAACCAACCCCAGACTTTGGGGTTGTTAACAAGTCAAACCCCAAAGATGATTTTCGGACAAAATCAGGAAAAATGCTAGGCTTAGGTACAGTGACCTGGTTCAGAAGCTGGAGGTTCAGAACCTATCCTGGAGCCCAAAAAAGCCAATTTTGCCTAGCGTGTATAATATACACGCTAGTGAAATTTCCTACATTTTTGTATAATTTTTAAACCGCCATAACCTTTTATATACATCTCAGATTGAGGTGATTCTTAGTTTGTTGGAAAGCTGGGAACATCCTCTTTCCAATGGTATAGAATTCAGCTCCATTAGAGGTCTATGTAAACTTTGACACTCCTCTTTCTATCCACAACCCAGGAGGGTTCTAATTGGGCTCGAGAATGTTTCTAATGGTTCGAAGAAGGCTAGGGTTTATTCCTAAGGGTTCGGGATGATTCCTTATGGTTTTGGGATAATTCCTAAGGGTTTGGGAGATGCTTTCGAAAGCATAAAGGTATGCCTTGCTCAAAGTATGTGTCGATCGAGCCTTGGGCTAAATTTGAGTGTCTACAGATGTCCCTCTTTGGTATCTAATCACTAATGATCGTATACCAAAGAAAGAGACATCCGAAGAGGTCCAAGGTAAATGCTAAAAAGTTCGTTGTATACAAAGAGAACCTCAAACATCAAGAAAGTAATGAAAAACTAAATGCAGAGTGACGTAAGCCCAATATTTGGGAAAACATGCATCACTCAAGAGTAGCGGAAGGCCAATACCTTGGAAAATGTCCATTCCTCAAGGCTACCGGTCCCCATGTGCTTAGAGAAATTACTGGGAAATACCGTGATGGTGTATTTGAAAATGCATGATGTTTGAGGGTCATTTCAAATAAGACTGCCTCGTGAGCGGGAGGGTGATCGACCCATACATAAAGATTAGCGTAAAGAAATGACACAAAGATCCATAGTTTGTGCCCAATCTCATGAGGCATTCATTACCCCATTTGATCAGCCACGGGTGCCCCTACTCAAAGTAGGGTTCGAGATCTTTGAGCGAACTCATTGATCCCGGAGATAATTTAACACAACTACCCGAGCGGAGCGAATATTGATATCGCAATGCTTTTTGGGAGTGCGTTCCATTTTTGATAATGTGCCCTGGATCAACATGATGATCTTACTATCGAATAATATTAAATAGATTCAGCCAAAATTGGGTGTCTACCGAAGGCAGCTCTCAATCGTGGTCTCCGTTAATGATGATCTTACTATCGAATAATTATGCAAAAATATGCACTCATCAGGGGCAAATAAGAATAAAGGGGAATGGCAGTCTCGACCCAGAACCCGTCCGGATGCTATTTAAGGGAATAAACGACCATCCAACGGAACCCAAACGCATTACGTACACTTTACAGGGATACTGTAATAATGCAGGTTTCAAAGCCTACACCCTAGAATGAGCGCTTCTGAATACATATTTGAACATAGTCATTTGATAGGTAATTTCCTTTTAACAAGTTGGTCTCAACTAACAATTGACCTTTTTCTGAGGAATTTGAAGTTTAAGACACTTAAGTTCACATGAATAAAAAATGGAGCGCTTAGCGCAAAGATTTAGCAGTGGAATCAACCTGATTGAAACATTGACTGTCTGACCGGGATTGACACCATTGCTCCTACTTTAAAGTAGGATCCAAAGATCTAAGGCGACCTTTATACTTAGGTCATTAATTTAGAATTACTG
Source organism: Chloranthus sessilifolius (assembly GCA_021018995.1). Classification (NCBI taxonomy): domain Eukaryota; kingdom Viridiplantae; phylum Streptophyta; class Magnoliopsida; order Chloranthales; family Chloranthaceae; genus Chloranthus; species Chloranthus sessilifolius. Next base: position 29,034,918 of record CM037592.1, on the reverse strand, counting down.
TGTTGCCGGTAAAATATTGACCTTTTACCGCATTGAAGCACGCATGTGCATAGCTGTGTGTCAAAAAGTTTAATGAAAATACAGATTTCTTTTTTTCTTTTTCTAATAATTATTTTTTCCATTTTTTTTCTTGAATAGATAGACGTGAGTTGTGAGAGGCTTCCTCTACTCTGCCCATTGCCGAGAGGTTGCCTGCCTCGAGGCTTTGGGCCATTTGATGTTCCTGCACATTCTCAAGAAAACGTTAGTCCCTTTTTTGTTTATATAGATAACGAATATGCATCCTAATTAACAGAAGAAGCAAACATTTACCTACACATTTATTTATTTATTTTCTTAGATTTCTTTTCTAGATTTTCTTTTTCTCTCTCGTGTTTGAGACAAAAGTACAAGGCTATAACTATGTACATGGAAGGGGTATATATTTTTTGGATTTTTCTGTTTTCTTGTTTTTGTTATTTTTTCTTTCTTTTCTTCTCTTTTTTTGTTTGATGCCTAAACAAAGAGGTGAGGTAACGGGTCCCATTTTGAGCATAGTTGAACCCGTTCATGCGGTCGGACTAAGTGAGGTTCAAAATTTTCCAAGGTTGAAACGCCCATCCCTCTAGATTGAATTTACCTTTTCTCCTTACCTCAGGTCATACTTTTCATGATGCAGTCTGAAGATACACCTAATCAAGACCTGACTTGAGCAAACATGAGCGGCCTAGTTGGCGACTGGATAATTTGTACGTGACCAAAGGAGCAACGGATTTTTCTTTCTATTTCTTTATAACCTTTTTTACTCACAGTGCCCAAGATAGATTTTCTCCATGCGCGTTATTACCCTCTTTTTAACCCATTGAGCCCTTTCGGGTTTTCACTACGTCCAACGGTTTTTTGCCTTTTTATCTCAGGCGCCTTTTCACATTTTTTCCTGGTTTGCACAAGCTCGCTCTTTTTACTAGTAGCGTCCTTTCGGGTTTTCACCACGTCCATTTTGCTTTGAGCTTATATATTTTCATATATATATTTTTTTATTTATTTCAAAAATAAAGGCCACGATATGAACGCCATTCCGTCATAGCTGGCTGGATGAAGTTCTGTGTTGCCTCTCAGCTTGGCTCATGCTAACTTAATGGATATTGTGACTGCTCATAGACCTTAAAGAGGGCTTTCTCTCGGGATGAATTTTGGCCATGGTTTGAAAGGGGTGGGTTAGGAATTTTGAAGATATACTTGGGATTAAAAGGTTTCTTCGATGGGTTCCAGTTGCCGTAATATACTTCTTCTATGGGGGATTTTTATTGTACACGCCTCATGATTTTTTTATCTCTTTTCTTTTTTATTTTTTTTTGTTCTTTTTGCTTTTTTCAAACATCCTTTTTTTGGGATTTTGCTTTTCTAATTTATTTTTTTTGGATCTTGATGGTAACTCTTTCTCTTTTTTTTTGTTTGGTATATACACTTTTTCTTAATCTGGGAGGGGTTAATGAAGGAAAGGCCATTGGCTCTAATGGGGTAGCAAAGGATATGAGCATTCAGGGATGTTTTTTGGCTACCTGGCTTTGAAATGGTGACCTCTTTTGTGGGGTCCTTAAGCATTCATGTATCCATCTTATCAATACTTACCTTACTGTGGGAGACTAGGACTAGAATCATCGCATGTATCCAGCACTGATGGGCTCAAGAAAATGATCCTCGTCCATGGTGGCGAGATGAAGCATGTATTCAAGGAGTACCTCTCTGATGACATAGGGCCCTTCCCAGTTGGGTTTGAATTTTCCTCTCGGGTCAGCGTGGATAGAAGGGAAGATATTTTTAAGTTCCATGTCACCTATTTTCAAATATCAAATGCGAACATGCTTATTATAAGCATGTGCAATCCTCCTCTAATAGGCCTGGGAGGCTAGAAGCCTTTTGTCATCGATTAGGTTCAGTTGTTGGAAATGAGATCTTTCTCTTTCGGCTTCCAACAGACTGAACTCGATGAGGCTACGGATTGAAGGTACTTCAACTTCAACTAGTAGTACGACCTCAGTTTCATACACAAGGGAGAATGGTGTTGCTATTGTAGCGGTACTGATTGGCATTTGATAGGCCCATAGTGCGAAAGGTAACTTTTCACTCCAATCTTGGTAAGTGACGACCATCTTTTCAAGGATACAAATAACTATTTTATTAGCCACTTTGACGAATCCGTTAGTTTACGGCCGATATGGTGATGAGCGATGATGTCTGATCTTGTATTGCTCGCATAGGGATTTGATGCACTTGTTCACAAAGTTGGTGTCATTGTTCCTGATGATGTCTTTGGGCACACCGAACCGACCAAAAATATTATTCTTGATAAATCTCTTAACATGATTAGCTGTAATGTTTGCATAGGATGCCGCCTCTACCCATTTTGTGAAGTACTCGATGGCGATGAGGATGAACTGATATCTGTTAGAAGCTTTTGGGTTGACCTTTCTGACGACGTCTAGGCCCCGTGTGGCAAATGGGCATGGAGTGGTCATGCTATGTAGATCTTTAGCCAGAGCATGTATCAGATTGAAGTGTTCTTGGCATTTGTAACACTTTTGAACATGCTTGCAACAGTCAGTTTCCATAGTGGTCCAGAGTACCCTTGTCGCAGGATCTTCTAGACGAGCATGTGTCTATTGACATGAGCCCCGCATACTCCTTCATGGAATTTTTTTACGACATTGGCTACCTCGCTTTCAGTTAAGCATCTGAGTAAGATGTTGTTATATGATCGCTTGTAGAGGCACTCGCCATAGATGATGTAATTAGTCGCTAAATGTTGGATGGTCCACCTGCCCGTATTGGACGTACCTTCAGGGAAAGCTCGTGTTTCGAGGAAATTCTTGATGTCTGAGAACCATGGAGGCTCATCACCTAACTTTTTGAATCCCTCAATCTGGAGGTAGAAAACAGGTTCATTTCTTTGTTCGATGATGATTGGCTTCATCTCAACGCCGTAGGGAATTTCTACCATTGATGCCAAGGTTGCCAGTGCGTCGGCAAATTGATTTCTTTCTAGCGGGATATAGGAGAATGTGATATCATTAAAACATGCAATCTTATCTTCGAGGTGCTTGTGGTATGGGATCAACTTCTCATCCTTTTTCTTTCAGTCTCTATTGGTTTGGCATATGATCAGCTAAGAATCACCAAATACCCTGAGATGAGTTACGTTTAGGTCCAGAGCTGCTTGTAAGCCAGCTATGCAGGCCTCATATTCGGCCATATTATTGGTGCAAGGGAAGTTAAGTTTGATGGAAATTGTTACGTGGGATCCCTTTGGAGAGATTAGAATAGTGTCAACTCCTTGACCTTCGACATTTGCTATCCCGTCAAAGTGCATTACCCAAAACTTCTCTGTCTCCTATGTGTCATCCTCTGTCATGAACAAGATATCCTCATCGGGGAATTCAGTTCTCAGGGGTTCATAATCAGGTAAGGGATTCTCGACAAGATGATCGGCACGTGCTTGCCCCTTAATTGAATTTTGAGTGACATACGTGATGTCAAATTATGATAGAAGTAATTGCCAGCGTATAGGTTGGCCAGTAAGAGCCAGTTTTTCGAATAAGTACTTTAAGGGATCCATTTTCGCTAGAAGGAGAATTGCCTGAGATAGAAAGTAGTGTCAAAGCCTCTGTGTAGCCCATATGAGAGTCAGGCATGCTTTCTCCAGATGAGAATAGTGTGTCTTGTAGTCGATGAATTTCTTGCTCAGGTAGTAAATGGACTGTTCTCTTCTTTCAGTCTCATCATGTTGCCCTAGGACACATCCCATCGAGAATTTCGCCGTTGAGAGATACATTAAGAGTGGCTTCCCGGGTACTGGTGGTACCATAACTGGAGGATTGAGGAGGAAACTCTTGATCTTATCGAATGCTGCTTGAGAATCATCGTTCCACTCAACTGGCGAATCTTTCCTTAATAGATTGAAGAACGGCGTGCAGATAGGAGTTAATTGTGCAATGAAATGACTAATGTATTGTATTCTTCCCAAGATGGCTTTCACTTTGATAGGGTCAACTTTGATGCCTCTCCTGCTGAAGATGAAGCCCAGTAGCTTTTTTGACATGGCACCGAATGCGCATTTTTGAGGATTTAGACGTAGCCTATATTGCCTCAGTCTTTTAAACAGTTTTTGGAGGTGCACCAGATGATCACCTCTCTCCTGAGACTTGGCTATCATATCGTCAACATACACCTTAATTTATTGGTGCATCATGTCATGGAAGAGTGTTGTCATGGCCCTTTGATATGTTACCCCGACATTCTTTAACCCAAAAGGCATGACTCGGTAACTAAAAGTTCTCCATGGAGTGATGAACGTTGTCTTCTCTCTGTCTGCTTCTGCCATCTTGATCTGATTGTATTCAGAGAATCCGTCTATGAATGAGAGCATCCCATGCCTTGCAGTGTTATCGACAAAGATGTCGATGTGTGGCAATGGGAAGTCATCCTTTGGGCTCGCCTTGTTGCGATTTCTGAAATCAATGTACATGTGAACCTTTCCATCTTTCTTCGTTATAGGGATGATGTTGGCTAGCCACTATGGGTATTTAGAGACCATAAGAAATCCAACATCGTACTACTTGATGACTTCATCTATCAGTTTAAACATCCATTTTTGCCGGAGACGTCTTAACTTCTGCTTGACAGGCTTGACATCTGGAAATAGCAACAACTCGTGCTCGACCGAATCGGTGTCCAAACCAAGCATATCCTTGTATGACCATGTAAAGACGTCTTGGTATGACTGAAGGAAATCAATCATGCTTTTTCTCTCCTTGGGAGAAAACGACACTCCAATCTTAGTGATTTTGGGAACTTCATTGGTACCCAGATTGACATCTTCAGTCTCTTTAATGATCGGGGTAGGGCCATGCTCAAAATTGGCATACCGTTCAAGGAGCTCATTGGGAAGCTCCTCGATTAAGTCCTTGCCATCAAGATCCATGACTCCTACCTCTTCCTTTATTTCTACAGGAAAGAGGTCGACTTCGCGTTGGGTGGGCGTTTCATTTAAGGCATCATTTTTCTTTATTTTCTCGAGAATTTTAAAAGACAAAATTTTTAAAGTTTGTATTTCTTCTATTTTTTATGGTTTTCCTTTTCTTCGGAGATGGGCCCTTGACAAGGCGGGTCTACAAACATATGGTATTGCCTACCAAGGGCTCACCTCACTTTTTATAGGTTGTTTTTTTTTGGAAAGTAGGTGTCGATTTTCTGGCCACTCAAAGTTTCCAGAGTTAGGGGCATTGACGCCCAATTCCTTACCTGAGATGTCGCACCTTTACTTGGTTGAGTGAAGGAGGGTGATTAAGATGACTTTTGAAGGTCAACCTCCATCATGCTTATCATTGGTTCGCCTTGAACCTGGTCCTCAAAGGTTAACACGAGCTTGGAATGGTTCAGGATGGGTGGCTGTATAAGCATGGGTATCTCCTCCTGAAAAAGCTATAATGAGGCGAGGTCTATTTCAATTTCCAAAGGGATGATTTGGGGATTGGTTTGGTGGATGACCACCTGCTTATATGGGGTCAACTGCGTTGCCCCATTTTTGTCAATTTTGATGACCCCTGCGCTCACGAATGTGCTTCGGATGTGAGGTCTCAGGCGGGGTTCATACTCCAGATCTATCCCCTTGGTTTTGGCTACAGTAATGGTTCGGGCCTTTTCCTTGGCCTCTTGGGTTTCTTCTTCGGTAGACTTATAGCCTAAGCTAAATCTGACATGTTGACCGCCTTTTACTCTGGCTAGATCCCTCCTGCCTTATAAGCGAGGGCCTAACCCTTTATCCCTCTGATAACCCCACTTTTGGAGAATTCCTATTGCTGCAATCATTCCTCTAGTTTTTTCAATGACTTTTCTGAGAGATTCTAGTGCTACTACTAATACATTATATTGAAAACTATGAAGGTCCATCTCCTTAGCTGTATGTACATCCAACACCTTGAGATTTTTGATGCTGTAGGCCATCTTCTCTCTTTCCTCTTATCCCTCACCACTGACGGTAATAACTTTCTCTTCGAAGATGAATTTGAGCTGTTGGTGTAGAGTGAAGGGCACCGCCCCGATTTTGTGCAGCCATAGGCGCCCTAGTAGTAGGTTGAAAGAGAACTTGATGCCCATGACTTGGAATGGGATTGAGGTCATTAGCCCAATGGTGAGCTCAAGATCAACTTCTCCTATCACCTCCCTCCTGGTATTATCAAACCCTCTTGTACTTGTTCAGTTGGCCTGAATGTGGAGGGATCAACCTCTATCTTGGTTCCAGTTCTAAGGGGGCATACATTCAGTACCAATTTGTTGTCTACCAGCACCAAAGGGATCACCAATTTTACCATTTCCATTGTGATATTGAGGGGTTTAGAATGATTACTTCCTTCACTTGGAAGATTGATGTCTGAGAAAGAGATGGTGTTGGCAGCTAATACATGCCCGATCATTTGCCCCACTTCATCTGGAGATACTTTATTTGATACATGAGCATCCTTTAGTGCTCCCATCAGAGCTTGGAAGTGAAGTGGAGATGTCATGAGTAAGTCCCATATGTTAATATGAGCTGACATTCTTTTGAGTTGTGTTTCGAATGCATGCTCTCTGCTCATCTTTCCAATGGGTGCACCGCTATAGGTTCCCTTCTCTCTTCTGGCTGAGCTAGCACCGGTATCTTAGGCTGGTTGGAGATTCTGCCTGAGCGGGTGATGAATTCAACTACCCCTTGATTGCTGCTACTAGCATTAACATTCGTTTGATCATAATTGAGTGGGACCTAATGGGGATCATATGATAGTCTGGGGATTTGGAATGGGATGGATGAGGGCCCCGGATATTATTGAACTGGTAGGGCTGGTGTGGCCATGTTGGGCCGAATGTGGTTGACTGGTACAGGAGGTGGCTGGACTAATGATGACGTGGTAAAATTGGGCCAACTGTATTAGGTTTGCGTTGGGGGTGAATATACTGGTAGCAGTGCGACAATACTGGGCCAACTATATTGGGTTGGTGTTGGAGGTGAAGGTGGATGGGCTGATGATGGTGTGGTAAAATTGGGCCATATGTGGTTGATGGGAACTGATTTTGAAGGTGTGGTAAAATTGGGCATCATATAATTGATGGGGGTCAATGCCAGATGTGATTGGTATTGCGGAGGTGGGGTCCTGCTGGGTTGAATGTGGATAACAGGCGCGAGCGCCGGGAGGTATAGCCATAAATCTAAAGGTATTGCTTGGGGTGTTGGGTTTGGGAAATAGTCGACTAAATTCAGAGGCTCGACTACCCCTATGATTTCACTCCCCTAGCACTATTACCCTAGTGTTTCATAGCTGTCCCCTATGTTGATATATTCCAAGGGGTCGAGCTCTTCTATTTCTTCCTTTAGCATGTTGATGGTGGCCCTTAGGCCCATTACTCCCTGCGGGTGTGGTAGTAATGACGCTTGCAATATGTTGTATGGGTGTTTGCCTGGGGAGGTGCCTGAGGAATGATCTTTCCTACCTCTATCAAATCTTGAATCGCATGCTTTAATGGAAAGCATTGATCGGTTGGGTGACCTGGTCCCTGGTGGAAATTACAGTGTACATTAAGATCATAATTTCTCGGGATCAGATTCGGTGGAGGTCGTGGTTGAAACTGAGTGACCAAACCCTTCTCGATCAGTAAAGGCAAGAGGACATTTAGAGATTGTCATAAGGGAGTGAACACTCGGTTATATCGGGCCCTTCTCTGCTCAGGGGTTTACTATCCCTAGGGGACATTATTCTGCCTTGGAGCCTGATTTGTTGGTGCTGGTGCTGGTTGTGCTGCCGTAAACCAAAACGGTACCATGTTGGTGCTGGGCTATGTTTATTATTGTCTGAACATCTGCCCCAGTTCTTTTCTCATTTCTTTACACAGAGAATTTATGATCCCACTGGCCCCACTGGCCACCTATTTATTCAAACGCCCCTCTCTTATAGCGTCCTCGCAGCGGTTGGCATTTTTGACCAGATCGGCAAAACTTGCCTGCTATTGGTACACAAGAAAATTAGAGATAATGGGTTGGGCAGTTTTCGAGATCATCTTGATTTGCTCCTCATCGGAGATCTGGTTTCTTACTTGGGCTGCTAGGGCCCTCCACCTCCCTAGATACTCGTTAAAAGACTCATCAGGTTTTTGTTTCAACCTTGCCAAATCTGATTTGCGCGGTTCTATGTCTATGTTATAGACATATTGCTCTTGAAATAAATGGGTGAGGTCTTTTCATGTTTTCAACATAGATAGTTCAATGGACGTGAACCACTTTAGAGCCGGACCCGTGAGGCTTTTCTGAAACATTTTGATGAGGAGTCGTTCCGCCGTATAGGCACATGTCCCTACAGTAAGACTTGAGGTGAGCGATCAGGTTGCCTATGTCATCATATTTATCAAAAGTGGGCACTTTAAATTTGTGGGTATTTTTCGGGGGGTTAGGCATAGATACAATTTACCCGGTTCCCAGTAAGGCGGCAGCCCTAGTAGTGATGATCTTGAAAAGAACCACCCCTTCCAGTACCTGAGAAGGCGCTTGCGCCGGAGGTATATCGGTTGGGTTGCCAATTTCGATCAAGCTGTAAAACCCGCATTGGTGAGAGCGTAGACAACCCAAAATTCAGCCGTGTATCCCTAGGAAACTGAAAGGAGGGACCCGGTAACATACACAACAGTCCCCGGGAGCATTTCTCCCAAGAAACCAGTTCAAAGACCCACTTTTGGGCTTGTTGTTCACTGTCAAACTAAGCTAATAGAAGTGTTTTTGCGGTATATATATATATCGACCAAAATCGAAAATAGCCGGGCATATATAATATATACACCGACCAAAATCTGATTTAAGCGGTATATATAATATATATATGACCAAAATCTGCATTTTTAGTTGGGCATGCATAATATATCGCCTAGTATATCTTTGGTACAACAACTTCGACACGAGGCCCAATCCATCACCCAAGTCCCGATTAGCGGTATTAGTGCCCGCGGTAGGCCTCCCACATCCTCTAACACCCAACATGCCTGCCCAATCAAAGAAGGCAACTTCTCATTGATTTGGAATTCGTTCGTGAATTCCCGCACCTTCAATAGAACGAAAGGGTTCCCTTTCGCCTCTTCCGAAGTGTGTCGGATCCCGCCGTGGGACCTACTAAAGGTACATATATCGCCCGAGATGGGAGTTGACCCTAGGCACTAAGTCATTATTCATCTAAACAAAGGGGAGTTAATCTCCATCTAAAAAAAAAAATCATCTTAAAAAAAAAAACCCAAAAAAAAAAATCCAAAAAAAAAAAATCTCTCTTCAAAAAAAAAAATCATTTTCCAAAAACCCGGTTCAATATCACGGGTCCTTTTGGGGCACCCGTGTTCACCTCCACCCCATCCCCCTCCCAAACCCTCATTTCTCAACCAATCCATACATCCCCATCTCCCATCCAAACACCCTTACCGCATCCCCATATTTCCAAAGACCCCATAGGGAGCCCCATCCCCCGCCTACTTCCCACGTTCCATCCCTCTCATCATCCATGCCCCCTACATCCCACATCCCATCCACCTCATCCCACATACCATTCCCACCACCTGGCCACTTCCACGTCCCAACATACCCCCTCATTTGCCCCGGGTTATGCCCAATTACTCCCAACCCCCTCCATCCTTAAGTGAGCCCTCAACCCCCAATCTCACACCTGAATCCATGCCCTCAATGGAGGACATGAGAACAATGTATGCCCTGTGGGCTGCTTCTCGGAACCCTACATCTCAAACCTTGCATCCAAATTTCCAAAACCTCCATACCCCATTCCCTCCTAACCATGCCCAACCACCCATCGTCCATACCTCCCAAAATCCCCCACCTCAATGCCAAACCCAAACCCATACAAATACATGGGCCCAAGCCCAAACACCTCTAGAGCCATGGGCCCAAGCCTAGCCCATCAGGCCCAGGCCCAAACCCCTCAAAATCCATTGGCCCAAGCCCATCAGGCCCAGGCCCAAGACCCTCAATCCCAGGCCCAAGCCCAAGCCCATTAGGCCCAGGCCCAAGACCCTCAAAACCCATGGGCCCAAACCCAAGCCCGTTACCCAGGCCCAGAATCCTCAAGGCCCATGGACCCAAGCCCATCAGGCTCAGATCCAGACCTGAAACCCTCAAAACCCATGGGCCCAAGCCCAAACCCATCAAACCCAAGCCCAAGTCCAAGCCCCCCAGGGCCTTTGGGCCCAAACCTATCAAGCCCAAGCCCAAGGCCCATGGACCCAAGCCCATCAGGCTAAGATCCAAACCCAACCCCCTCATGACCCATTAGCCCAAACCCAACAAGGCCCATTGACCCAGAGTCATACTAACCCCCACACCCAAGCCCAAGGCCCATCAATCCAAGCCTTCCAAAACCATCAAACCCAAATCCCTCAAACCCAAGGCCCATCCACCCACGATCATCAAGGCCCATCCACTAACCCCATACCCCCCCAACAGTACCCTTCATTCACCTATACCCCTTACGCCCCATCCCCAGCAATCCACCCCATTCCTCAAACCCACAACATCTCGCCACCTCAACCACACCTCCCTCACCCCCAGAATGTGCACCCAGCTCAGCACATCACTTACCCACAAACCTCTCATCCATTTATCCCTTCTCATCCCCAACAAACCATATGGCCCCACTAGGTCATCCAACCCCTCACCCCCCAAATCCAAATAGCAGAACTCGCCCCTCACCAATACCATGACCACCAGTATGAGGAGGATGAGATCCGCAATAGTGGAGGCGTTGCCAGCTTCAACCCTCTCGGGCCCACCATCATCACACCTAGGGTTGAAAAAAATCAGGGGGAAGCAGTCCCCACTACAGCCTCAAAAGAACCAGAACAGTTGAAAGAACAAATAGACAGAATACAGAAGCAACTGATGAAGATGGGAGGAGTAGAATTGCATTCAACAAACATTTCAGACTTATGTCTGTTCTCCGATGTCCCCCTGCCACAGAATTTCAAGATGCCATTATTCGATAAGTATAATGGCACTGGCAACCCCATCGCCCACTTAAAAGCTTACTGTGGGGATATGTCCCAGTATGGCAGAGATGAACGACTCCTCATCAAAGTGTTCCAGAAGAGTTTAACGGGCCCAACACTGAGATGGTTCACATCCCTGGAACCGTCCATGATAAATAATTGGAATGATCTGACACACTTATTTCAAGAGCAATATGTCTATAACATGGACATAGAGCCAAGGAAGTCAGATTTGGCCCGTTTAAAGCAAAGACATGATGAAACATTCAGTGCTTACTTGGGAAGGTGGAGGGCATTGGCCACTCAGGTAACTCACCGGATTCTCGATGATGAGCAAATTGAATTGATAACCAAAGGAGCCCTCCCAGGCATCGCTGATTTTTTAGTATATCAGCAGCAATCTAGTTTTACTGATCTGGTCCGAAATGCCAATCGTTGTGAAGACGCCATTAGAGAGGGCAGGTTAGGAAGGAATGTGGCCAACGGGGCCACCGGGGGTTGAAAAGCTGCCGAACAAAGAATTAAAAGAAGACCAGGGACAGAGGTACAGAACATTGTTTACCCCCAGGCCAATACCAATGCCCCCGCGATACAACTCCAGGTTACACAACCACCCCCGACCTGTTTTGAGCAAGCATCAAGGCCAGGCAACGGGCCAAGAGCCCCGTTCACTCAGGAGAAGATGAAAGCACGATTTGAACGAGTGTTCATACCGTTGGGGCAATTCTTGAGTGTCTTATTGTCGGTATTGCTATAGAAAGGCCTGATCAATTTACTCTAACCTCGCCCGCCACCCCATCCCATACCGAGGAACTATGATCTGAATTTGCATTGCAATTTCCACCAGGGATCGGGTCACCCTACGGACCGGTGCTTCCCATTAAAGCAAGCGGTCCAAGATCTGATAGAGGCGGGAAAAATCATTCCCCCGCCACTTCCTCAAGGGCAAAACCAGAATATCCATCAAGCCCCTCTGCCACCGCACCCAGGAGGCCCCAGGCCTAACATTCATTGGGTAGAAGAGGAAGAAGAAGAGTTTGACCCTTCGAATTAAATCAGTAATCAGGAGGAATTTTCACTCCCCAGGTCGAATGAAGATGAACTATTTGTTGGGGTGATCGAGCCATTGTATTTGGCTGATTATTTTTCCACACCGGCATACCAAGAGGAGCCCTTAGATTTAGGGCAGTATTTTTCCACCCCTGCTCCCGCCTATCAAATCCAAACGGGCACAGCCCCGTCGCAATCATATGCATATCCACCCCACACCCACTTTACCCCATACACCCCTCCGTCACACCCAAATCACCCCACACCATACACAACTCCGCCATCCCTGTATTATCCTACCCCATACACACCCGCAAATCTCTCCACCCAATACACTACTCCGCCATCACCAAGTTATCCCATTCCATACACACCTTCAAATCCCACCACCTAATTTACCCACACACCCCTCCGTCACCCCCAAATCACCCCACTCCATGCACAACTCCATCATCCCCAATTTATCCCATTTCATCCACAAACCCATCATCATCCCACCATGCCACAAACCCTTCATATCCCCCTATTCCACCCACTACCCTGCCATGTCCCAATCATCCCGCTCCATGCACCACTCCATCACCCCTAATTTACCATATGTCATCCACGAATCCGTCATCATCCCACCATGCCACCCCATATACAAACCCTTCATATCCCTATCACCCCGCTCCTCAGATGTCTCCCCATCCCTCCATCCCAGTCACACTCCCACCATCCCTTCGTTATTTTGGCCCCAACCCAACTCCATTGCCACCTAAGCAAGTAACCCCTCACCCAATCCCCTTATCACCTGCTCCCAATCACCACTAGTCTTACCAAGCCCAGGCAATACCTGTACAAGCCCCCCCTGCACCCACAAATTCAACCCTGCCAATTCCCACCACTACCATTCTGCCCCCCACTGGAGTCAACCTGGTGAGACCCGAGAAACTGGCGTGTCCAACCCAATCCTCCCCAGAATTACCATGCACTCCTTTTCTTATCCCGAAACTTGCCAATGACCCGTATCAAGGGCCATTAAGCTATGAACAAACAGACATGAATGTCGGGTGCAACCAAGAGGAGGCTGTTGAATTTGTTACTCAGTTAGACCGGATTTCTACATAGCTAGAACCATTAGGGGCCGTTAAAGAGAAGAGAAGAAGAAAGAACAAGCCACAAGGAATCCCTTTGAAAAAATGGCTAGAGAGCACATACTAGAGACGCAGCTCAAGAGAACACCCGCACATATTACTGTGTGGGACTTATTAATCACGTCCCCCCTCCACTTCCAAGCCCTGATGGGAGTACTCAAGGACGCACATGTCTCCACTCACGTAACTCCAGATGAAGTAGGAGAAATAATAGGGCAAGTGTTGGCCCCAAATTGCCATCTCATTCACTGACGCAGACCTACCAATCGAGGGGAATGACCACTCTAAGCCCTTGAATATAATAGTGGAAGTAGGAAACTTGGTGGTGCCGTTGGTCCTAATCGACAACGGGTCGGCATTGAACGTATGCCCTCTAAGGACGGCAATCAAAATTGGGGCGAACCCCGACACCTTCCGGCCATCCATATCAAGCGCCTGGGGATTCAACAACACCAGAAGAGAAATCATAGGAGAAGTAGACCTCGACCTGATCCTCAGGCCGCAAACCTTCACCACCCCCTTTCAGGTGATGGACATCAAGTCTACTTTCAATCTGCTGTTGGGCCGGCCATGGATACATAAGCTAGGAGCAATACCATCTACCCTGCACCATAAGCTCTGATTCATCTCAGAAGGAAAAATTGTCACCATCTTGGGCGAGTGCAGAGAAGACAGGGAGAGAAGCACTCTGCACATTGAGAATTCGAAAGTGCTGAACATACCGCACACAGCAGAGGACGCCGATCTTCATCGATTCGAGTATGACTTCTCAGCCGTCACCCTCAGACCAACTGAAAAGACCCCGGATAAAACTGGGGGAGGAATGGACGCAGCTGTGTTCATGCTCCACAGATGGGGCCATCAAAAAGGGAAAGGGCTGGGCCCACGCCTCCAAGGAAGAAGAGACCCCGTCAAGGCCAAGGGGCAACAAACTAAATTCGGCTTAGGCTACAGGCCCAAAGAAGAAGTCAGAGAGGCCAAGGAAAAGATGAGAGCCACAACAATCGCCAAGGCCAGAGGAATCATCTTGGAAGAGGAACCTCACGCTCGCCCCCACATCCGTGAAACCTTTGTGAGCGCCGGGGTAGTAAAAATTGATCTAAATGGGGAGACTAGGGTCACCCCACCAATCCCTACGTAATTCCCCTAGACTTTGAAATGGACTTAGCCGCCCTTTCCTTATTCGAGGAAGAAGTTCCCCGGTCCACCCATCGCTCGGCCTTGACCAGCCCATCCTAACCATAGAGGACAGGGTCCCAGAGGATCCCTTTGTAAATATGTTGAGGGAGGAACTGCAAGAGCCTACCGATGCCGCTCCCAATCAACGGGGTAAAGACCAAGCCTCGCAGGTGAGTAACTGGGCATCCGTGCCCCAACTCCTGGGAACCGCCAAATACCGTGAAAATGGCACCGACTCTCCAAAAAAAAATAATCTGTAAAAAGTGAGGTTAGCCTCTGGACCACTCTACCTTCTATATATAGAGATCCACCTTGCCAGGGGCTGACCTCCGAAAAAATGCAAAAGACCATAAAAATAGAAAAAATACCAATTCCAAAAATATTGTCCTTTAAAATTTCCAATGAAATTAAAATTGATGTCGTGATACCCGTCCCACGTGAAGCCAACCCCTTTTCTGTAAAAATACAAGAAGAGGTAAGAATCACGAGTCTGGACGAGGAAGGTCAAACCGATGAGCTCCCCAATGAGCTCCTCAAACAATTTGTCGATTTTGAGCATGGCCCTACCCCGATCGTCGAAGAGACGATGAATGTCAATTTGGGCACCAAAGAGGCCCCAGAATCACCAAAATCGGAACATCACTGTCCCCTGCGGAGAGGAAAGGCATGATAGACTTCCTTCGGTCATACCAAGACGTCTTCGCATGGTCGTATGAAGGCATGCCTGGTTTGGATACCAATCTGGTTGAGCATGAGTTGCCACTCTATCCCGATGTTAAGCCGGTTAAACAGAAGCTGAGATGCCTCCGACCCGAAGGGATGTTGAAGGTGAAGGATGAGGTCATTAAATAGTATGATGCAGGTTTCCTCATGGTATCCAAGTACCCACAGTGGCTGGCCAATATCGTCCCCGTACCGAAGAAGGATGGAAAGGTTCGAATGTGTATCGATTTCTGCAATCTCAACAAGGCAAGCCCTAAGGACGACTTCTAGCTACCCCACATCGATATCTTGGTCGATAACACTGCAAAGCATGGAATGCTCTCATTTATGGATGGATTCTCAGGATACAATCAGATAAAGATGGCAGAGGTTGATAGCGAGAAGACAGCGTTCATTACCCCCTGGGGAACCTTCTGCTATAAAGTAATGCCATTCGGGCTGAAGAATGGTGGGGCAACCTATCAAAGAGCAATGACGGCCCTGTTCCACGACATGATGCACCAAGCGATCGAAGTATATGTCGACGACATGATTACCAAATCACCAGAAAGGGAGGACCACTTGATAAACCTTCAGAAGCTATTCAAGAGGTTGAGAAAGTACAGGTTGCGGTTGAACCCCCAGAAGTGCGCCTTCGGCGCTATGTCAAGAAAGTCGTTGGGCTTTATTGTCAGCAGGAGAGGGATCGAGGTCGATCCGACCAAGATCAAGGCCATCACTGAAATGCTGCCACCGTCTGTAGAGAAGGAAGTCAGAGGGTTTTTAGGCAGAATCCAATACATCTGCTGATTCATCGCACAGTTAACTCTGATATGCGCACCAATCTTCAAACTACTAAGAAAGGACTCACCGGTTGAATGGAATGATGACTGTCAGGCTGCATTCGACAAGATTAAAGGTTACCTCCTGAAACCTCCGGTATTGGTACCTCCCATACCTGATAGACCTCTGATAGTGTACCTATCAACGACAGAGTTTTCCATGGGCTGTGTGTTAGGACAGCATGATGAGACCGGAAGAAGAGAGCAGGCCATCTATTATCTAAGCAAGAAATTTACTGATTACGAGACGCGATATTCTCATCTAGAGAAAGCATGCTTGGCACTCGTATGGGCTACTCAAAGACTTTGACACTACCTGTTATCCCAAGCCATCCTACTTCTAGCATGGATGGATCCGCTAAAGTACTTATTCGAGAAACCAGCACTCACTGGCCGAACTACACGATGGCAACTACTCCTATCCGAATTTGACATTACGTATGTCACCCAGAAGTCAATCAAGGGGAAGGCACTCACTGATCATCTTGCTGAGAACCCTCTGTCGGACTATGATCCTCTAAGGACCGAATTCCTCGATGAGGACATTCTGTTCATGACTGACGAGGATACAGAGGAAACAGAGGAGTCCTGGGTAATGCACTTTGATGGAGCATCACATGTTGAGGGCCAAGGAGTTGGCACCATTCTTATCTCACCCAGAGGATCACATATACCCATCTCAATCAAATTGAACTTCCCATGCACCAACAATATGGGCGAGTATGAGGCCTGTACAGCTGGTTTACAGGCGGCTCTTGATCTAAATATAACTCACCTTAGGGTCTTTGGAGATTCATAGTTAATTATATGCCAGACCAACGGAGATTTGAAGACCAAGGATGAGAAACTGATCCCATACCATGAACATCTTGAGGATCTAATAACTTGTTTTGAGGAGGTCACCTTCTCCTATGTGCCATGAGCAAGAAATCGGTTTGTTGATGCCTTGGCCACCCTAGCCTCTATGGTTGAGATTCCATATGGAGTCGTGATGAAGCTGATCATGATAGAGCAGAGGAACGAACCGGCTTTCTGTCACCTAATCGAGGGACCTACAGAGGTAGATGATGAACCACCCTGGTTCTCGGACATCAAGAATTTCCTTGAGACCCGAACTATCCCAGAAGGAACATCGAAGGTAGACAGACGCACCATCCTGTATAGACGGTCTCACGACAATATTCTGCTCCGATGCCTAAATCGGAAAGAGGCGGTTGAGATCATGAAGGAGATCCATGAACGAGTCTACGGGGCACAGGTCAGTGGACACGTGCTTGCGAAGAAAATTCTAAGGCAAGGATACTTTTGGACCACTTTGGAGACCGATTGCTGCAAGCACATGCAGAAGTGCTACAAATGCCAAGAACACTCTGGTCTAATACACGCTCCGGCCATTGACTTGCATAGCATGGCCACTACCTTGGCCATTCACCACTTGGGGTCTCGACGTCATAGGCAAAATCAGTCCTAAAGCTTCCAACGGGCATTAGTTCATCCTCGTCGCGGTAGAGTATTTTACGAAGTGGGTAGAGGCAGCCTCCTACACAAGCATTAAGGTTAGTCATGCTGAGAAGTTCATCAAGAACAACATCATTTGCAGATTCGGCGTACCCAAAGATATTATCACTGATAATGGCACTAATTTCGCTAATAGGCGCATCCGGGCCTTGTGTGAGCCATCCCAGATCAAGCATCATCGATCATCCCCATACAGGCCACAGACGAATGGAGCTGTAGAGGCAGCCAACAAAACTCTAATCCGCATCCTGGAGAAGATGGTAGTTACTTACAGAGATTGGAGTGAGCAGTTACCCTTCGCACTTTGGGCCTATAGAACGTCTATCTGTACCGCAATAGGGGCAATACCATTCTCCCTTGTGTATGGGACCAAGGCCGTGCTACCCGTTGAGGTCGAAGTACCGTCGCTCCGTATCCTTTTGGAATCCCATCTACTTGAAGCTGAGAGGGAAAGAGCCCGTTTTGAACAGCTAGACTTGATTGACGAGAAGAGACTCCAAGCCTTGTGCCACACCCAGATCTATCAAAGGAGAATTGCACGTGCTTACAATAAGCGTGTCCTTGATCAACGAAGGTAGGAGACCTTTGTCTTGAAGAAAATTTTCCCGTCTCTCCACGCTGATCCAAGAGGGAAGTTTAGGCCAAATTGGGAAGGACCCTACATCGTCCGAGAGGTTTTGCCAGGATACGCCGTTCACCTCGCCATCATGGACGGGGACCATTTTCCTGAGCCCATCAACGCTGGATACCTCCGTAGGTTCTACTCATAGGTCTTGAGACAAGGTAAGTTTTGATAAAAGTAGATGCGTGACCGCTTAAGGACCCCATAGAAGAGGCCATCATTTCAAAGACAAGTAGACCAAAAGAAATATTCCATGAAAACCTTCACCCTTTTTGCTACACACGTCGGGCCAATAATCTTTTCTTTCATATACCCCTCCCAAAATTCCAGAAAAAGAGAAAAGGGAAGAGAGGAAAAATCCAAACCAAAAAAAAAAAGAGAAAAAAGAGAGAGAAGAAGAAGAAAGCAAAACCCCAAAAAAAGAGGGGGATCAAGAAAAAAAAAATGACTGGGGCATGTACCATAAAAAACCTTTGGAAAGAAAGAGGAGTCACCGAATCTAGAATTCACTCAAAACTTAGATCCAAATCCCCAGAAAAACCCAACCTGTTTGAACCCCGGCCACATTACAACCCAGAAAAAAGCCCTCTTTAAGGTCTACAAGCGGTCATAACATCTATTGCATCAGCACAAGCCGAGTTAACAGACCACACAGAACTTCATTCAGCCGGCTATGACGGAATCGATGTCCATGTCGTGGCCTTCTGGCTCTTAAAAAAAAAAAGAATAAAAAAGAAGAAAAAAGAAAAAAAATAATTTGAGTTCAAAGCAAAATGGACGTGGTGAAAACCCGCAAGGGCACCACGGGTAAAAACAGTAAACTCACGTGGACCAGGTGAAAACCCGCGAGGGCACCTGGGGTAAGAGAGCGAACCCATGGACGTAGTGAAAACCTGAAAGGGCACTACGGGTAAAAACAGGGATGACGGGCATAGCGAAAACCCATCTTGGGCGCTGTGAGCAAAAAATAAAAAGTCAAGAAAAGAGAGATTAGGAGAAGACCTGTTTCGGCCCGCCTTTTTTGTTCGAACTCCTTAAGCCTCTTCTCCCCTTTGCTGGGCCGCTCATGTTAAAAATTGGATCGGATCCCGATCAAGTATGTCGTCTCTACCGAGGCGTATGACGCATGACCAAAGGGAAAGACAAAAGACTAAACCAATCGCAGGGAAGCTGACCTTCCCATATTTAAAGGAAAAAACCTGTGCCTCATGAACAGGGTTCGACCATGCTCAAAAAAGGACCCACTAGTTTGGCCTCGTAATTGCCAACATCACAAAAAGAAGGGGAAGAAAATTTCAAAAAAGATAATAGATTTCCCTTTTCCATAAAAAGCCTCACCCTGTGAGGAAGAAAATTTCAAAAAAGATAATAGATTTTCCTTTTTCATAAAAAGCCTCACCCTGTGAGGAAGAAATTTTCAAAAAAATAATAGATTTCCCTTTTTCATTAAAAGCCTCACCCTGTGAAGTAGAAAATTTCAAAAACGATGACAGATTTTCCTTTTCCATAAAAAAACCCCACCCTATAGGGAAGAAAAATTCTAAAAAGACAATAGAGTTCCCTTTTCCATAAAAAAAAGCCTCACCCTGTGAGAAAGAAAATTTCAAAAAAGATAATAGATTTCCCTTTTCCATGAAAAGCCTCACCCTGTGGGAAAGAAAATTTCAAAAAAGATAATAGATTTCCCTTTTTCATAAAAAGTCTCACCCTGTGAGGGAGAAAATTTTAAAAAAGAAAATAGATTTTCCTTTTCCATAAAAAACCCCACCCACTGGGGAAGAAAATTTCAAAAAAGATGACAGATTTTCCTTTTCCATAAAAAACCCCACCTTGTAGGGAAGAAAAATTCAAAAAAGACAATAGAGTTCCCTTTTCCATAAGAAAAAAACCCTCACTCTCTGGAGGAGAAAATTTCAAAAAAGAGAATAGATTTTCCTTTTCCATAAAAAAGCCCCACCCTCGGGAGGAGAAATTTTCAAAAAAAGATAATAGATTTTCTTTTCCCATCAAAAGCCCCACTCTGTGGGAGAAAATTTCAAAAAAAAAGATGATAGATTTTCCTTTTCCATAAAGAGCCTTACGTTACGAGACGTACGAAAGAAAAAGCCAAAACACAAAAAAAAATAAAATATATATATATATATATATAGATTTCATTTTATTTCTTACAGTATTACATGTGGAGTGTCACGTCCCAAAAAGATAACGACATGACACACTTTCTATTTTTCTGCCTTCTTTACAAGTAAAAAACCAAAAATATATATATATCTGTATATATATAACAACAAAAAAAAGAAGAAAAATAACCCAAAAAGAGATCTCTGTTATGGGGCATTCCTCCCCTCCGTGTACATGATCTATGATATGTGCAGGAACAGGTCAAGGGCAGGGAGCACGCTTCAAAGCGCTAATCTCTGCAAGCAGAGAGTCCTCGCGGGCATTTCGATCAGACATCCACCTACTATGAAGACTCTTCTGCCATCTCCGTGAAGCTTCAGCTGCGCTGCGAGACTCAGTCAAAAGCCCAGTCAACGGAAGAACCTCACTCTCGATTGTAGCAGCTCTCACTTCTGCAATCTCCGCTCTGACCCTTTCTTTCTCCAAAGCCTCGGTCAAAGCCAGCCTCTCTACAGAAAGAGACTCGATCCTGGTTCGAAGCATTGCTTCCTTAAATGGCCAAGGCCCCGTCTCTATCACACCTACTGAAACTGGGCTAGGGGTAGGTAATTCCTCAGATACCAGCCAAACCTCTCGAGAGACGCCCCCCGAACTAAAGCTGCACATGCTGTTGATTGGTAGGTCTCCCAGAGGGTGGTTATGCGGTTGAGATCACTGAGAGAACCCCGAGAAAATATCAGAGAGCACAAAGGTGGCCTCACAGAGCATGGCACATGTTGAGTATACCCAAATTGATGAAGCACCCGAGATGGGAAATAATATGTGCTACCGGTCAACCCCAATAGGGTGATACCCTCACAATCTCGAGAGCAGACAATCGGAAAGGTACCGTCCAACCAGGGAAGCTGCCAAATCAGCTCCGCATCTGATAGCCACGTACTCAGCTCCTCGGCGCTCCCATGAGGCAATCTCGAGCACCGGATCAGAAAGCCTTGAGCCACGTCCCCTCTTATCAAGCACAATCTCGGCACAGGTCCCATGATAGCCAAATGCTCTCCTAGCCAAATCTGAACGAGGAGCGGGCTCCCGCTGAGAATCCCAACCCGGCCCGAGGCCGAGGCATCCAGGCCCCGATACATCTCAGCCAAGACTAGGTGCACCAATGAGCGTCCTCCCTCCAACTCAGTCAAGACATCCCACAGCCCAAGGGAAAAGGTCTCGCCCCCAGTAAAGAAGAGAACTTCCGACAGCAAATAAAGGGCAAAGGCCTTTACATTGAAGGGATCTCGAATGGGCAACTTTCGGAGACTCGAGTCGCCGAAAAGTTCTCTTAGGAATTTCACCGAACACCTAGTGGGCCCTCCGGCGAAACATTTCTCATACCCACCCTTTTTTAAACCGAGAACCACGTGGACCGCCTTTGCATACCCCCGTTTGGGCACCACTTTAGCAAGGCCTCGATGCATCTTCAAGCCAGTAATAGAGGCCAGCTCTTCCAAGGTTGGGGTCAACTCTCTAGACCCAAATCAAAAGACATGGGCCCTATGGTCCCACGACACCAAAGCCGCCTGTAGTAGGTTGGGCAACAGAGGGATAGCAAGGAGAGAGGAAAGGCGGAACAACCCAAGGCAATTTAGAACAGCAAGCTCGCTCTCAGCCAAGCTATCATGCCATTTTTGCAAAAAACTGGGTCCCGGGTCCAAACAAGGAAGTATACCAGCCCCCGTATAAGAGCTTGGGCCCCTTTTCGAAGAGAATGAACTAGTCCTGTGCAGCCCCCTTCGATTTCTTCCGACGCCGGCTTGCGCTTTGAAAGGTATGAGTCTCCCCCACCCGAGTCCACGCCTGAGAAATACCGCTGAGAAGGGAACGCGACTCCTTTTCACGAGCAAGCTGTAGGAACACACCAAAAGCCATCAGGTAGAGAAATAGGTGGAAAGTAAATAAAGAAAATAACTAGGTTGGGTCAGCATTCACTCACCACCTCGGTCTCCCTAAGCCCAACAAGGTTACGATAATATTCGGCATGACTCACTGCCGACTCATAATCCTGGCCAGTAAGAAAAAGGAGGTGTTAGTCACACAGGCCATCAACATAATTTAAAGGGAAGGAGAACAAAGCAACAAGATAGAGATTACCCCAGGAATCAGCTCAGGAGGTGGGACCTGGATAGCTTCAGCAGAGATTCGTGCCTTCTCGACGACGTCGGCACATACGCGTGACAAAAAGGCATCATCCAAGCGCTTGAAGGTCCCCTGGACCACGGTAGGCGAACTGCCAGAAGCACCAGCACTAGAAGGGTCAGAGGGTCCAGCACCTGAAGCCACGCCAGAAGCACCAGCCCCGGAAGGATCAGAGGGTCAAACACCTGTAGCATCATAAGGAGCAGCCACCTCATCCCCTCATAAATTCGCCGCCTGCTCAAAGCTGAGAGAAACATTTTATCATTAAAGGTGGTAGGTCAATCAAAGTAATCACAAGGAAGCTGCTAAATAAAAAGAGAAAAGGGGCATTACCTGAGATCGCGGCCCACCAAAAGCTAAAATGTTAGCACCAGGCACGAAGCGGGGCAGCAAGAAATGATAGGGCAGGGAATCGTACCACGACTGATACCCCCCGGGTAAGAGAAGGTCATCGATAAGAACCCCATGGTGAAGAAAGTGAGCAGTAAGCTCATCAATGGAGCCTTCTGGAGCCAACACATCGGCGGGAGGAGCTTGGGGCACAGAAAAGAGAGGGCGATACTAATGAACCACTCTCTCCCCTAAATAGTAGGCCCTAGTCCAGGACCCGTAAAGGAAGATGATGCGACGGTTCAACAAAAAGCGAGAAGGACCCACTGAAGCCAAGTTCCAGAAGGGAGATCCTATGTAGGGGTCGAGGATGACCTGTAAAAGAAGAGAAAACAGAGGAAGGATACACACATTTGGTCATAACCCATAGCACACAATAGCTGCCAAATTTATAAAAAGGGAATTATTTTACCTGCTCTGGGATCAACAGGTCAAACTGAGAGCGTAGCCCTAACTCCAAATGCTTCATACCTACGTCCCGACGGCGACTCACGTGCCAGTTACTCATGAGGAGGAACGTAGCAACTTCGGACTGAAGCAGAGGGCGACCCGGTTGGAAGTGAAGATACCCCCAGATCTGAGAAAGCAAGCAAATAAAGACAGGTATGTTATAAAAGAAAATTGGACAAGCTAAAACCAAAGGATAAAATACCTCAATTGCAGGCCAGAAATCCATAATGGAGCTAGACTCCCCATGAACGGCTCGCTTTAGGCTGGACATGAGTACTGCATAGCCAGCGCCGCCCCAATCGAATCGATGCACGGTTTCCCAGTTCACCATCAGGCTAAGCAGGGACAACGAGACTCGCCCTCCGTTGGTGTTGGAGAGGAGAGTCTTGCCCAGGAGGAACAGCAGAGCAATGTGGACCAGCATATGTGCGGGTGCGGGCTCGAGATATATGGCCATGTCAGGCTAGCCCTGGTCCACTAACTCGTGAGGCTCAAACTGATCAACCAGCCAGGACAGCTTGACCTCAGAACCTTGAATATTGTCGGAGGTCGGGTAGGCCCCTATCAGTCGAATCACCTCCTCCCTACCCGGTGTAGTGGTAGGTACCACGAGCACCCCTCCAATACGGACCCCAGTGATCATAGACCAGTCCGCAGGTGTAAAGGCCATCTCTGCCACGGCTATGTGAAATGTCATGGTCTTGGGGCGAAAACGCTCTATCAAAGCCTTCAAATAGGTCGTATCGGCCCTCACGGCGGGACACGAAATGAAATCCTCGAAACTGGCATCGGTGAGCAGGTCCTTCACCACTGGGGGAAGGTAAAGCGCGAGACGCTGGAGGTCGAACCAACCACCTCGAAACAAAATGTGCGGCAGGGGCTGCAAACAGAAGACATCAATCAGATAGGGGCAAGGTGGTATAATGAAGACATCAAAGGAAAACAAAAGCGAAAAAGGGGGGGGGGGTCATCTGTTTACCTGACCGACGATCCCAAAGTTGGACATGTGGGTGTGCTGGCAGTAGAGGAGGCCGGTATGGGCAGCCACGCCTTGCATTTCATACCAAGGCTGGGAGGAGCGCTGAGACATGATGAACTGTTCCCCACGGGGACGGTAGGCCATCTCCGGCCCTTTTTGCTGATCATGCCCTTCTTCACCGGACATCCTGAAAATATGAGACACATCGGCATATGAGAAGGTTGCCAACACAAAAAAAAAATATATATATATATATATGCACTAATCCAAAGATAAAAAAAATCTCACCAAAAAAAAAAACCATGTGTGTATGTACTAATTCATCAAAAAACAATAAAAAAACAAAAAAAAAAAACAAAAAAAAAAAAACAAAAACAAACAAAAAAAATAACAAAAAAAAAAAAAATATATATATATATATATATAATAGATATATATGAGTATGCTAACCCGTCAAAAAAAAAAAAAAAAAGCGTGTGTACTAATCCAAAAAAAATGTGTGTCTACTAATCCAAAAAAAATGTGTGTACTAACCCATTAACAAAAAAAATGTGTGCGTATTAATCCAAAAAAAAAAAAAAAAGTGTGTATAAATGTACTAACCCATCAACAAGCAAAAAAAAAAAAAAAAGTGTCTGTGTATATACTAATCCACCAAACAAACAAAAAAAAATATAATAATAAAATAAAATAATACATATATACGTATACTAATATATGTATGCACTAATCCCAAAAAAAAAGAGAGGAGAGGCACCAACCCATCAAATAAATGCACTAATCCATCAAAAACAAAAAAGAGAAAGAAAAACAAAATAATGTAATGATGGATGGAAAATAGGCCTAAGGAATCAAATATTTCAAAAAAAAAATGGGGGAAAACAACAAAAACAAAAAGAGAAAAAAAAAAGAATATAGGCATCACAGTGCATTTCACCATATAAATAAAAAAAATAAAAAAAAGAGAGGCAATATCATCAAAAATTCAAAAGAAAAATAAAGGAAGGGTAATGATTACCTTCAATGAGAGAGAAAAACAAATATCGGCGGAGTATAAGCGTCTTTCGATCCACACCTGCATCCGCCGGTAATAGAACTCAAGCTAAATCAAATGCAAAAACCCTAGGGGGCTGTCCCGAACTCAAGAAGGAAGGAGGGAGAAAGACAGAATTTGAAATGGGGGGCCCCTTTTGTGCTCGGGCTCGGGCAATTTTGTAACTGCCAGTTTTAGACAGGCGTATATAATATATACGCCTGACCATTTTCGCCAGATTTTGGTCAGCCATATATAATATATACACCCGACCAAAAGTGGTAGTTTTTTTAACTACTCGGCCATTTTCGATTTTGAGGCCCGACGGACCCCCTTGTATGCTATAGACCCCGGTCCAGCCCCCCTTAGAGGCCCACGTATCAACGGGCAAGGGTGCACGCATCCCCAAATGACCCTTCGAGTTTCCTTCGATTGGCCCAAAGGGACCGTGCTACAATAAACGGGTCTAGATCCGTAGGCGCCCACCTAATGCTCCTACAAAATAAAAAAAAAAAGAGGAAAAATAATAAGAAAAAGAAAAAATAAGAAAGATAAAAAAAATATATATATACACAAACGCTGATTCTTAAAAGAGCGTCGCAATGCCTGTTTGCCCCACTCCTAGAGCCGTGTTAAATCAATTCAGAATGATCAGGGTCCACCCGAAAGTTCTCGAACCCTGTCTTACACCGGGATACCCCATACCTGATCCGGCAGGCAAATGAATTTCATTCATCACCGGTCACTCCTGGGAGCATACACTTAGCCCCAGATCTCCCCCAGCAGAGGTCAAGGCCTGATATGATAGGCAAACCAAGAACCCATCACCAGAATGCTCACGTCCCTAAGGTATATCAACATGGCAAGTTGATTCGGCTCAGGATACGTGCAGAAATAAAGGAAGTTTGAGCATGCCCAGAGTCTCAATCTGACATGAAAAAAAAAAAGAGAAAAAAAAGAAAAAAAGAGAGAAGAGAAAAAAAGAACAACAAAAAAAAAAGAGGAGAAGAAATAACAACCTGTTGCTACTTAGTAAAAATCCTGAGTAGGTTGACCCCACCTTCCAAGCTTTGGTTCTGACCATCCACCCTTCTGATCTATGTTGACCATGAGTGCCCCCGACTTCAGACCATTCGAAAAGTCTATTGTCAGTTGAAACTGACCCGTCAAAAATGAAATTACAACCAACCAAACTATGTGCAAACATACAGACAAAAGGGCTCATTCCCTTTTATTTCATTTTACACAGGCTTAAAACCTGTATAGGCACGGTGTCCCTATTGAATGCACGCCCTTGTGTCTGGGTATCCGCAGGATGATCGTTTGTCCTCGTAAATTGTACCTTAGAGTCGAGGCTTCCGTTCGCGCCTATTTTGCTGCTTATCGCCCCTGATGGGTGTCTGTCTGTGCATAGTTAGTAAGATGTGATTTCATTAGGGATGGAGGCTAGAATTGGCCATCTCTTTCGTGGGATGATTGGTCCTAGCCCGATCTTTTCAGCTTTGTCTCAAGTTAAGGCACTCCGATTCATGTGAATCAGGAGCACCTCACCACTGGAATGTACACATCCCCAAGGCGTACCTATCCCCGGCAGAGCGCACGCACTCTTAAAGCGTATCAACTGACATTTGATCCACTTAAAGAATTGTGCAAAAATAAAGTTGCCAGAGGTCCTTGAGCTTTGCTTAGAGGCCTCGGAACAAAAAAATTCAGAAAAAGGAAACACAAAAAAATTCACTCAGAAAATGGGCATGCATTCCCAAGAAGTATTGCGACATCAATATTCGCTTCACTCGGGTAAAGCGTGCTAAAATAACCTTGAGGTTGATGGGTTCGCCCAAAGACTTCGAGCTTTACCTAGGTAAGGGCACCCGTGCCCAATCCAATGGAGCTGTCAATACCCCATAGGATTGGACACATTGTTTAGGCCTTCGCTTTGCGTGCTTTGCATTAATTCCGAAGCATAGATCGATCATCCCGTTTCATGGAGTTGTCTAGTTCAGATTAATACTCAATATCACAAATCTATAATTTCTCTCAGGAAGTGGACGATATCCCGGCTAGCGGGCTTACACTTTTTGTGATCATCGCAATTATGCCCAGTAATGTCGCAATGCGCTTGGGGACTGTTAGCTTTGAGGTACGGACGATATCCCAAAATGAGAGGGCTTACGTACACTCACCATCACCATGAATGTTTGAGAATTGAGTTGAACCAGGCGGACCCATCAAACATGCCTTGGACCTCTTCGGATGTCTCTTGTCTTTGACATTCGATCATTAGTGATCAAATACCAAAGAGGGGCATCTGTAGACACCCAAATTTGGCCCAAGGCCCGATCAATCTGTACTTCGGGAGAGATGTACCCCTTTAAGAATCACCCTGAACCTTTTAGAACCATTCCCCAACCCTTAGAGATCACCCCTAAACCCTAGTTTCCCTTCCCATACCTAAGTTGAACCTTTCTGAGCAGTTGATGGGAGGAGAGCTACAGAATTTCATACAGATCATTATCAAGGATGAGCTATATACCATTGGAGAGAGGACTTCTCCAGATTTCCAACAAGCCAAAGATCACCCAATTTGGAGCTACGGTTAAAACGTTATGACCGATTGAAGTTTCACATAAAATCATAAAACTTTTACTTAGGCGTGTATATTACATACGCCCAACCAATTTGGCCCCAGATTAGTCAGGCGTGTATATTATATATGCCTGCCTTTTTTGGAGGAAATTTGACTGGGTGTATATAATATATATGCCTAGCATAGGTGGGACCCACCACGGGCTTCATCTTCCCAAGGCTCCCCTATTTTTGGTGAAATTCACTGTTCCTAAATTGGGCGTATATAATATATCGCTTGACTTACTCGATGGCGTCATCTTATCTAGTTTGACCTTGGCAACCCTTAAGTCACCTATAGTCTCACCCCATCATCCGCCATTAAAATTAGTTTCCCAAAACCCTAGGACCTTGAAAACCTAGAAAACCTTAGATGGGGGATTACCTAATTGCTAAACCCATTATCTCTTAAGTAAGCCCCTAACCCATCCCTTCTCTATAAATAGAGAGGCCCCCCTCTTCCAAAGAGTTGAAAATTTGGTTGAAAGGTTAGAGAGTGCTTAAGAGAAAACCTAGTGAGAAAAAAATGCCAATATTTTTCCAGAATTCCAGCATGCATATCTAACCTATTTCAGTCCATTTCCACCATGAGATCACTCCCTTTAGCTAAAGCCTAGCCTTTAGCCTCACCCTACACTTCCTACTTTATCGAATTCTAGTGTTTGAATCCATTTCCATACCGTTTAAGCCATCGGAAGCACGCCAAAGCGAAGATCTTCCACGGTGCAACAAGGGCCCGTGAGCTCCGGCTCACCCCTCTCTTCCTCTACCTTCTTGGTGTCGCCTCTGTCCAAGGATTCAAGTCGTTACACCGCTGAAATTTCGGTTTGGCTCAAAGCTTGATAGGACCGTATTGCCTTCTGGCAAGGGGAAACTCCGCCCTTTTTTATTTTCATTTTGGCCATAGATAGAGACTGCTACATGCGGGTTGATTGGGTGCCTAAACCCTTCCCGATCGACAACCGGAGCCCCTACCCTAGAGCCTTTGGCAAAGACCGGTAAATCAGAGTCATATTTAGCACTTCGGTGCTCAAAATATCGATTTGAAGGTTTCCCGGGTCACCAAAAGCTCCGGGTGGCGACTCTACATTTTCATCAAAGGCTAGCGCATCGCCGCGACGGGTTCGAGAGGATCCATGGTCGCACATCATCACAGGTTGCTGCAACTGTCAGAACTGGATGAGCTGAGGATGGATGCATATGCCAATGCCCGGATCTACAAGGAAAGGTCCAAGGCTTTCTTTGACAAAGGTTTGTTAAGAAAGAGCTTCATGGTTGGTGATAAGGCTTGGCTGTTTAACTCCAAACTTAAATTTTTTCCTGGCAAACTGAAATCCAAATGGGAAGGTCCCTACATTGTCATGAGTGTTTCCCCATCTGGTGCTATGGAAATCAAGGATCCCAAGTCTAGAAAAACCTTGAAGGTGAATGGTGAGAGGCTTAAGCCATGTTTCGAAAAACCTGTTGAACCTATGGACACCATTCACTTTCAAGGGGATCCTTCATTAAACTGATCCACAGGTGTGTCAATACTGTATCATATGTACTTTGGTTTTGTTAGATTTGTCTTGCTTTTTTTTGTTCAAATTCTCTAGGAAATTTTAGTGGCCCCACTTGAATCTGGACCTGTCTGGTCTGATTTCTTTATGCTTGGTTTGATGATTACTGCTCTTGAATTAATAGTTTTTACTTGAATGCACAATGTAGGATGGTGATTTTTGCTGTCTATGCTTGAATGTTTGATCTTAATGTGTCTGGGGGTACCTATGGGGTGAGTCATGCCTAGGAACCAGCCACAGTACAAATGGAAATGGCAAAATGAAGAGCGCATGTTCTCTGTTTAATACTTTACTGTCGCGGGGTCCAAAAGGAAGCCTGGGAGACTCTCGCACAATTCCCATAGAACCCTTCAATAGCTGTCGCGAGATTCAAAGTAAGCCTGGGAACCTCTCGCGCGATCCAAATAGAGCATTTCACTAGCTGTCGCGCGGTTCAAAAGGAAGCCTGGGAGACTCTCGCGCAATTCAAATTGAATACTTCACTAGCTGTCACGAGATTCAAAAGGTAGTTGTGAGGTTCAAAAGGAAGCCTGGGAGACTCTCGCGCAATTCACAGAGAATTCTTCACAAGCTGTCACGCGCTCCAAGGTAAACCTGGGAGACTCTCGCACAATCCAAATTGCAATTACACCTTCGCTAGGTTTCATTTCTAATCCCGCAACAGGATGTGTTCTAAAGCGCGCCAAGCTTAGCGATAAGTATCTTAACCCCGCGCTGTCTCCCTTTCTAGTACTCTCTTCCTTCTTCATCCAAAGAAACCCTAGCTGGCGGCGCTCTTCTACCTCTCTCCTCCAGCGTCCATCCTACAACCCATCATTCACACCAGGAATCTACAGATTTGTTCCTAACGTCATCCCCATCAGTTGCCCTCTGCTCAAAGATCTCGTGGTGCACTGTGCGTCAGATCGAACCAAACCCTATGATTTTAGGGTAAGCACTCAGATCTTAGTCCCCCATTCTTATCTTTGAAAGTAGAGTTTGTAATGGCCCCTAAGAGTGCACCAAAGAAAAGGGGCAAGGATAAGGCCCTTGTTGAGACCACTCCTAAGAAGGTCAAGACTTCAAAGGCACCTAAAAAAGGGAAGGAAGTGGTTGAGGAGGTGGAGGAGCCAACCCCTGAGTTTTCTACACCCTCCGAGCTCATGGCTTCAATCCCATTGGAACCTGAAACAGCTTTCGACCTGCCCTTCTTGAGAAGGAGCCTGTCTCTACCCCTGCCATTCAATTTATGAGCAAGGCTGGCCTAATACCCTTGATGAGAGGAATACCAGTACTAGCCTACCCTAGGCTAGTGCAACTCCTTTATCAACACATCAGGGTCACCAAGGATAAAGATGGACAAGCAGGTCTCCTTGTGTTGATTGATGATTTTGAAATGTTAGTTAGCCCCAAGCTGATTGTAGAGGAATTAGGCATCCTAGCAGCATTTGACACTAGCTGTGGATATGGCCCCCCCTGAGTGCCTCAATTGATATAATTGCAAGGGCTCTGACTAGAGGATTAAAGACCTCAGGATATTCTATAAGAAGAAGAGAGTTGGAGCCTGAACTCCTTTTCATTGACCAGGTCCTGAGAAAGAACATCTATTGCTCAGGCCATCAGCAGGAGAGGAGAGCTCCTATTGCTGATGATGTTTACTCTTTTTCTCTGGGCCATGGCTTCCATGCCGCCTGGTAAATCTTTGAAGCAATGAAGGATCTGGTGGAGAAATTAGGGCAGAATAAGAAGCCACACACACTCCCCTATGCCAGAGTCATCACCAAACTACTTCTAAAGGGGGGGTACAAGATAGCAAAAATAGAGGAGACTACCACCCTTGCCCCTATAACTTTTGCCAAGAGGTAATGGGGAATCAACAGAAGCCTGATGGAAGCACAGAAGAAGAAGAGAGCTGAGACTCAAGCCCCTCCCAAGCAAGTTGATGAGGAAGTTGTTACAAGGCCTACCCCTGCTACCAAAGAGGTGGTTCCGGAGCCTGTCACTACCACTGCTGCAGCAGCCCCCACATCCCCCCCACCTGTTACTCTAGGATCCCCTATCCTGACAACATCTCCTACCCCTACTCCATCTCTCTCTCACCCTCCTCTGTCTTCATTATCCATGCCCCTTCCCCTTTCTCCTGTGATTGGTACCTGGGAGGCCACCACCCCCCATGTCAGCCCCTCACCATCCCCTACCCTACCTCAATACACAGCCCCAATACCCCATCATCTTCACATAAACCTGACAGCCCTCCACTCATTTCCTATAAGAAAAGGAAAACCACTGCGCCAACCCCCACCATCTCCCAGACACCACCCACAATCCCTTTTATCCCCACTGACACACCTCACATTGAAGAAGACACCACTCCTGCCATGCCTACTACATCCTCATTTACAGACATAGACCTAAACCTTAACACAACCACAGGATTCCAAGCCTTTATGGCTAGTTTCCTTGACACCATGCCCACCCTCTACACCCCCCTCCTGGACTCTCCAACTACATCACCACATCACTCACTAGAACCCCACTCTCCCCCTCATTCCACTTTCCATCATGCCCCTTCCTCCCCTTTTCAACCTGTTCCATCCTCTACCCCATCTCAACCTCCCAACCCAGACACACTTACACTTATCCTTTCCTTCATCCAAGACATCCAATCCCAAATATCCACCACAACACACACACATGACTAGATGCAAACTGAACTCACATCCATTAAATCTACATTTCACACATTAACCAACCCACCCATCCCTCAACAATCCACTCAAACCCCCCTGGTCCTTTCCCCTCCTAGCCCTGTCCCCACAACCCAACCATTCTCTTTCATACCTTTCACTATTCCCTTTTTCCCTCCACCATCACCCCCTACTCCTAGTGAGCCTCCCTCATTTTCTTTCCCCCCCATGCCTTCAATCTCACCTCTTATCCTATCCCCTCCAACATTCACTTGCAAATAGACCCAAACAGACCCAGAACCTGTTACCCTCCCCCAACAACTAGACTTACCCACTGATAACTCCACTTCCCCCACCCAGGACCAATCACATTTTTCTCCTTCCACTTCCTCTCTTCCTATCGCACCCAAACACTCCTTTTACATCCCTCCCTACCTCACCATCCTCCATGCCATGAGAGACAATCCCTACCTTAGGAGGGATGTCCTGAGGGGCATGGCCCAACTTAGGGAGCCCATTGAGACCCCTCTACTACAGCAGCTTAGTGAAATTAAGGAAGCCCACAAAAAGTAATTACTGGGTATTTCACTTGGGTGGAAGAACATCTTGGAGGCCTATGAGAAGGCAAAGACCATGGCTGCTTATCATTAGATGAATTTGGAGCTGGAGAAGGCAAACACTAATGTGGAGAGGATGAAGGCTAGGATGTTTGAAAAGAGACTCAACAATGCCCAGGAAATCTTCCGACTCCAAAAGGAAATCCATGAAACTGACCTCCTCAAAGCCAAAATCCAGATAGCCTCTTTGGAAGCCGCATTGGTTGTCGCTCTGCACTCAGCCCACCCCACTCTACTCATGCATGCGAACACAGACTAAACCTTCTCAAACCCCAGCTGCCCAGTCTGAGGAGGCACAACCACCTGGCCAGCCAGATAAAGGGAAGTCTCCTACTGCACCCCCTACTGAGAAGCATCAGCCTACCCAACTCCTGCTGCACATCCTACTAAGTAAACTTATCCTAACCAGAGGAAAGTCACTGCTAAGAGGATTGCTTTCACAGCAGCCTCTATCAAAATTGGTAAAGAGCCAGCTACCCAGAATGAGGACGCAATACCCCCTGGCCAGCCAGATAAAGGGAAGTCCCCAGTAGCCCCCACTGAGCAAGACAAAGGAAAATCCCCTATGATCCCTCAAGAACCCAAAACCAAAAAATTGAGGGTGAGGGCACCAAAAGCTCTAACCATGAAGAAACCACCTGCTCAACCAAAAAAACCAAGGCAGCCAAAGAAAAAGAGTCCAACTGAGAAGCAAGCAAGGAAGAAAAAGGACAAAGCTGCACTTAGGAAACATGCACAAAAGATGGGTTGGGACTGGTTCACAGACTCGGATTCTGATTCCTCGTCCTCTTAACCTAGATTGTACGTAGGCTTTTCTTTCCTTTCCACTTCTTTTCCTGTCATTGTAATTACAGCTGTACACTTTTTTCTCAGCTAATGGAATTTCTTTTTGTATATTGCTTTGTGTATATTGTCTATGTGTGTTTACCTTTTTGTTCCTGACTATTACCCTGCACTTTCTCACCTTTGAACCAGTGAGGACACTGCTCCTCATGGTTTGGGGGTGTGACAGGGTAGATCTACCAACAGAATAGTTACCTTTAGTGCAGTAGTGGTGCTATAATTGGGATGAATAAAGTTAATTTTCACTTAATTTGCTGCAATGAGGAAATATGTGAAAATATTAAAATATTTTTGCAGACATTTTGAAACCTAAAATTTTAAAAACTTAGCACCACCATGAAGCTAACATCAGAAAATTTTTAGATAGTACTTAGTGAACCTAAGAGGAGAGAAACAGGTGAAAATACACCCTATGGGTTAATTTGAAGACCATACCTAATGAGATTTGGGCCCATCATTTTCTTTTGAAGAGTGTTTTTAGCATTATTTATGCTCGAAGGACTGATTGAGTCAAGACCTTTTCACTAGAAGTTAGGCACCTCCAAATCAAAACTGATTGACAGCACTCATGATACTAAGGAAATGATCCAAGGCCCTCATTTGGATAGTTTGAGCTTGAAAACCCAACCTTTTAAAACTACCCTTTGGTATACACTCTTTGAGCCTCAGAAAGTCCTATTCTTCTTTAACAAACAGCAGAGTACTTGCACCTTAACCTCTTGACCTGATTCAGCCTCACCCTCACTCTGAGATTTCAGAAGGTAAAGGAGGAGTTAAAGACAGTGAGAGTGGTCCAACATTTAGTGGAAGGTGAAGAAAAGCAACTTATGAACAACAGTATATCAATGGTATTTGTGTGGCAGTTCATCATAAAAATCATAAAAATATTGAATAAAAATAAAAAGAGCAAAAGAAAGAGAAGTCTAGAGAAGAGCATCATCTGAAAATTGAAAAGAAGAGGAGAAGCTGGCCACTTTGATTCTAGAATATATTAAGTAAGATGAAGTTTTTCTGAAATGAACGTTGTGAAGTCATGAATCACTCCTTACCTTGCTGATTTCTTAATTTTGATTCCCTTTTTACCCCTTGATTCTTTATATCCCTCACATATTAGCCACATTACAACCCATTCAAAAAGACCTTGTAGATCCAAAGTGAAATGAGCTCTCATGTGGAGATGAGGAGTTGTTCAATCTATGGTGAAAAGTCATGAGGATGTCAGAAATTAGAAGCTTTCCCTATGCTCATGCTTGCAGGTTCATTTGGGGTCTGTAACTGCTCTTGAGCTATTTTGAATGTGAACACCCTCAGATTGCCAATGTTGAGAGATAGTCCTGGTGAGAATTGAGTCTGAATTTAAACCTCATTGGGGTTGTATCCAACCTGATTTTTGAATTTAAGGCAAGCTTAGTACTGATTTTTACACATTGAATTTCTAATGTAAAATGAATGGTGGTGATGCAAACACATGCTAATTTTGAGTTTTAAATGGCCTGCATTACTGCTGCAGTTTCCTCTAAGTGTTAAAGAAGGGGTGTGGATTGATGCTTTATTCATTGAAATTTATTTTGCCAGTGACTGCACCATTGTTAACTATTTTTCTTGAGAAGTTTGTGGGTAACTTCATTGAAAACCCTCAGGAGACTTCACTCCTCCACTAGGGATCACCTAGGGGTTTAAAAGGCTTGGTACATATGCTAAATGTACCCGTGATCCCTACGAAAGTGGCATTTAATTAATTAAAGCTTTGCTAAGGGACTAGCAAATGTTAGGTTTGGGGGTGTGTTAAGACCAGAAAAGTACCACTTTTCACCCATTAACTTAGTCTCGGTTAGACCCTTAGTCATTTATTAAATGTGTGTTAAGCCCATTTTGTAGGTAATAAGTAGCAGCTGCAGATAAGTCCCTAACCATGCCAAGAAGCTTACTTTTGCCTCAGAAGTGCCTCAGGAGAAAGGAAGTTAGACCCAGACAGAGAACTGGCTGCAGCATAGGCACAACAAAGCAGCAACAAGCTAAGAAGTGAGCCTCACGCAGATGTCGCAGGGTTCAATTGAATCAGAAAGAACACTTCACGCAGTTATCGCGAGTTTCTGAAGGCAGCACACCAACTGGTCATGTTGTTCTCGCGCAGATTGAAGACAGAAGGGATTAAAAAGCATACTTCGTGCAGTTCTCGCGAAGCTCAGTTGGAAGCTCTCATGCAATCTCGCGCAGCTCAAGAAAGGAGCCTTTAATCTTCACGTGATTCACTGAGGAGAGAGAGCTCCAGGCATTCCTGCGCGCAGCTGTCGCACAGTGGCCACGGGATACAGACCTTCAGGGAACTGCTCATGCGATCCAGAGGTCTATGCACCCTGCTTCTTCGCGAGGATCCCTGCACGATTCACCAAGGAACGAATCGTGCACCATATTCCCGCGCCACTCAAATGGAAAGCGCAGTCCCGCGACAACCAGAGCAATCCCGCGATGACCAAATTATCAATCTTGCGACTGCAAGAGCTTCAATTCAATTCAATCCCATGACGCCCATTCTATCACGCGACAAGACCTGAAAATCCTTGCTACCTAGCGAGGCTCAGGATCTTAACTTCTCCCCACTTTTGCAGGGCAATTTGGGAACTTTCAACAACTAGGGCACGCACTCCAATGCTCCAATCTCCATGCACACGCCTCGAGGCATCCAAGGAATAAAAATGAGCCACAATTGCATTGATAAAATTAGGGTTTTCTTATCCCTAATGCTCCCACAACTGACTGCTAAATAAGCCTAAGCCTAGTTTAGGTTTAAAGGACTTCTGTACTCCTTTTGGAATCAGCTATAGAATTCTAATAGGCTAAGGTTAGGGTTTAGGTAGCTTCTTTTTCCCTTTTCTTCTCTCTATAGTCCAGTACTTACTGGCTATACCTTTGTATGATTATTTGGAATAGTTTTAATGGAGTTTTATAATAGGATCTGCATGTATGGGATTGAATTTTGAGGGTTGTTCTGTACAAGACTGCTGCATTGAGATCCTCCATTGCTATGTTGCATTGTAAGTAATGGATGATTGTTTTTAAAGGATTTATTTAGATCCAAGTGCCCTGTGTGTCCAGGTTAGGCACATTGCAGGCCTATGCCCCACCATAGGATCCACTAAATCTGAATCCCCATGGGAGCCTGTGCTGATAGCCTTGTGAACATGGTGGTGGCAGCAATCTTCTTGTTCTGCCTCAGATCTTTGTGAGGAGGATAGGCTCTGTGGATAGTCTGTGACCATTCAAGTGGACAGGTTATAGCCCTAGGGTGAGGCCAATCCACAGATCTAAGACAGATTCTTTTTCTCTGCACTTGTGCTTGTAGCCTTGTGAGAGATTGTGCAGAGACAGACTCCCCTGTATTTGTATAGACCCACTATCAGATGGCAGATCTGATTTGGCTGTAGAGATTGTAGGCTTGTGTCTGGCTCACTGCTGTCTCTCTAAAGTAGTGAACAACTAGACCTAAAGCTAGTACTCAAACTCTTGCTGGTCCTGTGTGTCCAAGCTAGTGCACATTGTAGGCCTAGCCCCACACACATAACTTTAGAGGTTGAGGTTCCTATGGATTCTTGAGCTGGTAGCCTGGATGAAGTAGTGCCTACAATGATAAACTTGTTCTTACCCATCTCTGGACTGTGGTTCCCCTATTGGATAGTCTGTGACTATTTAAGTGGACAGGTTATAGCCATAAGGGATTGGATCATGGCACAGGGGTGAGTTGGATCCTTTCTCCTCTTTAGTGATAATGTAGCCATTGGACAGGATTTCTACAGCAGTAGATCTGAGTCTGAATTATAAGACCCATCAGATCTGTACCTAATAGCTTACTTCTCACCCTTTTATATTTATTTTCTCACACTTCATCATTCTTCTCAACCATTTCTGTAGTTTAGGCATTAGGTTATCTTAGGATTTAGACAATAGTGACCTTAAATCCCCTTCCATTTAGGATTGCCAGATCTGTAGCCAGATCTGGAGGGCCTACTGAAGATAGCTCCCTTGGAGCTTTAGATCAACTTTCCCTGTGGGATAAACTCTTACTTATTAAAACTTGCTACAACAAGCCCTGTATCTTGCAGGTCTGTGTATTTTTAGATTTGTTGCTCTATAGTTTTCAATCCACCTTTAATTCAGTTTCACTAACACATTCTTATCACTATTTTCAATAAAGTTAGCAGCAAGCATCTAAAATACCTTAACAAGTTTTTGGCGTCGTTGCCTGCGGGTCAAAATTAGATGCGTACTTGAACCCCCGTGGACCCAAGGTCCGATATGCACCAGAGGTAGCCCATATTGAACAATCCCAAAGCTGGGGAGGTTGCCGCGGCAACACATAGTGCTTGCCGCGGCAAGCCACTCAACAGAGTGTTTTGCCACAGCAACCCCTTGAGGTTGCCGCGGCAAGCATGGCTTGCCGGGCTTTAGGTTGTGCTTCTTTTGGTGATTCCTTGCTGTTTCCCTTATTTTGCTATATATAAATATATGTAATATTTTATGTGTACATGTTTAACAGATTTTCTATATTAATTTATAGCTATAGTGTTTGTAACTCTATAGTTTATAGCATTTATAGATTTATAGATCTATAATTTCAACTACGTCTTTGATGACTATCCGGAGTGCAGAAATCTGCACTCCATAGTTTCTTTGTAGATATATATATATACCTATATATATATATATATATATATATATATATATAGATACCTCCGTGTATAAGGTCAGCAATTTTAAAACTCCAATATGAAATTTCCTAAACTCTATAATTTCAGCCGAGTTACTATACAGCTTTGAAGTATAGAAATTTGCACTCGGCTGCAAGTATACATGTTGAATTTAAAGTGTAAGTTCAACGTCGTTGCTATGATGATCCTTTAGTTTAAATGAACTTGATAGCATACCTTTTGGTGAATGGTGTCTATTGAATTGAGGTTGATCGTTTTTGCTGGTTCGACTGGTTCGACAAATCAGAACCGAATTTACGTGACCGAGATCTTGAACATCGAGAGCATAACAGCCATGCCTCTCTATAATTTCTTGATATGCCGGTTAGATTCTCAGGTTTTTGTTTTCAGGATCGGATAGCTATACTTTCATCCAAAGTTGAAGGCAAACAGATGCAGGTTCCTTGGTGAAAGTCTTTATAATGGCTACTTGACCTTGCGTGCATGCGCATTTAGTATGACTCAAGTGAGTCGTGTACACTTGAAGGCATGCAAGTAGCTTTCAAGCTACCCGAGATAAGCTTCCCTGTTAATCCCACACTATATAGTAGTGTATTGCTGAATAAAACAAACAAAGCACTTTTGCTTTTGATTTTGTTTTATACTTGACAAATAAAACAAAAGCCTGGCTTTTAATAGTAAAGCCATCCATTGCAACCTGTTTACTTCGTTTATGTGTTTGTGGTCTTGCATATGTGAATAGTTGTATATTATATCTATAACAAAGAACAAAAATGACAACTAGTTTCTATAGTAGCTTGTTGTTAGCTGTTTGCAAGTAAGCATTGTATTTGCTAGATACTTATACATGGATTATTTATCTATATCTCTATAGCCAATGAAATCCAAACGGTTTTACTTGATGGTATTTACAGATTGAACTGAACCTGGAGCAATACGACGTAGTGTTTCGGTTCGAGAATCGTTACATTCTCCCCTATTTTAGGAATTTTCGTCCTCGAAAATAAACCGGGACTATCGAGGTAACATATAAATGTCACAATAGTGAATAGTAAAGCTGCAGTGGTCATATATGTGGTGTTTTACTCACTAAATTTATCACAAGACAAGAGAAACAGACTAAACCACAATTCAATTATATCTGTGAGAAATTTTGGAATTAACCACTCATGTGGCACCTGATTTCAGTTATTTCTATTCCATGTGTCTCTATGAATATGGTTTTATTTTTATTCCTTGTGGCATCTGACGAGGAGCATTAACAAAGTAATATGGATGCTCATATGAACCTTCGACTATTCATATATAAATACTAAATTGAACCTTAGACCATTCATTTAAGACAAAATTGAAATGAAAACAAGAGAATTACACTTTAAGATTTACTTATACCATAGAGGACTACAATATGAGGAGCAAATTGTTCAATTTAAACAAAACATGTAGTATCATACATACATCAGTATCATACACACATCAGAATTTCTACAATCATTTTAGATATATAATAGCTAAGTTATCATAATAAGGCTTGCTGATTTGAGATTAATTCAAGTAAATATAAACTATAATGTAGTACATAAACTATGATTAATATTTTACCAGGCTGAGGATCTGTTTGCTGTTGGCCCGTTGAAGATGTACCAGCTTCCTGTTGTTGTTGTTGGAAGTCTTGCTGGAATTCCGGGACCAATAATGCTGCGTTGCGGGTATATTGGGAGACATAGTTGCGCGCCCGCCCAATGTAGGGGTTTGCAGCAGTTTAAAAAGTATGCTCCATCATGATATTCGTCGCTTCTTCAACATAATCGATACGTTGATGGAGCATCTAGTGATTTCGATAAAGATTATCGAATTGTAGGAGGGTTTGCTCATGGTTTTCACGCATGAGCTGAACAAGGTCGGCAATGGTGTAGGTCCCTTGAGCCGGAGGGACTGAATCGAGTTAAGGTTGGGTTTGCGGTTGAGGAGGGACGGGGATTTCTTGGGGTATTTCTGGTTGGACTTGGGGAGGACGACGAATTTGTTTTGCTTGGCGGTTATTTACTGCCTGAAAAGAGCGTTGATAAATATTTCTCCAAATTGCTGGGCTAAAGACCCGCATGTTATCGGTGCGGACCTCTTCGCCAACCGGGATTTGATAGGGGATAAGATTGACACTATCAAAGTGTCCTTCAAACATGCGAGATATCAGTCTAGGGAAGGGGCAAGAAGGCATGGAAGGTGACACGGTGCTTTGTGGTGCTCATTGGCATACTTGATGCCTTCCCAAACCACCCTAGGAGCATTTATCCATCGTCCTTTATAGACGGCAAAAAGAGCTTGCAAGAGAGCATCTCGGCGCTCTCTTTCATGCTGCATGGGGTACAAATTATATCAAAATATACAATCCAAAAACCACATCCGTTGTGGTAACTGGCTGCGACGTACGGCAAGGCTATGGTCAGAAGCAGTCTGACCATTAGTCATTTTTGAGCTGATGTGGTGAAATTTCACATCCCTCTGCCGGGGTATTTGTAGTCCAGAAGTGGCGTCATAGTCAGCATTATAGTCCATCGCTTTCGCTATGTGTAGAATATTGGAATAAAATTTACGACCATCAATTTCGGTCTGTAATTGACCAACAGTGGGGGTGACGACCAAATTTTGGTAAAATAATCGGACTAACCGGGGGTAAAATTGGTTATGGAACGGTTGATACAAAGCACTTAACTGTGCCTATTCGATATAGCGAAGTGACCATGCAGTCTGGTCATTTGGGGTTAGAAGTTTATCGTCCACTATCCATTCTGATTCCATCGCTTTCGCAGCCCACCACGGAATGGGCTGTTCCGACGCTTCAGGTGGATGGATTGGCTCAGGTAAGGAAAAAGAAGGGCCTTTGCCCTTTTCTTGAGCCGAGGACTTCGGGGGTTTAGACACGCCTATTTTTCTAGGAGGCATGGTGCAATCTAAAAGACAATAAAAGACAATAAAACAGACAAGAGGAATGAGGTTTGATTTGTTTTACCTCAACAGAAATCGGTCGAAAATGAGAGTAACTCAGCAAATAGAATGCTTTGTTGAGGAGATCAAGTAAATACAGCGGTTATGGTTCTAATTGGAAGGTGTGCATGCATGAATCCTTGCTTGGAGGGTTGAAGAACATGCTCTCAACCGGTTTCCTTAACTGAAAATAATAGAAAGGGGGGTTTCGGACCCACCACATACGAACAGAGTTGCCGTGACAACTCTTTAAGCTTGCCGCGGCAACACTTAACCCTTGCCGCGGCAAGGAGGTTCAGATGGTGAATGGCCCGAATTTCGGGGCTTCCGAGATGTGGTGTCCTATTTTTTTTATACTTGTGTATTCTTAACAGTTAGGGGGTCTGTAGAAAAATATTGGTTGGCATTTTTGATGTATTTTTCTATATAAAAATATTTTATTTTGATGAAATTTAAGTCATTTTACAATATTGTGTATGAAAAGATTATAAAACTATTATATTAGCCCATCAATGGCCTTGTAACACTCAATTGTGTTATGTGGCAGAAATCTGGAATACACCTGTGCTTAGGTGTCGCTATTTCCATCAGTATTTAGAAACCTTATGGTGAATAATCTTATAATTTGATTTTTATAATAATTTTAATGTCAATGTCAAATCAAATTCTCATGCTACATCAAATTTTTGTTATTTCAATTTATTTGTAGTAGAGTTTCTTGTTTGTTGGTGCAGGGTGCTTTTACAAACTATTTACACTAACGTTATAATCTAAGCAATCAAAATTCATTTGACTAAGTATAGTTATAATGTACATGGATTTGAAGTGCGTACCTTATGTAAATAATTGAGGGTATTGAACACGAATATCAGCTTCGCGCTCCCAGGTAGCTTCATGCGACCTATGATTTTTCCATTGGATCAACACAAGTGGAATCCGTTTTGTTCTTAGAATTTGATTTCTGTGGTCCAAAATCTGACCTGGTTCTTCAGTTACCGTTGGATCTTCTTGGATACCCAATGGTTGAAAATACAACACATGCGTCGGGTCACTGACGTATTTTCTCAGCATCAATACATGAAATACGTCGTGAATTCCTGCCAGGTGCAGAGGTAACGCGAGTCAATATGCTACTTCTCCTACTCTGCCCAATATAGGGAATGGTCTAACATAACAAGGACTTAGCTTGCCTCGTTTCTCGAACCGCATCACGCCTTTAGTCGGAGAGATTTTTATAAAGACGTGCTCGCCAATCTGTATATTATTTCATCAGCCTAATAATATAGTTTGAGATCAGCGTAACTCTTTTGTCGACTCTGAGCATTCTTCAATCGTTCCCGAATAACGTGAACAACTGCATTGGTGCTTTCTATCAGGTCAAGGCCTAAAATCAATCGCTCTCCAGTTTCTTCCCAGTTAATCAAAGATTTACATCGGCGTCCATACAGTGCTTCAAATGGTGCCATATCGATGCTTGACTGGAAACTGTTATTGTATGCGAATTCGATCAGGGGTAAGTGTTTATCCCATGATCCTTGAAAATTGAGCATACATGCCCTTAATATGTCTTCAATCACTTGATTAATCCTCTCCGTCTGCCCGTCGGTCTGAGGATGAAATGTTGTACTGAAGTCTAACTTGGAACCCATACCTTCTTGGAAACTTTGCCAAAATCGAGAAGTGTATAAAGGATCTCGATCTGGCACAATGCTTACAGGTATCCCATGTAGTCATACAATCTCTCTCAGATAGAGTTCGGCTAGTTTTGATGCTGTATATCACGTACTATAAGGTAAGAAATTCGTCGATTTGGTGAGACGATCAACAATCACCCAAATGGCGTTGTAACCCTTCTGAGTACGGGGCAAACCAAGAATGAAGTCCATGGAAATATTCTCCCATTTCCACTCTAGAATAGGCAATGGTTGTAGCAGACCAGCAGGATGTTTGTGCTCGACCTTTACTTGTTGACATGTCAAACACTTTGCAACATATTCTGCTACATCACGTTTTAGACCGTTCCACCAAAACATTTGTTTAAGATCCTGGTACATCTTGGTGCTACCAGGGTGAATAACATATGCTGACTTGTGAGCTTCTTCGAGGATATCTTGACGTAAAGCATGATCATCAGGGACACATACTTGTCCTCGAAATAATAATGACCCATCCTCTTTGATTGAGAATTCTGGCTGTAGCCCACTTTGTATCCCTTGTCGGATGGAAATAAGCTCTACATCTTGTATCTGAAGCTCTCTGATCCTATCGAAAAGTGGAGCTCGGATCATTACTGTAGCAAGTAAACCTCCATTTGCTGTTGCTCGAAGAGTGGCACTCGATGATACAATATCATTGAGTAGTTTCCATCTTTGTAATCTTGTCACAAGATGAGATAGCTGAGCGGAGGATTTACGGCTAAGTGCATCTGCTACAACATTGGCTTTACCAGGATGGTAATGAATCGAACAGCCGTAGTCTTTCAAGAATTCCATCCACCTTCTCTGTCTCAAATTTAACTCTTTCTGAGTGAAGAGATATTTAAGACTTTTGTGATCGGTGAAGATCTCGAAGGTTTCACCGTACAGATAGTGTCTGCAGATTTTTAATGCGAAGATGACCGCTGCTAATTCCAGGTCATGAGTGGGATAATTCTTCTCGTGATCTTTCAATTGACGAGAACCATACACAATTACATGTTCCCATTGGTTCAATACACATCCTAATCCACTGTATGAGGCATCACTGAAGACAACATAGCCACCACTGCCAGATGGTAATGCTAGAACAGGTGCGGAAGTAAGTCTTCTTTTCAATTCTTGGAAACCTTATTCGCATGCCTCATTCCACTCGAATTTCACATTCTTTCAAGTGAGCTGCGTGAGTGGTCCAGCAAGTCATGAAAAACCTTCAACGAAGCATCGATAATAACCTGTAAGACCTAGAAAACTTTTGATCTCGGTTACTGTCTGTGTCTGCTTCCACTGTACTACCGCTTCAATCTTTGCAGGATCAACCGTGATACCTGCTTCAGATATAATATGCCCCAGAAAACTGACTTGATTCAACCAGAAGTTGCATTTACTGAATTTAGCATACAATTGGGAATCTCTCAGTGTTTGCAATGCCAGACGCAGATGATCTTCATGCTCTGTCTTTGTCTTGGAATAAATAAGTAAATCGTCGATGAATACCACGATACACAAATCAAGATAAGGTTTGAAGACTCTATTCATCAGGTCCATAAATGCAGTAGGTGCATTGGTCAAACCAAAGGGCATGACTAGAAACTCGTAGTGACCATAACGTGTTCGAAAAGCGTTCTTCGAAATATCTTCAACTTTTACCTTCATCTGGTGATAACCTGATCGTAGATCAATTTTTGAAAAGAATCGCGCTCCTTGTAACTGATCAAAGAGATCGTCGATTTGAGGAAGCGAAAATCTATTCTTGATCGTCAGTTTATTAAGTTGGCGATAATCAATGCAGAGACGCATTGAACCGTCCTTTTTCACGAATAACACCGGTGCGCCCCATGGAGACACACTCGGTCTGATAAAGCCTTTATCAAGAAGCTCTTGTAATTGCTCCTTGAGTTCTTTCAACTTTGCCGGCGCCATTCTGTATGGTGCTTTTGATACTGGGTCGGTACCTGGAGCTAA
The DNA here is from genome assembly GCA_021018995.1 of Chloranthus sessilifolius. Lineage (NCBI taxonomy): Eukaryota > Viridiplantae > Streptophyta > Magnoliopsida > Chloranthales > Chloranthaceae > Chloranthus > Chloranthus sessilifolius. The sequence goes on along the minus strand of CM037592.1, from coordinate 28,990,012 downwards.
CTCAATTACGAATTCAACTTCTTTGTCAGGTGGTAGTCCTGGCAACTCATTAGGAAACACGTCAGGATATTCACAAGCAATAGGTACATTTGAAAGTGAAATTTCCTTCTTTTTTTGCTCATCACTTTGTATTAAAGCAATATACCCTTGAGCACCATCATCAAGCAATTGTCGTGCTTGAATTGCAGATATCAACGAAAGATTCGTTGTCGGTACGCCATAAAATTTAGCTGATACCTTCTTTTGTGGGCGAAAGGAGACAATCTTCTTGCGACAGTCAACATTTGCATGGTGAGTGAACAACCAATCCATGCCAAGGATCACGTCGTATCCTTGCATCAGTAATAAGATCAAATCAGCTATCGCTTCATATCCCCAATAATCCTTGATGGAAATGATAATTGACCGGTATACTTTGTCAGTCATGATAAATTGTCCAGTCGGAAGTGTAACATCGAGAATAAAGTCGAGAGGTTCTGGAATACCTCCTAACTTCTTCAACTTTTCACTAAACTGGGGTGTAACAAATGAGTGTGTAGATTCGGGATCTATCAAGACTCGTGCATCGTAACACAAATAAGCATCTTTTAGATACAATTGTAAGATACCTAAGGTATACAAATTAGTGTTAGCTAGATTACTTATAAGTATTAAATAATATAATAATATATTACTGGAGGAATTTAGAATGTAATATTCCTAATTTACGATATGCACCTTCTCTATCTAAAATATTCATTAATTGAAATTTAATAATATAAAAATAATGGACAACCATACCTTGAATGATATCATGGCTAGTTCTCGCATCTATTGCAGTAACAGTGTAAGCTCGGCCTTGTATCATAGGTCGTGCCGATCATAACACGGGTCCTGCCTTTGCTGCTATTCTGACCATTTTCGGGCATTCTCTGATCCGATGTCCCATCTTACCACATCAAAAACATGCACCAGAAGCTTTACGACACTCATCGGTCTTGTGTGCCTTCCCACATTTCCCACAAATATCTTTGGAGGCAACTGATGAAGCCGTATAAGATCCCGTGCGAGATCCTGTCGGTCGTGCTTGAGAAAACCTAGACGTACTTCGAGCTGCTGAAAAAGATGGATTCTGAACACGTGGAATCCTTGGTGGTGCGGAGAACATCGATGGATTATAAGGTCGTGCATATGCTCCTGCAGTTGGTTGAAAAGCGGTCTGTCCTTGGAATCGTGGTTGCTTAGTAATTTGACCCGCACTATAGGACTGTGGAGCTTTCCTGGCCTTCTGCTTTTCATCTCTCCTTTTGAACATGGTGTCCACATCAGTTTCTGCTATTAATGCCAATTTCATCACATGAGCATAAGTCGTCGCCTGAAACAACGAAATGCGCTCTTTGATAAGAGGTTTCAAACCTGTACCTCGAGCTTATACCTCTCAGGTGCTGGAAAATATTTTTCATTAAAGGCCTCAGTGGATTCTGCCCATGTCCATGGTACACTAGGTATCCGTGTTCTTTCAACAGATTGTCACCATGGCTCTGCCTCACTCTCCAGTTTGTACGCTGCCCAACTGACTTTCTCTTCTTCGGTATAAGTGACTCTCTGCAACACTTTTTTGATCTGTGTTAACCATTTCTCAGCCTCCATTGGGTCATGCTGACCGTAGAAACTTGGTGGTCGAAGTCGAATAAAGTTCATAAAATCCTCGGGACGTCGAACAGCAAGCATGGCCATAGTGTTTACCATGGTCTCCATCAACTGCGGATGGTGTCCTGCATTTTGTTCCACACCATGAACACTTCCCATCGATGGAGTATTTATAACTGGCGAAGGATGCTCTGTAACATTCTCCATTGTCGTTCGACTTTTAGCCAGATGGACATTTTCACCACTTCCCGAAGCAATGTCATGCTCATATCCGTCTACCGGAATAACATTTGGCCCAGTACGATGAGGCAACGGTGGTCTACCTCTGCCTCTTCCACGACGCGAAGGCATCGTAACCTATTTCAAATAAAAGTTAATCAGACCTACAACTCAATCTAACTCCAATCTCTATTCTATTAACATATATTTTACCATATTTTTATATGTCAGAGTTCAGTCTCCAATGACTTAACGCCAGGAGCTCGGATACCACCTGTGACAGCCTGACGTTTCTCAGTCTCTCAACTAGGAAAGGTCGCGCCATCGGATCACCTGATATGATCCTTTCATCAAGGGGTTCCTTATTTTACATCAAAGTGTTATAAAATACGGAAGCAATGTGCTTAAACTCTGACAAATAACTAAGATGGTAAAATAACTGCTAAATAGAACTAAAATATGCGATAAACAGAAGTCATGTATCTGATGTATAGCTTTTCACCGATGACGGCCACCCGTCATCAAAACAGTGAAAAGAGACCTATACATGCACACAACATCTCCTCAGAAATCTAAAACCAACATATATCATTTATACAGACCAAAATATCTTTTTCCTTTCTCTCTCTCTCTCCCAATGCCCCATATCCCAAACAACAAACCTAACTACGGGAAGAACTCTTCTGGGAAGTCGTCTTCCTCATCGTCGTCGTCCTCGTCGTCTCCTTCCCCCTCCTCCGGCACGTATGTAGGGTCAGCCGCGTGCTCAGGGTCAGGCTCTGCAGCTAAGACAATTAAGTCGAGGAATGAGCTATCATCCACAGCTCAGTAGAGAATAGTGCATTGTATTCTATATTGACAGTTTATCATTTATTTTCATAGAGAAACATAAAATAATCCATTATGCTGACATGCTGTACATATGTTGTAAATATGCATGGTATAACAAGTGTGAGAAGAAAACTGAACTAAAGATACATGCTCGCGAAAATAGGATATCAACAAGGTCAAGCTCCCGAGTTAGCGGGATCACTTGTCAAGCTCCCGAGTTAGCAGAATCACTTGGACTAGAATATGTCAAGCTCCCGAGTTAGCGGGATCACTTGGACTAGAATATGGCAAGCTCCCAAGTTAGCGGGATCACTTGACTCAAGAATTTCAAGTTCCCAAGTTCGCGGGATCACTTGATTAACACTGAAGCAATAACGTGTCAAAAACATTAAATTTAACATGGTCTGAGTACTGACTCACTTAGATTGACCAAGAAATGTTTGCATGTATGGCTTATGATGCGAGGTATTAAAAACTGTCACAGCTAGATAATAGCATTAAGTTGCTAACTTACTTTCCAGATGCTCTTGATACATTATTGATGTTAAATATATATAATATTTCTTTTCTTATCAGATTAATAGTAACTCAATAGCAATTTAAGTTTATTTATTTCCTATCCAATCAAGCTTATCAGCTCAAATATCAAAGAGTCAGATTTTTCTACCATTATTCTTATTAGTGCAGACCTGCATGTTGCTCAAAGTTTCTATGAAAACTATGTGACATAATATATCATTATAAAATAGCAACACAGATTCCCTACCTGTGTGCGTCAAGTCTTACATGTACGATCGTCGGTGCTCAGTCACGTATTCGAGATCATTATGCACTTTCATTTCTCCAAATATTGGTTAAGTGCTCCATGTGGCACCAAATCTAAGAAAATAGATTTATTTGTTTTAAAAACTAAAGTCTATAGGTGATACACAGTGCACTAAAAGTTTATTAGATGCGTACTTGAACCCCCGTGGACCCAAGGTCCGATTTGCACCAGAGATAGCCCATACTGCACAATCCCAAAGCTGGGGAGTTTGTCGCGGCAACACATAGTGCTTGCTGCGGCAAGCCACTCGGCAGAGTGTTTTGCCATGGCAACCCTTGAGGTTGCCGCGGCAAGCATGGCTTGCCGGGCTTTAGGTTGTGCTTCTTCTTTTGGTGATTCCTTGCTGTTTCCCTTATTTTGCTATATATAAATATATGTAATATATTCTGTGTACATGTTTAACAGATTTTCTATATTAATTTATAGCTGTAGGTTTATAACTCTATAGTTTATAGCATTTATAGATTTATAGATCTATAATTTCAACTAGGTCTTTGATGACTATCCGGAGTGCACAAATCTGCACTCCATAGTTTCTTTGTAGATATATATATATATAGATACCTCCGTGTATAAGGTCGGCAATTTTAAAACTCCAATCTGAAATTTCCTAAACTCTATAATTTCAGCCGAGTTACTATACAGCTTTGAAGTACAGAAATTTGCACTCGGCTGCAAGTATACATGTTGAATTTAAAGTGTAAGTTCAACGTCGTTGCTATGATGATCCTTTAGTTTAAATGAACTTGATAGCATACCTTTTGGTGAATGGTGTCTATTGAATTGAGGTTGATCGTTTTTGCTGGTTCGACTGGTTCGACAAATCAGAACCGAATTTACGTGACCGAGATCTTGAACATCGAGAGCATAACAGCCATGCCTCTCTATAATTTTCTGATATGCCGGTTAGATTCTCAGGTTTTTGTTTTTAGGATCGGATAGCTATACTTTCATCCAAAGTTGAAGGCAAACAGATGCAGGTTCCTTGGTGAAAGTCTTTATAATGGCTACTTGACCTTGCGTGCATGAGCATTTAGTATGACTCAAGTGAGTCGTGTACACTTGAAGGCATGCAAGTAGCTTACAAGCTACCCGAGATAAGTTTCCCTGTTAATCCCACACTATATAGTAGTGTATTGCTGAATAAAACAAACAAAGCACTTTTGCTTTTGATTTTGTTTTATACTTGACAAATAAAACAAAAGCCTTGCTTTTAATAGTAAAGCCATCCATTGCAACCTGCTTACTTCATTTATGTGTGTGTGGTCTTGCATATGTGAATAGTTGTATATTATATCTATAACAAAGAACAAAAACGACAACTAGTTTCTATAGTAGCCTATTGTTAGCTGTTTGCAAGTAAGCATTGTATTTGCTAGATACTTATACATGGATTATTTATCTATATCTCTATAGCCAATGAAATCCAAACGGTTTTACTTGATGGTATTTACAGATTGAACTGAACCTGGAGCAATGCGACGTAGTGTTCCGGTTCGAGAATCGTTACAGTAAGAGTTTGACTCACAGAGACCTGTGATCTAACAGGTACTAGATCTCCAGATCTGGCAATCCTAATCCTATTCTAAGTTAAAACTAAAGAAAACAGGGAAAAGAAAGAGAGTGTAGACACCCAAATTTGGCCCAAGGCCCGATCGACACATACTTAGAGAAGGGCGCACCCCTGAGCTTCCGAAAGCATTCTCAAAACCCATAGGAATCATCCCAAAACCCTTAGAAATCATCCCAACCCTTAGGAATCAACCCCAACCTTCCTGGACCTCTTAGAACCCGTCCTGGACCAGTTTCTGAACCTTCCTAAGCAATGGTTGGAAAGAGGAGTGCCAAATGTTATACAAACCTCTGATGGAGATTAATTATATACCATTAGAAATAGGACTTTTCCAGCTTTCCAACAAGCCAAGACTCTCCTCAATCAGAGTTGTATATCAAAAGTTATGACGATTTGAAAATCGGGCTATTTGACTCGATGTTGCCTGGCTCATGTATTACATGCGCCAAGACATTTTTTGTCCAAAAATGGCTTGGCACATCTAATACTTGTGCCAAGTATATGTGGAACCCCCTGTGGGCTCTGAACCTCCAGGCACTGTAGCTATGCTTGGCGCATCTAATACATGCGCCAGGCTTAGCTATAGTAATTGATGGTTTTTCACTCAAATTTCACTTTTGGGGTTTGACTTATTGATCATCTTAAAGTTTAGGATGGGTTTCATTAGGACTGTTGCACCCATATTTACCCTATTTGCAACCCTCTAGTCATTTGAAACCTCACCCTATCATCTACCATTGAACTTAATTCACACCTGTTTATGGTTTTGAAACCCTAGGAAACCTTAGATGCTAGGATTACCTAATTGCTAACCCTAATTAACCTCTAAGCACCCCCCTAACGGTCTCTTTTCCTATAAATAGAGAGGCACCCCCCCCTTGCAAATGGCTTGAAATTTTTCCCAAAAGAGAGAAAAGATTAAGAGAGACCTTTTCCCCCTTTGGTGCCCCAATCCCATATAAATTCCAGAATTGATCTTTGCCCTTGAAACCTCATTTTCCACTATCAATTCTGAGATTTAGCTAGAGCTACCCCCTAGCCTTCTTCCTCTACCTCTTAGCTACCAAGCCTTAGAGATTAGAACACATCTCCTAACCCGCTTGCTATCGAAAGATCACTGGGCGACGCTTTTATGCGAAGGACCACATCAGTCCTGTAAGGGCCCAAGAGCTCCGTCTCTCCCCTCTATTCCCCTACCTTCTTTGGCTTTTCCTCTATCCTAGAATTGAGACATTACGCTGCCCAAATTTCGGCAAGCGAGAAGGGCTCAATAGGATCGATGTGCCTTCGAGCAAGGGGAAGTGCCGCTCCTTTTCTTTTCTTTTTATATATAATTATATATATATATATTTATATATATTATATATACATCTAAATAGCCATCGTAAAGATCGGTTACCAGCGGGTTGGTCGGGTGCCTAACACCTTCCCAATCGATAACCGACGCCCCTACCTAAGAGCCTTTGGCATAGACCGGAATCAGAGTCATATTTTTGGTACTGCAGTGCTTATAATATTGATTTAGGTTTCTCGTGATACCAAAAGCTCCTGGTGGTGACTCTATATTTTTCACACGAGAGCATCGTCGCGACGGATGGTTAAAAATTCACGGTTGCACAGATGGCGACTCTACTGGGGATACTTTAGAGCTTCTATTTGAAGTTGGCCCTTTGTTTTTTGCATGTTTCTTTCTTATTTTTACTAACTTTTGTTATTTCTCTTTCATTTTTGTACTCACCCCTATGATTCTGTCAATTTTTACTTACCCCTATTTTTCTGTCATTTACACGCCTTAGCCGATTGACGAACCTACTTGAGCATTTTCTTTACTTTCATTTATTTTTCATCATTTACATGTCTTAGCCAATTGGCGGGCTTACTTACGCATTTAAATTTCGTCATTTACATGCCTTAACCGATTAGCGGGCTTACTTGCGTATTTAAATTCCGTCGTTTACACGCCTTAGCCGATTGGCGGGCCTGCTTGTGCATTGTTTTACGTTTAATCATATCCCATCAGTGGACATCGGCCAGTAGAGGCGGTACGATACCGTCCGTCACCCCCGATTTTTGAACATTAAGCAGACTCCCTTAAAATTGAAATTAAAATTGAACTAAGAGGGGGATTTAATTGAATTTTTGCAAGGGTAGAGTTTACAAGGGTTGGGAATTTTAAGCAGCGATATAAACACCCAATTCTTAGTACGATGACAGTCCCTAGTGGTAATGATTCAAAAAAGTACCACCCCATCCAGTATCTGAGAAGGCGCTTGTGCCAGAGGAATATAGGTTGGGGGACCTGATCATGTTACAAAGTTTAAAACCCTTGGGGAGAGCATTAGTAGTCCTGAATTGACCTTGTATCCCTAGGTTCGGTGAGGAGAGACCCGTTGCAACTAAGAGACCAGTCCTCGGAAGCATTGCTTCCAGGAAACCAATAGAAAAAGACCAATTTCAAGTTGTTGTTCTACTGTCAAAATTATTTGGCCCCACTGTTTATACCTGGCGCATGAAAAATACGCGCCAAGTTTAGTTTTTCTCAGAGTTACTATTATATGCGCCAAGCTTAATCTGACCTAATCTGGCCTGGCGCATGTAATACACACGCCAAGTCTAGACAGAATTGTGCAGCCCGAATCTGAGGCCTATCTCACCATCCCAAGTTCCCTGCTTAGTGGTTTAGCACCTCCGATAGGTCCCGCACTCTCCGACACCCAATACACCCTCGTCGATTAAAAGAGGCCACCCTCTTATTGACATTTTTTGAGGGATCGAGTTGTCGCATGGATTCCCGTGCCTTCACATAGATTAAGGGGTTTTCTCTTTGATTCTTATGAAGTGTATCGGGATCCCGTTGCGAAAAATATTTGAGGTACGAACGCCGCCCGAAACGGGAATTCCATGGCCCCGAAACTTATCCTAGAAGGATTCATTTGCTTTATCTAAAAAATCAAATTAAAAAAAAATCATCAAGAAAAATCAACAAACAAAAAATAGAGAACTTATGGTGCCGGTACAATGGTATCGCCTAATCCTCCGTCATCCCGTAGGAGGAAATTTTTTGGTCCCCACCTGAGGCATCCATACCCAACCCACCAACAAACCATGTCGTGGGTGGTTGATCCGGCTTATGGCGATCTTGATTGATCCCCGCAATGTTCCCCAACTCATTCCCACATGGAAGAAATCCCTATTCCCTTAATCCAACCCCCATTTACCATCCCCGGACCCTTCGGTGCACCCCTCTTCCCCTCCACCCCAAACTAAAATTCACCCCCTCTTTCCCCCATACCAACTCAAAATCGACCACATTTCCCACTCCATTCTTCTTCCACCGCCCAAACTATGTCCCAATTTTCTCCATCCATGCCAACCATGCCCACATCCAATCCAAACCTACCACATTCCCTCCCATCTACCCGGGTCATGCCCAATTTTCCCTCCACTCAAACCATGCCCATTTTTTCCTCCACTCCAAATGTACCACAATCTCCCCCCACAAATTCCAATACACCCCACTTTCCTTCCACATTCAACATACCCGATTTTCCCCCATCCTCACAAACCATGCACAGTTTTCCCACCTCTACCCAGATCATGCCTATTTTCTCCTATACATCCCCCTTATTAGGTGAGCCATCCACTTCCAACCCCATACCTGACCCCATGTCCATGATGGAGGACATGGTTAGGGCCTACACAATTTGGAAGGCCTCTCAAAGCTTCCCCATCCATCCCACACATCTCCAAACCCATCCCATACCCTTCAAAATCTCCACACCCCATTCTCTCAAAATCCTAATCAACCTTCCATTGTCCATACCATGTAAGGCTCCCATCAACTATGGGGCCATTTGAGCAGGCCTCAAGGCCCCACACCCTATTCCCAAGCCCGTCAAGGCCCAATGGCCCAATCCCACCAAGGCTCAATACCCCAAGCCCATCAAGGCCCCAATACCCGAAGCCCACCAAGGCATAATACCCAAGCCCACCAAGGCCCAATGGCCCAAGCCCATCAAGGCCCATTACCCCAAGCCCATCAAGGTCCAATGACCCAAGCCCACCAAGGCTCAATACCCCAAGCCCATCAAGGCCAAATTCCCCAAGCCCATCAAGGCCCAATACCCAAGGCCAATCAAGGCCTAATACCCCAGGCCCAAGCCCATCAAGGCCCTATGCCCCATACTGAGATCCACCAAGGCCTAAACTTGGGAGCCCCATTTACAAACCCTTCATCATTCCCCTAATATCCCACATTTACCTATACCCAACATGTCCCCATTCCCCCTCAGATAATACACCCCTCTCATCCAAACCCTTAATCCGACTTAGGCCCTATTTATCCACATTCTTCACACCTAACTCAATATGGGAATCCATCCCATACCATCAACCATCTCCAATTTACCCATCCAGTCACTCCCCAACTAAATCCCCATAATATCCAAAATGTACAATGGCCTCTTCAGGCACCTGCCCAAAATCCATCATTCACTCATCCCGTCACCCCACAAGCCACTCATCAAAGCTTCCCCCAACCCCAATGGCCTCATCAAGCACCTGCCCAACCCATTCAGAATCAGTAGGACAACCTCACCCTTCCTCCACCGTATGCTGATCAACAATACAAGGAAGATGAGTTCAGAAATAGCGGGGCCTATGTAGGGGCATTTGCCAACTTTAATCTCCCACCACCCACACATACTAATCCCCAGGCCATCCAAAATGAAGGGAGTCAGCCTCTTGAGTTGAACAACCCCAACCCCACCATCCAGAGAATCCGAGCAGCTGAAAGAACAAATGGATAAAATCCAGAAGCAGCTAATGAAGTTAGGGGGAACCGAGATTCATGCCACAGATTTCTCAAATATGTGTTTATTCACCGAGGTGCCTTTGCCACCTAAATTCAAAGTGCCGTCATTTAATAAATATAATGTTACTGACAACCCCATCGCACACCTCAAGTCCTACTCCGGGGACATGTGTCAATATGGCGGAGATGAACGGCTCCTCATCAAAGTGTTCCAAAAAAGTCTTGCCGGCCCCGCACTAAGATGGTTCACCTCCCTTGAACCATTCATGATTAAAAGTTGGAAAGATCTAACGCATTTATTCCAAAAATAATGTCTATAACATCGACATAGAATCGCACAAGTCTAATTTGGCCCAATTAAAATAGAAGTCCGATGAGACATTCAACGATTATATGGGGAGATAGAGAGCATTGGCACCCCAAGTGAAAAACCAGATATCCAATGTTCAACAAATTGAGATGATCTCAAGAAACACTCTTCCGATCATCTCAGATTTTTTGGTATACCAGCAGCAGTCCAGCTTTGCTGACCTGGTGAGGAATGCTAACCGTTGTGAGGACACAATTAGAGAGGGAAATTTGAGCAAGAATGTGTCCAGTGGGGCCAGTGGAGTCCGAAAATTCACCGAGCAGAGGTACAAGCTATAATGAACACATCGCCTAATACCAGCATAATACCCTTTCGGTTCGCGACAGCACAACCAACACCAGCACCAACAAATCAGGATCCGAGGCATAATAATGTCCCCTGGGGGAAAATGACCCCTGAGCAGAGAGGGACCTGATATAACCGAATATTCACTCCCTGGGGCAATCTCTGAATGTCTTTTTTCCTTTACTAGTCGAAAAGGTTTGGTCTCCAAACTCCAACCACGACCTCCGCTGAATCTGCCCCCTAGAGGTTACGATCCCAGCATACATTACAATTACCACTAGGAACCTGGGAACCCAACTGATCGATGATATCCGTTAAAGCATGCAATACAAGACCTCATTGAGGCAGGGAAACTCATTCTCCCGGCACCTCCTCAAGCAAATCAACACACTAATATCATACAGGCACCGTTACCCCCACACCCACAAGGAGGAATGGGACCAAGGGCCACAGTTAATATGTTGCATGAAGAGATGGAAGAGGTCGACCCCTCATAATATATTGGCATAGGGGAAAACTACGATGACTCATGGCAGTGGAATCCAGATAGTGAGACCTTCAAAGTAGTCGAGCCTTTAAACTTAACCAATTATTTCCTGAGTGCTACACCACAAGCAGCACCTTTGGATTTAAGGATGTACTTCCCTACGCCTGCGCCCGTTTCCCATGTGCAACCCAGTTTTACTCCACCCCACAATATCAAGCATATCCAACACCACACCTGGTCAATTACATTGTGCCCAATTTTACCCCATCTCCAGCACCAACCCAATACAGTTGGCCGGATTTTGCCACATCATCATCAGTTCAGCTGCCTCCTGCACCAGTCAATCACATATGGCCTAATTTTACCACACTAGCCTCACCGGTTCAATCATATTAGGCATCCCCATCTTTCCCATTTCAAATCCTTGGACCAACATATGATCCCCATCAGGTCCTGCTCAATTACAGTTAAACAGACATCCATGCAAATAATCGCACAAAGGGGACAGTTGATTTTGTTACTCGATCGGGAAAGATTTCCAAACAACCTAAGGTATCAGTACCAACTGGCTGGAAGAGAAGAAAGAACATACTGCGGTGCACCCCTTTGAAAAAATGAGTAGAGAGCACATATTGGAAATATAGTTGAAGAGAATGCCAACCCACATTATTGTTTGGGACCTATTAATGGCATCCCTGCTTTACTTCCAAGCTCTAATGGGAGCATTGAAAGATGCACATGTATCCGACAAGGTCTCACCAGATGAAGTAGGGCAAATGATTAGGCTGGTGATGGCTCCCAATGCCATCTCTTTTTCGAATGCTGACTTACCGGAGGAGGGAAATAATCATTCTAAATCCCTCAATATCACTGTAGAGATTGGAAATACGATAATCCCATTAGTATTGATCAACAATGGGTCTGTTTTGAATGTATGCCCCCTCAAAACTGCAACCAAAATAGGGGTTGATCCCTCTACATTCAGGCCAGCCAGAACAAGTGCAAGAAGGCTTGATAATACTAGGAGGGAGGTGATAGGAGAAGTCGATCTTGATCTCACCATTGGGCCAATGACCTTCTCAATTCTATTTCAAGTCATGGACATCAAGTCCTCCTTCAACCTGCTACTAGGACGCCCGTGGCTGCATGAAATTGGGGTAGTGCCCTCCATTCTACACCAACAGCTCAAATTCATCTTTGAAGAGAAAGTTATTACCATCATGAGAGAAGGGTGAGAAGAAAGAGAGAAAATGGCTCACAACATCAAAAATCTCAAGGTGCTAGATGTACCCCAAACAACAGAAGACACAGATCTTCATAGCTTCCAGTATGAAATATCAACATTGGGGCGAAAACGTATCAAAGAGGTCACCACAAAAGTCAAAAGTGGAATGACTATAGCAGTGGCCATACTCTAAAAGTGGGGCTATAAGAAAGGAAAAGGTTTGGGTCCCCATTTGCAAGGCAGGAGAGACTCGGCTAGAGTGAAAGGCGGCCAACATGTTAGATTTGGGTTAGGTTACAAGCCCACTAAGGAAGAGGTTCAGGAAGCCAAGGAGAAGGCTCGAACCATAGCCGCTGCCAAAGCCAGGTGGATAGACCTGAAAGACGAACCCCGGCCCAGACCTCACATTCGCAATACATTCGTGAGTGTGGGGGTTGTAAAAATTGATTAGAATAAGGCAACACAGCTAACCCCCATAGAAGCCGGTGGCTGCTATCCACCCAACTAATCCCCAAATTATTCCCCTCGATATGGAAGTAGAACTAGCCGCTCTATCCCTTTTTGAGGAAGAGTCTATCGTACTTGCATAATCTCCCCCTATGATAAACCACCACAGGACCTTGCTAACATTTGAGGACCGGATCCCAGAAGAGCCCATGATAAACATGATGATGCTGACTCCCAAAAGCCATCTCAATCAGCCTCCTCCATCATAGCAGGTAAAGGTGCAACACCACAAGTAAGTAATTGGGCATCAACGCTCTTAACTCTAGAAGCAAAAAGTGGCCTGAAATTTGGCACCCGCTTCCCAAAAAGAATCAACCTTCAAAAAGCGAGGTTAGCCTTTGGCAGGTAATATCATGTGTATATAAAGACCCACTTTGCCAAGGGCCCATCTCAGAAGAAAAAGAAAAATCCAAAAAAATAAAAGAAATCCAAAAAATTATATTTTAAAATTTTTTGATAAAATTAAGAAAATGATGCCTTAATTGAAAAACCCATCCCATGTGAAATCGACCACTTTCCTGTAGAAATATAAGAAGAGGTAGGAGTCAGGAGTTTGGATGAGGAAATTCCTACTGAGGAGCTTCCCAATGAACTCCATGAATGATTTGCCGACTTTGAGCACGACCTTATCCCAATCGTTGAAGAAACAGAGGATGTCAACCTGGGTACAAAGGTGGTTCTTAGAATCACTAAGATCGGAACATCGCTATCTCTTGAGAAAAGAAAAAGCATGATTGATTTCCTTCAGTCGTACCAAGACGTCTTCGCATAGTCATATAAAGATATGCCTGGTTTGGACACATATTTGGTTGAGCATGAGCTGCCACTATATCTAGATATTAAGTCAGTCAAGCAGAAATTAAGACGTCTTCGGCCTGAGTAGATGCTGAAAGTAAAGGATGAAGTCATCAAACAGTGCGATGCAGAATTTCTCATGGTCTTAAAGTACCCTCAATGGTTAGCCAACATTGTCTTGGTACTGAAGAAAGAAAGAAAGGTTCATATATGTATTGACTTCAGAAATCTGAACAAGGCAAGCCCAAAGAATGACTTCCCATTGCCATACATCAACATCTTGGTCGATAACACTGCTAGGTATGAGATGTTGTCGTTCATGGATGGATTTTTCAGATACAATCAGATCAAGATGGCCGAAGCAAACCGATAGAGGACAGCTTTTACTCCATAATAAACTTTCTGTTATTGAGTCATGCCATTTGGGTTGAAGAATTATGGGGTGACTTACCAAAGGGCGATGACGGCACACTGATCCGAGAGGAAAATTCAAGCCGAACTGGGAGGGACCTTACGTCATTCGAGAAGTACTCCCTGGATACGCGCTCCGCCTCACCACCATAGACGAAGATCACTTTCTTGAGCCAATCAATGCTTGATACGTCCGACGATTCTATTCCCTAGTCTCTCACAGTAAGGTAAGTATGATTAGATGGATAAGTGACTGCTTAAGGACCCCATAAAAGAGGCCATCATTTCAAAGCCAAGTAGCCAAAAAGTATCCCTAAATGTGCATACCGTTTTTGCTACCCAATTTGAGCCATTGGCCTTTCTTTCGTACCCCCTCCCAGAAAAAGGAAAAATGTGTGTATATACCAGAGAGAAGAGGAAAGAGTTACCCTCACAAATCCAAAAAAATTAGAAAAGCAAAATCCCAAAAAGAGGATGTCTGAAAAAGGTAAAGAGAATAAAAGAAATAGAAAAGTATAGACACCCAAATTTGGCCCAAGGCCCGATCGAGACACATTTTGAGAGAGGCGCATTTCTGAGCTTTTAATGGCATGTATGGAACCCTTAGGAACCTTCCTAAAACCTTACGAGTCATACCAAACCCTTAGGAATCACTCCAAATCCCTTAGGAACCTTCTCGAAGCCTTAAAAACCCATCCCGATCCTTAGACACCATTCCGAACCTAAACCTAGCTTTCCCAGGCAATAAATGAAGAGTGGTGCACTGGGACTAGTTTAGATCTTCTACTATGATCGAATCTCATACCATTAAAAAGTAGAAGTCCTCAGCTTTCCAACAAGCCAAGAATCACCCCAATCGGAGCTGTACACATGAAGATATCGTATTCCAAAGGTCAAGGGCATTTTAGGGTTTTGGTGCATCTATTAGATGCGCCAAGCCATTTCTCCTCAGAAATGGCTTGGCGCAACTAATAGTTGCGCCATCCTATAGGTGGGACCCACCTATGGCCTGGTTCCTAAGCCTGGCGCATTTATTAGTTGCGTCAGGCTTATTGTTATTCACTGAAAAGTTGTGACAGCCTGACGTTTCCCATCTTCAAAATCGGGAAAGGCCGCACCATCGTTTCACCTGACATGATCCTTTCACGGAAGCAATGTATTTTAACTTTGACAGATGGATAATATGGCAAAATAACTGATAGATAGTCTATAAACACTATAAACAAAATAACGGTCAGATCTGATGTATAGCTTTTCACCGATGACGGCCACCCGTCATCTAAACAGTGAAAAGAAAACCTATACATCCAAGCATATGTCTAAAACCATCAATTATCATTTATACATGCCATAAAATTTATCTCTTATTCCTCTCTTTCTCAAACCCATATCCCCTCAGATCCCAAGCTACAAACCTATTTCGGGATGAACTCTTCCGCGAAATCGTCGTCGTCGTCTTCTTCTTCTCCCTCTTCCTCATCAGGCACGCAAGTAGGATCGGCTACGTGCTTCGGATCAGGGTCTGTAGCTAAGACATTTAAGTCGTAGTATGAGCTATCATCAAAGCTCAGTAGAGAATATTGCATTGTTATTCTACATTGACAGTTTATCACTTTGTCATAGAGAAGCATAAAATAACATATAAATAACATGCTAACATGCTGTATTTATGCATGATGTATCAAGTGTGAGAAACAAATTAAAATCGAAAATACATGCTGGCGAAAATAGGGAATCATCAAGGTCAAGCTCCCGAGTTAGCGGGATCACTTGTCAAGCTCCCGAGCTAGCGGGATCACTTGGACTAGAATACTTCAAGCTCCCGAGTTAGCGGGATCACTTGATTTAAGAATCTCAAGCTCCCGAGTTAGCGGGATCACTTGATTTACATTGGACCAATAGCGTATCAAGAATATTGAATTTAACAGAGTCTGAGTACTGAATCACGTAGAATGACCAAAAAATGCATTTGCATGTATGGTTTTATGATGCAATGTACTAAACTGTTATGGTTAGATAATAGCATTAATTTGCTAAACTAATTTACTAGATGCTCCTAATGCTATATATTATCTCTTTTGTCATCAGATTACTGGCATCAGATTACTGGCAATTCAAGTCTATTTATTTCATAGCTAAAACAGGTTCATCAGTTCAAATAACCAATATCAGATTTTTACTTCTACTATGTTGATCAGTGTGTATATGTATACTCATCAAAGCTTCTATGAAAAATTCAGTGACAATGCTTATAAAAATATAAAATAGCAACGTAGATTCCCTACCTGTGTACGTTGAGTTTTACTAGTATTGTCGTTGATGCATGCTTAGGCATCCGGGGACTTTATGCAACTCTTATTTCTCCAAAAATGGTTTAAGTGCTCCATGTGGCACCAATCTAGTAAACATAGATTGATTTTTAATAACACATATTTTACAGATGAGCCCATAATTTATAGATGGTTAATAGTGCGCCAAGACCCAATTAGGCAAACACATGGACCCCTCTTGGATCCAAGGTCCGAATGCACAAACACATCTCAAAATTCTGTGTTAGGGGAGGTTGCCTCAACAACACTCAAGTGGTTGTCGCGGCAAGCCCTTCAGCTGGCTTTGTTGCCGCGGCAACTCTATAGGGTTGCCGCGGCAAGCCTGTATATTTTTGGCTTACCGAGGTGCAGATGGGGTTCCTTCTGTATTTTTTTTTATCTGTTGTTCTTCCCCTTTTTTCGATATATATATATGTATATATATATATATATTCAAACATTCCAGCATGTATAAATATAAATTCATCAACAAATCTTCCATGAAGATCTAGAGTGCAGCAATCTGCACTCACGTTCATTTTGATAATTTCTGGGCTGTAAATTCATATGATCAATTCTTTTGTACAAGAACAAACAAACAACTAACCTTTTGGTGATTTTGTAGTACTCGACCATCGGTGTCGTGTTTGTCGAATTCAAAGATGGAGCAGGACTGGAAGAAGTCTTGGTGAACCTTATATGTTGTGGCTAAATTAAGAGAATTGAGAGCATATGGTTGTTGTTGATTTTCACAGAATTTCCTCTGATTTTACTAACAAAACTCAAAGACAGCAAGGGAGATTTGCCTTATAACGGATGACATTAACCTTGCGTGCATGCTCCCGCGAGGTGACTCATTGGAGTCGTGTTCTATTTTCACCATGCAAGTAAGCAGCAAGTAGCTTACAATCTATTTGAGTTAAGGTTTCCTGTAAACTAACACTACTTCGGTAGTGTACAGCATAAGAGACAAAACAATTAATAATAAAACCACATTCTTCTTGTATATAGAATTTAGACCAGGTTATATTTTGTGTTAAGCTGGTACACCTAGTCTCTCATAAAAGACAAGGTATGTAATGACTTGTATGTAAGTCATGTTTACTTAAGCATTGTATAAGCTCTTTTTAAACTATATCTGATATATCTATGCAGACACCCAAATTCGACCCAAGGCCCGATCAATCTGTACTTCGAGAGAGATGTACCCCTGTGTTTTTTATGGCACCCCTAAACCCGTAGGAACCCACCCAGACCTTTAGGAATCACCCTGAGACATTCCCCAACCCTTAGAGATCACCCCTAGAACCTAGATTCCCTTCCCATACCTAACCTGAACCTTTCTGAGTAGTTGATGAGAGGAGAGATACAGAATTTTACACAAACCACTACCAAGGATGAGCCATATACCATTAGAAAGAGGACTTCTCCAGCTTTCCAACAAGCCAAAGACCACCCAATTTGGAGTTGCGAGTCAAAGGTTATAGCATATTGAAGTGTCACATAAAATCATAAAACTTTTACCCAGGCGTGTATATTATATACGCCCAACCAATTTGGCCCCAGATTAGTCAGGTGTATATATTATATACGTCTGCCTTTTTTGGGGGAAATTTGGCCGGGCGTATATAATATATATGCCCAGCATAGGTGGGACCCACCACGGGCTTCATCTTCCCAAGGCTCCCCTGTTTTTAGTGAAATTTACTGTTCCTAAACTAGGCGTATATAATATATACGCCCCAGCTTATCTACAATAACTGTCATCAGTTGCTCGAATTTCCTTAATCTAGTTTGACCCTTTGACCATCCCCTTTGTTGAGGTGGGTGTCTTGAGGTTGGTTGCCCCCCCTTTGAGCTTATTGGCAACCCTTAAGTCACCCATGGTCTCACCCCATCATCCGCCATTAAAATCAATGTCCCAAAATCCTAGGACCTTGAAAACCTTGAAAACCTTAGATGGGGGATCACCTAATTGCTAATCCCATTAGCTCTTAAGTAAGCCCCTAACCCATCCCTTCTCTATAAATAGAGGGGCCCCCCTCTTCCCAAAGGGTTGAAGTTTTGTTGAAAATTTGGTTGAAGGATTAGAGAGTGCTTAAGAGAACCCTAGTGAAAGAAAATGCCAATATTTTTCCAGATTTCCAGCATGCATACTCCATCTATTTCAGTCCATTTCCACCATTAGATCATTCCTTTTAGCTAAAGTCTAGCCTTTAGCCCCACCCTACACTTCCTATTTTACCGAATCCTAGTGTTAGAATCCATTTCCATACCGTTTAAGCCATCGGAAGCACGCCAATGCGAAGATCTTTCACGGTGCAACAAGGGCCCGTGAGCTCCGGCTTTCCCCTCTCTTCCTCTACCTTCTTGGTGTCTCCTCCATCCAAGGATTCAAGCCGTTACGCCGCCGAAATTTTGGTTTGGCTCAAAGCTTGATAGGACCGTATTGCCTTCGAGCAAGGGAAAACTCCACCCTTTTATTTTTATTTTTGGCCATAGATAGAGACTGCCACGTGCAGGTTGGTCGGGTGCCTAAACCCTTCCCGATCGATAACCGAAGCCCCTACCCTAGAGCCTTTGGCAAAGACCGGTAAATCAGAGTCATATTTAGCACTTCGGTGCTCAAAATATCGATTTGAAGGTTTCCCAAGTCACCAAAAGCTCCGGGTGGCGACTCTACATTTTCATTAAAAGCAAGCGCATCGTCGCGACGGGTTCGAGAGGATCCATGGTCGCACAGATGGCGACTCCGCTAGGGAAATCACCCTAGCGCTTCCCCTCTTGTTGGCCTTGTTTTTTTGTTACTAACCATTGCTGTTTCCTTTTTATTTTCTGCTATTTTTTATATATTTTTGTTATTTTCACTAACGTACTCACCCCTACGATTCAGTCCTTTAAGTGCCTTATCCGTTTGGTGGGCCTACATGCGCCTCTAAATTTCTGTTTTTACAATTCTTGTCATTTAAGCCGCCTTAGCCATTTGGCGGGCCCGCTCGCATTTATTTTCACGTCATTTAAATTTTGGTCATTTACGAGCCTTAGCCGTTTGGCGGGCCTACTTGCACACTTTATTTCGGTCATCATATTTCACCTTTGAACACCGGCCCGTTGAGGCGGCACGGGCTTGTCATCCCCGACCCGATTTTGGACTTAATTTCACTCCCCTATAAAAGTTTGTAATTAAAAGTGAACCAACAGTATGGGGACATAATTGAATTTATTTTTGAATTTTTGTTTAGTTTTCGGGGGGTTTAGGCACAAATACAATTTACCCGGTTCCCATTAAGGCGGCAGCCCTAGTGGTGATGATCCTGAAAAGAACCACACCTTCCAGTACCTAAGAAGGCGCTTGCACCGGAGGTATATCGGTTGGGTTGCCAATTCCGATCAAGCCGTAAAACTCGCATTGCTGAGAGCGTAGACAACCCAAAATTCAGCCATGTATCCCTAGGAAACGGAAAGGAGGGACCCGATAACATACACAGCAGTCCCCGGGAGCATCCCTCCCCAGAAACCAGTTCAAAGACCCACATTCGGGCTTGCTGTTCACTGTCAAACTAAGCTGACAGAAGTATTTTTGCCAGGCGTATATATTATATACGCCCAGCCAAAATCCCCAGAAAATAGCCAGGCGTATATAATATATACGCCCAGCCAAAATCCCTGGATTTAAGCCAGGCGTATATAATATATATGCCCAGTCAAAATCTGTATTTTTTAGTCAGGCGTGCATAATATATACGCCCAGTATATACTGGGCCATAGCAACCCGACCTGAGGCCCGATCTATCACCCCAAGTCCCCGATTGGCGGTATTAGTGCCCGCAGTAGCCTCCCACATCCTCTAACACCCAACATGCCCCCGCCCAATCAAAAGAAGGCGACTTCTCATTGATTTGCTCTGGGGGATCGGGTCGTTTGCGTGGATTCCCGCACCTTCAATAGAACGAAAGGGTTCCCTTTCGCCTCTCCAGAAGTGTGTCGGATCCCGCCGTGGGACCTACTAAAGGTACATATATCGCCCAAGCCGGGAGTTGACCCTGGGCACTAGGTCATTATTCATCTAAGCAAAGGGGAGTTAATCTCCATAAAAAAAAAAAATCATCATTTTCCAAACAAAAAAAAACCCCAAACAAAAACAAACAAACAAAAAAAAAGAAGAAAATAAAATAAAAGAAGGGAGAGAAAAAAAGGTATATTTTGGTGTGACCGTCACTACGGCAACCTCAAACTCGTCCCGTAGAAGAAAGGTATTCGGCCCTTATCCGCGACATCGATACAACACTCATCAGCGGATCATGTCAAGAGCCGATACATCCCCACCGTCATCCCCATCCCATTCCCATGTAGGAGAAGACCCGATCTTCGTCACCTTCGCCCAAACCCGGTTCGATATCACAGGTCCTTTTGGGGCACCCGTGTTCACCTCCACCCCATCCCCCTCCCTCACATTCGCCCAAACCCGGTTCGATATCAAGGACGCACATGTCTCCACTCACGTAACTCCAGATGAAGTAGGAGAAATAATAGGGCAAGTGTTGGCCCCAAATGCCATCTCATTCACTGATGCGAACCTACCAATCGAGGGGAATGACCACTCTAAGCCCTTGAATATAACAGTGGAGGTAGGAAACTTGGTGGTGCAGTTGGTCCTAATAGACAATGGGTCGGCATTGAATGTATGCCCTCTGAGAACGGCAATCAAAATTGGGGTGAACCCTAACACCTTCCAGCCATCCATATCAAGCGCCCGAGGATTTGACAACACCAGAAGAGAAATCATAGGAGAAGTAGACCTCGACCTGATCCTCAGGCCACAAACCTTCACCACCCTCTTTCAGGTGATGGACATCAAGTCTACTTTCAATCTGCTATTGGACCGGCCATGGATACATAAGCTCGGAGCAATACCATCTACTCTGCACCAAAAGCTCTGATTCATCTCGGAAGGAAAAATTGTCACCATCTTGGGCAAGAGCAGAGAAGACAGGGAAAGAAGCACTCTGCACATTGAGAATTTGAAAGTGCTGAACATATCGCACACAGCAGAGGACGCCGATCTTCACCGATTCGAGTATGACTTCTCAGCCGTCACCCATGGACCAACTGAAAAGACCCCGGATAAAACTAGAGGAGGAATGGACGCAGCTGTGTTCATGCTCCACAGATGGGGCCATCAAAAAGGGAAAGGACTGGGCCCACGCCTCCAAGGAAGAAGAGACCCCGTCAAGGCCAAGGGGCAACAAACTAAATTCGGCTTAGGCTACAGGCCCAGAGAAGAAGTCAGAGAGGCCAAGGAAAAGATGAGAGCCGCAGCAGTCGCCAAGGCCAGAGGAATCATCTTGGAAGAGGAACCTCACGCTCACCCCCACATCCGTGAAACCTTTGTGAGCGTCAGGGTAGTAAAAATTGATCTGAATGGGGGAGACAAGGGTCACCCCACATAAGCCTGCTCCACCAATCCCTACATCATCCCCCCAGACTTCGAAATGGACTTAGCCACCCTTTCCTTATTCGAGGAAGAAGTTCCCCGGTCCACCCATCGCTCCAGCGCCAGCCACTCCTGGCCCATCCTAACCATAGAGGACAAGGTCCTCGAGGATCCCTCTGTAAATATGTTGAGGGATGAACTGCAAGAACCTACCGATGCCGCTCCCAATCGAAGAGGTAAAGGCCAAGCCTCGTAGGTGAGTAACTGGGCATCCTTGCCCCAACTCTTGAGAGCTGCCAAATACCATGAAAACAACACCAACTCTCTAAAAAAAACAACCTGTAAAAAGTGAGGTTAGCCTCTGGACCACTCTACCTTGTATATATAGGGATCCACCTCGCCAGGGGCTGACCTCCGAAAAAATGCAAAAGACCATAAAAATAGAAAAAATACAAATTTCAAAAATATTGTCCTTTAAAATTCCCAATAAAATTAAAATCGATGTCATGATACACGTCCCACGTGAAGCCGACCCCTTTCCTATAGAAATACAAGAGGAGGTAGGAGCCACGAGTCTGGACAAGGAAGGTCAAATCGATGAGCTCCCCAATGAGCTCCTCAAACAATTTTCCGATTTCGAGCATGGCCCTACCCCGATCGTCAAAGAGAAGGAGGATGTCAATTTGGGCACCACAGAGGCCCCCAGAATCACTAAAATCGGAACATCGCTGTCCCCTGCGGAGAGGAAAGGTATGATAGACTTCCTTCGGTCATACCAAGACGTCTTCGCATGGTCGTATGAAGACATGCCTGGTTTGGATACTAATCTGGTCGAGTATGAGTTACCACTCTACCCCGATGTTAAGCTGGTTAAACAGAAGCTGAGATGCCTCCGACCCGAATGGATGTTGAAGGTGAAGGACGAGGTCATTAAGCAGTATGACGCAGGTTTCCTCATGGTATCCAAGTACCCGCAGTGGCTGGCCAATATCGTCCCCGTACTGAAGAAGGATGGAAAGGTTCAAATGTGCATTGATTTCCGAAACCTCAACAGGGCGAGCCCTAAGGACGACTTTCCATTACCCCACATCGACATCTTGGTCGATAACACTGCAAAGCATGGAATGCTCTCGTTTATGGATGGATTCTCAGGATACAATCAGATAAAGATGGCAGAGGTTGATTGCAAGAAGACAATTCTCATTACCCCCTGGGGAACCTTCTGCTACAAAGTAATGCCATTCGGGCTGAAGAATGCTGGGGCAACCTATCAAAGAGCAATGACAACCCTGTTCCACGACATGATGCACCGAGAGATCGAAGTGTACGTCGATGACATGATTGCCAAATCACCAAAAAGGGAGGACCACTTGATAAACCTTTGGAAGCTATTCGAGAGATTGAGAAAGTACAGGTTACGGTTGAACCCCCAGAAGTGTGCCTTCGACGCTATGTCAGGAAAGTTGTTTGGCTTTATTGTCAGCAGGAGAGGGATCGAGGTCAATCCGACCAAGAACAAGGCCATCACTGAAATGCCGCCACCGTCTACAGAGAAGGAAGTCAGAGGCTTTTTAGGTAGAATCTAGTACATCAACCGATTCATCACACAGTTAACTCCGATATGCGCACCAATCTTCAAATTATTGAGAAAGGACTCATCGGTTGAATGGAATGATGACTGCCAAGCTGCGTTCAATAAGATTAAAGGTTACCTCCTGAAACCTCTGGTATTGGTGCCGCCCGTACCTGATAAACCCCTGATAATGTACCTATCCATGACAGAGTTTTCTATGGGCTGTGTGTTAGGATAGCATGATGAGACAGGAAGAAGAGAGAAGGCCATCTATTATCTAAGCAAGAAGTTCACTGATTATGAGACGCGCTATTCTCATCTGGAGAAAGCATGCTTGGCGCTCGTTTGGGCTACTCAAAGACTTCGACACTACCTGTTATCCCAAGCCGTCCTACTTCTAGCACGGATGGATCCGCTAAAGTACTTATTCGAGAAACCTGCACTCATTGGCCGAACTGCACGATGGCAACTACTCCTATCCGAATTTAACATTACTTATGTCACCCAGAAGTTGATCAAGGGGCAGGCACTTGCTGATCATCTTGCTGAGAACCCTCTGCCAGGCTATGAGCCTCTAAGGACCGAATTCCCCTATGAGGACATTCTGTTCATGACTGACGAGGATACTGAGGAAACAAAGGAGTCCTGGGTAATGCACTTTGATGGAGAATTGCATGTTGAGGGCCAAGGAGTTGGCGCCATTCTTATCACACCCAGAGGATCACATATACCCATCTCAATCAAATTGAACTTCCCGTGCACCAACAATATGGCCGAGTATGAAGCCTATACAGCTGGTTTACAGGCGGCTCTTGATTTTAATATAACTCACCTCAGGGTCTTTGGAGATTCGCAGTTAATTATATGCCAGACCAACGGAGATTGGAAGACCAAGGATGAGAAACTAATCCCATACCATGAACATCTTGAGGATCTAATAACCTTCTTTGAGGAGGTCACCTTCTCCTATGTACCGCGAGCAAGGAATCAGTTTGCTGACGCCTTGGCCACCCTAGCCTCTATGGTTGAGATTCCATACGGAGTTGTGATGAAGCCGATCATGATAGAGCAGAGGAACGAGCCGGCTTTTTATCACCTCATCGAGGGACCTACAAAGTTAGATGATGAGCCACCCTGGTTCTCAGACATCAAGAATTTCCTCGAGACCTGAACTGTCCCGGAAGGAACATCAAAGGTAGACAAATGCACCATCCAGCGATTGGCAACAAACTATGTTGTCTGCGGCGATCTCCTATATAGACGGTCTCACGACAATATTCTACTCCGATGCCTAACCCAGAAAGAAGCGGGTGAGATCATGAAGGAGATCCATGAAGGAGTTTGCGAGGCACACGTCAATGGACACATGCTTGCGAAGAAAATTCTAAGGCAAGGATACTTTTGGACCACCTTGGAGACCGATTGCTGCAAGCACGTACAGAAGTGATACAAATGCCAAGAGCACTCCAGTCTAATACACGCTCCAGCCATTGACTTACACAGCATGGCCACTCCTTGGCCGTTCGCCACTTGGGGTCTCGACGTCATTGACAAAATCAATCCTAAAGCCTCCAACGAGCATCAATTCATCCTCGTCGCTGTGGAATACTTCACAAAATGGGTAGAGGCAGCCTCCTATACGAGCATTAAGGCCAGTCATGTCGAGAAATTCATCAAGAACAACATCATTTGCAGATTCGACATACCCAAAGATATCATCACTGATAATGGCACTAATTTCGCTAATAGGCGCATCCGGGCCTTGTGTGAGCGGTTCAAGATCAAGCATCATCGCTCATCCCCATACAGGCCTCAGACGAACGAAGCTGTAGAGGTAGCCAATAAAACTCTGATCCGCATCCTGGAGAGGATGGTGGTTACTTACAGAGATTGGAGTGAGCAGTTACCCTTCACACTTTGGGCCTATAGAACGTCTATCCGTACCACAACAGGGGCAACACCATTCTCCCTTGTGTATGGAACTGAGGCCGTGCTACCCATTGAGGTCGAAGTACCGTCGCTCTGTATCCTTTTGGAATCCCATCTACTTGAAGCTAAGAGGGAAAGAGTCCGTTTTGAGCAGCTAGACTTGATCCCCGAGAAAAGACTCCTAGCCTTGTGCCACACCCAGATCTATCAGAGGAGAATTGTACGTGCTTACAATAAGCGTTTCCGCAGTCGAGATCTGAAGATAGGAGACACTGTACTGAAGAAAATTTTCCCGTCTCTCCACGCCGATCCAAGAGGGAAGTTTAGGCCAAATTGGGAAGGACCCTACGTCATCCGAGAGGTTTCGCCAGGATACGTCGTTTGCCTCGCCACCATGGACGGAGACCACTTTCCTGAGCCCATAAACATTGGATACCTCCATAAGTTCTACTCATAGGTCTTGAGACAAGGTAAGTTTTGATAAAGGCAGATGCGTGACCGCTTAAGGACCCCATAAAAGAAGCCATCATTTCAAAGACAAGTAGCCCAAAAGAAACATTCCCTAAAAACCTTCACCCTTTTTGCTACACACGTTAGGCCAATAACCATTTCTTTCATATACCTCTCCCAAAATTCCAAGAAAAAAGAGAAAAGAGAAAAGAGGAAAAATCCAAACTAAAAAAAAAAGAGAGAAAGAGGGGGACCAGGACTAAAAAAAAAAAAAAGAAGAGGAGAGAAATGACTGGGGCATAAAAAGCCTTTGGAAAGGAAGAGGAGTCCCCGAATCTAGAATTCACTCAAAACTTAGGTCCAAATCCCCAGAAAAACCCAACCTGTTTGAACCCCGGCCACATTACAACCCGGAAGAAAGCCCTCTTTAAGGTCCACAAGTGGTCATAACATCTACTGCATCAGAGCAAGCTGAGTTAACAAACCACACAGAACTTCATTCAGCCGGCCATGACGGAATCAACGTCCCTGTCGTGGCCTTCTGGTTCTAAAAAAAAAAAAAAAAAAAAAAAAAAAAAAAGAAAAATAATTTGGGTTCAAAGCAAGACGGACGTGGTGAAAACCCGAAAGGGAGCCACGGGTAAAAACAGCGAACTCACGCGGACCAGGTGAAAACCTGAAAGGGCACCTGGGGTAAGAAAGCGAACCCATGGACATAGTGAAAACCCGAAAGGGCACTACGGGTAAAAACAGGGATGACGGGCATGGCGAAAACCCATCTTGGGCGCTATGAGCAAAAATGTCAAGAAAAGAGAGATTAGGAGAAGACACATTCGCCCGCCCATTTCGATTTACCCTTTTTGAGGGGCCACTCATGTGAAAGTTGGATCAGATCCCGATCAAGTGTGTCATCTCTACCGCAGCGTCTGACACATGACCAAAGGGAAAGACAGAAGACTAGACCAATCCCTGAGAAGCTGACCTTCCCACGTTTAAAGGAAACCCCTGTATCTCATGAACAGGGTTCGTCCGTGCTCAAAAAAGACCCACTGGTTTGGCCTTGTAATTACCGACATCACAAAAGACCCAAAAGGAGAAAATTTCAAAAAAGATAATAGATTTCTCTTTCCCATAAAAAACCTCACACAGTGGAGGAGAAAATTTCAAAAAAAGATAATAGATTTCCCTTTCCCATAGAAAACCTCACACTGTGGAGGAGAAAATTTCAAAAAAGATAATAGATTTCCCATTCCCATAAAAAACCCCACACTGTGGAGGAGAAAAATTTCAAAAAAGATAATAGATTTCCCTTTCCCTTTCCCACAAAAAACCCAATTTTAAAAAAGGAGAAAATCTCTATAAAATGCCTTACATTGCGAAACGTGCGAAGGAAAGAGTCAAAAAAAAAAAAGAAGAAAAATATATGTATGTATAGATTTCATTCCATTTCTTACAGTATTACGTGCGGAGTGTCACGTCCCAAAAAGATAACGACATGACACTGTTGTTACTTCTTAGTGTGCTTGATTTATGTGTGTTTTGAAAACGGGTTTGCAACTGCTAAATTATACTAAAAAAAATAAAGAAAGATCAGCATAGGTAGAAGTGAATTAGCCTGCAAGATCAGGGCCAATTGTAGCAAGTTTTAAATGTAAGTGAGT
This sequence comes from Chloranthus sessilifolius, assembly GCA_021018995.1. Taxonomy (NCBI): domain Eukaryota; kingdom Viridiplantae; phylum Streptophyta; class Magnoliopsida; order Chloranthales; family Chloranthaceae; genus Chloranthus; species Chloranthus sessilifolius. The sequence continues at coordinate 28,962,685 of CM037592.1, read as the reverse complement.
AAAAGATCGTCCACAGGGAATTGATTTAAAATTTAAGATAAACCTCTAGATCTGAGCTACCAGATCTGACCTCTTATCCTATCTAGAAAGCACATAAGATGGGAGGTTGAATTTGTCATATTAACTAAATGATAAAAGTAAAAATTAAACTAAGTGATCCAGATCCGAGTTGGGGAAACGTTTGAGGTAAACTTATATAAAAAATGGAGAAGTAATCTCTAACTTTGATTTAGTCCTTGAAAACCCGGTGAACGCACATTTGACTCAACCGAGAGATGATTCAATCTTCATCGGCTACAAGCGCGGATGAAATAAATCTAATTTAAGGATTAGGCTTAAGCTTATGGCTATGGTCTGTCCACTTTAATGGCCACAAACCATCCAATAGTCTTTAATCCAAAGCCTTAGTTTAGAACAAGAAGCATCACTACAAATGCCGTAAGAGATTAGGTTACCAACACTAATTCTCACAGGATTAATGAATCAAGGGAAATTGCATGAAAAACAGTAAATCTAAAGGAGTCTAATGCAATAAGGAGATCAGAGGGAACCCTTAACATGAGTCCAATTGAGAATATACGGTTTACAGCAACCTTTTCAAATCCATCATTACAATTACAGAGCACAGCTTAAACAGCTCTCAGATTTGTAGTCTTGAATACAAGTCTCTTTTGAATTACAGAAATGTCTCACAACTCCCAATTGCAAGTCAAAGTGAAGCTATTACAGGGATTTCAGACAAACTATCTGGTTTGGAAATGGGGGAATAGGAATGAAACTCAAAATCTGGATGCCCCAATTGGGCAAATGCTTCATCTATTTATAGCTTTCCCCAGGTCCAGCTCAGATGTGTATCACCCAATCAGAGGCTCTCAGATCTGTATTGACCAATGGTGGTCGAGCACGAGGATCCAGATCTGTTCTGACCAATCAAAATTCCTCGATCTGGTTCAGCCAATCAGGTGAAAAAGGCATCAATTTTGTTATGCATTTTGAAAGTCAGTTAGAGTTTCTAGAAGTTCCCGCCAAGTTATTTCATCTCTGGGTGCTCACGTGGGGTAGAATATGCCTTTGGTTCGTGCTCAGAATCTTTCGGAATGTCCCTAGGCTTTTAAATGCATTGGGGCACGTGCAGAGATTACTGAATTGCCCTTGCAGATGCTGAGAATCTTCAGGATATCATTTCGCACAGTTTGGAGAACTTTTTGCAAGGTAATGTGACTTCTGAAGCTCTTTTTGCACAGATTGGAGACCTTTTCGAAAAGAACTATAATTTCTGGAGATCTATTCGCAAAGATTGGAGACCTTTTCGAAAAGAACTGTAACTTCTGAAGATCTATTCGCAAAGATTGGAGACCTTTTCGCAGAGCTTGGGGACCTTTTCGCAAAGATTGGGGACCTTTACGAATAGCATTCTGTAGTGCATTCTTCTTTTCGAATAGCTCTAAACCTCTTTCCAGGTTGAAACCAGGCCTTTGTCCTCTTTATTTTAGGCATTTTGACAGCCCGTGAGGTTGTCCTTTCTCCTTCTTCCTCCAGATCAAGATGGGTCATCATCTTTTTGGCACTTTTAAGCTACTTTCAAGGTTAAGCCTGCCTTTATTGTTAGCTGTAAAACAAACACTTAAAACACTTATTTAGTTCTCTCAAGGGTCTATCAAGGCCCAGATTAAGGGGTGAAAAATGGTATTTTCCAGTTCTCAACACACCCCCAAACCTAAGCTTTGCTAGTCCCTGAGCAAAGACAAAATTTAAAAATAGAATGAAAAGCCATTTTTGTAGGGAGCACAGTTGCATTTAGCATATGCAACAAGCCTTTTAAACCCCTAGGTGATCCCTAGTGGAGGAGTGAAGTCTCCTGAGGGTTTTCAGTGAAGGTACCCACAAACTTCTCCAATAAATCAGTTAAGATTAATGCAGTTCTGTTAAAGCAAACTTTCATCCAATCAGATTATTCACACCTACATCAGTCTGGTTGTAAGAAGATTTTCAAGAAAACATCAGTTCAAAACTAAAATTCTGCTGTAATTCCTTTACCATTCACTCAGTTGGTGTCAAAAAGTTTTTACAAGAAAAATTAATGAAAAGCTTGCCTTCTATTTGAGAATTCAATTTTGATGTTACCCCAAATAATTTGATTTCAAACTCAACTCTCACCAGGGTTTTCACTCACCATGCAAATATGAGGGTTGCACTATTTCACACAGCTCAAGAGCAATTACAGTCCTCAAATAGGATTGTAAGCAGGAGCATAGGCATTGCTTTTTTAGTTGAATTTACTACTTTTTTCACCATAGATTACACAAATCCTTATCTCCATGTGACAACTCAATCCATCATTGATCAGTAAGGACTTTAACTTGGGTTGTAATGTGGCTTATGGGTGAAATTTATCAAGAATAAAGGGGTGGAATGGAGTTCAAAATTGAGAAGTCAGTCAAGGTAAGGAGGTGATAGACACACCTTCTTCAATTTAGCACAATTTCATCTTCTTCTTTGAATTTTCAAAGCCAAAGTGGCCATCTTTTTCTCTTTCTTTTTCAAACTTCCAATGAAATGCCTTCTCCTTTTCTTTTTTTTTTTTTTTTTCTTTTTTTTTTTTTCAAAGCAACATTGACTGGAATGCCACATTTCTTCAACGTCTGACATTACCTTCAATTATTTTTTTTTACCAAACTGCTACCCAACTCACCTTTCTTGACTTTCTTTCCTTTACCTTCAATTCTCGAGTGAGGTTAGGCTAAATGAGGTTGATGAGGTTTCAATGAAATCTTGATTTATAAAGCTCAATTGGTGTGTATCAAGGCGCTTCAAAAGGTTGGGCTTTTGAAGTTCAAAGCTGTCCAAAAGGAGGCCTTACATCATGTCTTTAATATCATGATTCTTTGTCAAGATATTTTAACTTGGATATGTGTAACTTCTAGTGATAACAAGCAGGTTCAAACAGTCCCTAGAGCAGAAAAAATTTCCAATTTATACCTCCAAAGAATACATTTCAGGTCCAAATCTCACTGGGTGTGGTTTTCTATCAAATTCCTGAGGTATATCATCACTGGTTTCTCTCTTTTTAGGTTTACTAAAACATCAATTTTCTTTTGGAAATTTTCTGATATTTACTTCATGAAAGTATTAGAATTACACTAGAAATTAATTTTAAAAAGTTTTAACTTCCTCATTTTTCAAAAAAACAGGTGTGAGATTACTTCATTTTCAAAAATTCTGCTGATCATAAGCTGCACCAAGCATTAACTTATTTTATTGGCATACCTGCCATACCCCCAAACCTAAGATGAACATTGTCCTCAATGTTCTAGACACTGAGAAATGAGGGGCAGCAGGATAAAAGAAGAAAGGAAAACTAAGCAGAAAAAAATTTGCAGCTATAAAAATGAAATTAAAGAAAATAACACTGAATATATGAGCAGGAAAAGGGAAAAAAAATGTTATATAAATATAGGAAATTACTGATAAAACAGAAAAATAACAAAACTAAGCTAGAACTGCTACAAAATAAAATCTAAAAACTGAATATATGATCAGAAAAATAAAAGAACTGCAAAGCAAATGGAAGGAAACTAATGCTAATAACAGAGAAACAAGAAAAGCAAGGTAAGGACCGAATACAAAGTTAAAAAAGAAAAAGAAAAGTGTTGATACAAAACAGAATTTGTGAATGCAAAATAGGAAACAAAGTTAGAAACTAACTATAGTCACAGTAAAATGACGAAATCGGAAATCGATGACAATTAACCTAAGAAAGAAAGAACATCAGCGATCTAAAAATAGAATTTGAAACTAAAATTCCTAAAACAGAAAATCTAATGCCAAATGATACATCCTAAGCCCAAAGAAAAAAAAAACCCAAAAGCCTGAGATACTTATGAATCTAAGTGATTATAAAAATGATTAGCAAGAATACAGTGAAAAGCAAGATTCATAAGATGACCCTTTGTTGATGATGTGTATGAATAAAAAAAATAATGAAGCATGGGAGCACATATTAAAAATAGGTTCACACGCAATGAGACCTATTTATGATGAAGAAATCTCAAGGAAAATAAAATCGTGGGTCCATTGAATATTCAAAACAGCCTATGATTCACTACTCATTATCCTACATGATTCCTAAAAAGAAAAATGATCTCAGAGTCCGTATGGGAAAAGTGGATGCAAATGGAAAACATTAATCAGGAATATATATATATATATAATTTTTTTATAATTTTTTTTTTTCTACTTGTTTTGGATCAGCCCGCTCAACAAGAGCCCTTATTTATTTACTTTGAAAATAATGAGAAACAACTCGGAGATTTTCTATTTGTGTTTTCGCTTCTTTTATTTTGTATTTGGTTTTGTAACAAAAAAATAAAAAAATCAGCATGCCTAAAAGGCAATGAAATTATAATCAAAACAAACATTAAACACATGAGAATTTAAAATAGAAAATGAATGCAAAGGAGAAGGATGCAAACTCAAGCGGATCTGCTCCACTTTAGTCCAGATGCTCCTTGTTGGACTGATTTGCTCAGATCTACAAAATCCAAAAAGCTGCAGACCTTATTCAAGTATTGACAAAATAAAAAGAAAAACTCAAAGCACGCCCAAATTTGACAAAAAGACAAAAGAGTGGCAGCATCATTTATTCAAATAACTAGAAGGCAAAGAATAAAAACTCAGAAAAATAAAAAAAATTCTGCTGTAGTAAAACAGGTTTTCTATACAAAACTGCAGTAGACATTTAATCAAGCACTTGGAATGCAACGTGCAGTTTTAAAGCAAAAATTAAAATGAAAATCAAATCTATAAAATTGAAAAACTTAGGTCTACCAATTTTAAAATCTATTCCCCGGCAACGGCGCCAAAAACTTGTTGTTACTTCTTAGTGTGCTTGATTTATGTGTGTTTTGAAAACGGGTTTGCAACTGCTAAATTATACTAAAAAAAATAAAGAAATATCAGCACAGGTAGAAATGAATTAGCCTGCAAGATCAGGGCCAATTGTAGCAAGTTTTAAATGTAAGTGAGTAAAAGATCGTCCACAGGGAATTGATTTAAAATTTAAGATAAACCTCCAGATCTGAGCTACCAGATTTGACCTCTTATCCTATCTAGAAAGCACATAAGATGGGAGGTTGAATTTGTCACATTAACTAAATGATAAAAGTAAAAATTAAACTAAGTGATCCAGATCCGAGTTGGGGAAACGTTTGAGGTAAACTTATATAAAAAATGGAGAAGTAATCTCTAACTTTGATTTAGTCCTTGAAAATGGAGAACGATCATTACAAGGAGAGATGATCCAATCTTCATCTGGCTACAAGCGCAGATGTAAGAGAAATAAATCTAATTTAAGGATTAGGCTTAAGCTTATGGCTATGGTCTGTCCACTTTAATGGCCACAAACAATCCAATAGTCTTTAATCCAAAGCCTTAGTTTAGAACAAGAAGCATCACTACAAATGCCGTGAGAGATTAGGTTACCAACACTAATTCTCACAGGATTAATGAATCAAGGGAAATTGCATGAAAAACAGTAAATCTAAAGGAGTCTAATGCAATAAGGAGATCAGAGGGAACCCTTAACATGAGTCCAATTGAGAATATACTGCTTTCAAATCCACCATTACAATTACAGAGCACAGCTTAAACAGCTCTCAGATTTGTAGTCTTGAATACAAGTCTCTTTTGAATTACAGAAATGTCTCACAACTCCCAATTGCAAGTCAAAGTGAAGCTATTACAGGGATTTCAGACAAACTATCTAGTTTGGAAATGGGGGAATAGGAATGAAACTCAAAATTTGGATGCCCCAATTGGGCAAATGCTTCGTCTATTTATAGCTTTCCCCAGGTCCAGCTCATATGTGTATCACCCAATCAGAGGCTCTCAGATCTGTATTGACCAATGGTGGTCGAGCACGAGGATCCAGATCTGTTCTGACCAATCAGAATTCCTCGATCTGGTTCAGCCAATCAGGTGAAAAAGGCATCAATTCTGTTATGCATTTTGAAAGTCTATTAGAGTTTCTAGAAGTTCCCGCCAAGTTATTTCATCTCTGGGTGCTCACGTGGGGTAGAATATGCCTTTGGTTCGTGCTCAGAATCTTAGGAATGTCCACAGGCTTTTAAATGCATTAGGGCGGCGTGAGATTATCTTGAATTGCCCTTGCAGATCTTTGAGAATCTTCGAGGATATCATTTACTTACTTGGAGAACTTTTCGCAAATCGTGACTTCAAGCTCTTTTGCAGATTGGAGACCTTTTGAAAAGAAGCGTAACCGGAGATCTATTCGCAAAGATTGGAGACCTTTTCGAAAAGAACTGTAACTTTTGGAGATCTATTCGCAAAGATTGGAGACCTTTTCGCAGAGCTTGGGGACCTTTTCGCAAAGATTGGGGACCTTTACGAATAGCATTCTGTAGTGCATTCTTCTTTTCGAATAGCTCTAAACCTCTTTCCAGGTTGAAACCAGGCCTTTGTCCTCTTTATTTTAGGCATTTTGACAGTCCGTGAGGTTGTCCTTTCTCCTTCTTCCTCCAGATCAAGATGGGTCATCATCTTTTTGGCACTTTTAAGCTACTTTCACGGTTAAGCCTGCCTTTATTGTTAGCTGTAAAACAAACACTTAAAATACTTATTTAGTTCTCTCAAGGGTCTATCAAGGCCCAGATTAAGGGGTGAAAAATGGTATTTTCCAGTTCTCAACAGACACTTTCTATTTTGCTGCTTTCTTTACAGATAAAAAACCAAAATATATATATATATATATATATATATATCTGTGTATATATAACAAAAAAAAGGGAAAATAACCCAAAAAGAGATCTCTGTTAGGGGGCATTCCTCCCCTCCGTGTATATGATCTATGATATGTGCAGGAACAGATCAAGGGCAGGGAGCACGCTTCAAAGAGCTAATCTCTGCAAGCAAAGAGTCCTCGCGGGCATTTCAATCAGACATCCACCTACCATGAAGACTCTTTTGCCGTCTCCGTGAAGCTTCAGCTGCGCTGCGAGACTCAGTCAAAAGCCCAGTCAACCGAAGAACCTCACTCTCGGCTGTGGCAGCTCTCACTTCTGCAATCTCCGCTCTGACCCTTTCTTTCTCCAACGCCTCGGTCAAAGCCAGCCTCTCTACAAAAAGAGACTCGATCCTGGTCTGAAGCATCGCTTCCTTACATGGCCAAGGCCCCGTCTCTATCACATCTACCGAAACAGGGCTAGGAGTAGGTAATTCCTTAGATACCAGCCAAACCTCGTAATCAAGAGAGACGACGCCCCCCTGAACTAAGCTGCACATGTCCGCTGATAGGTGGGTCTCCCAGAGGGCGGCTATGCGATCGAGATCACTGAGAGAACCCCGAGAAAATATCAGAGAGCACAAAGGTGGCCTCACAGAGCATGGCACGTGTTGAGTATACCCAAACTGACGAAGCACCAGAGATGGGAAATAATATGTGCTACCGGTCAACCCCAATAGGGTGATACCCTCACAATCTCGAGAGCGGACAATCGGAAAGGTACCGTCCAACCAGGGAAGCTGCAAAATCAGCTCCGCATCTGATAGCCACGTACTCAGCTCCTCGGCGCTCCCATGAGGCAATCTCGACCACCGGATAAGAAAGCCCCGAGCCACGTCCCCTCTTATCAGGCACAATCTCGGCATAGGCCCCATGATAGCCAAATGCTCTCCTAGCCAAATTTGAACGAGGAGCGAGCTCCCACTAAGAATCCCAACCCGTCCCGAGGCCGAGGCATCCAGGCCCTGATACATCTCAGCCAAGACTAGGTGCACCAATGAGCGGCCTCCCTCCAACTCAGTCAAGACATCGCACAACCCAAGGGAAAAGGTCTCGCCCCCAGTAAAGAAGAGAACTTTCAACAGCAAATAAAGGGCAAAGACCTTTACATTGAAGGGATCTCGATTGGGCAACTTTCGGAGACTCGAGTCACCGAAAAGTTCTCTCAGGAATTTCACCGAACACCTAGTGGGCCCTCCGGCGAAACATTTCTCATACCCACCCCTTTTTAAACCGAGAACCACATGGTCCGCCTTTGCATATCCCGGTTTGGGCACCACTTTTGCAAGGCCTCGATGCATCTTCAAGCCAGTAATAGAGGCCAACTCTTCCAAGGTTGGGGTCAACTCCCTACACCCAAATCTAAAGACATGGGCCTTATGGTCCCACGACTCCAAAGCCGCTTGTAGTAGGTTGGGCAACAGAGGAATAGCAAGGAGAGAGGAAAGGCGGGACAGCCCGAGGCAATTCAGAACAGCAAGCTCGCACTCAGCCAAGCTATCATGCCATTTTTGCAAAAAACTGGGCCCCGGGTCCAAACAGGGAAGTATACTAGCCCCCGTATAAGAGCTTGGGCCCCTTTTCAAGGGCGGGTCCATCGACGTACAAATATGTTCTCTGTAAAATCAGTCAATGTATGACGATAGACCCACTAGAAAAGGAAAGGGAGGGAAAAGATGAAAGGAGGGGCAAAAAGGCCAAACCAAGGTGGAGGAGACAAGGGGGGACCAGGCTCGGGTTATAGGGAGCCCGCTGAGCCCAATTTATGGCGGGCGTACATATTATATACGCCAAGGCAAATATGTGAAACATTTTGCCAGGCGTATATAATATATACGCCTAACCATTTTTACCATAGATTCGCCAGGCGTATATATTATATATGCCCGACCATTATTTCTGAACATTTGTCAGGCGTATATAATATATATGCCCAATTTAAAACCGAGGCTGGCAAGGCCCCCTCTCACAATAGCCCATATTTGTTACCCAAGGAGGAAGTTATGTTTGGTTGGCCCACTTTTTCATCTCGGAGCAGCCCACAAGCGGGCATGCTCACACCCACATGGGGGAGGGAAGCCTCGGATGACGCACTATCCATAGGTGATATACGGAGAATTACCTGCTGGATCACCCCCATCATAGGATGGGTGCCAGCTTGTTTCAGACCAAAGAAAAGAAAACCATCAAAGCAAGGAGATGAAACATTCATATAAAGCATAAAAATTATAAACCATCCAAAAAAAAAAATTGTTGTTTAAAAGTTATTACATATCCCCAATAAAGCCAAGTCTAAATTGTTTCATTGTTTCAAATTTTTAGAGAATGAACTAATCCTGGGCAGCCCCCTTCGACTTCTTCTGGCGCCGGCTCGCGCTTTGAAAGGTACGAGTCTCCCCCACCCGAGTCCACGCCTGAGAAATACGGCTGAGAAGAGAACGTGACTCCTTTTCACGAGCACACTGTAGGAACACACCAAAGGCCATCAGGTAGAGAAACGGGCGGAAAGAAAATAAAGAAAAATAACTAGGTTGGGCCAGCATTCACTCACCACCTCGGTCTCCCTAAGCCCAACAAGGTTATGATAATATTCAGCTTGACTCACTGCCGACTCATAATCCTGGCCAGTAAGAAAAAGGAGGTGTTAGTCACACAGGCCACCAGCATATTTCAAAGGGAAGGCGAACAAAGCAACAAGATAGAGATTACCCCAGGAATCAAGTCAGGAGGTGGGACCTGGATAGCTTCAGCAGAGATTCATGCTTTCTCGGCCACGTCGGCACACACTCGCGATAAGAAAGCATCATCCAAACGCTTGAAAGTCTCCCGGACCTCAACGAGCGAACTACCAGAAGCACTAGCACCAGAAGGATCAGAGGGTCCAACACCTGAAGCCGCGCCTGAAGCACCAGCTTGGGAAGGATCGGAGGGTCCAGCGCCTGTAGCATCATAAGGAGCAGCCGCCTCATCCCCCTCATCTGAGTCACCGCCCTGCTCAAACTGTAGAGAGAAACATTTTATCATTAAAGGTGGTAGGTCAATCAAAGTAACCACAAGGAGGGCTGCTAAATAAAAAGAGAAAAGGGGCATTACCTGAGATCGCGGTCTACCAAAAGCTAAAAAGTTAGCACCAGGCACGATGCGGGGTAGCAAGAAATGATAGGGCAGGGAATCGTACCACGACTGATACTCCTTGGGCAGGAGAAGGTCATCGATAGGAACCCGATGGTGAAGAAAGTGAGTAGTAAGCTCATCAATGGAGCCTTCCGGAGCCAACACATCGGCGGGAGGAGCTTGGGGCACGGCAAGGAGAGGGCGATACTGATGAACCACTCTCTCCCCTAAATAGTAGGCCCTAGTCCAGGACCCATAGAGGAAGATGATGCGACGGTCCAGCAAAAAGCAAGAAGGACCCACTGAGGCCAAGTTCCAGAAGGGAGATCCTATGTAGGGGTCGAGGATGACTTGCAAAAGATGAGAAAATAGAGGAAGGATGCACACATTTGGTCAGAACCCACGGCACACAAGAGCTGAGCTGTCAAATTTATAAAAAGGGAATTGTTTTACCTGCTCTGGGATCAACAGGTCGAACTGAGAGCGCAGCCCTAACTCCAAATGCTTCATACCCACGTCCCGACGGCGACCCACGTGCCAGTTACTGATGAGGGGGAACATAGCAACTTCAGACTGAAGCAGAGGGCGACCAGGTTGGAAGTGAAGATACCCCCAGATCTGAGAAAGCAAGCAGATAAGGACAGGCATGCTATAAAAGAAAATTGAACAAGCTAAAACCAAAGGATAAAATACCTCAATTGCAGGCCAGAAACCCACAATGGAGCTAGACTCCCCAAGAACGGCTCGCTTTAAGCTGACATGAGTACAGCATAGCCGGCACCACCCCAATCGAGTCGATGCACGGTTTCCTAGTTCACCATCAGGCTGAGTAGGGACAATGAGACACGCCCTCCGCTGGTGTTGGAGAGGAGAGTCTTGCCTAGGAAGAACAACAGAGCAATGCGGACCAGCATATGTGCGCGTGCGGGCTCAAGATATATGGCCAGGTCAGGTTGGCCCTGGTCCACTAGCTCGTGAGGCTCAAACTGATCAACCAGCCAGGACAGCTTGACCTCAAAACCCCGAATATTCCCAGAGGTCGGGAAGGCCCCTATCAGTCGAATCACCTCCTCCTTACCCAGTGTGCGGGTAGGTACCACGGGCACCCCTCCAATACGGACCACGGTGATCATAGACCAGTCCGTAGGTGTAAAGGCCATCTCTTCCACGGCCATGTGAAATGTCATGGTCTCGGGGCAAAAATGCTCTATCGCTGTTTGCCTTTAAATAGGGTCAGACGGCCCTCTCACGGCACGAAATGAAATCCCCGAAACCGGCAGTGGTGAGCAGGTCCTTCACCACTGGGGGAAGGTAAAGCACAAGACACTGGAGGTCAAACCAACCGCCTCGAAACATAATGTGCGGCAGGGGCTGCAAACAGAAGGCGTCAATCAAATAGGGGCAAGCTGGTATAACGAAGACATCAAAGGAAAACAAAAGCAAAAGCGGAAAAGGGGAGGGGGCTCATCTATTTACCTGACCAACGATCCCAAAGTTGGACATGTGGGTGTGCTGGCAGTAGAGGAGGCCGGTATGGGCGGCCTCGCCTTGCATTTCATACCAAGGCTGGGAGGAGCGCTGAGACACAATGAACTGTTCCCCACGGGGACCGTAGGCCATCTCCGGCCCTTCTTGCTGATCATACCCTTCTTCACCGGACATCCTGAAAGTATGAGACGCATCGGCATATGAGAGGAGTGCAAAAAAAAATAAAATATATATATATATATATATATATATATATATATATATGTATGCACTAATCCAAAGAGAAAAAAGAATCTCATCCAAAACAAAAACAACTAATCCAAAAAATGTGTGCTCTAACCCATTAACAAAAAATGCGTACGTAATAATCCAAAAAAAATGTGTGTATGAGTACTAATCCCAAAAAAAAAATTTGTGTGTGTGTACTAATCCAAAAAAATGTGTGTATGTGTACTAATCCAAAAAATGTGTGCTCTAACCCATTAACAAAAAATGCGTACGTAATAATCCAAAAAAAATGTGTGTGTGTGTGTGTGTGTGTGTATAAATGTACTAACCCATTAACAAGCAAGAAAGAAAAAATGTGTGTGTGTGTGTATACTAATCCACCAAAAAAAAAAAAACAAAAAGAGACAGAAAAAAACAAAATAAAAAATACATAAATACGCATACTAATATATGTATGCACTAATCCAAAAAAAAGAGGGGAGAGGCACCAATCCATCAAATAAAATGCACTAATCCATCAAAAAAAGAAAACATGAAAAAAACCCCACAAAAACAAAATAAATGAATAATGAATGGGAAATAGGCCTAAGGAATCAAATATTTCAAACAAAAAAGAAAAAAAAACAAGAACAACTAAAACAAAAAAAGACGAAAATAAATATAGGCATCACAAAGCATTTCACCATATAAAAAAAAAAAAAAGAAGAGAGGCAATTCAAAAGAAAAATGAAGGAACGGTAATGATTACCTTCAATGAGAGCGAAAAACAAATGTCGGCGGAGCATAAGCACCTTTCGATCCACACCCGCAACTGCCGGTAGTAGAACTCAAGCCAAATTAAATGCAAAAACCCTAGGGGCCTGTCCCGAACTCAAGAAGGAAGGAGGGAGAGAGATAGAATTTGAAAAGGGGGCCCCTCTTGTGCTCGGGCTCGGGCAGTTTTGTAACTACCAGTTTTTTAGACGGGCGTATATAATATATACGCCCGACCATTTTTAGCCAGATTTTGGTTAGGCGTATATAATATATACGCCTGACCAGAAATGGTAGTTTTTTTAACTACCCGGCCATTTTTCGATTTTGAGGCCCGACGGACCCCCCTCGTATGCTATAGACCCCGGTCCGGACCCCCTTAGAGGCCCACGTATCATCGGGCAAGGGTGCACGCATCCCCAAATGACCCTTCAAGTTTCCTTCGATTGGCCCAAAGGGACCATGCTACAATAAACGGATCTAGGTCCGTAGGCACCCACCTATTGCGCCCACAAAATCAAACAAAATCAAAAAAGAGGAAAAAGAAGAAAAAAAAAAGGGAGAAAGAAAATGTTGAAAGTGACACTAGTTCTCAAAAGAGCGTCGCAATGACCATTTGAACCACTCCGAGGACCGTGTTAAATCAATTCGGAATGATCAGGGTCCACCCAAAAGTTCTCAAATCCCGTCTTACACAGGGACACACCATACCTAATCCGGCAGGCAAATGAATTTCATTCATCATCGGTCACTCCTGGGAGCATACACTTAGCCCCAGATCTCCCCCAGTAGAGGTCGAGGTCTGATCTGACAGGCAAACCAAGAACCCATCACCAAAATGCACACGTCCCTAAGGTATATCCACATGGCAAGTTGATTCACCTAAGGATACGTGCAGAAATAAAAGGCAGTTTGAGCATGCCCAAAGTCTCAATCTGACATGAAAAAAGAAAAAAAAAAAGAGAGAAGAGAAAAAAAAAAGAACAACAAAAAATAGAGGAGAAGAAATAACAACCTGTTGCTGCTTAGTAAAAATCCTGAGTAGGTTGACCCCACCTTCCAAGCATTCACTCTGGTCATCCCCCTTCGGATCTATGCTGACTAAGAGTGCCCTCGACTTCAGACCATTCGAAAAGCCTATTGTCAGTTGAAACTGACCCATCAAAAATGAAAGTATAACCAACCAAACTATGTGCAAACATACAGACCAAAGGGCTCATTCCCTTTTATTTCCTTTTACACAGGCTTAAAACCTATATAGGCATGGTGCCCCTGTTGAATGTACGCACTTGCATCTGGGTATCCGCAGGATGGTCGTTTGTCCTCGTAAATTGTACCTTAGGGTCGAGGCTTTCGTTCGCACCTATTTTGCTGCTTATCAGCCCTGATGGGTGTCTGTTTGTGCATAGTTAGTAAAGATGTGATTTCATTAGGGATGGAGGTTAGAATTGGCCATCTCTTTCAAGAGATGATTGGTCCTAGCCCGATCTTTTCAGCTTTGTCTTAAGTTAAGGCACTCCGGTTCATGTGAACCAGGAGCACCTCACCACTGGAACGTTCACATCCCCAGCATACCTATCCTCGAAAGAGCGCACGCACTCGTAAAAGCGTATCAACTGGCATTTGATCCACTTAAAGAGTTGTGCAAGAATAAAGTTGTCAGAGGTTCTTGAGCGTTGCTTAGAGGCCTCGAAACAAAAGAAAATTCAGAAAATGACACGAAAAAATTACTCAGAAAATAGGCATGCATTTCCAAGAAGTGTTGCGACATCAATATTCGCTTCACTCGGGTAAAACATGCTAAAATAACCTCGAGGTTGATGGGTTCGCCCAAAGACTTCGAGCCTTACCTAGGTAAGGGCACCCGTGCCCAATCCAATGGAGCTGTCAATACCCCATAGGATTGGACACATTGTTTAGACCTTCGCTTTGTGTGCTTCGCATTAATTCCGAAGCATAGATCGATCATCCCATTTCATGGAGCTGTCTGGTTCAAATTAATACTCAATGTCACAAATCTATAATTTCCCTCAAGAAGTGGACGATATCCCGGCTAGCGGGCTTACACTTTTTGTGATCATCGCTGATTATGCTTGATAAGAATGTAATGCGCTTGGGGATTGTTAGCTTTGAGGTACGGACGATATCCTGAGATGAGAGGGCTTACGTACACTCAGCATCACCATGAATGTTTGAGAATTGAGTTGAACCAGGCAGACCCATCAAGCGTGCCTTGGACCTCTTCGGATGTCTCTTGTCTTTGGCATCCGATCATTAGTGATCGAATACCAAAGAGGGGCATCTGTAGACACCCAAATTCGGCCCAAGGCCCGATCAATCTGTACTTCGGGAGAGATGTACCCCTGTGCTTCCGATGGCACCCCTGAACCCGTAGGAATCCACCTAGACCTTTAGGAATCACCCTGAGACATTCCCCAACCCTTAGAGATCACCCCTAGAACCTAGATTCCCTTCCCATACCTAACCTAAACCTTTCTGAGCAGTTGATGGGAGGAGAGCTACATAATTTTACAAAGACCACTACCAAGAATGAGACATATACCATTGGAAAGAGGACTTCTCCAGCTTTCCAACAAGCTAAAGACCACCCAATTTGGAGTTGCGAGTCAAAAGTTATGGCCGATTGAAGTGTCACATAAAATCATAAAACTTTTACCCAGGCGTGTATATTACATACGCCCAGCTAATTTGGCCCCAGATTAGACAGGCGTATATATTATATACGCCTGCCTTTTTTGGGGGAAATTTGGTCGGGCGTATATAATATATACGCCCAGCATAGGTGGGACCCACCACGGGCTTCATCTTCCCAAGGCTCCCCTGTTTTTAGTGAAATTTACTGTTCCTAAACTGGGCGTATATAATATATGACTTAGCTCTGAATCATCATCAGTTGCTCGAATTTCCTTCATCTAGTTTGACCCTTTGACCATCCCCTTTGTTGAGGTGGGTGTCTTGAGGTTGGTTGCCCCCCCTTTGAGTTTATTGGCAACCCTTAAGTCACCCATGGTCTCACCCCATCATCCGCCATTAAAATCAATGTCCCAAAATCCTAGGGCCTTGAAAACCTAGAAAACCTTAGATGGGGGATTACCTAATTGCTAAACCCATTAGCTCTTAAGTAAGCCCCTAACCCATCCATTCTCTATAAATAGAGAGGCCCCCCTCTTCCCAAAGGGTTGAAGTTTTGTTGAAAATTTGGTTGAAGGATTAGAGAGTGCTTAAGAGAGAACCCTAGTGAGAGAAAATGAAAATATTTTTCCAGATTTCCAGCATGCATACTCCATCTATTTCAGTCCATTTCCACCATTAGATCACTCCTTTTAGCTAAAGCCTAGCCTTTAGCCCCACCCTACTCTTCCTATTTTACCGAATCCTTGTGTTAGATTCTATTTCCATACCGTTGAAGCCATCGGAAGCACGCCAAAGCGAAGATCTTCCACAGTGCAACAAGGGCCGTGAGCTCCAGCTCACCCCTCTCTTCCTCTACCTTCTTGGTGTCTCCTCCGTCCAAGGATTCAAGCGGTTACGCCACCAAAATTTCGGTTTGGCTCAAAGCTTGATAGGACCGTATTGCCTTCGGGCAAGGGAAAACTCTGCCCTTTTATTTTTATTTTTCGCCATAGATAGAGATCGCCACGTGCGGGTTGGTCGGGTGCCTAAACCCTTCCCGATCGATAACCGAAGCCCCTACCCTAGATCCTTTGGCAAAGACCGGTAAATCAAAGTCATATTTAGCACTTCGGTGCTCAAAATATCGATTTGAAGGTTTCCCGGGTCACCAAAAGCTCTGGGTGGGGACTCTACATTTTCATTAAAAGCGAGCGCATCGCGCAACAGGTTCGAGAGGATCCATGGTCGCACAATCTATATAAATATATATATATATATATGTATTCATTAAATTTCTATGATTTCAAATTGATAATTGATGCCAATTAGGCTTAGTCTTTATCCTAATGACTAGGCTGTACTAACTTAGTAGCCATGGTCATAGCCCTATGCCACTACTGTGTCAAATCTGGGGATCGTTACAAAAGTACCACTTTTTACCTCTTAACCTAGCCTTTACTATACCTTGTAGCTGTCTAATAATCCTCTGTTTAGTATGTTTTATAGTTAACAATAACAATTGCAGGTTAGTACAAAGTCCAAGTGTTTAAAGCCAAAAAGAGAGAGAATGCATGCTAAGATGTGGAGCTGATGCAAGGACAGATGGAGCATCATGGTGGTACACTCCATGGTGACTATTTTGCATGCCAATGTGGACCCAAGAAGTTTAACAGATGAGAGAAGAATGGATATGAGTGTTTAAATCAGCAACAACAGCATATGCATTGCAATAGAGGAGCAGAAGTGTTGCCTCGCGCTGTTTAAACCTGTAGCAGCCCCCTCACAAAGTCAATACCTGTAGCACAAAGTGAACTCGCGAAGAACTCGCGCGCTCAATGAAGGATTAGCCTCCGAGAACTACTTCACATAGTAGTCACATGCTTTAATTGCTCTCAACACTCCAAGACCTCATGAAGCACTTGCACACTAGAACCTTCAGAAATCCAGCTCGTGAAGCTCTGGCGGGGATTAAGTATCAAATTATCCATGCACACAGTCTTGCAAGATTAATTCACATAAAAGACTCAAGCAAGCTCGCGCAGCTCTCAGTGAGCTCAAGAGGAGAGAGAGCTCCAGAAATTCTCTTGCCTAGCTCTCATGCGCGTAAAAGCGTAAACCTCCACTGCACGAGCTGTGCTACTAACTACATTAGGAGCCTGACAAAATTTAAATTCATCTTCACGAGACCCTCGCAATAGGAATTACCTGAAGCTCCACTGTGCGAGCCATGATAAATCATTGCAAACTCTTCCTCGCGAGCGCATTTCAGAGCAAAGCAGCTATGCGAAAAGTCAAAGCCTTCTGCACGAGCGATAAGCTTTCCAAGCTAAATCTTACCTCGCGAGCACTCTACAAGCTGGTGACTACATGAAAGAACCAAAGTCAGCCCGCAAAGCTCAGGATCTCCACTTCTCAGTCCATACTGAGGGACCTTTTAGGGTTTTTCCCAAGTACAGGGCACACATCTCGAGGCCCTAATCTCTATGCACACATCCTGAGGCATCCAAGGGTTGTAACCAAGCCACGTCTTCCATAAAATTAGGGTTTAATCTCCTTTTGGCCAAGGCATCAATGACTGAGTATATAAGTTGTAATTTAAACTTAGAAAATTATCTCTCCTTCAACCTTAGTTAGCTGTGAACTCTAGCAGATTAGGGTTAGGGTTAGATCACCTTCTTTTTTCATTTCTCTTCTTCCTTAGCCCAAGACTTGCTGGCTATGATCTCTGTAATCAATTAGGCATAGCTTAATTCACTTTTTCTAATGGGTTTTGTACACACTGAGATTTGTTGAGGGCTGTTTTGCACAAGGCTGCTGCCTTGAGGACATCTCATTGTAAGTGCTTGTTTAATCAATGAAATGTCTATTTTAATGCTTATTCAATCTACTATTTTCCTATTTGTCTATAGCATTGTTTGATCTATGCCATACACATAGGATTTTACTTATTTGAAAACCCCATGGAAGCTTGAGCTTGTAGCCCTACAACCATGGGGGTAGCAACAATTTTCATGTTCCATCTCAGACCTTTGTGATTTGGATAACCTCTATGGATATAGCCTATGACTATTTGAGTGGATAGACTATGGCCCTAGGGTGATTCCAAGCCACAGATCTGAGAGGGATTCTTATCCTCTGCACTTGAGCTTATAGCCTTGTGAGAGGTTGTAGCAGGAACAAGCTCCCCTCTATTGTGCATGACCAACATCTGATGTTAGATCTATTTTTTTTGTAGAGATTACAGACTTGTGAGCTTAGTCATTGCAAGCCTTTTGTAGCAATGACCAGCTATATTTATGTTCCCAAATAGCCTCTGAACAACTATGGTTTCCATTGGTTTTTCAAGAGCTATTTGCTACAATTTTTTGAATAAATTCCAAGACTGCTAGCCATTCTAAGCCATAAATGCTCCTCTACTTACGGCATTGACTGCAGACTGATTGGTCTCAATCAATCCTTGATAGAAACTTTGCACTATCGACCAATTTGGTACCTCGTGATGAGGACACTTTCGTAATAGATCCTTCATCCGTACCCAACTCTTATGAAATAATTCTCGTGGAAATTGCCTGAAGTCTTGAATTGCTTGGCGAATTTGGTTAGTTTTACCAATTGGGAAGTACTCGCCCAAGAACTTAGATTATAATTCCGCCCAGGTGGTAATACTTCCGGCAGGTAACAAAATTAACCATGCCTTCGCCCTGTCCTTGAGAAAGGAAACAGACGTAGTTTTATAACCTCTTTGTTGGCATTTGATGTTTGCAACACTGTGCAAAGTTCTATGAAGTCCCTTAGATGCTGATAGGGATCTTCTCGATCAAGCCCATGAAAGGTCGGTACGGATTGAAGTATATGGAGTTTGATTTCTTAATTTTGACCCGCAGGCACCTCTGGTGGAACTATACAAGAGGGCTTGGCCAATGCTATGGGGCTGAAATATTCTTGGATGGACAAATCGTCAGCCATTATTGAAGATTCTCTTGTAGAAATTTGGCTTACCGCCAAATTACGTTGGAGAGTCCTTTCAATTTCTGGATCACACTCAAAGAAATCTAGACTTCGAGATTGGGTGTGATGAAGAAAAGAAAGCTCTATTGTTTTATATTTTTTAATTATACCTATTTTTATTCTAGAAAGTAAGGAGAGAGAGCAAATCTAAGCCTCGAGCTTCACTGATCAGGGGAAGTTAAGACTCTGAGTCGTCGCTCTGAATAAACCTGCGTGTGCAATTATGGATTTTTAACAATCCTGTTGTGACGATGCAGACTCGTAAAAAATTTAGAGTCACCACCCGGAGCTTTTGGTATCCCAATAAAACCCAAATCAATATTAAATGCATTGAAGTGCCAAATATGACTCTGATTCACCGGTCTACGCCAAAGGCTCTTGGGTAGGGGCTTCGATTATCGATCAGAACGGTGTTAGGCACCCGATCAACCCGCTTAATGTGGTCTCTACTTATGGCCAAAATAAAAATAAAATAAAAGAAGCAAAAAAGTCCTTCTTCTTACCCTAAGGCAGCAAAATCCTATTTGTGCTCCTCCGTTCCTACCAGAATTTTGATGGCGTAACGGCACAAATGCGAGAATAGAGGAAGGAGAAAGAAGGTAGAGGAGTAGAGGGGAGAGAAGGAGCTCTCGTACCATTATTGCACCACTGTGGATCATTGGGTAGGTGTGCTTCAGTGAGCTTCTAATGACTTATATGGTTAGAAAAAGGGTTCTAGCTCCTAGGGCTTGATAGCTAAGAGGTAGAGAAAGAAGGCTAGAGGATGGCTCTCACCTAAACTAGGGGATTTTTGAGGAAAGATAAGGCCTAAAGAAGGTTTGGGAATTCAAGAATTTGTATGCAAAATGGGGCATCAAAGGGAGAGGGAGCTTCTTTCTTAATCTTCTCTCTTAGGAAAAATTTCAAGCCCTTTCAAAGGGAGGGGTACCTCTTTATTTATAGGAAAAGGAGAGGTTAGGAGGATGCTTAGTTGCATTATCAATTAGGTAATCAAGCATCTAAGGTTTTCCAGGATCTTTAAAGCTTAGAAAAGTGTGAAAGTAGCCCCAATAGTGGATGATAGGGTAGTGTTTCAAATCACTTGAGGGTTGCAAATAGGATAAGGAAGGGTGCAATAGAACAAGTGAAACACACTCAGCGCATCAAGATGGTCAACAAGTCAACCCCAAAGATAAAATTCGAGCAAAAAACTCAGGGTTATTGTAGCTAAGTTTGGTGCAACTAATAGATGCGCCAGGCAAAGGTACAGTAAAACAGTGCATGTGAAGTTGCAAGGCCGCGGGAGGACCCACTTTAACCTGGCGCATTTATTACATGTGCCAATTTCATATGGATCCCCCACCCAAAACCCTAATTTTGCCAGAAAATTCTGAACGCAAAATCTTTCAATGTACAGCTCCGAATGATATGATTCTTGGCTTGTTGGAAAGTTGGAGACTTCTACTTTTCAATGGTATATGATTCAATTGTAGTAGAAGATCTTAGCTAGTCCCAGTGCACCACCCTTTGATCATTGCTCAGAAAACTCTAGGTATGGGTTCAGAAGAGTTTCTAAAGGTTGGGATTGGTTTCTAAAGGTTTGGGGAGGTTTCTAAGGGATCAGGGGTGATTCCTAAGGGTTTGGGATGACTCCTAAGGTTTTGGAAAGGTTTCAAAGCTTACGATACCTGCCATCAAAAGCTTAGAAGTGCGCCTCTCTCGAAGTGTGCTTCGATCGGGCCTTGAAATATATTTGGGTGTCTACAGATGCCCCTCTTTAGTATCCGATCACTAATGATCGAATGTCAGAGATAAGAGACATCCGAAGAGGCCCAAGGCATTACTGATGGGTCTGTTGTATTCAAAGCGAACCTCAAACATCAGGTGAGTAACATGGTGAGAAAACGAAAGCCCTGTATGTCAGAAAAAATGTCCGTTTCTCAAAGTCATCTCTCCCGAAGCGCTTAGCGATATTACTGGGCATAACCGAGATGAAGCGAGTTGCGAAAGCCTAATATGCTGGGAAAAATGTTCGCTTCTCGAGATGATTGAAGATGTTCGATGTTCAAGTTTCATTCTGAATCCAACAGCTCCGTGAGTAAGAGGGTGATCGACCCATACTTAAAGATAGGCGCAAAACAAATACTCAAAGATCCACAGTTTGCGTCCAACCCTATGAGACATTGAGTGCCCCATTTGACTAGTCACGGGTGCTCTTGCATGAAGCAGAGTTCAAGGTCTTTGAGTGAACCCAATGATCCCAAAATTGATATAACACGACTACCTGAGCGGAGTGAATAGATGTCACAATGCTTTTTAGGAGTACGTGCCGCTTTTTGTAGAATTTTTTATTATTTTATGCGGAGATGTTTATGATTTTATGTAGATTTTTATATGAGAATTTTTTTTTTGATTTTATGTGGATTTTTATATGGGTTTTTATGTTATGATTTTATGTGAATTTTTTAGATTTTTATGTTATGATTTTATGTGAATTTTTTTAGATTTTTATGTTATGTTTATGTTATGATTTTATGTGAATTTTTTGATTTTTATGTTATGATTTTATATATGATCGAGATTCTTTGAGCGTTCTCATCGATCTCGATCCATTTTTTCTAGCACACCTTCTCGGGCAGATCAAATGAAGATCGATGTGCCATTTGGGGAGGCGTGCATCTACAGAACAATAAAACAAAAGAAAAGGTGTCAGGCCAGGTGTGTACAAACCACACCTAGTCAGAACTCACCACGAAAGTAGTCTGACACATGTATTACTTGCGCTAGGCCAAATGGGAGCCAAAAAACACTTGGCGCATGTAGTACATGCGTCAAGCAAAACCTGGGGTTGATTTTAAACCCCCTGAGCCCGAGCCAAAAGAGGGTTATTTCAAATTTTTCTCTCCCTCCCTCTCCAAACTGAAATAGGTCTCCTTCCTAGGGTTCCCCTGGTTCGATTCTAAGCGTGCTTCATTGCTGGTGTTTGCTCACGCCGATTAAACACCCGCTCTACGCCAGATCAAGGACCTAATTTTTTTTTTTGAAAGTAATTACTTTAAACATATTTTTTTTTTATTTTTCTTGAAATCTTTTGCAATGTGTTTATGAATCTTGCTTTCTTAGATGATAAATGGGTTATTTCTCTTGTAAGCATGATTATTGATGATGGGTTTGATGTTTATTCCATGAATGATGCCCTATTTTTGCTTCCCTTTTTTTTTTTATTGGTTTAATTAGGACATATATCCATTTTTTTTTCTTTTTGTTTTTATTTTTGCACATAAAGAAAGGATTTTTTTTTTTATATAATAATATTTTGTTTTATTATTTATTTTTGCACATAAAGAAAAGATTTTTTTTTATTTTTAATTTTATAAAAAAGAAGGGAAATTTTATTATTATTATTTTGGATTATTATATTTTTTGAAAAAATGAGAGGATTAGCATACTTACCTTCCCTTGACCTGTAGCACAATGGTTTCTTATCATTTGATCACACCTGACATGATTGCTCATATTTGCCCTAGAATGTCGAGCGAAGAAGAATATGTGCAGGAGGAAGAAAAAGAAGAGAGGTCACAAATGGTCTATTGTCCCCGGGGAGAATAATTCTTTGTGGTGGAGCGCTCTCCTGGTATGAAATGCAAGGCAAGGCCGCCCATGCTAGCCTCCTCCATCAGCAGCATATTCATATCTCCAATTTTGATATCACCGACAAGGTAAAGGGATAAATTCAGTTTTTTTTTTCTCTTGTGTGACCTTGCTGTGTTTCCATGATCTGACACCTCTTTTACCTTGGTGCAGGACTTGCCCCATATCGTGTTTCGAGGTTGGTTGGATTTTTAGCAATTTTATCGCTACCTCCCACCGATCGTGAAGTTCTTGCTTGGATAGGCCGGCTTTGGAGAGTTCTTTTCATGCCCTTCCATGCAAGCTGACGCGGCCTATCTGAGGGCCTTTATTGAGAATTTTTGTTCGAAGACGATGACCTTTCTCATGACCACGGCCGAGATGACGCTGACTCCCGTAGATTGGGCCATGATTACGGGGATCTGATAGGGGAGGCTCTGGTGGTCAACCTTGCAGTGCCTGATCGAGATGAGATCATTCGATTCATAGGGGCTTATCCCCCCTCCACAAGTCTGTATGGTACTGAGGTCAAAATGTCCTCGCTGTCTGATTTTTTTGAGATGAATGAGTTGGTAGATCTGGGGCAGCCATAAGTGGACATTTTTATTGAGCTCGAGCGCGCGATTATATTGGCCTGCATCTCGCTCCTCTTGCTACTGGGCAAGACCCTCTTCTCAAATGCCAGCGGCAGACAGGTCTCCCTAGCCTTGCTCAGCCTCATGGACAATTGGATTGACGTGCATAGATATGACTGGGGTGGGGCCGCCTTCACCGCGTTGATGTCCAACCAAGTCCGAGTCTCTATTGGCAACGCAAAGTCCGTCGTTGGCTTTTGGCCTGCATTGGAGGTAACCTCTGACTCTTTTGCTTTCCTCAATTTGTTTTGATGATCATTCTCTGCTTCTGACCCATCTCTTATGCACTACTCATGTCAGGCGTGTGGGTATTTGCACTTTCAGCTCGACTACCCCCCTCTTCAATCTAATATATACACTTATCCGCTTCTGAGTGATTGGAAAATGCACCGCTGCAAGGATGTTGGCATAAAATACCTGGAGATGGGCCTGAGGTCCTAATTCGATCTACTGATACCGAAGCAAGTAAGGCTATTTATCCTCTTTTTCATTTTTGAGCTTCTCCTTTATATTGTGCTGCATGTTTGACTGATCAGACACTCCTTGATTTGGATAGGTTATATATGACCCCTACATTAGTTCTCCTTATTTGGATCGAGCCGCCGTAGGTCCATCTCACCTCTTCATCGACTACTGCGTCGTCTTTTTCTATGGGGCCTGGGCCAGGGCTTATTACCTAGGGGAGCGAGTAGTTCATAAGTATCGGGACTATCCTACCATGCCCTCGACTCTTCCTGCAGATGTCATGGCACTCGTGGGTAGTATAGAGGAGCTCGCTGCCGGATTCCTTCAAAACGGGGTCCCTATCGATGCCTTCCTGATGCTCGGGGACTATCGGATGTGGTATGAGTCTTTGCCTTATCGATCTCTTCTCCCACTCTTCGTTCCTGGTGTAAACTTCCTAGCTTTTGGTGGCCCACGCTCTCAGGTAGTTCTTCTCTTTCAGATTGGTTCCCTGTGGCTTCGGTTGACTTGTGATCTCGACTAATGGAAATCCTATTTCTTGTCACAGTTTGAGCAGGGAGGTGATTCTGATGATGATGGGGCGGCGGCGGGTGCTACTGATTCTATGGGAGCTAGTTCCTCAGGTGCCTCTAGTGTTGGATCCTCTAATAGTTAGACTATGGAGGTCTAGGGGACCTTCAGGCGCCTCGATGAGGCTTTCTTTGGTGGTCTACTGATGCAATCCAGATCCCTCCTCCTGAATTGGTTCCTGGGATAAGCAAGTTTTCTCCTTCATGCTTATTTCTTCGAAAAATGCATGTGCTAGTTCCTGTAGCTGAACGTCTCTTTCCTTTTTGTGTAGGACTACGAGTTGGCGGTGAACCAGGCAGAGTATTACTGCAATATTGTCAGCTTTCGAGAAGTGGAAGTGGTGAGTATCCTTCCGACCATTCTTTGATTATTGCCTTGCCATTTATCTTTCAACTGATTTGGTTGGTTGTTGTCTTGCAGCGTGCCCGTGAAAAGGAGTTGCGCTCCCTGCTCAACTGACTTTCTCAGGTATGGACCCGGGTAGGAGACATTTGGACCTATCAAAGCTCTTCACGCCGACAAAAGAAATCAAAGGGTGCCACCAAGGATTAGGCTTAGCTCTTGGTTTTGAACTTTAGACATTCTGGGACATTCTTTTTAGGATTTTGATTAATTTGTAATGGATGATGTGATGCTTTGTTCACTTTCTTTTTGATGGTTTTTCAGCTTCTTTGGAATTTAGTGCTTTTTTCCCTCTTATCGCATGCTCTGCTTCCCTTATATTGTATCTGATTGCTTGTAGGTTTGATTTTGGCAAAAAAGAGGGCCTCCTAGGCTACCTGCTTTGTTCAATGTTTTATTTGCATTTGATGTGGATTTTTCCTGCACAAATAAATGCTTATATAAGTTAGGTGCAATAAGAAAAAAATTTGTCATGTGATCACAGCATGAAGCACAAGGGAACTGGCTCGGGGGGTCCAGCAATGACCAAAAATTCTCCTTCAAAACCCCACTTTTGCTGTAGGGGGCCAGATTGGTCTGGCGCATGTATTACATGAGCCAGGTGCTTCCTGGGGGCAGTGGGCCCTTTTAAGCCCGAGAATGACCCTTTTTCCTTCTCTTTTCATTTTGGCTTGACATTTTTTACTGCTTTTTCTCTCCTTGCCCTCCCAAGGGTGGGTTCAGCTTTCCAACCTCTTACATGGAGGGCCCAAAACCAATTTACTCCCCTCTTTGGGCCTAGGGCTTGGTTTTCTCAAAAGTTATCTTGGGAGCTTGAATGAGAGTGAGCTCGTTGATTTAGATCAGCTCGGATTGTCGCGCCTCACGTCCTTCCTTGAGGTTCCTCCACGGTGGGACCTACTTCATGCGGCAACCTCATTTTGAGATGTAAATGTCCATGTGTTTCATTTTGGGAAGCGAGAACTATCTCCCACACTTGAAGAGCTCGTTAATCTGTCAGGCTTGAAACTCCACAAAGGCCTTGCAGGAGTTGTGCCAAAGCCGGGCTACGCTAAAGCAGTTCACCTCACTCTGGGTTTGAAGAAATCTGAATATGAGAAAAGTCTCATTGGAGGGCCCACCAGGTGTTCAATAAAATTCCTAAGAGAACTTTTTGGTGACGAAACCCTTCAAAAATTTCCAGTCCGTAACGTCTTCAATGTGAAGGCCTTTGCTCTAGGTCTCATTTTTGAAATCCTTTTCTTCACTGGGGGAGAGAGCTTTTCTCTTTCTCTTTGCGATGTTTTGACTGAACTAGAGGGGGGCCGGTCAGTGATACATCTGGTCTTAGCCAAACTCTATCGTTGTCGTAACACTTTTGCTCTGGGCAAGGTGGGGTGCCTCAAGGGATATCCGCTTCTACTCTAGGACTGGCTAGGAGAGCATCTTGCCATTTTGGGACCAGTGCCTCGCTTCTATATCGTTCGTGGTGAGGTGGTCCGATGCTTTTAAGGCAGGTGCCACATGCTTCCACAAGGAGATATGTTAGTGTTGAAGCTTTGGCTAACCGATGCAGAGCTGATATGGAGACTTCCTTGATTAGATCGGACCTTCCCAGTGGTTCGTTCTAGAGACCATGAGGGCATCACCCTCCTTGGATTGACTGGCAGTACCTTCTACTTCCCATTTTGGGTGTTGCGTCAGTTCGGCTACTCTCAGCAAGTGCCTTGCGGGACGAAACCCTCTTTATGTGATGTGATCTTTTCTCGGGGGTCCTCTGAGGAAATGGATCAGATTGCTGCTCTCTGGGAGACATGTCAGTCGACGCTTATGTGTGATTTGGAGCAGGGAGATTCAGTTTAGTCTTCCCCAGAGTATGAGGCGTGGCTATTGTCAAGGCCCTATTGTTGATCATCTGGATCAAAGGTAGAGTGACGATGTGGGAGGGCCGGCCGACGAAGGAGTGGCCGATCCTGCATTGAGTTGCTAATGGAGAAGAGGATCTGCATGAGCTCTTAACAAAATAGAAGGTTAGAAGCAGAGGTGGCGAGGCTGAGCTGCACAATTTGAGTGAGGTCCTTAGTCTGAAGGAGCTTGAATGATGCTCTGGGGCTACCGATGCTTCCCTAAAAGTACAGGGAGCCTTCATGGCAGCTTTGGATGACCGAGTGGAATGTTCGAGAGGATGGATTTCATGCGGAGATTCAGGCCTTGAAGCGTGAGTGGGCCATTGATTCTCCTCTGCACATATCTTTTGCAGATCAGACTTAGAGAAAGGGCATGAAACCCTATTCGGGATACACACTTTTTTTTTGGATATTTATATTTTGTTTATGTTTTATTGTTTTTCTATGTTTTGTAAAAAGAAAAGAAAGGAAGCTAGACATCACACAGATTATTTTTGGGATCTTGTAGCCAATCAACGATTTGTGAAATGGAAAAGGAAAAATCTATTATCTTACAAAGTTATTTCTTCTTCTTTTTTATTTTGGATTTTTTTTTGCAGTTTGATGTCCTTAATTATAGAGTGGTGATGGGGTCCTCTTTTTGAGCATGGTCGAACCTCCCTCACATGGTGGGATCTAGGATAAGCTCGATAATTTTGCCGAGCGAACACCTATCCCTTTGGATTGAATCAACCTTTCTCCTTACCCTGGGTCATATGTTTGACAATGTAATCTAGAAGACACGCTTGGTCGGGACCCAATTGGAGCTAACATGAGCGGCCCGATCGGGGGATAGGATGGCATGGGTAGGTGACCAAAGGATTTCTTCTTTTTCTCTTTCTTCTTTCATTTTCATTTCAACTTTCTTACTCACAACACCCAAGGTGGGTCCGTCATGCCTGTTGTTACCCTTTTTTTACCCGTAGCGCCCTATCGGGTTGTCACTGTGTCCATGGGTTTACATTTTTACCCCCGGCGCCCTTTCGGGTTTTCACCTGGTTCGCACAAACTTGTTCTTTTTACCCCTAGCACCCTTTTGGGTTTTCATTACGTCCACCTTGCTTTGAGCTTGTATTTTTTTATATATATTTTTTCTTTTTATCAAAGGCCACGACATGGACGTCGATTCTGTCATAGCCGGCCGGATTGGGTTCTCGTCGTCTCCCAGCTTGGCTTGTGCTAACTCAACGGATACTTTAACTACTTGCAGACCTTAAAGAGGGCTTTTCTTTGGAATGTATTGTGGCCATGGGTAAGGTTAGAATTTTGAATTATGGGTTAAAAGAGTTCCTTGCTTGGGTTCCAGCTGCCATAATACACTTCTTCCTTGGGGGACAATAACTTTACATGCCCCACCTTTTCTCTATATATTTTTTTTGCTTTTTTGGATAATCTCTTTTTGGGTTTTGCTTTTTTGATTTTTTTGTTTTTAATGATAACTCTTTTTCTTCTTTTTTGTTGGTGTATGTACACACATTTTCTTTTCCTGAGAGGGGTTTATTGACAGACAGGTCAATGGCTCAACGGGTGTAGCAAAGGATATGAGCATTTAGGGACATTTTTTTGGCTACTAGGCTTTGAAATGATGACCTCTTTTATGGGGTCCTTGAGCAGTTACATATCTATTTTATCAATTCTTACCTTTTAGCGGAGACCCTATAAGTAGAACCGTCGGATGTATCTAGCATTGATAGGCTTAGGAAAATGATCTCCGTCCATGGTGACGAGGCGGATGGCATACCCAGGGAGCACTTCTCGAATGACGTAAGGTCCTTCCTAGTTAGGCTTGAATTTCCCTCTCGGATTGGCGTGGAGGGATGGGAAGATCTTCTTGAGTATCGTGTCTCCTACCTTTAGATCTCAACCGCGAACACTTTTATTGTAAGCGCATGTGATTCACCTTTCATAGACTTGGGCATGACACAAGTCCAGTAGCCTTTTCTCGTCCAGAAGGTTCAGCTGCTCAAAGCGGGATCTCTCTCTTTCAGCTTTGGGTAGGCCTGACTCAAGGAGTATACAGAGTGAGGGCACCGCTACCTCTACCGGTAAGACGACCTCAATTCCATACACAAGGGAGAATGGTGTTGCCCCTGTAGCGGTACAGATCGATGTTATGGAGGGCCATAATACAAATGGCAACATCTTGCTCCAATCTCGATAGGTGATGACCATTTTCTCGAGGATGCGGCTGACAGTCTTGTTAGCAGCTTCTACAGCCTCATTGGTTTGTGGCCAATAAGGCGATGAGCGGTGGTGCTTGATTCTATACTACTCACAAAAGGCCTTGATGCGCTTATTCGCGAAGTTTGTGTTGTTATCGATGATGATGTCCTTGGGTATGCCAAATCGGCAAATAATATTATTTTTTATGAACTTCTCGACGTGACTAGCCGTGATGTTTGTATATGACGCTACCTCTACCCATTTGGTGAAGTATTAGATGGCGACAAGGATAAACTGATGCCCATTTGATGCTTTCGGATTGACTTTCCCAATGACATCGAGGCCCCATTTGGCGAATGGCCAAGGAGTGGCCATGCAATGTAGATCGATGACAGGAGCATGTATCAGACTAGAGTGTTCCTGACACTTATAGCATTTCTGAATGTGTCTGTAGTAATCAGATTCCATAGTGGTCCAAAAGTGTCCTTGTCGTAGGATTCTCTTAGCGAGCATATGACCATTAATGTGGGCACCACATAATCCCTTGTCGATCTCCTTCATGATGTTGACTGCTTCATCCTCTGTAAGGCACCAGAGCAAAACGTTATTGAAATATTATTTGTAAAGGCAGTCGCCACTAGACGTTGAATGGTCTGTCAGTCCGTCTTGGACGTATCCTCAAGAAAAGTAGGAGTCTCGAGGAAATTCTTGATATCTAAGAACCATGGTGGCTCATCATTAGGCTTAAGGGTTTTCTCAATCTGTAGGCAAAAGGTCAGATCATTCTTCTGTTCGATGATGATTTGCTTCATCTCGACACCATAGGGGATCTCTATCATTGATGCCAAAGTTGCTAACGCATCGGCGAAGCGATTCCTTATCCGTGGGACGTAGGAGAGCATGACATCCTCGAAGCATGCTATCAGATCCTCGAGGTGCTCGTGGTAAGGGATCAGTTTCTCATCCTTTGTCTTCCAATCTCCATTTGTCTGACATATGATTAGCTACAAATTGCCAAATACCCTAAGGTGAGTGACCTTCAGGTTCAGTGTTGCTTGCAGTCCTGCTGCACAGGCTTCATATTCAGCCATGCTATTTGTGCATGGGAAGTTGAGCTTGATAGAAACTGGTATCTGCGACCCTTTCGGAGAAATCAGAATAGTGCCAACTCCCTGGCCATCGGCATTCGCTGCCCCTTCAAAATGCATTATCCAAGATTCCTCTGCTTCTTCTGTATCATCCTCCGTCATGAATAAGATCTCCTCATCAGGGAACTCAGTTCTCAAAGGCTCATAGTCTACCAATGGACTGTCGGCAAGATGATCGACAAGTTCTTGCCCTTTGATCGGCTACTAGGTGACATAGGTGATGTCAAATTCTGATAAAAGAAGCTGCCTGCATGCAGTTCACCCAATAAGAGCTGGCTTTTCAAACAAGTACTTCAACGGATCCATGCGTGCTAAAAGTAGAACGACCTGAGATAGCAAGTAGTGGATAAGCCTCTGTGTAACCCATACGAGAGCAAGACATTCTTTCTCCAGATGAGAATAGTGCATCTCGTAGTCAATAAATTTCTTGCTCAGATAGTAGATGGCCTGTTCCCTTCTTCCTGTCTCATCATGTTGCCCTAGGACACATCCCATCGAAACTTTCGTCGTCGAGAGATAGATTAGGAGTGGTCTCCCCGGCTCGGGTGGTACTAAAACTGGCGGATTGAGAAGGTAACCTTTGATTTTATCGAACCTTGCCTGACAGTCGTCGTTCCATTTAACGGGAGAATCCTTTCTTAGAAGCTTGAAGATTGGCGTACAGATAGGAGTGAGTTGTGCAATGAACCGACTGATATACTAAATTCTTTCTCGATAGACGGTGGTGACATTTTCATGATAGCTTTCACTTTGACTGGGTCGACCTCGATACCTCTCCTACTAACAATAAATCCCAATTGTTTCCCTGACATAGCACTGAATGCGCATTTATGAGGATTTAGCTACAACCTATATTTTCTCAACCTCTCAAATAACTTTTAGAGATTTATCAGATGATCACTTCTCTCCAGTGAATTGGCAATTATGTCGTCGACATACACCTTGATTTCTCGGTGCATCATGTCATACAGCATTGCAGTCATGGCCCTCTAGTAAGTTGCACCGGCATTCTTCAACCCAAATGGCATGACACGGTAGCAGAAAGTTTCTCAGGGATTGATAAACGTTGTCTTCTCTTAGTATGCCCCTGCCATCTTGATTTGATTATATCCGGAGAATCCGTCCATGAATCATAGCATCTCGTGCTTAGCAGTGTTATCGACCAAGATGTCAATATGTGGTAACGAGAAATCATCCTTTAGGCTCGCTTTGTTCAAATTTCTGAAATCAATGCACATACGAACCTTTCCATCCTTCTTCGGCACTGGAATGATATTGGCTAGCCACTAGGGGTATTTGGAGGCCATGAGGAATCGTGCATCATATTGCTTGATGACCTCGTCCTTGACTTTCAGCATCCACTCGAGTTGGAGTCGTCTCAACTTCTACTTGATCGGCTTGATATCAGGGTAGAGTGCCAACTCATGCTTGACCAAATTAGCGTCCAAACTAGGCATGTCCTCGTATCACCATGCAAAGACGTCTTGATATGATTGAAGGGAAT
Source organism: Chloranthus sessilifolius (assembly GCA_021018995.1). NCBI lineage: Eukaryota > Viridiplantae > Streptophyta > Magnoliopsida > Chloranthales > Chloranthaceae > Chloranthus > Chloranthus sessilifolius. The sequence continues at coordinate 28,931,240 of CM037592.1, read as the reverse complement.
CTATCATACTTTTTCTTTCCTCGGGAGACAATGATGTTCCGATCTTGGTGATTCTTGGAATCTCCTTAGTACTTAGATTGACATCCTCAATTTCTTCAACAATAGGGGTAGGACCGTTCTCAAAGTCAACAAACCGTTCAAGGAGTTCCTTTGGAAGCTCCATAGTAGGGATCTCCTCGTCCAGACTCATGACTCCTACCTCTTCTTGTATTTCTAAAGAAAAGGGGTCGACTTCACGTGGGACGGGATTTTCGATTAAGGCATCCATTTCTTTGATTTTAATCAATATTTTAAAAGATAATATTTTTGGGTTTTGTATTTTTTCTATGTTTTTAGGATTTTTATTTTCTTCGAAAATGGGCTCTTGGCAAAGTGAGTCCCTATATATACATGGTATTGCCTGCCAAGGGCCCATCTCGCTTTTTATAGGTTTTGTTTTTTGGCAACGGGTACCGTATTTCAGGCCACTTGCCGCTTTCAGAGTTTGAGGCATAGACGCCGAATTACATACCTGTGATGCAGCTCCTATACCTGTTTGGATTTGGATGGAGGGTGCTGATTGATATAGCTCTTTGGAGTCAACCTCCATCATGTTGATCCTAGGTTCGTCTGAGGTTTTATCTTCAAACGTCAGCATAGTCTTGTGATGGTCTACCACAGATGGAGATTGTGTAGGTATGGAACATCGTTCCTCAAAGAGAGACAAAGCGGCCAGGTCTATTTCTAAGCTGGGAGGGATAATCTGAGGATTGGTGGGGTGAACAGGTGTCGCGGGTTTACATGGGGTTAATTGAGTTACCCCATTCCGATCGATTTTCATAATCCCGACGCTCATAAATGAATCTCTGATGTGAGGCTTGAGATAGGGCTTCTCCTCTAGGTTTATCCCCTTGGCTCTTGCGACTGCCGTGGCACAGGCTCTCCCTAGCCTCTCGGACTTCTTCTTCTGTGGGCTTGTAATCTATCCCAAATCTGACCTACTAGCCTCCCTTAACCTTGACCAATTTTCTCCTGCCTTGCAGTCAGGGCCCTAGTCCTTTACCTTTTTGATAGCCCCATTTCTGGAGCATGGCCACTGTCACTACCATTCCACCTCTGATTCTTGAAGTGATGCTTTCTGTGGGATCTGGGACTAGAGCCAATACCTCGTATTCGAAACTATGGAGGTCGATATCTTTAGCCGTGAGTGGCACATCCAACACGTTTGGGTTCTCAGTGGTGTGGGTGGTCTTTTCCTTCTCATCATGTCCTTCACCTATGATGGTGATAATTTTTTGCCCGAATATGAACTTAAGCTTCTGGTGCAGCATCGATGGTATCGATCCAACTTCATGTAACCATTGGCGCCCTAGTAACAAATTAAAAGAGGACTTGATATCCATTACTTGAAATAGTATGGAGAAAGTCATTTTCCCAATCACTAGCTCAAGATCAACTTCTCCCATTATCTCCCTTCTTGTGTTATCAAAACCTCTGACACTAGTTCTTGTAGGTCTCAACATGCACGGATCTACTCTAATCTTCGTAGCTGTTCTCAGGGGGCATACATTTAGAGCATACCCATTATCAATTAATACTAAGGGGATTATCATGTTTTTAGATTCTATAGTGATATTAAGGGATTTTGAGTGACTATTTCCTTCCTCCGGTAAATTGGCATCTGAAAATGAAATGGCATTGGGAGCCATCACCTATCCAATTATCTGCCCGACTTCATCTGGGCTCACCTGAAGAGATACGTGTGTATTCTTTAGCACCCCCATTAAGGCTTAAAAATAAAGTGGGGACATCATCAATAAGTCCAAGACCATGATATGAGCTGACATTCTTCTCAACTGAGTCTCCAATATGCGTTCTCTGCTCATTTTCTCAAACGGGTTCACTGCACTATCTTTCTTCCCCTCTGATTGGGCTTGTGCTGCTGCTGATATTTCTGGTTGTTTGGAGATTTTCCCAGATCTTGTGACAAAGTCAAATGCCCCTTCCTTACTCTTACCGGCATTGATGTCTGTTTGCTCGTAACTGAGCGGAACCTAATGAGGATTGTAGGTTGGTGTCAAGATTTGAAATGGAGTGGCTGTCGGTATCTAACGTGCTTGTACTGATGGCTCAGAAAGGGTAGGCGATAGTTGGCTAACCTTTGACAGGGATGGGTGGGTGGAGAAAATGGGCCAACTGGAGGTGGCCAGGTTTGTGGATGTTTGCACAGGGGGTAATGGGGTAGGGGTTGACCATTGATAACTGATAGGTGGTGGTGGGATATGGGGACATGATGGGCTATTGGGTAATTAATGGGGGTGGCAGTGTATGGTTGATAGGCATTAATTTGTATGTAATTAACAGGAGTGGGTAATGGGAAATAGGCCCTAAGATCTAAGGGTTCAATTTGGGGTGCAGGGTTGGGGAAATAATCCGATAATTTCAAGGGTTCAATCACCCCAATACCTCTTTCTTCTTGATCTCTTTGCCTTGGTGCTATAAAACTTTCTCGATTATTGATGTAAGTCGACTGATCAAATTCAAATTCCTCATCATCGTCTTCGATCATACTGACAATGGGTCTCGGACTTGCCCCACCAGGAGGGTGTGGGGGAAACGATGCTTGATGTATGTTCGTGTGCTGGTTTATTTGGGAAGGTGCAAGGGAAATGATTTTTTTGGCCTCAATTAAATCTTGTATTACGTGCTTTAATGGAAAGCAGTGATCAGTTGGGTGACCCGGTCCCTGATGAAAATTACAGTAAGTGTTAGGTTCATAGTTCCTCGAGATGGGATTTGGAGGAGGTCGTGATTGGAGGGTTGTGACTAATCCCTTTTCTATTAATAAAGGCAAAAGTACATTCCATGATGGCCCTAAGGGTGTAAAAACTCAGTCATAGCGGGCCCTTCTCTGCTCTGGAGTCATCTGTGCTCCCTGCCCATTTCAGTTCTTTGCATCGGCTCGCTTCTGACTGGAGCTGACAGGGTGGCTTTGAATTGGATCGGGATTATATTAGTGTTGGGCCGGGTGTTGGTAATATTATGAACATCGACTCTTGCTCTTTTCTCATTTCTCTGCTTAGAAAACCTTCTGACCCCGTTGGCTCCGCCAAGTACGTTCTTGCTCAGACGACCTTCCCTGATAGCATCCTCGCAACGATTGACATTTCTTACCAAATCACCAAAGCTGGATTGCTGTTAATAAACGAGGAAGTCTGAGATCACTGACAAAGTATTTTTTGAAATCATCTCAATTAGTTCGTCATCAGGTATTCTGGTTCTCACTTGAGCTACTAGTGCTCTCCAATGCCCTAAGTAATCGCTGAAGGTTTCATTAGGGTTCTGCTTTAATTGGGCCAAGTCTAACTTGTGAGGTTCAATGTCTATATTGTAGACATATTGCTCTTGGAACAAGTGAGTCAGATCTTTTCACGTCTTCATCATAGATGGTTTTAAGGACGTGAACCACCTCAAGGCCGGACCAATTAAACTTTTCTGGAAGACCTTGATCAGTAGTCTTTCATCTCCCCCATATTGGCACATGACCCCACAATAAGACTTGAGGTGTGCAATGGGATTACCAGTGCCATTGTATTTATCAAAAACTGGCATTTTAAATTTTGGGGGTAGGGAGACCTCAACAAATAAACACAAGTCTGAGAAGTCCGTGGCATGGATTTCGGCTCCACCCATCTTCAATAGTTGTTTCTGAATTTTGTCTAGCAGCTCTTTCAACTGCTCTGACTCCTTAGACAGGGGGGTTACCCTTTCAGCAAACGGTCGGGATTCACTCTGTGCTACCAGGGGATTGGTTATTATGAGAGGAGGATCAATGTTGGCCAATGCCCCAGCATAAGCCCCACTGTTCCTGATCTCGTCCTCTTCATACTATTGGTCTACATAGGATGTAGTGAGGGCGAGATTCTCCTATTGTTGTTGCATGAACTGAATGGGAGTTGGATGAGACCATTGAATGTGAGGGAAATTTTACAGAGTGATGGGATGAGTGGAAGTTAGATTTTTGGGTGGGTCCTGATGGGGGCATTGGGTATGGGGAAACGCTTGAAGATGGCTTTGGGGTGTAGGGGCATGGGTAAATTCTGGTTGATGCAAGGCATGGGCTTGAACTGGGTATCAGGATTGTGCGTGAGTGAAATTTTAGAGGAATTGTGAAGGGTATGGGTGCAAGGCTCTAAGGTTTGGGCCTTGCTGGGCTTGGGTGTAGGGTAAAGAGCTCTGATGGGTTTGGGCCATAAAGCCTTGGGGAGTTTGGGTCATGAGGCCTTGATGGGTCTGACCCATTGGGCCTTGTGGGTCTAGCTCAGTGGGCCTTGGTGGGAATGGCCCATTGGGACTTGATGGGTCTGGCTCCGTGGGTCTTGGTGGGTCTGGCCCATTAGTACTTGATGGGTCTGACTCAGTGGGCCTTGGTGGGTTTGGCCCATTAGGCCTTGATGGGTCTAACCTATTGGGCCTTGCTGGGTTTGGCTCAGTGGGCCTTGGTGGGTTTGTCCCATTGGGCCTTGAGATATATGGGTCATGGGTCCCTGATTGGTCTGGGTGATGGGGGTTTGGATGGTATGGATGATGGGGGGTTGATGGGGATCATGGGGGAGTGAGGCATGGAGGCTTGATAGTGTATGGGAGGGGTTCATGGATGTGTGGTGTCGATGAGAGGGATTGTTTTGGGAGGCCTTCCAACTAGTGTAGGCCCAGGCCATCTCCTCCATCATGGCCATTGGAGAGGGATCAAAAGGAGATGGTGCATTTGAGGGTATTTGGGGTGTGGATGAAGTGGAGGTGTGGGAAAAATTGGGCATGACCCTGGAAAAATTGGGCATGACCTGAGTAGATGAGGGGATATGGGGTGGATCAGAGAATGAGGGGAAATGGGGTGTATTTGGAGGGGATTGGGATGAATTGGGCATTGCTTGGGTGTATGTGGGAAAATGGGGGTTACGAGGATTGGATGTGGAGGTAAATTTTGGGTTGGATCTGGAGGGTTGGGATGTATGTTGTGTGGATGGATGTGAAAAGTTGGGTATGGTGGGAAAGGAGGGAATATAGGGTATGTTGGATGTGAATGGGAAATGTGGTTGATTTGGCATAGATAAAGGGGGGGAATGGACATGGTTTGGAAAAATGATGGAGAATAGGGTGTTGAATTTTGAGTGTTTTGAGAGGTGGTGGACAGGAAGATAGGTGCACCGAAGGGCTCAGTGACGGTAAACAGAGATTGGGTAAGGGGGACGGATTGCAAGGCCTCTTCTATATGGGAATGAGTTGGAGAATTTAGCGGGGATGAGTCGGGATCGGCATGGGCCAGGTTCACTGCCCATGACATGGCTCGGTATCGGGTAGGGTATGGGTGCCTCGGGTGGGGCCCGTAAAGTTTCCTCCTTCTTCCCCTACGAGATGACGGGGGTGAAGGCGATGCCATTATGCCTGCACCACAAATCCCTATTTTGGTTTATTATTATTATTATGTAATAGTTTGGAATTTGTTGTAAATGAAATGATTTAAGGATTCTGGGGACTTTGAATTCCCATCTCGGGTGGCTTTCGTACCCTAAATAAGTCCCACGGCAAGAACCCAGAATCCTTAAATCATTTCATTTATAAACAACCCGATCCCCTAGAGTGGGTCAAAAGGAAGTCACCTTCCTTTGACCGACGGGGGCGTATTGGGTGTCAGATAATGCGAAACCTAAATAAAGGTGCTAAACCACTAATCAAAGAATCCGAGATGATGAAATAGGCCACAGATTCGAGCTGCACGGCCTAAAACAGGCTTGGTGCAAGTATTAGATGCGCCAGGCAAAATTGCTCAGATTCTAAGCTTAGCGCATGCATTAGTTGCGCCAGAGCAAACTGGGTAATTTTGGCTTGGCGCATGTATTAGTTGTGCCAGGCAAGATAGTGGAGTGGTCAAACAGGTTTGACAGTAGAAATAGTAGCCCGAAATGAGTCTCTTTTTTTAGTTTTTTTGGAAGCTATTCTTCCAGGGACAACTTGCTTAATTGCACCAGGTCTATCCTCACCAAGCCTAAGGGATACAAGGCCGATGTGGGTCTACCAAAGCTCTCTCCCACGGGTTTTAGGCTTTGTAACAAGATAGGTTACCCACCCGATATACCTCCAACACAAGCACTTTCTCGGATACTAGGTGAGCTAGTACTTTTCTGGATCATCACCACTAGGGGCTGCCGCCGTACTAAGCATTGGGTGTTTGTATATTTGCCTAGAAAAACCCAACCCTTGATGATCTAACCCCGCAAAATTCAATTAAGTCCCCTTTGTTGGTTCAATTTTAATTTTCAATTTTTAGACAAGTTTTCTTTAATGTCCAAAAATGAGTGGTGATTGTCTCGTGCTGCCACTACGGGCCAGTGTCCACTGATAGTATATGATCGTGAGAAAGTAAATGCGTACATAGGCCCGCCAAATGACTAAGGCATGTAAATGATGAAAAAATTAAAGAAACATAGAGACAAAGCGCAAGTAGGCCCGCCATCGGCTAAGGACTGTAAATGACGGGAAAAGTAATGAAAACGATACGCAAGTAGGCCCGCCAATCGGCTAAGGCTCGTAAATGACATAAAAGTAGGGGTAAGAAAATTGACGGAATCGTAGGGGTGAGTAAAAAAAATAAAATAGCAATAAGGTTAGTGAAATAAAAAATAAAAATAAAAAAAGCTAAAATTCAAGGGGAAGCTCTACTAGTTACTCTCCAGCAGAGTCACCATCTGTACAACCGTGAATTTTTAACGATCCCGTCACGACGATGCGCACTAGTGAGAAATTTAGAGTCGCCACACGGAGCTTTCGGTGTCCCGGGAAACCTAAATCAATATTAAATGCACCAAAGTACCAAATATGACTCTGATTCACTGGTCTACGCCAAAGGCTCTTGGGTAGGGGCTTCAGTTATCGATCGGGAAGGTGTTAAGCACCTGATCAACCTACTTAATGCGGTCTCTACTTATGGCCAAAGCAAAAATAAAGTAAAAGAAGTAAAAAAGTCCTTCCTCTTACCCTAGGACACCAAAATCCTATTTGTGCCCCTCCATTCCTATCGGAAATTCGGCGGCGTAATGGAACAAATGAGATGATAGAGGAAGGAGAAAGAAGGTAGAGGAGTAGAGGGGAGAGCCGGAGCTCTCGGGCCTTTGTTGCACTGTTGTGGATTCTTGCGTAGGCGTGCTTCAGTGGGCTTCCAATGGCATGTATGGTTAGAATAAGGGTTCTAGCTCCTAAGGATTGATAGCTAAGAGGTAGAGAAGGAAGGTTTGAGGATGGCTCTCACCTAAACTAGGAGATTTTTGAAGAAAGGTAAGGTCTAAAGAAGGATTGGGAATTCTGGAATATGTATGCAAAAGGGGGCACCAATGGGAGAGGGAGCTTCTTTCTTATTCTTCTCTCTTAGGAAAATTTTCAAGCCCTTTCAAAGGGACGGATACCTCTCTATTTGTAGGAAAAGGAGAGGTTAGGAGGATGCTTGGAGGCTTAAGTTGGATTAGCAATTAGGTAATCAAGCATCTAAGGTTTCTTAGGAATTTTGAAGCTTAGAAAAGTTTGAAAGTAGCTCCAATGGTGGATGATAGGGTACTGTTTCAAATCACTTGAGGGTTGTAAATAGGATAAGGAAGGGTGCAATAGAACAAGTGAAACACACCCAAGGCATAAGGATGATCAACAAGTCAAACCCCAAAAATGAAATTCGAGCAAAAAACCTAGGGTTGTTGTAGCTAAGCTTGACGCAACTAATAGATGCGTCAGCAAAGGTACAGTAAAACAGTGCATGGGAAGTTCCAAGGCCGCGAGGGGACCCACTGAAACCTGGCACAACATATACTTGCGTCAAGCCATTTCTTCCCAGAAATGAAGAAATGGCTTGGTGCATGTATTACATGCACCAAATTCATATGGATCCCCCACCCAAAACCCTAATTTTGTCAAAAAATTTGGAACGTGATATCTTTCGATGTACAACTTCGAATGAGATGACTCTTGGCTTTTCAAAAAGCTGGAGACTTCTACTTTTCAATGGTATATGATTCAATCATAGTAGAAAATATCAGCTAGTTCCGGTGCACCACTCTTTGATCATTGCCCAAGAAAGTCTAAGTATGGGTTCGGAAGGGTTTCTAAAGGTTGGGATTGGTTTCTAAGGGGAGGTTTCTAAGGGATCAGGGGTGATTCCTAAGGGTTTGGGATGACTCCTAATGTTTTGAGAAGGTTCCTAAGGTTATGATACCTGCCATCAGAAGCTCGAAAGTGTGCCTCTCCCAAAGTGTGCTTCGATCGGGCCTTGGGCCAAATTTAGGTGTCTACACTGTGAAAGATTAAGTGATCAAGAAAGTTAAAAATTTAAAGAATTATAAAAAAGAGAAAGATAAATATTTACTTTTAAAATGGAAATATAAATGAAAAGATAAATCACTTTCCTAACAGTGGCGCCAAAAACTTCATCGCTACTTATGTATGTATCTAATTAAGTCTTAACCTATTGCAAGCGCACAATGAAATTTGTAGAGCTAGTATAGGATCGTTCCCACGAAAAATTTATTATCTTATCTATATTTCTATTTCAAAGTTTATATTTATCTTTTAAGGTTCTAAACTATTGGAGAAATATGAATAAAGAATGGGTTTCTTAATCTAAAGTGCATAAAATAAATCCTAATCCTCCTTCAGATTGAGGTCGTCAATCCCAATCTTCAGCCATCGGATATTTATACAAATAAAAAGTACCGTTATATCATATTGTAGTCTTCTAGAATTTGGTTGTTAATCAAAAATTAAAATTCTTTAACACAGATTTAATCTAATCATCAATATCCTAAAATCTGGGCGTTAATCAAATTCTGGAAAATTGAAGATGGAAAAGTAAAAATTGTTACACTAATTTGCAAATTCGAACCTGAGTCATCAATTCAAATCAAAATTCGAAGATGTTTACAAAGCATGCAAATAAAATCTAAACTAGAAAGTAAAGTAAATATATATTTCACCCCTCAGCTGCAATCGCCAATTGCTTCGGAGAAACTAGGATATCTACACTAATCTTCAACACCCAATAGCAGTTGTCAATTGCTCTTGAGAAGCATTTAATATCTAATCTACAAAGCAATAAAAATCTACTCTAATTTTGATCAAAAGAAAATCCAACCTCAGTCATCAATTGATGCTGAGAATTTCTTTGATGATTTATTCCTACACCGGGCCCTCTTATTTATAGATCATAAGGGGTCGGTTTACAAGACTTTTAATTCTAATAAAAGAGACTACTAAAAATAGAAGTATCCTAATATAACTCTAATTCCTAATTTTATTCTTCCTTGCTTTTAAACTGTAGATATGCTTCGGCTTTATTTCCTTGATAACAGCAACAAAGATCTTCGGAGTTTATCTTTATCAATCTTTTTAGATCCATAATTCACCAAACTTCTAATTTGGTGCATGGCGGTGGTAGTTTTCACGTGATCAGTAGTAGCAGTTCAGTAGTAGGGAAGCTTTTTTTTTGCACAATCGTAAATTACGATTGTCTGTTTTTTTCTCGTTTTCAGAAAATCGTAACTCACAATTTTCTCATTTTCACACAGTTTTCTTACTAGATGATTTTTTATACCGAACGACCACTTTTCTTTTATCATTTTTTACTCCTTTGTCGCTTTCTGAAGAATCATCTTTTGAAGAATTGTTAATTACGATTGTTTAGCTTTCACTTTCTTTCGTCTTCAGTTTTAGCGCATAATTGTAAATTATAATTTCTTGGCTTTCAGAAGTGGCGAATCGTCTTTATTCGCTCAACCGTCTCTTTACTACTTTTTAAGCTTATTTTGATGAAACACTGTCTCTCTTTTACTATTTTTTTTTAATATATGCATAACATTAACTTGTTAGTAGCAAACTAAGTCCTAGCATCACTAAGTTAAGGGTGATAAAATAATAAATTATATGACTGATCACACCCCCAAACTTACGTTTTGCTAGTCCCTAGCAAACAAGAAAACATAAAATATCTAAAACTATGAATTTAAATGCCACTTTCGTATGGAGCACGATTGTATTTAGTAGATGCAACAAGCCTTTAAACCCCTAGGTGATCCCTAGTGAGGAGTTATAATCTCCTGAAGGTTTTCAGTAAAGTTACCTACGAACTTCAAATATATATATATATATATATATATATATATATATATATATATATATATATTTCAAAATATTTTTTCAGAAAGAAATAAAATCTATACTACTAGTTAAATTAATCATCATATGTTTGGTATGATTTTCAAAAATTCTAAGTCGTTCACCTTTACTTTCCATCATAGTAATTATCCTTGATCATAACTTAGCAATTCCAATTCTATACAACGTGGTGTGTGTGTGTATCAAGGAAAAGTTTATTCATCATAGATTTTTTTAAACTGCACATTTAGAAAATATTTTCATCCAAACTCTCACTATTGGCATACTCTAAAAAAGATATCAAAATTTTTTGTTTCTCTCACTATGATATGTACATGATAAATTCAAAGGATAATCAACTAAGAAGGTAAATCTCATGTAAGGGATAATCAATTCTAATCATATGAATTTTCATTCATCCATAGTATCTATTTCATGCATCTCTACTAGACTCATAGTTTTACAAATCGTAAATCACAAAGGTCTTTCCTTCGGCTTGTAATGGGATTTTGGGTTAAAAAGGGTGTCAAAGAAAGATAAATAGGGTTCAAACGTTTTTGCGAATTTAGTTCTTCCTTCTCAATTCTTTCCTTCTTTTCTATTTCAGTAAGTTTCCAAAAAGTTGGATGACTTCTTTCCAACTTTATTTTCTGTCTTCTTGTGTAAATCTCATTTTCATAGAATCGTATTTAATGATATCTTCTAAAACTTTTCTAAATCGTCTTTTTACAATTTTTCTTTTCTTTTTCAATATATTTTTTTTCTTGTATTTCTTCTCAGTTGTACCCTATTAAGCAGATCCCTTATCTGTTAAGCATATACTCCTTTCACTCCCTCTTCTTTCATTTTTTTACATTCTAAACTCTCAGAAATTATAAGGGTTAAAGGTAGAAAGCTTTGGATAGTACATATGGTTAAAGGTTTATAAAATTTTAATGCAAAGAAATTCGATTTTAGGCTTCTAATATGGGTTCAAACGATGAAATGTTTTTTGGGATTTTGGCTTTTTGGCTCAAGTTTAACAAAAGATGGCCTTTGATCATTTTCACGATTTACTAGTATGGATGTCTTCCTGTTTTGATGTATTTAACAGATAGTTCTAAAGAAACAAGTCATCATAATCACAAAATATCTTGATTCTAAGTTCATAATATGAGATTTCTCAATAAAAAGTTCAAAAAAAAATAAAAATTTAAGCTTGAAAAAAAAAGTCTCTCAGAATATAAAGAGGATATATTAGCTCAATTTCTCACTGATTTTATAATTTTGAAACTATAATCTAAATTTTGCAATTAAATTAATCATATAGTTTCAAACATTCATCAGATACAGTGTTCAAAGGTGCTATTAATGAATTGCAACTGTTTTATTTTAATTGTTGAACTTTTGCTATGATGGATTGTTAGTTTAATAGATTCACAGTTTTTTCTGTCATACTTTGCATATATTGATTAACTCTAGACTAAAATTACTATTTTTCTAACTAAAAGCAGAGAAACAAAAAATTTTCTAATTTTCTTCAAATTTTCAAATTTCAAAATAAAACTGTTACCTACTAATATATACAAATTTGTATATCACCCTCAAACTTAAATAGGACAAAGTCCTCATTGTGCAAAATAGGAGACACAAAAATTTAACAAAATTATCATACCTATGAGGTTTATGAAGTACTGGAAGGTTTACTCACTCTGTGATGATGGATATGGTACAAGGGTTGTTGTAGGTGGTGTTGGTACTGGTAAGGCTAGTAATGAATAGGAGCTACTTATTTGGTCTTCAGAAGAGTCGGGCAAAATTATTGTCGAACAGTCCTGCTCTGATTGTGGGATTCATTATAATCCTAAACTTATATTTTCAGTTATTGATGCTACTTGTCATTCCCTCAACTGACCCTCAACTGTTTCTTTCTTTTTCAATTTTTCATCCAGCATTACGATCACAGAAGATTTCAATTCTATTTCATCTTTCTGCTTTTCAGTTTTAGTGCGTAGTCCTGTTGTCTTCCAGAACTTGCTTGTGATTGAATCTATTTTTCCTTTTTCTTCTACACAGGTTAGGACTAATGAATCCTTGTCATCCTGAAGCTTCCGTAATCTTCCTTCAGTCAATGTTAGCATGTGATTTTTCTCATGCAATTGAGCTTTTAACGACTCCTCGGCCTCCTCGTGGGCTTTTTCTCTTGCAGCTTTTCTAAAATCTGGGTCTTCAATGAATAGCCAAAACTGTTCCATCAAATTTGCTAATTTATCTTCATACTCCTTTTCTCCTTCCCATGCTTGCTAGTATTCTCTATGCCTCCTATTCTCCTCTTAGAGTTGCACAACCTAGTTTTAGAGTGCTATAGTAGCCTCCTGGACTTTCTTGGTTGTTTCGGCCATCCAATGTGCATGATGGTCTCTTACGGCCTTTCGTTTTAAATTTGCTATCAACTCCTAGCGTTCTTGTGCATTAGGCATATTATCTCAGATTCTATTTTTCAACATCTAAATTTCTTCCATCACCCTTTTCACAACTCCTAGTATGAGAGCATTTGTAATTTGTCATTGCTCGACTACCGCCAGTCTTCTTTCTAGGTCATGCTGTGCTTTGAGGAAAGCTGGTACTGTTGGAATTATTGCTGGAGGAGATGGTACTCAGGTCATTAACTCTATGAAGCCTACCCTTGGTGTCTCGGAACTCTATCCTTCCTCTGGCGCTTCAAATGTTGGGGTCGGTTTTGTAATGATTGGACTTGAGAGTGGAGCAATCAACTCGATAGGAGTAGGGATAAGACTAGAGGTAGCCATTTCAACTTCGTCTACTTCTATGACTTGTTCTTCAGAGGGGGAACAACTTGTTCTACAGCAACTGCTATCAGTGGTTTCATAGGTACTGCTTCTGTACTAAGTGGTACTGTGGTAGCTTTTGTAGAAGGGGGCAAAGCAGGTCCAGTGGGTGAATCCAACTCCGAATCGTACAGATCATTATGATGCTCAGTAGGAATCATCACTCCATGTGCTACTACCACTGATTCCTTTGGCGCCATAATTTTTTCAATAACTGGTTTGTCCCTTATGTCAGAATCTGATACTAACTCTTGTATTATCTCTGGTATAGAAGGGGTGCTCTTCTTGTGTGCAGGTAGTAAAATTTTCTTTCTATTCTTGGCATTAAGTGTCCTCTTATAGGCTAATTACTATGAGGCCATCTTCTGATTTAGGCAGAGACTCTTCTTTGGGATCGATGTTATATCCCACGTTGATCTGTAAGTTTATGATTAGACCTCCAAAAGGCACACATATTTTATGAGTCTAATACTTCTTCAGATTCAATTTCTCCCTTACGGTATCTATTATGTTCAACAGGTAAGATGGCACATCGAACCAGAATCGATTAGCCATAAGATATAGGGCCTTTGCAAAAAGTGCCTGTCTTTGTGTCCCGTGACCCGTAGGGTGAATAGTCTTGTGAATTAAAACATAAAAGAAGTGAAGTGACAGATTCCTCCTTTCTAAATCCTTTCGCAGGAAGAATGACTTGTCTTTTGGGGGTCGGCCTAGCAACTCTGTAGCCATGTGAGTAAAATCGGGAAGGTTCTCAGGAGGTTCTCTAGCATGTTTGCTTCTGGAATGTCAAGGGACACCTCAGGTTTCCTCAAGGGTGCATTCATTATCCCAGCAACCATTTCTTTTGTTAGTGAGATTGGGAGTCCGTCAATGGTTGTGGTCAGTGCTGGTATGGGCCCCTTGCTACTATTGGTCAAATTTTTGTAGAATAATTTAACCAATCTAGGATAGAATTTAGTTATTCCAGGCTCTAAAAAGTAGTGGAGCCCGGCATCCCTAAAATATTTAATTGCTTCCCCACTAATTTTGCAGCCTCCTAATGCAGCAACTTCTACCACACCCTCGGATCCCACAAGATGGTGTTCAATTGAAGCTGGGATCCGACTCAATGTTTTATCAACGGTCATTGGCATTTTTCCCTTGTCCAGTTTTGTGCCCTTTTTCGAGGCAGGAATCAGTTCAGATACTTCCTCTTCCGCAGGGGTTTCTCTAATAACCACCCCTGAGGTCTTTGCCTTCTTTTTGGGTGGGGGTGCTGGTTTAGCTTTTTGGGCAGAAGCCCATTCTATAATTCTTTTAATAGGGGAGGAGTCTGAAATGTTACCTTCCTCTTCAGTGTCTTCCTGTACTTGTTTTTTATGTGTTTTCGCCATTCTACAATAAAAAATTTCTACAAGATATAAAAGAATAGTGCTTAGTTCAGAGGATCTCGCATATGTCAAAAACTATTTGCAGAAATCCATCCGATAGAAGATTATTACCTTGTTCTTACCAAACTCTAGCTTCTGTATATGCATGTAGGAGATATGTAGAGCTTCCGAAATGAATTAAAAGTTACAGCGAAGGTCGAGAAGAGTAAGACGGTTTAAAATGGTTGGATTGGGTTTTTGAAAAAGAGAGGGAAATTAGAAAGAGAAAACTGGAAGGTTGGAGGGTTCGCAAAATGGGGCCAAGTGAACTCTTTCTTTGAATTTGAAGGCACTATCTCAGTGGTGACCTGTTGAACCGGTTGTCACAACTTGTTAACCTAGGGTTGTCGGTTTAACTCTAGCTTTTCAAGACGGAAATACGAACCCTCGTATTAGTCAAATCGTAATCACTATGTTTGGACTGATGAATTTTAGCCTAATGAAGGGCAATCGTGAATCCATATGATTGTCCAAAAATATACAGTAGGCTCACATTACGATTCCTCATTTCTAGGTGATTTTGTTCGTAATGTGGTACCTAAATGCAAAAGGGAAATAATTAATTGTACATATTTTACAAGAGATGCTTCAGATGAGTCGGTAGCTCGACGATCCACGAGGTCTTTAAATTAGGTTTTGTAGACCTGATGTCTCCCCTTGGAATGCTTGTCCTCTTGGATTATTTACTAGTTGTGTAGGCAATTGACCACTTTCTCTCCTTGCCACTTAAGAAGCTAGCTGGCCTATCTGGCTTTCTAACTTCGTTATGGACTGTGTGTGAGTTGAGTACTTGGGAGAACTGAGCAAGTTGGTGTAAGTCCTTTGAATGCTAATGTGACTGTTGCTATAAATCCCGAAGGATCTGAACAACCGGGGCATTAGGTGCATTGCTCTGTGATCCATATTGGGGTTGCACGGCCGGTAATTGAGGTTTTTATTAGAAAATTTGAGTTTGGGAAAATCTGGGCTACACAGTTGTTAGTGTAAGCTGCACTCCTCCCGTGGAACCATAATTAAATTCAGGATGGTTCCTCCATGATGGATTATAGGTGTTCCCATAATCTCCCCTCTGAAAAGCCATTACTTGTTCAATTTCCATTACCTCCTGATTTGGTGGCGCAACTGGGTTTTCAATAAAATTGTGAGTCTGGCTATTAGAGTAGCTTGCTATAGAGCTGTCTGGAGTGCTAGATTTAGCTGTCATTAATGTCGCAATTTCCTCTTTCAGAGCTAAAATTTTTGCACTCATGTCCTCCTCCTTTACTTTATCTTTTGGGATATTACAAAGTCCAACCCTCGCAAGCGGGGTATGGCGAGTAATATCAGGATCAGATCTTAGCAGAGCCATTTTCTATTTTGAATTATTGGCCAATTTTTCGAATAAATTCCAGGACTGCTGGACATTCTGAGCCATAAAGGTTCCTCCACTTACGGCATTGACTGTAGACTAGTTGGTCTTTGTCAATCCTTGATAGAAATTTTACGCTATCGACCAATTTGGTACCTCGAGATTAGAACACTTCCTTAACAGATCCTTCATCCGTGCCTAACTCTCATGAAATAATTCTCCTAGCAATTGCCTAAAGTCTTAAATTTCCTGGTGAATTTGATTAGTTTTACCAATTTTGAAGTACTTGCCCAAGAACTTGGACTGCAATTCCGCCTAGGTCGTAATACTTTCGGCAGGTAACGAAATTAACCATGCCTTCGCCCTATCCTAGAGAGAAAGGAAACAGATGTAGTTTTTCGGCTTCTTTGTTGGCATTCAATGTTTGCAATACTGTGTAAAGTTTTATGAAGTCCCTTAGATGGTGGTAGGGATCTTCTCGATCAAGCCCATGAAAGGTCGGTACGTATTGAATTATATGGAGCTTGACTTCGTAATTTTTGCCTACAGGCACCTCTGGTGGAACTATACAAGAGGGCTCGGCCAATGCTATGGGGGTAAAATGTTCCTGGATGGACAAATCATCAGCCATTATTGAGGATTCTCTTATAGAAATTCGGCTTGCCACCAAATTACGTCAGAGAGTCCTTTCAATTTCTGAATCACACTCAAAGAAATTTAGACTTCGAGATCGGGTGTGATGAAGAAAAGAAAACTCGATTTTTTGTATATTTTTTAATTTTATCTATTTTTATTCTAGAAAGTAGGGAGAGAGAGCAAATTTAAGCCTCGAGCTTCGCTGATCAGGGAAAGTTGAGACTCTGAGTCGTCGCTCTGAATAAACCTGCGAAAGATTAAGTGATCAAGAAAGTTAAAAATTTAAAGAAATATAAAAAAGAGAAAGATAAATATTTATTTTTAAAATAGAAATATAAATGAAAAGATAAATCACTTCCCCGACAGTGGCGCCAAAAACTTGATTGCTACTTATGTTTGTATCTAATTAAGTCTTAACCTATTACAAGCGCACAATGGAAATTGTAGAGCTAGAATAGGATCGTTCCCATGAAGAAGTTATTCTCTTATCTATATTTCTATTTCAAAGTTTATATTTATCTTTTAAGGTTCTAAACTACTGGAGAAATATGAATAAAGATTGGATTTCTTAATCTAAAATGCATAAAATAAATCCTAATCCTCCTTCAGATTGAGGTCGTCAATCTAAATCTTCAGCCATTGGATATTATAAAAATAAACAGTAGCGTTACACTGTATTACAGTCGTCTAGAATTTGGTCGTCAATCAAAAACTAAAATTCCTTAACACAGATTTAATCTAATTAACAATCTCCTAAAATTTAGGCGTCAATCAAATTCTAGAAAATTGAAGATGGAAAAAGTAAAAACCGTCACACTAATCTGCAAATTCCAACCTGAGTTGTCAATTCAAATCAAAATTTGATAATATTTACAAAGCATTTAAATAAAATAAATAAAATCTAAACTAGAAAGTAAAGTAAATATATCTTTCACCCCTCAGGTACAATCGTCAATTGCTTCTGAGAAACTAGGATATCTACACTAACCTTCAGAGTCGTCAATTGCTCTTGAGAAGCCTTTGATATCCAATCTACAAAGTAATAAAAATCTACTCTAATTTTGATAAAAAAAAAAAAACTCAACCTTAGTCGTCAATTGATGCTAAGAATTTCTTTGATGATTTATTCCTACACCGAGCCATCTTATTTATAGATCATAAGGGGTCGGTTTACAAGACTTTTAATTCTAATAAAAAAAACTACTAAAAATAGAAGTACCCTAATATAACTGTAATTCCTAATTTTATTCTTCCTTGCTTTCAAACTGTAGATGTGCTTCGGATTTATTTCCTTGATAACAGTAGCAGAAATCTTCGGAGTTTATCTTCATTAATCTTCTCAGATCTGTAATTCACCAAACTTCTAATTCTGTGCATGGCAGTGGCAGTTTTCACGTGATCAGTAGTAGCAGTTCAGTAGTAAGGAAGCTTTTCTTTTGCACAATCATAAATTACGATTGTCTATTTTCTTGTCGTTTTCGAAAAATCGTAAATCATAATTTTCCCATTTTCACACAGCTTTCTTATTGGACGATTTTCTATACCAAACGATCACTTTCCTTTTATCGCTTTTTACTCCTTTGCCGCTTTATGAAAAAACATCTTTTGAAGAATCGTAAATTACGATTGCTTAGCTTTCACTTTCTTTCGTCTTCAACTTTAGCGCATAATCGTAAATTACGATTTCATGGCTTTCACCAGTGGCGAATTGTCTTCTTTCGCTCAATCGTCTCTTTACTGCTTTTCGAGCTCATTTTGATAAATATTAACACTTGGTCTCTCTTTTACTATTTTTCCTAATATCTGCACATCGTTAACTTGTTAGTAGCAAACTAAGTCCTAGCATCACGAAGTTAAGGGTGATAAAATGATAAATTATGTGACTGATCAGTCTCCCCGCTTCGTGGAAGAGATATCTCGTGTTTCACGTGATCAATTGTCTGATTCTTCGATTGCATGGGTTTGTAGTTCGGTGAATCATTGCAATGATCATGCTAGCGAGGGTTTCTTCGTGACGTCGGTTGGTTTGGATAGATCTAATGGCTGGGGAGCTTTTCCAATAGAAAGACTAGATGATGGGAGTAAGGCTCTCTCTTATTCTCTCAATCAAATTTTGAATCCCATATCCATAGCTTATGCGTGCGGGGTATTATTTATAATATGAGTGTCTGATTCGGTGTGGAATTAGCGAACACATAGTTGGGTGTATGGGTCTTAATCATAAGGCTACACATTTGGGCTTTAAAACATGGGTCCTGATTAATAAATGGGTCTGGTTTCTCAGGCTTTTAACTAGCAGTCTATCTTAAGCCTTCATCACTGGGTCTTACTCGGAGGACTTGATTAACATGGTTCCTACTCGCATGGTTATAATCCGACAGTCCCGATTCTTGGGCTTTTGACTAATGGGTCAGAAACTTTGGCCTGATGATCCAATGGGTCCTATCCCACAGACAATCATATCCGGATGATGGACTGGCTCCCCTAGTTACCTGGCATACATCGACTCGGGTGTTTAATATCAACACATACCCTGTGCATTCAGGTTCGGGCAAATTTCAGGGTGTTACAAAAGAAAGCCCATGAATTAATTCAACATGATGAGTGTATGCGTATGGATTTTATAGTCGAATTTTGGGTATAAATGAATGGGAATTAGGTACGGGTAAAGCGATAGAAGAAATCCAAATCGAAGAATGTGCATATCGAAAGAAACTATAGAACTCGCAAGAGTGAGATTTAAGGTCGCTCGCGCAACTACTTCAGTAGTCCACACGAGAAGGGAAGGAACATAGTCGCTCACACACTGGTTCAGGCGCCAGACTTAGGTGTAAGTCGCACATGCGACTTTTAAGTTCTCTCGCGCGACTGTCAAGCATAAATGACCTGGGGGTCATTTCTTTTCCATTTTATGTTGCGGAGAGATTTTTGAAACTAGGGTTTTTGTTCCCAAATCCCTATATCTTCACGTTATGCGTCGGATTAGCTTGGGGAAACACTCAAATTAGCTTACGCCTTCGATCACAAGTGTGTTCCTCCCATTTTCTCAATTTCCTTCACACAAATACGGCAAAATTTCTCATTTCTAGATCAAATTTCTTTGTTTTCTTTTGAGTCCATTATTATGGGACCACGGAAGATGTCCACGTTCAATCCTACACCATCTAAACGTCCGAAGGTGGTTCCACGACCAATCGTGCGTGAACAACCCACGGAATGGTAGGATTCTAAGACGTTTGAAACCGAGTGGTCCATAGACAAAAATCTTTTTGAGGGCTAAGACGAGACCCAATGGACACGAGAATACCTTGTCGCAACCGAGCTGAAACTGCTTCTGAAGTTGTTTCATGACTATTTTTGCCCTAGGCTCATGTGCCTTTTCTATCAACACCTTCGCATGAGCGATGATCAAACCGAGCTAGTGATCGAGATAGACGGTCATGAGTTTAGTTCTGATCTTATTGACATAGCGATCGTGATGGGCTTTCCATCGAGGTATAAGGAGGGTGGACCACTACAACCACCAAACCCACACAAAGTGTCCTTCGAGGACATTACTTCAAACATGACAAACGGACGAATCGGGCCCGGGATGTTAGTCAAAAGAGTGTAGCTGCCCGATTATATGTGGCCACTAGATATCATATTCCAAAAAAATTTGTATCCACTTGGACACGAGCAGGAGATGAGAGATGTGCTTCTCCAAACCCTCTATTCCACTTACCAGGGGAAGTGGGTCTCTACCCCAGCCATAGTGTCAGTGGGCATTGTTTACGAGCAACAATGCGAGGCAGGGTGCCCAAAAAGTAACCCTCAAGCATTTACCGTATTCTCGATTGATCACACAGATGATTGAGTAGTACATTGATGAATAGTTCGATGGGGGTATCGGATTGCACGATTGGAGCCCAGAATCACTGCCAACACCAAACAATACAAGTACGAGAATTTAAAAATTAGTCTCACTAGTTTAAGGTCGAGCGTGAAATGCCCACAAATCAAAGAACTTGCACAACAGGCACCACAACAGCCACAACAGCAAGAACCACACCAACAACCACATCATGAACCTGATCAAGTGGCTTAGTATCCGGTACCACCACACCAGATTCCAGTCCAACCACTGATTCCTCCATACGGTGGCATGGACTTCGCGACGGAGTTGTTCAGAAGAATGGACTTGCAAGATCTCAGGCTTGCACGTATAGAGCAGCAAAATGACCACCTCACGCGCCAACAATATTACCATGAGGCTATGCTGACCGACGCGATGTGGTAGATGTACCCTTTGGATTATTTATAGCACATGGCGGCAGCTCCAACATATGTACTAGAGGCCTCTAGTTCGGGAGCTGGAGAGCATGGGGACGATGAGGAGCAGCCTGGTGGTCGTGACGAGGACTAGCTGGATGACGTCGTATATTTTGAGGGCTAGGAGTTGAGTGAGGAAATTGTAAACTTTTGTTTGAAACATTTTGAGATGTAAGTATTTTTTAAATATTAAGTTCTAAAACTATCGTAAATGGTTGCGCAAATATAAATTTTTGGTTTTTGGGCGAATTTTGTATTTAGCATGGTTTGTGTGATGAACTTGTATGATTTAGTTATGATTTGGCATTGTATATGGAATTCAGAATGTGTTTGATGGTGATTTGATATTGTGGATTATAATTGTGCGTTGTGATAATGGTTAGTTGTGGATATGTTGTGCATTGTAGGATGGAATGGAGTTGATTGATCCTATGGGATAATCAATAAATTAGTGGGGGGATAATTGTTAAAATTTGATAAAATTGTGTGGGGGAAATTGTTGTGTACAGATATAGGTGAACGTGACGATGTGTGAAAATGTGATGTAAATTGTCTTTGTGTGTGGGTATGTATGGATGTCAGCGACAAGTATGCATGTGTGGATATATAGGTATGTTACAGGTAAACATCTACGCTTATGGTCAATTTTCGAGGATGAAAATTATTATAAGGAGGGGAGGATGTGATATCCCCAAATTTTGGAACCGTGTAAGTAAACTAGGCACACATGTCGATGCAGCACATTCTACCATTCCAGGTTTGGCAGGATCACTTCGTGTGTGTGAGGATCATTTGAACGAGTGAGAATGAACAAACACCTGAGTTAGGTGTGTGAGGCTAAGAAGCGAACCAACCCAGATTGACAAGCTCCTTGATATTTGTATGAGTGCTTCACATTGAAGCTACTCTAGGTATAAAATACAATGGCTTGTGAGAGAAGCCATTACCTTTGCCTTTGAAATTAGAAAGCTAAGAGAGAGAGAAGGAGACCACCTTGTATTCATGTGAACCATTGCCGATGAAAGAGCGAGTTCACGATCGATCTCCTGTACAAAATCACACATGGTGATCGTGTGATATGAAACACCGATTCGTGGAGTGCGAGAAATCCTTGTGAGAAACTCTTTTTGTAGAGATCCTCCTTGATTCATCGTAGAGCATGAATTGATCGTGGGTGTAGTGAAGAGTAGAGTGTCGTGTGCATCGCGATATGGTCGCGAAAGTATGGGTCTTCAAGCCCTTGCGACGCAAGTGATAAGAGCATCGTGGATCTTGAGTTTAGATCAAGGATCACACAAGAACTCCGCAAAATAAATGAGGTAAGATCTTGTGGATTGTGTGTATTAAATGGTGATGCATTAGCAACAAATGGGGGCAATTAATGCCCCAGATATGTTGCATTTAATGTGAATATGAGTTAGGTAAAGAGGGGAATGGGAAAGAGAAACAAAATAAAAATTCAAGGGAAATTGCTGAAATCTTGCAAGTCGCTCGACCTTGAAACTCAGGTGTGCGACATTAGGTTGCCCGCGCGAGATAGGCTTCAGAATAGCCTAAAAATCAGTAGAGACTAACCGTTCGCGCGACTGAGAATGTATCAGGAGACTCGCTCGCGAGACCTCAGAACTTGTGTGTGTGAATGTCTCAGACAGTTCTGAAAGAATTAAGTGAACACAGTTGCTTCCGTGAGGCCACACGACTGAGGTGTGCCTGGTGATGTCGCTCACGTGAATTTGGAGCTCACGCGCGCGACTGAGTAAGTTTGGGCTATTTTGATTATTTTTGGAAAAATTCTTTGAAACTCTTATGCTTTTATTCTTTAAAGCAGTAATACATGCTCTTTTAATATGTTGGAATGTAAGATATGGATTAGATATGTGCATGAGGATCTTCGCTCCGTTTCGCGTGATTAGTGTGTTTTCATAAGTCGTGAGGTAGGGGAAACTCAATAGCACTTACATTAACATGATTTGTATAGGCATTGTTACATGATAAAACAAATGAGATGAATTGTTTTCAATTTTATGAACATGAGCTTTGTACATGGATTCCAAATTATGTTTTGAAATGTCAACTCCGTTAAGAATGTTAATTATGTGTTAAGAAATGTGAACTCCGTCAAGGAGGAGAATTTTGTTAAGAATGTGCTTGTGAACTTCGTATCTATGCTTGATTTTTGAACTCCGAAACTAATTATAAATTAATCACACTGATGAACAACACGGTGATAAACTATATGTTAGAACTAGCACAATGATTTAAGGTTCACGCGGATCGAATCCCAATCGTATACCGGTACGGCGAGATATCCGTACAATTATACCGGTCAACGGTAAATTTAGTAGCACAAGTGATCCTCCTAGCGTAGGGGCTTGGGCACTTCGAAAATGGTTCAATTGAACGACGATGGTTCGAGAATTCCCATCGAAATATATGTGGCTCCTAATGCTATATATACTTGGTAGACTATTTAAGTTATGGTTTTAAGTCATTTTGAAATACAGGAAGCATGAAAAATCCAAAATCAAATAAGAACTTTGAAATTAAGAAACAAATTCCGCATGTGTATTTGAATTCTGCTTTATTTCGATTTAAGCATCTCGAAATTCAGTTTTATGTGAAATGTGCTTTCGAAATTAGTCATGGAATCTATGCTTTGAAATATGATATAAATGCTAGTTAAATTCTCCCTATTAAGCTTAGATTGTTAGCTCACCCTTCGACTATACGTCACAGGTATAGAGTATTAATAGGGATCAGGAATAAGACAGTGATCTAGAGTATACTCCGGAGGAAGAATCAGAGCCTCCACCAAAGGAGTTTTTCCCTTAGGGAATGTTTGATCATTTTGAGTTGTGAGAGTTAGGCTTGGTACGTCTGGCCTTCATATTTATTTTAGAACTTTGGATTCATGTAATGTAAGCTTATATTGTGAACTACTATTTAGGTGATGGTCGGCCATCAGCGGTGGTTCGTTTCGGTTATGCTAGACTGATAATTTGTATAAGTATAGAACCATTATTTTATCTTGTTATATATAGAATTAGAGTTCTCTTTTGCCATATATGATGACTCTATCTACTTTGCAAGAAATACCTGCTTTGAATTCCACTCTCTATGTGGACATATAAAGTGTTACGTTCAAGGATCGTCGATAACGGTGATCTGATAGCACGGGTTTCAGGGCTAGGAAATCAAGGCTGTCACACACGTCATCAGAACCAGTAGAATCATGTGAAAATTGTGGGAAGTCACACAAGATCGAGGAATGTAGGAAAACTATGGGAGCATGTTTTCATTGTGGGAAAATGGGACATAAAATTAAGGAATGTTCTGAAGTGAAGAAGGAAACCCCTACAGCCACGACCCATATGAGACCTTCACGGCCTACAGTACAAGGCAAAGCTTACTTGGTTTCGGCATAGGAAGCCCAAACCAGCAACAACGTGATCCAAGGTATGATTTTCCTATGGATTCTCAATCTAATTTTTTTATTTTAGATGAAGAAGGTGCATAAAATAAAATAGTCCTTAAATTTGCTACTTTTGCATGCCATGACATTTTGCGTGTCCATCTAATTGAATAATATGCCTGAAATTAGGTACCATTCACATGCATCAGAAGAGTGACATTTATTCTCATAAAGCACGAGTATTGATAGACCTGGGATCTACCCACTCTTTTATCACACCTCATTTTGTAGCAGAATTAAGTGTCAATTCCGAGCCTCTAGAGTTTTTCTAGCAGTGTCAATTCCAACTGGGAACTCAATCAATACAGATATCGTGTGTCAATCAGTCATTGTTGATATCGAAGGTCATGAGACAACGGTTGATTTGATTCTGCTAGATATGTAAGAATTCGATGTAATCTTTGGCATGGATTGGTTATCCACACAGCAGGCCAATGTTGATTGTCATAGGAAGATAGTTACTCTCCGGCCTAGGAAGGACAAATCATTTAAATTTTATGGCTCCCAACCAACCGTCGCACCCTTGATATCTACAATTTGAGTTGAACAGTTATTAAACAAGGGATGTAGTGTGTATTTGGCATTCTTACAAGACCAGAAAGAAGAGAAGGTTCACATTACTGACATCCCTATCGCAAGCAAGTTTTCCAATGTATTTCCTAAAAAATTATCAGGTTTACCACCAGACCGAGAAGTAGAATTCGCAGTAGACTTAGCTCTCGGGACGGAGCGGGTGTCGAAAGCTCTATACCGCATGAAATCAATCGAGTTGAAAGAACTCAAGGAGCAGTTGCAAGAACTCCTAGGTAAGAGATTTATTAGGCCGAGTGTTTCACCATGGGGAGCACCCGTGCTATTTTTCAAAAAGAAGGATGGATCCATGCCACCCAATATCGATTATCACCAATTAAGTTAGTTGACGATAAAGAATTGCTACCCGCTCCCAAGGATTGATGATTTCTTCGATCAGTTACAAGGGGCAACATTCTTCTCCAAATTAGATTTGAGGTCTGGTTACCATCAGCTAAAGGTGAAAGCTGAAGATATTCAAAAAATAGCCTTTCGCACGAGATATGGCGACTATGAGTTCTTAGTGATGTCATTCGGGCAGACAAATGCACCAGCATCCTTTATGGACCTCATGAACAGAGTTTTCAAGCCTCATCTTGATCGATTTGTAGTTGTCTTCATGGATGATATATCCTTATCTATTCAAAGACGAAGGAAGAATACGAACAACACTTGCGAGTAGCTCTATAAACGCTTCGTGATCACAAATTATACACAAAGTTAAGCAAGTGTGAATTTTGGCTAGAGCAAGTGAGTTTTCTGGGACATGTCATCTCAAAAGTTAGTATAAAAGTGGACCCAGCCAAGATTGAGGCAGTAGTGAAATGGGAGCAACCCAGAACCGTAACGAAAATTCATAGCTTTTTGGGATTAGCTGGTTACTACTAGAGATTTGTTGAAGGATTCACCAAAATTGCTAGACCACTCATGCAACTCACTAGGAAGAATGTAAAATTTGAGTGGACTGAGTAATGTGAACAGAGCTTTCAGGAGCTCAAGAGAAGGTTAACCTCTGCGCCAGTACACACTCTACTATTAGGTAGTGGGGGATTTGTAGTGTTTAGTGATACATCACACAGTGGGCTAGGCTATGTGTTAAATCAGAATGACAAAGTCATTGCCT
Source organism: Chloranthus sessilifolius (assembly GCA_021018995.1). NCBI lineage: Eukaryota > Viridiplantae > Streptophyta > Magnoliopsida > Chloranthales > Chloranthaceae > Chloranthus > Chloranthus sessilifolius. The sequence goes on along the minus strand of CM037592.1, from coordinate 28,905,373 downwards.
ATGGTTCATGTAAGTGGAAAGACCATGAGAAGAACTACCCCTCACACGACCTTGAATTGGCAGTTATAATCTTTGCATTAAAGATCTGGAGGAATTATTTATACGGTGAGACCTTTAAAATATTCACCGATCACAAAAGTCTCAAGTATCTGTTCACCCAAAAGGATCTAAATCTGAGGCAGAGGAGATGGATGAAATTCCTTAAGGATTACGATTGCGCTATTCAATACCATTCAGGAAAGGCAACTGTGGTAGTAGACGTGCTGAGCCAGAAAATCATCTGCCCTGTTAGCACACCTCATCACCAAATTCCACAGATGGCATCTACTTGAGGATTTAGCCTTGGTTGACACGACATTTAATGTAAAGGAATCTGGGGCTTTAATGGCCAACCTTTTCTATTTAGACAATACTGTTCGATAGAATCCCTGAACAGCAATTAACTGATGAAGAACTGGTGACCATCAGATAAGAAGTAGTTGAGGGGAAATGGACTGACTTCTCTATCAAAGAGGACGGATTTTTAGTATTCAGAGGTCGATTGTGCATACGTACTGATGCTGAACTGTGACACGCACTTTTAGATGAAGCTTTCAAATCTATGTATGTTATCCACCCTGGGAGCACCAAGATGTATTAAGACCTCAAGAAGAGTTGTTGGTGGAGAGGGTTAAAGAAGGAAGTCACAGAATATGTCACAAAATTTCTTGTTTGTCAGCAAGTCAAAGTTGACCGTCGACACCCTTCTGGTCTACTACAGCCTTTACCAATCCCCGAAGGAAAATGGGAGAATATTTTAATGGATTTTATACTTGGACTGCAGAGAACACAGAAAGGGTACAATGCCACTTAGGTAATTGTCGATCGATTAACCAAATCTGCTCATTATTTGCCCTACAGCATGCGGTATACAACCAACAAAATTATAGAATTATACCTGAAAGAGATTGTCAGACTATACGGTATAGCTGAAAGAGATTGCCAGACAGGGATCCTCTGTATACCTCATAGTTCTGGCAACATTTCCAAGAAGGAATGGGCTCAAAGTTGGAATTCAGCTCAACATTTCACCCCCATACCGACGGACAAACCGAAAGGGTGAATCAGGTGATTGAAGATATGCTCAGGGCTTGTATGCTATATTTTCAAGGATCATGGGATAAACATTTACCCTTGATTCAATTCGCGTACAACAACAGTTACCAATCGAGTATCGGAATGGCCCCATTTGAAGCACTTTATGGCCGCCGATGTAAATCTCCGATCAACTAGGAAGAGGTTAGAGAACGAGTACTGTTAGTCCCAGAACATATTGAGAGCACGAATGAGACCATTTGAATTATTTGTGAAAGGTTGAAAATTGCTCAAAGTCGACAGAAAAGCTATGTCGATCTCAAAAGAACAAACGCCGAGTTTCATAATGGGGACCATGTATTCATCAAAATTTTGCCAACTAAGGGCATTATGCTCTTTGGACGGCGTGAAAAGCTTAGTCCACACTACGTTTGACCCTTCGAAATTTTGGATCAGGTCGGTGAAGAGGCATAGGGGATCGCTTTGTCTCCGCAATTGTCAAGCGTACACAATGTGTTCCACATTTCAATGCTACGGAAGTACGTGAAGGATCCGAAGCACATATTGGACTATCAGCCGATAGAGATCCAGATGATCTTATTCTGACCTAAGAACCGATGCAAATGTTGGATGGCAAGGAACAAATCCTAAAGACCAAGCGAATTCCACTGGTGTTGGTACAGTGGCAAAATCATTCAACCGTCGAAGCCACCTGGGAACTGAGCCAGAAATATGTGATCAATACCCTCATCTATTTACTTAAGGTCAGTCACTTCTCAGAGTACCGATATGCCAAGATATGTCAAGAATTAAACATAATTCTGTCTATGCCTGACCAACATCCACCCTTGTTAAGTTATGAGATTCAAATCTTAATTAAATATCTATGATATCGATGTGAATGAACAATAGTTGATAAAATGATAGAAAAATCCAAGCGAAGAGTAAAGGCAAGTAGACGTATGGTGAAAAGTTAAGAGTATAGCTAACAAAACACATAATATAGGGCATATAAATTTTTATTCGGAAGCTGTCGTGGCGCTCTTGCCTTCGCTTCTGACAACAACTTTAGAAATCGAAGCTCACTACAGCGACCATTAGCCCTTGTTGTAGCGACCACAAGGTTTTGGTTTTTCTAAAAAGGGGGCTAAAACCCCAATTTTTGTCAGTTTCAAGATTTTGAAACCTAAGACCATCCCTTTTACCTCCTCTCCCGCGAAGAATAGGGTGAATCTCCCTTTCAAAAATTCACGATTCTTCGTGTTTCATCCAACGAGGCTCACGAATCGACGTGCATGCGCCTCCGTCAACTAGGGTTCCCCGATTTGATCTCCACGCTGAGGTAAACCTCAACATTCTTCTCGTTTCAAGTTAATTACTTTGTTAATGTATTCTAAGAAGAAATATGCGTCTAAGATCCCTCCTGTTAGGGCAAAACCTTCTAAACAACCAAAAGGCAAAGCCCCATCGGTCTCCAATACCCCACGGATTTCTGAGTCCCCACCGATTTAGGAACAACCCAGCTTGTGCTAGACCATAAAGCCTTTGAACCAAAGTGGTCTTTTGACCTAGAGGTATTTATCAACGACGATACAACCTCATGGTTGATCGACTATATTAGACGGGCAAAATTGGAAGTGTTACTTACACCATTCCACACCCACTTTTACCCCCGCCTGGTGAAATTATTTTTCCAAAATTTGAAAATTGGGCTGAGTGGCCAGCACATGACCACCGAGATCGATGGACGAACCTTCCATCTCGATGTCCGCAACATCGCCAAAGCTATGCAATGTCTCTAACATTTTGTGAAGAACCAGGGCCTCCTACCACAGCGCCCCAAGGAGGTGCCTTTCCATTGCATCATAGCTAAGATGACTGGCAGTGAGCAAGGTTCCGACCAATTTGTTAGAAGAACCCAGCTACTGCTAAGATGTGGGCATTAGATGATGTGTTTAGAAACAACCTCTATCCCCTCCGTCATGACCAAGAGAGACTAGAGACCCTCTTACAAGCCCTTTTTACCGTGCACGAGGACCAGTGGTTTAGCACACCACAAGTTGTGTTGGAGGACATCATTTACTCCCACGAGAAGATGTTGAATACCACCCCTAAGCCCTCGACTACTATTCCATATGCCCGACTTATCTCCTGACTCCTTGAAGGGCATGAAGACGCTGAAGAGGATGACCCTTATGCAGTACCGGCCGATGAGGAAGTGTGAACCGATAACATCCAAAAATATTCTAAGAACATGTGGCGCATGAACAAAAGGTGCCAAAACAGTGTCAGAACCCGACAACTCCGAAGATTGGCACAGGGAGTTTAGTAAGGAGACCCAGAACAACCCGCACCTAGGGCTACACCTCAAATTCCCCCACCCCAACAAGGCACAGCTCAGCCCCAACAGCCACATGCCCCATCTAGAGATGTCCTCACACTCTCAGAGTTCAGTCGGTAAATGGACGTGCTACACTAACAAAACTACACGCTACACCAATGCCTAGATTTCCATGAGGACATCCTCTTGCGATTAATAGAAAAGGCATACCCTATCAGCTACCGTCCATTTGTAGCTCATGAAAGAGAATCTACTTCAAACTATACATGAGGTGCATCGGGCTCTGGAGCAGGGCGTACTGAGGAATAACCAGCAGAGTAGCCAGGTGAGCCAGTGGATCATTGATGTTCAGTATATAGTTGTCTTTTAGGTGTTCGTTAATTATGTTGGATGACTATAAATATAACACTTTAAATTTTGTCTCCGGATGTTGGAAAAATGATTTCCTTTTGGGTTATGGCACTGAAACAATGGTTAACTAGTATGTATAACTAGTTAATTCTAATTGTCATGAGGATGGGGATATGAATGGATTAGTATGTTTACTCTATTCATGAATGGATTGCACATGTTTACCTTATTCATGCGCGTAAGTTGTGGATGTGAATGGCACGGTAGAATCATGATGGCCTTTGAATGTTCTCATTAGTGTCTAGTTATACCAGTCAATGGACGGAACTTTCATTTTTTACGACATTATCTATCAAAAAATGAGAACCATGCGGTAATAATTGTAAGCCTTGTTGTCATGATAAGTTGAATGGAGTGACAATCGATCGTTTAAAATTTCTAAGATACACTGTCATTCATTAGCCGTCAATCTTACTTACTAATTATTTTCGACAAACTACTCTATTCTCACTTAAGTAATGAGCGCGTTACGGGGCTTAGTATGAATCTCCGAAAACACATCCTCGTGTTGAACTTTTTAGATAAATTTTAACTGTAACATCCCTGAGTCCTGACCTACGACCTGTACACCTTGGTATGCGTGCCTGATGATCGGTACATCGAGGACGACATCGATGAACTATGTAATGTCTATAGATCAAATCTGATGGATCAGATTTTGTGTAAGTAGGTTAGGTTATGGGTTATTGAATCCGTATACACCCAGCCTAGGTGTAGTGCTTAGTACCTAAGCCTAGGGATTGGATATAAGGGAAATAAATACCCTTAATCACTTGCATTCAATACTCTTTATTACTTATCATTAAGAGTTAAGAAGAGAGAGGGTGAATCGAGGGTATTGCTTGCGAATTGAATGCGAGAGCGATCCATTCTCGAGGCTAGCTGGTAAGGGTTTGAGCGACGAGCAAGCCGTTGCCCGCTTGGTAAACCCTAGTGCAATTTTAGAAGCAAGGATCGAGGATTTGGATAAAATCAAGATATGAAATTAAGGCTAGATCTTGAAATTATGTTGGTGATAGTTTTTTTTTTCGATTTGAGAACAAACAATCATAAGAAATGGGATTGATTTCAGAAAGAGAAGAGAAAGGATGCGAAAAACCCAAGAACAGATGAAATCTATTCATTTCGACCGATCGAAATTTAGTTCGATCAATCGAAATGGACTTAAAGAGGAAGAATTTAAAGTTTGAGGAAATTTGTTCGATCAAAATAAATTTCGATCGAACAAAGTGTGTTTCAATCGATCGAATCTTACACTCGATCGATCGAAATGTATAGAACAAAGATTTTTGAAAAGCCTGTTGTGAGGATTTGACCGATCGAAATATCTTTGATCGATCGAATTAGAAATTCGATCGATCGAATCAAAATTTGTTCGATCGAACTGTGTGGATGGTTATTTAGTTTTTAAGGGATTCGACCAATCAAAATTTTTTTGATTGATCGAATTATATGATTTCGATCGATTGAATTAGGATTCATTCGATCGAACTGTGTTGTGATCATTTGGCTTCTGTGAGGATTCGACCAATCGAAATTATTTTCGATCGATCAAATTTGTGTTCGTTCGATCGAAATGGAAGAATCGTTCTATCGAACTGAGAAATGTCGTGTAAGTTTTGTGGTGTTCGACCGATCGAAATAGGTATTTAATTGATCGAAATTATCAGATTCAGGATATTGTTGTGTTTTGACTGTGAGATTTTGAGGGGAGTTGTCATAGTATGTTTAGCATAGTTCTAATGTGCGAACCATGGATTTTATATGTTTAGGTGACCTGGTGTTGTGTGACGAAGGACAAACCCAAACGCCGGATTGAGCGCGTGGGGGTTAAAATTTTGAGGTAGGGAACACTTGATATCATGTGCATTTACTACATTAGCATGTGTGTTATGTTATGATGCAAATTTTGATGCAATCATGTGAATTTCATTTATAACTCCAATTTGAAAAGGCATGCGTATCATCATGTTTCTGAATTGCGTAAGAAGTATGGAATCTTTCGAAATTTCATTCCAATTTATATGTGTGTATGTTCTTCACATTTCATTCCAACTTTTGAGCTAAACTATAACTATCACTTTACACGGCGATAAGCTATATGTATGCACTTCGATTTAAGGTTCTATGTGAATACTCGACCGATGCGGCGGTATAGCCGTGACTAACGCGGTAGGATATCTGTGACCGGTACGGCGGCAAATCTGTACACCCTTTGTGCTATGTGCTTTGTGACTCCTACCATATAACAGTAAATATGTTCGGCCAAGTGTCCAACTTTATGGGACCTTGGATATATGTGAAAAGGATTCATATGAACGACGATGGTGAGTATTCCATCGGGGGCTTGAGGCTATAGTTCCTCATTCAAATACTTTAAGTAAAATACTTTTAAGTTTTCTTTTCAAATGTTGGAATAAAAATATGAACATATGTTATGAATTTCAAACAAGTATTGCATGTGTCTTTCATGCCATGATAACCACACTGTGCATATGTTCTGACAAATTTTATTTCATTATACCATGAGATATATGTTTGATGTCATAATAAGCATGCTATGAGTTTTTTCCTACTGAGCTTGGATGAAGCTCATTCCTCGACTAAATGTCACAGGTTCAAGTGAAGGCATTAGAACAGATATCTTAGAGAGGGAGGATCCTGAGTTATCACTTGGTGAGGATCTAGAAGAAATTTCCCCTGAGTGTTGTTTCTTGTGTGCGATGCCAAATATATCTGGCCTTAACTTGAGAGATTAGGATTTTGAGATGATGTAAAAAATACTTAATTTGGATGATAATTGTAACTTAATTCTTTTTGGTGAACCATGTTTCGATAAGGATTGGTCCTTACTGGTAGTTTTCATCGGCTCTCTTTCCATAGGTTTTCATATGGACTTAGAACTATCATTTTGAGCTTTTGATGGAACTAATGCATATTTCCTCTGTATTTCGTTATGTGAGTTCGTTAGTATGGTTCTACTTTGTTTCCACTGTGTAATGAGATTGCAATTAGATTCGGGTTCGACCTCACCTAACGCGACAACGAGTTTGGTCCGAAATCAAACATCACATTAACCGCATGAGGTAGATCATCAGTAAGAACACGGCTCGATGACACTTCTTCCGTCCCCAATACCATCTTCAATTTTCGAGGACAAAAATTCCTTTAGGGACAGGAGGATGTAACACCCTACAAATTTGCAAACCCAAATATGTCGGGCATGTGTTTATGCTCAAGACCGATAACAATCTGTGTCGTGTGTTAAACCAAGTCATGTCACAAATTCAAAATAGGTACCTTTATAATAAAGGTTAAATATTTAATTGGGTTATTACTGCACAAGTTCCTTGAGAGCACCCCATTGGTAAAGAGCTTGGGTCGTAACTAAGAGGTCATAGTATCAAGACCTGTGAGGAGCATTAGGCATTCTAATTTTTGTTCTATGTTGGACACATACACAGTGTTGGGCGTACAGGCTACACACCAGAACACTGCCCTAATTTTTAATAATTGTTCTAAAGAACATTACACCAAGTTTTGTGTGCTAGTAGCACACCGAATCAGGACCCTATACACTTAAGTTTCTCCCATGCATAAACCATTCATGAGTTTGAGAAAATTTTCTTGTCAAGTGAAGAACCGAAAGGAAACATCTCTTCTCTTCGATCTTTCCAGAGCCAATCACGGGATTTCTACTCTGACCAGTCACATTTCAGGAGGAACCCCACTATTTCTGACCATCGCAAACACTATTTTCGATCTTCAAATCTCTACGATCAAGCAATCGAATGGTAGAACGCATCAATGACGATAAATTCCGACTCCGAAGACCGGAGACTTTGCATGCGAAGAATCTAGGATGGTATAGGTCTTAACCCGATTCTGTAAACCTCGATTCCATAAGTTTAAGAGTCAAATTATTCAGTTTTAAACTTCATCCGAGGAGAACTCTGAAGATCAGATGCGTGAGAGGCATAGTTGCTGATTTTTTTCGATTCCGATGTTTTCAGATGTTGCATGCGTATGAAATAAGGTAGAAAGTGGAGATATAACTTGATCACATGAAGACCGGGTTAGATTAAATGTTTGGGATGAGAAATTATTAAGAAATTAGGAATTTTGATTATAGAGGATAGAGCCAAAGAGCTTCAATTCTGTCACGCTAGCTATAGCGAGACTTAAGCTCGCTGTATCCAGGTGATTTCTGAACCCCTTGCTACAGCAAGTGCTACTTCAAGTTACAAGTCAAATCGGCTTTGTGGAAACTCGCTGTAGCGAGCTAAAGGGGGCCACATGAGCTCACTGTAGCGACCTGGAGAGCTCGTTGTAGATAGCTGATTTATGAAGGGCTCGCGATAGCGACCCAACAAGCTCATTGTAGCGAGGTCCTCTGCTCTTGAATGGGTAAACTTTGGGTCCGTTCAAGCTAAGAAGACCCTGTTTCATGCAATGTTTTGGCACTGACATATAGGATATGGACATCTTGAACTAGGATAAATGCGGGAGACCACAGATCAGACCTCCACTTTGCTTTACCGTATTATCTCCGCCCGACTCCGATATTAAGGTAGGGAAAATCTGGAGGTTCGATTATATATTTTCTCGAATCATGGCTAATGATATGATTACAAACTTACTCATGTTTTTAGTAACGTGATATATATGTATATTGACACTCAGTAAATGATTTCTATTTGACTATTGCACATGATCCTAACATTAGAACCTTGGCATATTGATGCATATCAGTCGTTCAGTCCAAATTCTTGAAATTCAATCTGTGGTATGTGTATATGATTCTGAGATCATGTGCAAAGAGGAGTGGAGTCTCCATGAGAGGGGTGGAGTCCTCAAGGTTTACGAACCTGTTCCCGCTATGGGATGCTTTCCCATGAGACCTATACTCGATATTCTGAGTTCACGTTAGTTGTAAGGGGAGTGGAGTCTCTAAGAGACGGGTGGAGTCCCTAAGGTTTATGAACATGTTCCCGCTACAGGATACTTGCACTAATGTTTTGAATTTCAAAGATATGATATAATTTTATATGTTTCTGATTCTCTGACATTTGTACTCCTTTTTCTCATATACTTGTTCTCATGGATACATGCTTTGATTTCTGTTTTGTTTCCCTGCTTTGCTATGTATTCGTTCTACATATTACCTACATCATAACTAAAGATGTTTTGAGATTCATGGTTTAATTCATTGGTTTTTGTGTATTTAATACCATGTTAATTTAAACTGTTTTTACTTATGCATCAACACTATAAAGTAGAATAATAAGATATGATTGAGCACTATTTTATCCCTACTGAGCTTGGACTGTAGCTCATCCATCAACTATATTTCGCAATTGCAAGTGCTGTCCCAAAAAAGGATCCATAACAAGAAGAGGATCCTAATTACAACCCTGAAGAGAAGGAAGAACAACCCAAGGAGTTCTTTCCCTAGCTTATCTATGTGGAAATCTGCTTAGTGCGAATTTATTTTGTACTTTTGATACTTGGTATAGTCTTTTGGATTAAATCTTATACAGTTTTGTATAGTTTTAAACCATTGTTTAGGTGATGATTGGCCATCACCAGGGGTCTGTATAGTTGTGTTATATTGTAGATTGATGGAAATGTTTTTGTTATAATGCCATGTTTTTACTGTTTTGCTTCTGCAATTGTATAAACTTACCTCATGCTTGATGGCCCGATCTTTCCAATTATCAAATTAGGAGAAGATCGAGCTATCATAAAGGTATCAAAGCACTCGATACCAAGGAAAACTCTGAAATCGGATTGTGTACTATGATCTGATGACACGGATTTTAGAGTAAGGAAATACGGGCAGGTCATCCAATTATAATAGTCAATCAGACTTTTCTATAAAATGTGGCCATCGAATGTTTGAGGGCCGCAGAACATCATGAATTTGTGAAATGCAATCTTTTGGGGCCTCGAGCCTCCATTGGCTGACTTTGGGACTTTTTGGAGATCGGGGGTATTTCTCTAAGGTTTTTATAAGCTTCCTAAGGGTGCCTATGGTTCTAATGGGTTCTAAAGGTCCGTTATGGGTTCTAAGGGCCCGGTATGGATTCAATGGGTCCGAGAAGGGTTCTAAGGGTCTAAGAAGTGCTTTCGAAAGCTTGGATCATCATGAACTAGAGTGCTCAACTCCATACAATATCGGAAGGATTGGGCCGAAATTGGGTGTCTACAACACTTAATGGATTGGTTATCTTATACAAATTAAAAAAAGAATTATAGGTAACTACATGAAAGTGTAGTGTTGTATAAAATTAAAGGGCAAAGTATAGTGTTGTAGCGTGTCATTTCCAAATCATCATTAATAAGGGAACAATCATCAAGAAAAATTCAGAAGCAAATTTTGATCAAGTTGTCAAGGAATCTACATTTACAACTTTTCCAAATTTAAGACAATAAATGAACACTGATGAAAATTTAGGTAACCCTTCCTAATCAGTTTCTATTTTAAATATTTTATATATGTTACGTGACAACATAGTCAATGTGCATCAAATCAGTAACAAATATTGGAATCTAAATTTATTATAAATTAAAATATGCAGATATTATTGCTATTGTCTTGAATATAAAACCTACTGAAATTAAAAAAAGAAAGAGGGATATCTCCGACCTTTATGTGAGGGACTTGTTCATTATTGATGACAAGTAAATCTATTTAAAATATTATTTTATTTAATATATATATATATATATATATATATATATATCTTAGCAATATTTAAAATATCCAAATTGTTACAGCTCAGATGTGATCACATTATGTACTTTAAACAATTTTACAATGAATGAGTGTGAAATCATTCACAAACTCATAGAGGAAATTTCAATCATTATTGCAACCCATGTAGATGCTCAAAATTATAATGGTAAATATCTCACACTTTAGTAGCATATTTTTATCATTTTTTTCTTTTTCAATGAAGTACATAATTTATTACGGTTGCAGATTTCTCACTATCCACAAGACCATTCAGTGAAATCATTATTAATTTGGACATTCCCAAGGCTAAGGAATTACGTTCATGGTGAGTTTCAATCTCAGTAAAAGTTTTTAATTCAAATATATTACTAAATATATAGTAATATATTTAAAAATATTGTTACACTATATCTCAGTCCTCTAGAATTTGGGCATCAATAAAAAACTAGCATCCTTCAACATAGATCTATACTAATCTTCAATCTACATGAAATTTGGGCATCAATCAAGCTACAAAATATCAAAGATAGAAAAGTAAATTCGTTACACTAATCTGTAAATCTCAACCTGAGTCGTCAATTCAAATGAAAACTTGGAGATGTTTACAAAGCAATAAATTGTAATAAAAATAAATCCAAACTAGAAAGCATAGTAAAAATATATCTTTCACCCTTCAGCCGCAGGCGTCAATTGCTTCGAAGAAACTACGAATATCTACACTAATCTTCCAACTTTCAATCCCAGTCGTCAATTGTATTCGAAGAACCTTGGATATCTAAACTAAACTAAACTGTTTTTTATCAGAAGAAAACCCAACCTCAGTCGTCAATTGATGCTGAGAATTCCTTCAATGAAATTATTCCTATGTCGAGCCCTCTTATTTATAGATCATAAGGAGTCAGATTACAGTATTCTAATTCTAATAAAATAAACTACTAAAACAAAAGATGCCTAATATAACTCTAATTCCTAATTTTATCTTCCTTGCTTTCAATGGTTGATGCGCTTCTGGATTTTCTCCTTTATTTAAGTAACCGAGATCTTTAGGAGTCTTTCTTTATTAATCTTCTCAGATCCGTGATTTGCCAAACTTTTAATTCAAGAATTCTTCTAAATTGGTGCATGCCCGTGCAAATCTTCACGTGATCAGCAACAATGAGAAGCTTTCATTAGTAGAATCATAAATTACGATTTTATCTTTTCTGTATTGCGATCGATCGCTTTCTGTTGTATCACCTTTTTGCTTTTGAACATCTTCTGAAGAATCATAAATTATGAATTTATAATTTCTCTCTTTGACTTCGTTCAATCGTAAAGTACGATTTCTTGGCTTTCAGCAGTGTCGAATCATCTTTCACGTTAAATCGTCTTTCTTATTATTTTTTGAAATTATTTCGATGAAGATTAACATTTTGGTTCTCTTTTACTGATTTTCCTTAATATATGCACATTATTAACTTGCTAGTAGCAAACTAGGGTCAAACATCAATAAGTTAAGGGTGATAAAATGGTAATTCTGTGACTGATTAACTATTCATGATTTTATTTAACCACCCTTCTCTTATTGCATCCTCGCAATGATTGGTGTTCCTTACCAAATCAGCAAATCTGGACTGTTGTTGGTATACTAAGAAGTCTTAGATGGCTGGTAGAGTATTTTTTGAGATCATCTCAATTTGCTTATCATCCGGTATTCTGTTCCTCACTTGAGCTGCCAAGGCTCCCCATCGCCCAAGGTAATCACTGAATGATTCATCAGGCTTCTGCTTTAGCCAGGCTAGATCTGACTTGCGGGGTTCAATGTCTATGTTGTAGACATACTACTCTTGGAATAGGTGGGTCAGATCTTTCCAAGTTTTAATCATGGATGGTTCAAGGGGGGTGAACCATCTCAATGTTAGGCCCATAAGGTTCTTCTGGAGCACTTTGATGAGGAGTCGTTCGCCTCCGCCGTACTGGCACATGACCCCTCAGTAGGACTTGAGGTGTGCAATGGGGTTGCCTGTGCCATTGTATTTTTCAAAGGTTGGCATTTTAAATTTTTGGGCAAAGGGACTTCTGTAAATAGGCATAAGTCAGAAAAGTATGTGGCATGGATTTTAGCTCTACCCATCTTCATCAGCTGTTTTTGGATTTTATCTAATTGTTCTTTTAATAGCTCTGACTCCCTCGATGGTGGGGTTGACCCCTCAATAGGTTGCCTCCATTCACTTTTGACTGCCTATGGGTTGGTCTGGATGGGATGTTAGGGGATGAAATTGGTGAAAGCCCCATTCTGGGCTTCATCCTCCTCATACTGATTGCTGGTATTAATAATAATTAGGGGAGGAGTGGGATTGATTGGATTTTGGAAGTTTTAGGTGGGTTCCTGATGAGGTCCTTGTAATTGGGGGAAGCTTTGCTGAGTGTTTTGGGGGATAGATGGGTGGGTCAATAGAGGGAATTGAGTGGGGCCTTGGTGAGGCCATTGTGCTTGGTGAGGATTTTGACGGTGGGAATGGTTGATGGTATGGGATGGGTCTCTATATTGGGTTAGGTGTGACAGATGTGGATAAATGGGATCCATGTCGTGTGAGAGATGTGGATAATTGGGTTGGGTGTGAGAGATGTGGATAAATGTAGCCATCGTGTTGAGAGATCAGGTGAGATGGGTGTACTATTTGAGGGGGAATGGGGGCCTATTGGGTATAGGTGATGTGGGATATTGGGGGAATGATAGAGGGCTTGCAAATGGGACTCATGGGTTTAGGCTTTGATGGGCTTTGGTATAGGGTATTGGGCCTTGATGGGCTTGGGGTATGGGGCCTTGATGGGTTTGGGCATAAGGTATTGGGCCTTGACGGGCTTGGGCATGGGTTATTGAGCCTTGATGGGCTTGGGCCTAGGGTATTAGACCCTGATGGGCTTGGGCCTGGGTGTTGGGATTTGATGGGCTTGGGCCTGGGTGTTGGGCCTTGATGGGCTTGGGCATAGGGTGTTGGGCCTTGATTGTCTTGGGCATAGGATGTTGAGCCTTGAGGCCCGCTTGAATGATCCCATGGTTGATGGGCGGGGCCTTGTGTGGTGGGAATTATGGGAGGTTGATTGGGGTTGGCATTTTGGGGGAATGAGACATGGAGGTTTTGGAGAGTATGTTGAGAGTTGGATTGTAATAGCCCGAAAAATCACACAAAACTATGACCTCGGGATCTGTGCCCGATCGGTCATAGGTTTGACCAAATAGAAGTTCAATGGTTAGCATAGAGTGTGATGAGTGGATGAGATGTGAAAGTTTGACTGACTGCGTGGTGTATGATGTGAATGTGAAGTCGCATACACCTATCACGGTGTATGTGCTCAACACACAAGTGAGGAAAGAGATAAAAGGGTTTAATAACCCTAAAATCACTATTTGGTTGTTGAGAGAGGAGTAAAAAAGAGAGAGAGAGGAGAAAAGAGATTAAACAAGAGTTATTGGGTGATTGGAGGGGGATTCAAGCATTAAAGAGACCGATTCAACGCGAGAAATTCGTTCAAGCAAGGGCTGGAACCCTAGCCTTTCCAACCACTTGATCGAAATCAATTTGAGATCTATTGAAGGTAAGATTTTTGTAGTTTAAATGCATGGATTAGAAGGGTGAATAGTGGCTAGAAATATTGTGAAATGTAGAACAAAGGTTTAGAAAAATGGAAGGAAAAAGTAAGGGAAAAGATTGGGAAGAACAGCCAGAAAAGGGGGCTGAATCTGGCAATTTCGATTAATCGAAATTCGCCAAGAAGTTGAAAAGTCAAGAAACCCGAGTTCGATTAATCGAACTGAGTTTTGATTAATCGACTTTGGATTTCGATTAATCGATTTGGGTATCGATTAATCGACTGTGGACCCCAGAGGCTGGAGGAAAAGACTTGGGGAAAATCAACTAATCAAAATGGGATTTCGATTAATCGATTTCAAATTTCGATTAATCGATTTTGGAAATTCGATCACTAGAATTGAGAATCGACATGATAGGTAGGGAAATTCGATTAATCGAATTGGGTTTCGATTAATCGAATGGGAATCTCGATTAATCGATTTGAGAATCGATTAATCGATATTGACTTTCGATTAATCGATTTTGGAAATCGATTAATCGAATCAGATTCGATTAATCGATTTTGGAGTTCGATTAATCGACTGAGCTAATTTATGTTAACTTTTGAGTTTGACTTTAAAATTCTTGGAGGCTCTTGGACCTTCTTTATTACATATTTAGTGATGTGTTTCACCTGTTATGTGGTACCATAGGTGGTACGTGTGAGCTAGTGCACAAGGCGCCACGTGGGACCTTGATGCGTTGATCAAACAAAGACTTGAGGTAGGGAACACCTTGAACATGTACCTTATTTTACAAGAGCATGTATGTAGTGATATAGAATTCAAATTCAAAATATTTTATTGCTTAAGAATTGTGAAAAGTGTGTGTGTGTGACATCCATAAGAGTAATTATAATGAGCCATCCCCAGGGGATGAAGAAGTAAAGAGATAAGAGCATCAGGTGTGATGCAAGTGAATGGATACATCCCAGGGATGTACCCAAGATTGAATCATGTTTGATAGGGCCTAACTGATATAAGATAGCACACTTACATGGTGAATAACTATATGTAAGGCACCGATATTTTTGTTATTTGAGGTTTGATAGGGTACCCCACCGACGTGGCGGGATATCCACGACTGACACGGCAGGATATCCGTGACCGATACGGCGGCGAAACCGTAGGCCAGTGCGGAGGCTTATCCGTACACAGTAAGCACACCCCAGGGGTGTTGATTTGAGACAAGTGAAACCCCGCCATCAATCCCCAGGGGAAAGGGGCTTGGGTACTATATTGTATTCCCAGGGAATACGTTAAAAGTGTCTATATAGATGACGATGATGGGTATCTCATCGGGGCTCGATGCTATATTGCTCGGGGATTACTTAAGTTGAAAGTTTAAGTTTTGCTTTAGGCCTTTTCAGCATCATTCATGAATAAATGAAAACATAAGTAATTACCAGTAAAAATGCAATGCTTTTTAACTATTTTTATCAATAACTGCATAGACACATCATGCATGGCATATCATGGAATATATGTGAGTAATAGTTTATATGTTCAATTGTGTTTTGTTCCCTATTGAGCTAGGATGTAGCTCACCCTATAGACTATACGTCGCAGGTCCACTACTAGCGAGGAGGCTTGAGGAGGCAGACCACAGGTGAGTCGGACCATGCGGCCGGAGACGAGTTGGAGCCACCTCCTGAGGACTTCTTCTAGAGGACTCCGTTGTGCCACTTTGAGGGCTTTTGAGAGAGATTGGTACGGCTTGGTATGTCAAGCCTTGTTTTGGTTAAACCATGTATATATTGAGTTTGGGATTATTCTTTTGGGGCGAACCATCCGTGATGACTGCTATCATCGATGGTTCGGATCGGTTCTCCATTCATGCAGAGGCATGAGGGTAGAACTGTCTTTTGGAGAATTGCTTTAATATAGATTTAAATTCCGCAGCTTCATTTATTATTTCATTTTATGCTTGATATACCAATGTTCCGTGCTTAGCTAAGGGGCATGGTCAAGATGATCGTGCTGATGGCATGGGTTTTGGAGTGCCGAAATCCGGGCTGTCACATGGATAGATAGGATGGATAAGGAAGGTTTTGGGAAGTCCTCCAGGCGGTGTAGATTTTGACCATGTCCTCCATCATGGCCATTGGATTGGTTATGGGGGTAAATGGGGATGGACCTTCCAATGTATGGGGAGATGTCAACATGACCTGGGTAGAGAGGTGAGGGAAATTGGGCATGACCTAGATAGATGGGGGGATATGTAGTGGATTTGAGTTGGGGGGAAATTAGGAGTGGATATGGGAAAATTGGGCATGATTTGTATGGATGGAATATGCCGATTGGCTAAGGCATGTAAATGACAGAATCGTAAATGCTTAAGTAGGCCCGCTAAACGGCTAAGGCATGCAAATGACCGAATCATAGTGGTAAGTATAAAAAATGACAAAAACATAGGGGTAAGTATGAAAAAAAATGAAAGTTAGCAAAAAGGAAGAAAAAGATAAGCAAAGGGGTCAACTTCAAGTAGAAGCTCTAAAATATCCTTAGCGGAGTTGCCATCTGTACAACCGTGGATCTCGTGGATCCATCGCGATGATGGGCACTATAAAAAAGGATGGAGTCACCACCTGGAGCTGTTGGTGAAATGGGATACCTCAAAATCAATATTAAAAGCACCTAAGTGCAAAAATATGACTCTAGTTTATCAGTCTATGCCAAAGGCTCTTAGGTAGAGGCTTCGGTTATCGATCGGGAAGGTGTTAGGCACCCGATCAACCCGCTCATAAACGGTCTCTACTATGGCCAAGTAAAAAGAAAAAATAAAATATAAAACAACACTTCCTCTTACCCGAAGGCACTCCAATCATATTTAAGCTCCCCGCAATCACCGAAATTTTCTGCGGCGTAACAACTCAAATTCTAGGATAGAGGGAAAAGCGTAGAAGATAGAGGAGTAGAGGGGAGAGACGGAGCTCTCGGGCCCTTATAGCACTGCTGTGGATCTTCGCGTAGCTGCTTTCTGATGAGCTTCCAATGGCACTTGGTTAGAGAAATGGGTTTCGATCTCTAAGGCTAGGGAGTTAGGAGGTAGGAGAGGGAGGCTAGGGCCTTGTTCTCAACTAAGCTAAGAGATTGATGGTAGAAAATGGAGTGTAAAAGGAAAGCTAAGGTGCTGGAATTTTTGAGGTTTTAGTGTTGGAAAATGGAGGGGGAGCTCACTAGAATTTTCTCACTTTTGGGAAACTTTTCAAGCCTTTAATCAAGGGGGGGTGGCTCTCTATTTATAGAAGAGAGGATTAGTGAAGGGTTAAAGGGCTAATTGGGTTAGCAAATAGGTAATACAGATCTAAGGTTTTCTAGGGCTTAGATAGGTGGGAATTGTGTTTCAATGGTAGATGATAGGGTAGGGTTCTAAGTGGCAAAAGGGTTTAAAAGAGGGCTAGTAGGGGTGCGATACTCCTACTGAAACTAGCCCGAATGGATGGGGTGGTCAATCAAAATTTGAATTCTGACCAAATCCCCAAAAATCACTATTCCTAAGCTTAGCGTGTGTATTAAACATGCTAGGTATGAGAACAGTGCTATCTGAGAATCTTGGAGTTTCAGAACTCACCATGGAGCCCACAAAAGCCTATTTTTGCCTAGCATGTCTATTGGACACGCTAGGCCACAATCTGCAATTCTACCTGATTTTCAAACCGTCATATTTTTCGTTATACAACTCAGATTGAGGTGATTCTTAGCCCGTTGGAAACCTGAGAGCATCCTCTTTCTGATGGGATAGGTCTCAGCTCTGATAGAGGTTTGTACAAGCTATGACACTCCTCCTTTCAACCACTGCTCGGGAGGGTTTAAAACGGCTTATGGAGGGGTTCTTATAGGTTAGGGTTGATTCCTAAGGGTCAGGGATAGGATTTTAAGGGCTTGAGTTAAGTGTTAAGAGTTCAAGAAGTGCTCTCAAAAGCTCAGAGGGTACGCCATTCCCGAAGTGTAAGTTAATCGGGCCTTGGGCCAAATTTGGGTGTCTACATAGGCTAAGTGCTTCTTCCATCAATACTTCTTCGAGAGTCAAGATTAGCGGGGTAGGGCTGCTAACTTGACTACCTGGGACTCCAGGGGAAGAGTTTGCACTTCTAGAAGTCTAAAAGGCAGTTCGATCTCTTTTTGGAAGCCCTAGAAAGAACCTCAAATTTTTTCAAAGGGAGAGGCTTGAAAGAAAGAGGACTAGTAAATTGTTTTTGTGGCTAAGGTTAATTTTAAAAAGACTGAGTTTGAATTGATGATTAAAGGTGGAAGGATTAAAAACTAAGAATTTAAAATTTTAAGGGTTAGGGATCAGGAACTAAGAATTGAGATCTAGAACTTAAGATTTAAGAACTAGAACAAAGAAATTAGGAAGTAGCATAAAAATTGAGAATTGGGATCTAACCTAAGAATTACGAACTAGAGACTAGAACCTAAACGATTACCTGAAGTCGGGCGCCGAAGAGAGTCTCGAAATTTCTAAGCTTGGAAGAGAGAAACACGAAAATTTAATTGATGGATGTCCTTTTTGGGTGAGATAGGGGGTCTTTTTATAGGTAAGGGGCTAATTCCGTGAATGGGGGAATGTGCAGAATTGGTGAATTCCACGTGTGACCAGTGGTCCTTAATCGAATTTCGCTCATGTGTGTTAGCGCTTAATGTACTTTGAGTCGGTCACTAACTGGGGAGTGACCGGCTGAGCAGGTGCCCTAGTTCCTGTAATCTTCAGAACTCATTTCGCGCATGTGTGTATGCATGGAATTCAATTCCACGCAGGGGGATTTGCACGAGATTGTGGAGTTTGAGCGATCAGGGGAATTAGAGTCCCAATCCAAGTCTGGAGGAATTCTGTGTGGAATGACACGTGGAATCAATTTTGCACAGGTGTATATGCACAGAATCAGGAACTTCATTCCGCACAATGGGTCACGTGCGTAATTGAATTGCGCTCAAGCTGATATGTGCGAAATTCTAGGCTACGGGTGGTTTGGCGAATTCAAGTCCGGGTCCAACTTGTGGGCCAATTCCTCGCAGGGGGTCCTGCACTTAATAAAAGGAACCTCCCGAGCTTGGTCGAATTCGGGTCCGTGGGTTAAGATTTCAGGCAGGCAGGTAGGCAGGTCAAGACAGATAGGATTATATATTTGCATGTAATAATATTAAAGTAAATGTCATAACTCTTTCCTTTCCATTTACTTAAGATATTACATATAAATAATGAAATACCCCCCATTTGGATTCAATAAAAATAGTCTTAGATCAAAAATCTCAAAGAATAAAAAGTCAATTTTCCAGTTTAAGAATAAAATCTGATTTTTTGCAATTTGGTCAATTTTTTAACTTTCAAATGGTAAACTTTTTTGTAAAAATTTAAAGCCCATAAATTCTATCATATCAAAGTATTACTAAAATACCAAAGTCCGGTAAAAAAAGTTCACATCTGGGCTTTTAAATGGGGAATATAATACCAGGGTTCTGGCTCGACCTTTGACCTTCGGTCAACAGGGCCTAAGGCTTAACTATACTCTATTATTATGGGGCATAATTCCTAGATTATAGGGTTTTTATAGTTTTAGGACTCTTAGAGAGGCTTGGTCCCTTTCCAAGAGCCACAGGTAAGGTCAAGGGTTGATCGAATAGGTTTGTTTACTCTGAGAGGGCAAAAATTAGGGTGTCTACACTAGGTAGCACGAAGATGTACCAAAATATTCAAAGTTATTATTGGTGGCTAAACATAAAAATAGAGATTATTAAATATGTCTCTAGATGTTTGGTATGCCAACAGGTGAAAGTTCGAGATACGTGGGACCCTTCTTCATGACTAATCGTATCGGCGAGGTGGCTTATAAAATTTCACTTCCGACACACTTCGTTGGTATACATAATGTGTTCTATGTGTCCATGTTATGCAAAGTACATGTCTGATCCAACTCATATCCTTGATATCAAGCCAACAGAAGTCTGGGATGATCCAACCATCATAGAGAAGCCGGTTCACATCGTAGTTCGAAAGGAGAGACTCGTTAAGGGTAAAACTGTACGCTTTGTCAAAGCACAGTAGCAGCACCATACACCGAAGGAAGCCACTTGGGAATGAGAAGCCCAGCTTACGGAGAAGTACCCAAAGTTCATCACTGCAAGTACATAATTTTCGAGGACGAATATTTTATAAGGGGGAGAATGTAGTAACCCTTTTTTTCCTAATTTTATTAATGGTGTTAGAAGGTGTTTTTCATCGTACTTGGTGTTAGTGTTCCACAGTGGAACTAACCCTATTCTAGAAAACCTATTTTAAGCTAATAACTCTCTAGTCTAATTATAATTGTAAAAACCCTAGCCATCTCTTTTTTCCGTTTTCTTATTCTAAGAAAACCTTAGCCGTCACAACTTCCTCTTCTTCTCAATCATTCTTTCCCCAAAACTCCCTTTAATCTTCTCCAAACTTTTGTGTGTTCTTCCACTATAAACATTACAATAATTATCACAAACTGTTTCTTGCGATGAGATCGA